>WOXC01004688.1:0-677500 GCA_011680675.1 Gymnobelideus leadbeateri | reverse complement strand
GAAGGCAAGTAGGAGTAGGAACCCAGATCCAAGAGTGAGGAGAAGACCCTTTATTTAGTGGATAAGAGGATTCAGGAAGACAAAATTCTCTTTTATTTCTCCACAATAGTATTATTCCCTGAAGGATATATACAGATATAAATATGTATGTGTGTGTACATGTATATATGTATGCATGTATTTCTATTCCTTCACTAAATATTTCTCCTCATAAACAAACTTGTCCTCTTTCATTCTTTCCTTCTTTCTACTTTCAAGATATCTAAAACTATTGTTCATTTACAAAACTCATTTTAAGCCATTGGGTCTGGTAGACTCTCAAAAAGAAAAAAAAAAATCTGATAGTACCATAGGCCTGCTACATCTTGTAAATTTCTCTTTTTTCACAAGGAAGCCATCACTGCTAAATCTCTATAGTCTCATTGTCCAATTCCCTAATTTAGCCTGCAGGGAAATTCTTTCTAATAATTCCTATCCTTCTTTCCTTCCTTCCTTCCTTCCTTCCTTCCTTCCTTCCTTCCTTCCTTCCTTCCTTCTTTCCTTCTTTCCTTCCATCCTTTCTTCTTCCTTCCTTCCTTCCTTCCTTCCTTCCTTCCTTTCTTTCCTTTTTCCTTCCTTCCTTCCTATATTCACACACACACACACACACACACACACACACACACAAAACATATTCCTTCTTTAGGTATTTTCAAGGGTTTACTGAATGTGTCACAAGGAGGTAAAAGATAGAAAATTCCCATACATAAAAATATTTGTAGCAGCAAAAACCTGGAAACAAAGTTAATGCCCATTGACTGAGAAATAATGAAATAAGGTGTGATGTTTGTGAATGTAATCTAATGTAGTGTGAAAATAAACATGTGAGATGTTACTGTACTATAAGAAAGGATGAAACTGAGGCAGAGAGAAATAGAAGAGAGACAAAGTGATCCCAAGAACAGTCCTAAATGCTCCTCAAATCAACAGTTTAGATTGAATTTTTTTTAGCAAGGGACCCTAAGAGAAAGAGATCTTAGGTTACTCCACTGTGGCCAGACACCTTGGGAAATGTTGAGATTATTGCCATTGGAGGAATCAAATGAAGAGGACTTCACCCAGGCCTATAGTCCCTGAGTGGAGATGGGGGAGGAAGAATAATATCTGGCACTTTCTTATTTTAACAAATTATCCATGCTCAGTAAAAGTGAAACAGATGTTTCCAGCTGCTGAAAGACTGCTAGGACTATGAGGTCCCTGCAAGTTTTGGACTCCAAGATAAAATCCCTGATAAATGGGTTCAAGTGACAACCCTGCCTGTACTCCCCATTGGTTGTGTCCTTCCTCCCCCTGTTCCTCACGAAATCCCAGTTAATTAGCTGAGCTTAACTTACAGAGGTTCTTGGCTGTGGAACATTGGACCCTAGCTCAAACCATCTCTTCTTTCAGGTTGCTATTGATAACCCATTTCCCTCATTCTTCCCCCATAGGAGTAGAGTTCAAGAATCTATGCTCTGCTTTAGAAAAAAAAAAAAAAACTTATTACACGTAATTATGTATTTAATATGTAGTACATAGTAATAGAACATCCTCCCTGATCCATAAGGGCAGAACCTCGAATGCCATATTTCCGATTGAGAAACTTTTCTTCATAATATTCCATATGCATGGCTACTTATACTTATGTACAAGTTAAAAAGTGATATATAAATCTAAACTTGATCTATCAAATCTTACTTTAAGTGGTTGCTTATTCAAAAAATAAACCTTAAATTATAGTCATTCAGGCTAATTTTGTCAGAACAGAAATGTTCTCTGCAAAATTTATGATAATTGGTAATGTAGTCTTTTCTTGAAGACCCCTAGAGAAGGGAGTTCATCCACTACACTTTGACATAGGCCAATAGTTCTAGTTATAACGAATTACCCCTCACATTGAGTGGAAATATTGGTCTTCACATTTTCTATGGTTCATATTCATTGTCATTACCTAGAAATCATTATAGTAACTCATTTTGGATTACTTGCAGTGTATCACTGTTCTTCCTAACATGTGCTGCTCTTAGGTGAATCTAATCATCCAGATAAGATCTCATCAAGGCAAAGTGCAGCATGACTATTCATGCCTTCCTCATTCTAGGTACTGGGAATATTTTAATCCAGTCAGAGATTTTTGTAGGGTATTTTTGTTTAGTTCTAGTTTTGCTTACTTTGGTTTTGTAACTACAATACATGAAATCCTTCTAACAAAAATGAAGAAAATATTTTAAAAGAATTCTGGACTTGGAGATAATCAGAAATCTTAGCTGGAATTTCTCTTCTACATTTTATAGCTCTGTGACCATGAATGGGCAAATCAGGGAATCTCTCTCAGCCCAATAATACATATGGTCCCTACTGTACCAAAATACGGTCTCTGTGAGGATAAAATGAGCAAATGGATAGAAAGTGTTTTTATAAAACTGAAATTTCAACTATTGTATTTCTGAATTCATTAGAATTGCAATTTATTTGAATAATAGAATATTAAGTTGCTTTAAAATGATAGAGTAAAATTTGGGATATCTCAAGTAGGAATATTATTATATGTGATGCATATTTAATTTAACTTTGCCAAAACTATTGGGTCCTAAATGAACCATAGAATTCTTAGTAACTTAGTTTGCTTGTTTATTCATTCCTTTACTCATTTGTTTACTAATTCATTCATTCATCCATTTATCCATTGATCTACCTTATTTGCTGATGGAGGCATTTAAATAGTATAAGTGAATAAAGTGTTAGAACTGGAATCAGGAAGACCTGATTTTAAATCCAGCCTCAGACATTTACTGGCTGCATGATCCTGGGCAAGTCACTTGACCCTTATTATTCTTGGTTTTCTCATCTGTAAAATGGGAAAAATTATAGCATTCTTTTACCAGAGCTGTTTATGAGGGTAAAAATGAGATATTTGTAAATTGCTTCGAAAACCTTAAAACTGTATAAATGCTACCAATTGTTATTTTTATTAATTTGAATCAGGATCTTTGGTAATATGTGGTATAGCTTTGAAGTCTTTTATCTAATCATTACACAGATATTTATTAAGAACATTGGTAACTGGGGGTGGGGCAGAGTCAAGATGATGGAGTAGAAATAGCACTTCCACAGAGCTCTGGCCCACACCACTTCAAAATTATGTAAAACGGGGACTCTGGATGACCTCTGGAGATCCAAACCCACAAAATAACACAGAGAAGCTAATCTCCCACTGAGGACAGCCCTGCAGCCCAGCAGCCTGGCAGGGAGCAGCCAGCACACCACTTTGGGAGGCAAGCCCAGGTCTGCCTGATTTGGAGGTTTTAGCTCCAGGGCAGCAGGACCAACAGCCAGTTGGAGAGGCCCCAGAACAGCAGCAGCTGTGGTGTTTTCAGAATTATCAACACATAGATGCCTAGGACAAAGTAAGTGATCAGTGCACTATGGACTTTGGGACTAGTTGGGAAAGCATGTCAGCTTCTACCCCTGAGGGAGAGAAGCCACTGAGGAGCCAGCATAGCTCGTGCCTCATTGCCACATTGTAGATTCAGCTCCTGGCCTGTGAACTGTAGGGGAATCTGGTGATCAGTCTGGGGGGTAACCACTCTTGCTTTAATCTTCTTAGATCTGGATTGCAGTCTGGGGTGGAAGTCTTGAGATGTATGACCAGCTTGCCAGAGTGTGTGGAGGCTTCAGAGAGGCCATCCAACTAAAAGCTCTGGCAGTTGAGAAAACCCCATCATTTCAGACTGAAGCTCCCCTGGCTGGTGGCAGAGTCCTACTCTGCTAACAAGCCCAAAAGTCAAGTAATTGAGTGGCAACATGCCTAGGCAAAGGAAATAAAATAAACAGAAAAATTCAAAATTAGACTCCTATTTTGGGGGCAAAGAGGATCAAAGCATGGAACAGAAGGAGGACTGAGAGGTCAGAAATCCTGCATCAAAAACCCCAAATGAAAATACGATCTGGTTACAGGCCATAGAGGACCTTAAGAAGCAGATAAGAGAAGTGGGAGAAAAATTGGGAAGAGAAATGAGAAAGATGCAAGAAAAATATGAAATGGCAGTCAACAGCGTGACTGAGGAAAATAACACCTTAAAAATAGACTAACTCAAATGGCAAAAGAGAGTAAAAATGGAAATGAGAAGAATGCCTTAAAAAGCCGAATTTGCCAGATGGAAAGAGAATCTCAAAAGCTCAATGAGGAGAATCATTCCTTCAGAATTAGACTGGAGCAAATGGAAGCTAGTGACTTTATGAGAAATCAAGATGCTATTAAGCAGATCTAAACAAATGAAAGAATAGAAGGCAATGTGAAATAACTCATAGGAAAAACCACTGACCTGGAGAATAGATCCAGGAGAGACAATTTAAAAATTATTGGACTACCTAAAAACCATGATCAAAGAAAGAATCTAGAAATCATCCTTCAAGAAATTCTCAAGGAAAATTGCCCGGATGTTTTAGAAACAGAGGGTAAAATAGAGGTTGAAAGAATCCACAGATCACCTCCTGAAAAAGATCCCAAAAAGAAAATTCCTAGGAATATTGTAGCCAGGTTCCAGAATTCCCAGATCAAGGAGAGAATAATACAAGCAGCCAGGAAGAAACAATTTCAATATTGAGGAAATACAATCAGGATAGCACAGGATCTGGCAGCTTCTACACTGAGGGATCAAAGGGCATGGGATATGATATTCCACAGGTCAAAGGACCTGTGATTAAAACCAAGAATCACCTACCCAGCAAAACTGAGTATCATGTTTCAGGGGAAAATAGGGTCATTCAGTGGAACAAAGGATTTTCCAGCATTCTTGATGAAAAACCAGAGTTGAATAGAAAATTTGACATTCAGATACAAGAAGCAAGAGATGCTTGAGAAGGTAAACAGAGAAAAGAAATAATTATGAACTTAACAAAGTTGAACTATTTACATTTCTACAGGGAAAAACAATAACTGTAACTGATGAAACTTTTCTCAGTATGACAATAGTTGAAGAATGTTATATGGGCATATGAATACATATGTGAATGTGTGTGTGTGTGTGTGTGTGTGTGTATGTTTTTAGGTATAAGTAGACAGAGTGCACCAGTAGAATTTATTAGGAAGAGATGATACTTAATAGGTGAAAATTAAGAAGTGAGAGGGGTATATAATGAGAGGGGATGGGGAGGCACAGAATGGGGTGAACTATCTCATATAGAAGAGGTAAGGGAAAATGATTACAAGGGAGAGGAAGAACAGGAAGGCAAAAAGGCAAAACCTTATTCTCATTGAATTTGGATCAGGGAGAGGATGACATACATAGTAAATAGGGTATTTCACCCTACAAGATAGTAGGGGGGAAGGGGATGAAATGGAGGATAATGGAAGGGAGGGAGGCTCAAAGCGGGGAGTGGACCAGGTAGGAGTTGCGATGGGGGGAGAGAAATATAGTCAGTCTTTTACAATATATCTACCATGGTAATGTTTTGCATAGCTACACATGTACAGCATATACTGAGTTACTTACCTTCCCAGGGAGAGTGGGTGGTGGGGAAGAGGGGACTACATCAGGAATTGGACATTTTAAACTCAAAATTTTTTAAAAATATATAAATACTATGATTAATACTATTTTGCATATAATTGGGAGATAAAATATACAGGCAATGGGGCATGGGGATTCACCTTACCCTACTGGAAAAGTCAAAGTGGGTATGGGAGAATTGATGGGGGGAAGCAGATTGGATGAGGGGATATCTTGTAGGACTGCTCTTCTGGGGTGGTGGGTAGGGGAAACATGGGGAAAATATTGTAACTCAAAATCTGACGGAAATGAATGATGTAAACCAGAAGTTAATAAAGCATTTGAAAAGAAAAAAAAGAATATTGCTAATGCATGAGGATGTAAAGCAAATAGATAAGGACAAGAAAATGACCTTATCCTAAAGAAAAACAGAAGGGAAAAACCTTCTAAAATTTTTTGATATAATATATATGTTTAAAAATGTCAAACATGTTTAAACAATATAGAAATGTTTAAATAATTACAAATACACAATCAATACAAAGTAATGGGGAGAGGGAATTAAACCTTTTGGACCAGGAAAGCCTACATGTAAAGATAATATTCGAATTAAGCTTTAATGAAAGATAGGTATTCTAAGAGATAGAGATGAAGGGGATGAGCTTTTCCAGAAGGTTTGGGACACTAACCCTGATGGAACAGACTCAGCAAGGGCATAGAGAATAGAGATGAAATGGGATGTTAGGGGAACAACAAATGGGTCAGCAAACCTCAAGTACATTTATACTGAAAGTAAACTAGAAGTTTGTAAGTTTGTGAAATTTACATAGATAGAAACAAGAAATTCTCATTCCTAATGAAAGGCCTTAGATAAATAAATATGACATGGGTAAAAAAAATTGCTATACTTAATTCAAAGGACTAGCTCCATGTAAACAACCTCAGCATTAGAAAACATACTGAAAGAGGGGTCAGAAGGCCAAGGTTCCTGTCCCAATCATGCCACTCTTTCCATTTCTTTCCTCCCCTTTGTGTGTCTCAAAATGAGGGATTTGACTAGTTGGCCTTCAAGGATCTTTATATTCTGTGCCAAATATAGTTTTCCTACATTTTTACCAGTTTCCTAAACGTACATGAATTTCTATAAGAAATATTCATTTGTCTCTCTTATGTTCTTCATGGGAAAAAAGAAAAAAAATGTGTATTTTATTTTCGTGGTGTTCTTTGCTAGTCTTATTATACCAGAGGCTATAGACATGATTGAAACCAGTCAGCTCAGGTATGGGCCCACCCATGTTTAGTTGGGCAAGACTGCAGGTTTACATTTACCAGAGATCAAATTCCTGGAATGCAGTGAGATGAAATATAAAAACAAATAAAATGAAAAGAGTATATGTATCACTGCTACTCACTCCTCTGTCATGTACATAATCCCACCATTCCCTGGGAAAAAAGAACAAATTCTAATTTACCACCCATGCTGGTTCAAACAATGCAAAAATATGCTGGCTCAGAGGTTCCCCAGAAAGCACATGTTCTTCTTCCAGGTTCCTAATTTATTATTAATTTTTTGAGGCTGCCAACAGTAGAAACTCTGTCCTTGATAACACAGACTGTTCCTGATATTTACCTGACAGCTGCATCTGATAGCAATCACTTTCCCTATAACCTTGCCCACCCAGAAAGCCTACCTGGGGTGATGACTTTGTTGGCCTCATTAACTAATGAATTCTTCTTTTAAGGTGTTTATAGGCCCATAGACTTTTTACTTTAAAAAAATAAGTTTCTCCCACCTCAAGGGGTTGTCATTGGATTCAAATAATATATCTTGCATTTACAATCCATATGATCTTGGGAAAATGACTTAATCTTGCTGGATGTCAGTTTCTTTATCTATGAAATAATGAGGTTGGTCTAGATGGCTTTTGAAGCTCCTTCAGCTCTGCATGTATGATCCATTGGTCCTTAGGATCTCTATGACTTGTCCTCTATATACTAGAGGAGTATAGAATTGATATCACAACAGAGAAATTGTATTAATACTATGGAATCATACTCAACTTTCATTTATATTGAAACCCTTATATGGATCCAGAAGACTTTCCCAGACCTATTTCAAAATTTTCTGTGTTCCATACAAACTGATTTTTTTTACTTTTTCTCCCCTGAAATAAGGTTTAGTGTTCCATCTCTATTCCTTTCCACAGGCTACCCCTATATTGCTATAATATACTCTAATTATCTGGCTCTTAAAATAGTCAGGTTTTTCTTCAAAGCTTATGGCCACCTCTTATTTATTTGTCTTTTTAAGATCTTCTTAGTTGTCAATGATCTCTCCTTAAATTATTGTGCAGAACTGTGGATTGAAACAACCAATTAGGTGTATAAAGTACGTGTGAAGAAAGCCTCTTTCATCAATACAGCTGGACAAACCAGTTCAGAATTGGAAGGAGTGAAAGCCATTGAATGAAAGTAAGTTATGCTACATAGGAAGTACACTGAGATTGGTTGAGAAGACTCAGCCATCCTTTGTGTAACTTATAAAAAATACCAAACTAGATTGGACCCTGAGCATTCAAGTACTTTTTTGCCTCAAAGAAAAAGACATTTCATTGGAATACTGATGCATTGTTGGTGGAGTTATGAAATGATGAAACCATTCTGAAGAGCAATTTGGAACTATGCCCAAAGGACTATAAAAATGTGCATACCCTTTGAACCAGCAACACCACTTCTAGGTCTGTATCCCAAAGAGATCATACAAATGGGCAAAGGAATCATATGTACAAGAATATTTCTAGCAGCTCTTTTTGTGGTGGCAAAGAATTGGAAATTGGGGGGATACCCATCAGTTGGGGAATGGATGAACAAGTGGTGGTATATGAATTCAATGGAATACAATTGTGCTATAAGAAATGATGAGCATTCAGACTTCAGAAAAACCTGGAAAGACTTACACGAACTGATGTTGGGTGAATTTAGCAGAATCAAGAGAACATTCTATATAGTAACAGTCATATTGTGTGATGACTGACTTTGCCTTATCTCTTTTTAGAAATGCAAGGATATAAGACAACTCCAAAAGACTCTTGATGGAAAATGTTATCCATATCTGGAAAAAGATCTATGGAATCTGAATACAGATCTGGACATTTAATTTGCTCTCTCTCTCTCTCTCTCTCTCTCTCTCTCTCTCTCTGCTTTCTTCTTTTTTTGTGGTTTCTCCTATTGGTTCTAATTTTTCTTTACAACACAAATAATGTGAAAATAGGTTTAATATGAATATATATGTAGAACCTATATCAATTTACATGCTATCTTAGAATGAGGGAAGGGAAGAGATGGGGAGAAAATTTGGAACTCAAAATCTTATGGAAGTGCTGGTTGAAAACTAAAAAAAAAAGAAAAGGTAGAGAGAGACAGAGAGAGGAGAGTGTTGGAAGATAACTGAAATAAGGATCACATAGATGAGTTAGGAGGTAAAAGGAACAAGGACACAGAGAAGTTGGCCTTGAAAAAAAAATGGCCTCTTCCCCCCACCCCCACCATACCTGGAATTCTCTCCCTCCTCATCTCTACCTTCCGGTTTCCGTGGTTTCCTTCTAGTCCCAGCTAAAATTCTATCCTTTGCAGAAAACCTTTCCTGATCCCTCTTAATGCCATCTTCTAATTCTAATTCCCTTCCCTCAGTTGATTATCTCCACCTAATCTTGTATAGAGCTTATCTACACATAGTTGTTTGCCTTCTGTCTTCCCCATTAAATTTTGAGCTGATAAAAGGGACTGTCTTTTGCTTTCTTTGTATTCCTAGTATTTAGCACAGTACCTGGCACATAGTAGATGCTAAATAAATGGTTTTTTGACTTAACCTTATTCATGCCTTTGAATAAAAAGAGGAGAGGTAGATGAAGATCAATAGATTTTTGAGATGGAGAAAAAGAAACCTGAAAAAATTCTTCAGGTGGCTTCTGTCTTTTCAGTTACTTAAAAAGCCCATCCAAGGAGAAGGGAGATGGAGAGAAGACAGTGGTAAAAGCAGGTTAACACATATTTCTGTGAAGAACATTATATAAAGTCAAATGATTATGAGCAAGAAGACTGCCCAACAATTTGAGAGTCAAACTGAGGTCAGATGGCAAGAATACAATCAGCAAATTTTCATGACGAGCATTGGTTGAGAGCAATATTAACCAAAGAGAAAGAGTGATTCTGTGGGATGAAAAACAGGTAACCACTACTGGGTTTTGAAAGGGCAAAGAAAGGAAAGTTAGTAAGATATAGTACTTTCTTAAAGTGCAGGAAAAGATGCAGGAAGATGTTGTGGCTATTAGATGAGGAAGGAGCAAGGTTGGTCAATAATTTAAAAAAAATAATCACAAAAGGACAAGGAACCATTGTTTGCCACTTGAACTTTTATAGTGCACAATGTGAGGATGTAGTGCGTTTCAACTTTTTCATCTTAAATGAGACAACCTGGCTGGGATCCATAGCTAATGTGGATGTTAACTCCTTAAAGGTAAGGGTAATGTTTTATTGTTTCAAAAGTATCATTTCCAAGATATTTAAGGAACTGATTAATTTTATAAGTATTAGAGCTTTCCCAAATGCTTGAAGGCTATATACAGCAGTTCTCAAAAAGAAAAAAAAAAGAGAGAGAGAGGAAAAAAAAGAAACCTTAGCGACATATAATCATATGAAAAAAAATGCTTCAAGTCTCTGGATCTTCTTAGGTTCCTACAACAATTCTTTGTTCATAGTAAGTTACTAATAAAACCATGATGAATGTATAACTAGAACTTTAATACTTTAAGGACCTATGATTTGTTCAGTTTGAGTCATCCCCAGTTGAACACTTAAGGTTATAACCTTTTCTAAGGCCTATTAATTAATCTTTGAGAGCCATCAGCAGCAGCAGCACCACTGCCACCACCACCACCACAACCACAACAACCACAACAACAGCAGCAAAAACAATAGCAACAATAACAGTAATCCATTCATTAATCTGTAGTGAATTTGGTGATGAAATTTTCCAAACTTATATAGCCAGGCCATGAACATAACAAACATGCATATATACAGACATGCACATATCCATATCCATTTATGTATATATGTATATGTGTGAGTATGTGTGTGTTTGTGTGTGTATATTTAACCTCTGACTTCCCAGTTTATTTAGACCTTACAGAGCTTGGTCTCTGCTAGAAAAGCCTTGAAGAAAACCAGTTAACCTCTTTTCCCTGCAGAGGCAGCTTGTAGTGGAGAAAAGGATTGAATGACTGAAGACTGAAAATCTTAAAACGTCATAGCTTCTTATTACCTATAAGATTCAATGAGTATTTGGGCATTGCAGATTTTATAATTTCCTCGAAGTACTCAAATGCTTATCTGCAGGGGACCCCAGAAAAAGCTTAAACTCATATTGTTTAGGCATTCTGAGGGTGTGATAAGACTCCAAATGGGGTCAAGAAGAGTCAAGCAACTGAATCTACTAGGCAACAACTGCTCTGCACCTTAGTCTTGAGGAGATGCTTATAGAAACTGGTTGTTTATAGATTTGCCCAAGATTACACAGTTAAGTATGCATCAGAGGAGATAGGTGAACACAGATCTCATTTACTACCCACTATGCAATACTGCCTTTTATGTAAATAATGATTATACAAAACAGACCTTCACGAATACATAAGAGAGGTGGAATATTCAAAAGAAAAGGTTCATCAATAAGTGATATGCCCCAGAAAGCTTCACAGGGTGAAGTAGAATTCAATGTGGGTAATAAAGGAGGAGCATAACTCCAAAGAGTAAACATGGGAGAGAGGAAAAATACACCGTGGAAATGTTCTGTCATCCTTTAAGGAGGTAATTTGACCATACTTTGTGGGAACTTCATTCAATCTTGTTATTAATAATCTTGAGATTCAATAATTACAATTAAATAGAAATGCCCAAATTCATTGTTACCCCTTTGCTAAATAAATGGCTAATGTTTATTAACAATGGGAAAAATGGCAAGTTGACAAACACATTGAGACCACAAATATTCAGTCCTTTATAAAACGTTAACCATATGATGAAGAACTTTTGCCTGGAGCATTTAGTATGTGGTAGGTGCTCAAACAGGACTTGCTGACTGTTTGAATTAATAACTCAACTTAAACACTTAAAATATTTCATCTTCTTGATGGCTCCTGGCATGTAGTGTTACTAAATCAATGCCTGATGGCTGATTAATTGATTAACAACATAACCTGATAGAGTATAGTCACTAGATCAACCCACTAGAATGTTTATATCATACTAGGGAGTTAGCAGGAGTTTCTCTGTATATCTACAGTGTTCCTATTGAGTGCTACAATGATTACACAAATGTTTATGCCATGGTCGCTGCCTTCAAATGCCTTCACTGAAAAATATGATGCAAATGAAACAATTGTTGTTAATCAGTTGTCTCAATCATGTCAATTCTTTGTGACCCCATTTGAGGTTCTCTGAGCAAAGATTCTGGAGTGTTTTGCCCTTTCCTTCTCTAGCCCATTTTACAGATGAGGAAACTGAAGCAAGCAGGGTTAAGTGACTTGCCTAGGGTCACAAAGCTAGCTAAAATCTGAAGTCAGATTTGAACTGAGGAAGATTGTCTCTTATTCCAGGCCAGTGGCTCTCTCCTATTTACCACCTAATTGTCCTCAAAATGAAACAATTTGATAAAATAAAGTGCCAAACTATGTAATATCCCTTATAAGGAAAATAATTATTCCCTGAAGAAAGGGGCTAATTTCAAATGTAGTCAGAGATGGCTTCATGAAGGAAGGAAAATTGGAACTGGACCTTCAGGGGGGATGGGGTTGTAAAGAGTCAGAGAGGAACAGATAAGGCATTCCACATAGAGAAGGAATTCCCTTCTCACCTCTCTGCCCATTACTCTGGTGCTTTAAAGCACCAGAGTAATTTGGGTGCCTCCATGAGGTCTTTCCCTGCCTCCCTTGTTTGTGCTTTCTCCCCTTTCAAATCACTTTGCACAACTATGCTTATACTTCTGATTTTCTGATGTTCATATATGATACCTCCCTCCAATAGGATGTAGGGTCCTTAAGAGCACAAATCAACTATTTTTTTTCTTTATGCCTCCAACATCTTGTATAGCGTGTTGCATTCAGTATGTGCTTATCAGATGCTTCCTGTATTGAATTAAATAAAAAGGGGAGCACGAACCTGAATGATGAAGAGATTTGACGAAAAACCAACTGCATTCATCTCCCAGCAAGGACATGTGAGCCACTGTGTTCACTCCTCCCTTTTCACTATTCCTCTGCCTTCTGAGACCATTATCACACTTCCCTCATCACTATTCCCTTATCCTGTATCACTGGATTTGCTGTCCTCCCCTCTTAGAATGTAAGCTCTTCGAGGGCAGAGTCTATTCTATTTGAATTTAGATCCCCTGTACAATATCTGTCTCACAGTAAGCATTTCGAAAATGCTTTTTTCATTCATCAAGTCCTTTATTTCACCAAGCAACAAGATACTGTTTCTTTTGGAACTATTACAATTAGTTATTGCATGAGCCCAGTTCTGGAATTAAAACAAATAGGGCGTCATACCCAACTCCAACTACAGGGGATATTAATAGCATAAAAACTTCTGGTAAAGCACTTATTCACAAGAGGATCCACCACTCTTCTCCCCATAAATGTATCACACAAGTCAGCAAACCATTGACCAAGTCAAGGTTTCTGGATAGGGTCAGCGTGGCGACATTTATATACTGAGGTAGGCAAAGGGCTTTAGAGACATCGGCAAATACTCCAGTCAAGCAAGAGTGAGAAAATTCCAGGCTATTTGGACGCAACAATCATGAGAGGCCATGTTGAAAGTGTGGAAGATCTGGAGTTACAACAGCTGGGTTGAAGTCTGAGGTGTGCTACTATAGGCAAGTAATTTAACTTCTCTGGGTCTTGGTTCTGTATCTGTAAAATGACAGGCTTGGGCTACATGTTTCTCACGTCTTTTTAAGCTGAAGCCAGCTAGGAAGAACAGTGAATAGAATGCTGAGATTGGAGGCAGAAATCCTGAATTCAAATCCAGCTGGAGTTACGTACTGTGTGATCCTGGGCAAGTCACTTAACATCTGCCTTCCTCGATTCCTCAACTGTAAAATGGGGATAATGACATCTATCTCCCAGGTTTGTTGTGAGGATCAAATGAGACAATATATGTAAAGCAACTAGCACATAGTAGGCACTTAATAAATGGTTGTTTCCTCCTGTCTAAATCTGTGATTTTATGAGTAGTTTTGACAAGGATGAACACTAGGATTGGTAAGCATCCCTTACTGTCAGGACTAGTCAATCAATCCAGTTGTTTTTATACATATAGTCTTCTCCTACCAACCTCTGGGGAAAGGAACTGATAAAGCTAATAAGGAATACTTACATATTAACATATATACACATATATTAACATATAAAATTTAATATGTAAGTATTCCATATATACATATATGTAAATACATATATTCCAATTACATTTAAACAATTTTTTAACATTTGTTTTTAAAATTTTGACTTCCAGATTTTCTCCATCCCTCCCTTCCTCCATTTTCTTTCCCTACTTGAGAAGTCAAACAATTTAATATAGATTATGCATGTGCAGTCATGCATGTTATTTTTATATTTTGTTTTTGCCATTTATATGTAAAAACAGTTTTTAATTTAAAAAAACTGCATATGTTAACTTTTGATATCTTTGTTGGTCGATTTAAAATCGATTCCATTTCCATAGCTATGACCTGGAGTCAGTTTGGTATTTTGGACCAGAATTTTAATTGCTGAATAATCAGTGAATAAAGCTACCAGTATAATGGAAGGGGTCTGTTTTCAGGTAGATTAAAGAACAGAATTATTGGAGCCACAATATGATACTCAGAAACACACACAAACCAACTTTAGGTTTTGTTTCCAAAATAAAAATACACACACACAAACACACATACATACATACATACACCCCTAAAATCCCTTCAGTGATGGTCAATTTTCTCAGCATGATGAAATCTTTCCCCAGTGTTGTAAGGTAGCACTTCCCAGGTCTATGTCAAAAGGAGATCAAAGATAGAAGAGAGCCCTAGAGATACAAAAGTATTTATGGTAGCCTTTCTTGTAGAAGCAAAGAACAGGACTAGGGAAACTGGAGGGCATAGTGGATAGAGTATTAGAACTAGATAAAGTTGAAATTAAGAAGACTTGAGTTTAAATTTTCCCTCAGTTGTTTAGTAAATGGGTGACCCTGTGTAAATCAAATCTCTTTGTCTTAGTTTCCTCATGTGTAAAATAAAAGTCCTTTTCTAAAGTCCTTTTCAACACTATCTCTATGGTCCAGTGGAAAGAAACAGAATGTGCATCAAATACTGGGCTAAAAATTATGGCTATGAAAAATCCTGAGAAATTATGGATTCTAGTGGGAACTGATGTAAAGTAAAGTAAGCAGAGCTAGGAGAACAATTTATAAGCTACACATAAGAGTTTAAAGAAAACAATGTCAAAAAGTTTCAGAGGACTGGTCAATGATGTGAGCTCTAAGTAGACGCTTCAGTGGTGAAGTATATCCCCCATTTCTTGACACAGTTTCAACATTTGGGAAGAAGAGAGGATTTTATGAAATGACTTCTGAAGTCCCTTATAGTTCAGAAGCTAGGGTGCTGAGATCTTTAGCGTTCTACTCTAGGCCAACAGACAAAGTTCCCCAGTTTGAAATAATCATAGATCTGTTGATTGCATAGTGATATGAACATTTTTGAAGAGCAGGCAAGAGATGCAGTACAAAGCTACGCTTATGATTTCTCTGGTAGAGTGAACTTCTAAGGAGGAAATTTCCTTTACTGATACATATCAGTATCTGCTCTCAGAAAATTACCTGGGGCACTAAGAGGAAAATTTGCCCAGTTTCCCACAGCCTGTATAGGTAAGGTAGTTAAGTAGGAAGGATTTTAGATTTAGAGGAAGAAAAGCTAGTTTTAGATCCCAACCCTTCCATCTCTAATGATCTCTGTGACCAGGATAGGTGGTGCAGTGGATAGAGCACCAGACCTAGAGCCAGGAAGACTCACCTTACTTAGTTCAAATCTAGCCTCAGACCTTTACTAACTATGTGATCCTGGGCAAGTCACTTAATCCTGTTTACCTCAGTTTCCTCCTATGTAAAATGAAGTGGAGAAGGAAAAGCTAGAGAAGGAGAAAGCAAACTATTATAGAATCTTCACTAAGAAAAACCCAAATCAGGTTAGGAAGAGTTAGACATGACTGAAAAACAGCTGGAAAAAAAAACAACATGTAATTAGCAGTAAATAACTACATCTCTCTTGGCCTCTTTTCTCTCATCTGTGAAATACATAGGAAGTGGGGAGTGGAGTTGAACTAGATGGCCTCTAATGTCCTTTTTCACTCTACATCTATGACACTATGACCTAACGTGTCACAGGTAGGGTTCCCTGACATAGAACACACTTCTTTACCTCCTAAGCATTCAATTGAGACTTCAGATAGGGCCAGTATGCCATTTTGTTTGACTATACTTTTTTTCATTAGAAAGGAAGGGTCTATTGGCTATGGGAGAGTCATAATAATTGCAAAGATTATTCAAAAAAAGATTTTGTTCTTCCAGTCCAAAGATCACCTCTTTACATAGGTCATATTTACAATTATTTTCACATTGATTCCTTCCTTAGCACGTGAGCTCCTTAGGGACAGGAAGTATGTTTTGTCTTTCTGTGTATCCCTAGTAAATTAGTACTGCGCCTGGCACCTAGTAATTTCTTAATAAAGGCTTTTTGACTGGCCACCTGACAATCTTATACACTGCAATAACTAAAAAGGAGAGAGGGCAGTTGGAAGAGGGAGGTCAGAAATTTGAAAGATGAGGTATTCTAAGCATTCAGTGATTAAGATACTGAGGACACAGTGGGTAAAATAGGTCCAAGTTTGACAAAAGATAAGAAAGCAGAATATCCCTCCCCCTCCCCCAACCAATTTCTAGGGACTTGTCATGTGTTTTTCTCATTCCCCATATCCCAAGGCAGGTTCCCTCTTGCTTCTCTGATAAGATCCAAGTACCAGCAGTCAGACTCTAATAAACAGCAGTGGCAAGACTTTAATCTACAGTTCAGCCCTCGAAGACAGCTTGGCAGCCACTTTTCTGCATTGTGTTAGTCAACCAACCTGTTCCTGTCCACTATGTGTTTGCTGTCATCAGAAGAAAGGGTTTAACTTGCCCAAATTTCACATAATCAGCTAAATCCTGTACAGATGCCAGGAAGCTGGCACGGATGTGGTTCCAGGCTGCACAGTCTTTCACCATTCCAATGGCAAGAACAAAAAGGGGTGGGGTGGTAGAATCACACAGAAATGAAAGATGGGTCCTTGGAACTTTCTAGGGTGCAACAGGAGAAGGTCCTGAGGGCACCACCAGGGCTTATGAATATGCAAAGACTATGTACCTTTCAGTAAGTCTGCTTTCATCATAGGTGAAGTTACTCAGTGACATATCTTGTAGATATCCCTTACTTACTTGGAAATGAGTAACAATGAAGAATTTGAATTTTATCCAAGAGGCAAACAGGATGGGAGGGTGGGGAAGGAGCAGGCAAGTGGAGCAAGGAACTCAGTTGTCTTGGATAATTTAAGGTCCCGGAATTCACTTAAGCTAAAGTAAATTGGCAGTAGCGTTCCCCCTGGGTGCCCATTAGAGCTTTATGACAGATTTAGGGACTCTGAATATCCTCACTCAGTACCCAAGAGGCCCACGTGTCTCTTTGATCAATTATTGCACTTCCATTAAAATATTTTTACTTCACTGTGGGGGGAATTTTGATCACCCTGTGTCTTGCCACAGCTGTCAAATCACCGAGGTCTTTGCCATTTAAAGGTTATCATTTTTTTTCTGTTAATGCATCAGATGTTCAAGGCTTTGTAGTTGCAGCTGGTACAAATCTCTTCTGTGTGGTCAGGAGATGACTTTGCCTTGCCATAAAAGAGATGTGCCATAAAATATCCTGGTGGATCTTGCATGCAATTCCATTAGCAATCTTGTTGACTGCTGTGGGATAAAAGTATATGATTTGGATCACACTTTTGGAGCAGGAAGAGATTTTATCAAGGAGGACAATGAGGCCCTGGGAAGTTTAGAGACAGTACCCTTTTCACTGTCCAAAGCCCAATGCTACCTCTCACCTGACCAGTTGCTAAGAGGAGTAGTTGGCACTGGGTCATACTTTGTCACTGGAATTTTGTGATAATGCTTTGCTTAGTGAGAGTACCATAGAATGACCTAGCACAGACTTATTGTGTCTAATACAAGTGAACTTTTAATAAACTTTACTTTTCTTTGGCTGAGAAGACTTGAGTCAATTTCATTTGGCAGGACTTGGCGGGTTGGTATTTTGGGGTCTCCAGAGCAATCCTAACCCTCTCTATGGGTAGCCTCTTTATTTTTATGGATCACTGATACCAGAAACACTGCAAATCCCAAGCTCTTCTCCAGTCGGGATTGGAAGAGAACACAGACATGTATGCAGCTTCTGAAAAATGAAGGACAAGGACAGAAGCCCCACAGACGCCCCATCTGGCAGTAGTTTTACTACATCAAAGTCAAGAGGCTTGACAAGTATTGGGGCAGAGCGAAGATGGTGGAGTAGAAACAGTGTGTCCAAGCCACTCTCCCCACAGATTACCTTGAAACTATGTATAAGGGGACTCTGAGCAACCTCTGGAGGCCCAGCACCCACAGAACGACACAGAGAAGCTAACCTCCCTGTGAGGACAGCCCAGCAGCCCTGCATGATATTCCAGAGGGCAAAAGAGCTGGGATTGAAGCCAAGGGTCACCTACCCAGCAAAACTGAGTATTTTGTTTCAGGGGGAAATATGGTCATTCAGTGGAATAGAGGACTTCCAAGAATTCTTGATGAAAAAACCAGAGTTGAATAGAAAATTTGACATCCAGATGCAAGAAGCAAGAGATGCTTTAGAACGTAATCAAGGAAAAGAAATCAAAAGGAACTTATCAAAGTTGGACTATTTACATTCCTACATGGAAAAACAATAACTGTGTTTGATGAAACCTCTCTCATTATGAAAATAATTGAAGAAAGTTACATGGCATATGTTCACAGGTATACATGGATAGAGGGCACAGGTTGAATTTGATGGGAAGGGATGATTCTTTTTTTTTTTTTTGAAGGGCAATTGGGGTTGGGTGACTTGCCCGGGGTCACAAGGCTGGGTTTTTGTTTGTGTGTTGGCTGTCTGGGGCCAGATCCGGGCTCGTGTACTTCTGGCTCCGGGGCCAGCGCTCTGCTTGCTACACCACCTAGCCGCCCCAAGGAAGGGATGATTCTTAAGGGGTGAAGTCAAGAGGTGAGAGAGGAAAGTGGCAAGAGGAGATGGAGAGAGACAGGGTAGGGTAAACTATCTCATGTAGAAGAGGCAAGGGGAAGTAGTTTCTGGGGAGGGGAAGAACAGGAAGGCAAAAAGGCAAAACCATATTCTCATTGAAGTTGGCTCAAGGAGAGAATCACATACATACTAAATGGAATATCTTACTCTCACTCACTCTCCTGAGTAGGGGAAATGGGGATGAGAGGGGGGATGATGGAGGGGAGGGCATTGTGGGGGGAGGGGAGGTTGGAAGTACCCACTATCAAAGAGCGACAGGATCAAAGTAGGGAATGGACCAGGTGGGAGGTGAGATGGGTGGGAGGGAAATATAAGCAGTCTTTTACAATATAGCTACTATGGTAATGTTTTGCATAGCTATGCATGTACAACACATACTGAATTGCTTATCTTCTCAGAGGGAGTGAGTGACAAGGGAGGAAGGGAATGGATCTGAAAATCGAAGTTTTAAAATTAAATATTTCATAAGATGTCCAGGCATCGGGGCTCAGAGATTCACCTTACCCTAATGGCAAAGTCGAAGGGGGTATGGGAGAAGATATGGGAGAGAGCAGATTGGATGAGGGGATATCTAGTGGGACTGCTATTCTGGCGTGGTGTGTAGGGAAAAATTGGGGGGAAAATGTAACTCATAATCTGGTGGAAATGAATGGTGTAGACCAGAAGTTAATAAAGCATTTGTTTAATTTAAAAAAAAAATCATATACTGAATTACTTATCTTCCCAGAGGGAATGGGTGACAAGGGAGGAAGGGAATGGATCTGAAATTTGAGCTCTTGAAATTAAATGTTTCAAATATATATAAATACTATTATTAATACTCTTTTGCTTATAATGGGGAGATAAGATGTGTAGGCATTGGGGCACAGAGATTCACCTTCCTCTAATGGAAAAGCCGAAGGGGGTATGGGAGAAGATAGGGGAGAGAGCAGATTGGAGGAAGGGATATCTTGTGGGACTGCTATTCTGGGAGGGCGGGTAGGGGAAAAATCGGGGAAAAAATTGTAACTCAAAATCTGGTGGAAATGAATGATGTAAAACAGAAGTTAATAAAGTATTTGTTTTAAAAAAAGTTAAAAGATAATGCTTTGCTTACTGTATCACTGTGAGGGTTTGTTCTGGTCTCCTAGAGAGATACTGATAATAACCTTTACTCTTCTTCAAGAATTGGCTCTTGAACTCTTCTAAAAGTTAAAAAAACAATAATATCCAAGATAAGTAGCTACTTATTCCTTAAACGAAATTTGGAATTCTTAAGATATCACAAAAGCCCTTTGCTCTCTTGAGAGAATTCATCTCCTCGAAAATGAGTACCATTGTCTGTACCCCAAAGAGATCAAAGGAAAAGGAAAAGGATTTATGTGTACAAAAATATTTATAACAGCTCTTTTTGTGGTAGCAAAGAAGTAGACACCCATCAGTTGAGGAAAGGACTGAACAAGTTGTACTATATGATTGTGATAGAATGCTACTGTGTTATAAGAAATGACAAGCAGCGTGCAGCTTGGTGGCGCAGTGAGTAGAGTGCCAGCCCTGGAGTCAGAAGGACCTCAGTTCACACCCGGCCTCTGACATTTAACATACACAAAGACCTAGCCCGTGTGACCTTGGGCAAGTTACTGAACCCCAATTGCCCTCCATAAAGCAAAAAAAAAAAAAAATGACAAGCAGGATGCTTTCAGAAAAAAAAAAAAAAGGTAGACTTATATGAACTGATACAGACTAAAGTGAGCGAACCAGAACATTGTACACACTATCAGCAATATTTTACAATGATCAACTGAGTGACTTAGGTATTCTTAGCAATGTTGTTGTTGAGTCATCTAGTTGTGTCTAACTCTTCTGGACCCCGTTTGGGGTTTTTTGGCAAAGATACTTGAATGGTTTGACTTTTCCTTTTCCAGATTAGATAAGGAAACTAAGGTAAATGGTTAAATGACTTGTGCAGGGTCACACAGCTAGTAAATGCTAAAAGTGGATTTGAACTCAGCAAGATGATTTTATCTGACTCTAGGCTCAGTGCTCATCAAGAGAGTGATCCAAGACAACTGCAAATGAATCAGCAGAAAAAATATTATTCACCTTCTGGAAAGAACTGATGTAGTCTGAATGAAGATAGAAGAATACTTCAAAAACAAAAACAAACAAAGAAGAACTTTTCTTTTTTCCGTTTTTTATTGTTTTCTTTCAGAAATGGTTAATATGGAGATATGTTTTGCATGACTGCACATTTATAATCTATATCAAATTGCTTGCCTTTTCAAGGACAGAAGGAGGAAAGGAGGGAGGGAGAGAATTAGGAACTCAAAATTTTAAAATTGAATGTTAAAAAATGTTTTTACATACATTTGGAAAAATAAAATACAAAACTTTTAAAAAGAAAATGAGTGCCATAGTGGAATACAATGAAACGGTTTTTGAGTTGGGGGCCTAGGTTCTAGAGGAAGTTTATAAGTCAAAACTATGGTTTGAAATGGTAGAAAGATTTGGGCAGTAACATGAGATTCTGGTGCACCACCCTTCCCTACTATGAATTCATTCCAGGTATAGTTACAGCTAGTTCCTGCTCTGAGAATAAAATCATGAGATAGGAGAAATTTTACTCAGACTCGATAGTACTGAAAAAAAATTACTCAAGAATTCCTCAGCAAGATTTATGTATCAATCCAGTGGGCAGGTTTATCGTTTTGCTAAATGAATTGAAGCTTGAGGGAGTTTTGTAACCGTGAAGTTTGTGAAACTGCACACATTGTTCTTCCCAGGGACATACCAGAGAAATAAACAAACTCTAGGGAAAAACCACTAGTGTTTTTAAAAATATATGTAGACATAGATCATACCATATAACATCCATAGATATGTAATTCTAGGTTAATTTCTGAACCACACCCTACCAAAACAAAATATTTTTAAGTACACAACAAATATGATCAAAGTCCCAGGTCTCTCCCTGACCTCACAGGTAAATTCTAGAATGAGGATAAGTTTGGTTACTTTAGAAGAAGTTAATTATAGAATTGGTATGAGAGTGAAATTTCTAGATCATATAAGTCCAACACTTCATTTTATTGATGAGGAAACAGTTTCCAGATTCATGCACTGGAATAGCAATGTCTTCTCATGTGCCTTTTGCCATGGACCCTGCTGCTTACCTCTTCTTCCCACTAGAAACAAATACCCCTGGTGCTAGACCTCTAGAGAGCCCCTGTTCCACCTCTGGTGGAAGAAGTTAATCTCTTCAGATTTAGGACTGGTTCCTCTGGAGGAATTGACCTGCCTTGGAGGGAAACTGATTTAATTGTCTCTCCAGTCCTCTAGACATATCTGGGTACAGACCACAGTTCATGCTGTCCAACTATTCACCACCTTGCCAGGGTTATTCCAGGAAGAAGAGCTAGCTATCTGCCACCCCGTATGCCTGACTACCTACCCCCTATCCTTTCTACCTTCTGCTCAGATAATCATAATAAAAATCAATATAACTATTGTTATAGAATATAGCACGACATTTCATTGGCAGCAGTTCTGTTCACAAGCCTTGTGATCACTTAAACTGATACTGCCTCTTTTACTCTCCATTCCTCAGTATGGGGTATTTCCCCCAGCAGAATAGAAGGTCCTTGAGAACAGGAACTATATCAACTTCCTATTTGCATGCCTAGGCACTTGTGAAGTGTCTCAGATACAAGACACACTAATAAAGACTTATTGATTGATTACAATTAAGTACGAGAACCAGACCTGGAATGGCTCTTTCCAATGCTACATCCCAACCCTGAATCAGATAGGACACGTGCACGCTAATTCTTTTGAGGGCAGAAAGCTCATTGTTTCTTTTCATTTTGTTGCACATATAGCAGCACAGGAGAAAGGTCAAAGACCCAACCAAGAACAACTTTAACCAAACCAAAGTGGACTAGCAGCTAGAGGGGGTTGAGGGGGGGAGAAGAAGGGTGGTAGGCAGACACATTCTTCTTGTAAATAAACCAGGAATCCATTTCCTCCATCTCCTAAACAGTGCCATCAATTCTGACATATGAAAGAAATTCTGGAGAAAAAAGTATTATCAGGGACCCCATTCAGAATAAATGAATCATTCTTCTGCTTAATTTCATCTGTTTTATTTCAGGGAAGAAGGGGAAAAAAACATGTGACACATTATTTTTCAGCATACTCTTTGGTGACTCATTAATATCCCTACTCTTAATCAGACACCTGATAATTATATTGCTGAAGCAATTCCAACAGGAGGGCAACGTAGTTCAAATCTGAGTTTTGAAAATATGAATTATCTGTTCAAAACTCAGCCTGACATTATTGTAAAAGTGGGTGTGAGTCCCTGAGGCCAGGGGGCAGGAGTAATTCATGTAGGGCTGGGTGGGTATCTCAGTACCTGTTGACTTCATGGAAAGACAATATTTGCTATGCCCAGTAAGACAAGCAGGCGTTAAGTCACTTTGTTCAATATAATGGATACAGAGGACAGAGATTAAAGAAAATTGATATAAAAAGAAAGTTACACTATTTTGAAAAGCAACATTTCATCCCAAGAAGCTGCTTTTGGTTTGTCCTTTGAGTCTCTTGACAGGCATTTTCTTAAATTAATGGTCTTAATACTATTTTTTTAAAGTATGTGAAGGGATAAGCTTATTCAGTTTATTTTTGTACTTTTTGGGGGGTTTGATACCTCATTTTATAGAAAGGGGACTTCATTTATTTGATTTCCAGTGACCATCTTGCCTCTTTTTTGTATGCTTAGTGCATTGCACTGTTCTTTTTTTTAAACAAATGTTTTATTAACTTCTGTTTTACCTCATTCATTTCTGCCGGATTTTGAATTATAATTATTCCCCCCCCCTGTTTTTCCCCTACCCACCCTCCCAGAATAGCAGTCCCACAAGATATTGCTTCCTCCAATCTGCTCTCTCCCATAACTTCTCCCATACCCAATTCGACTTTTCCATTAGAGGAAGGTGAATCTTTGTGTCCCAATGCCTGCGCATCTTATCTCCCAATTACAAGCAAAAGAGTGTTAATAATAATATTTATATATATATATATATATATATATATATATTTGAAATATATAATCTTAAGACCTCTAATTTCAGATCCATTCCCTTCCTTGCTTGTCACCCATTCCCTCTGGGGAGATAAGTAATTCAGTACATGTTGTACATGTATAGCTATGCAAAATATTACCATAGTAGATATATTGTACAAGGCTGCTTATAATTCCCTCCCACCCATCCCACCCCCAACCTGGTCCATTCTTTACTTGATCCTGTCCCTCTTCTATAGTGGGTACTTCCAACCTCCCCTCCCCCCAAGAATGCCCTCCCATCCATCATCCCTCCTCTCATCCCCCTTCCCCCTATTATGTTGCGGGTTGAGATATCCCATTTAGTATGTATGTCATTCTCTCCCAGAACCAAATTCAATGAGAATGTGGTTTTGCCTTTTTGCCTTCCTATTCTTCCCCTACCTTGCAACCACTTCCCCTTGCTTCTTCTATATGAGATAGTTTACCCTACCCTGTCTCTCCATATCTCCTCTTGCCACTTTCCTCTCTCACCTCTTAACTTCACCCCTTAAGTATCATCCCTTCCCAACAAATTCAACCTATGCCCTCTATGCATGTATAACTGTAAACATATATACACACAATCACATATGTATTCATACGACCATACACCTTCTTCCATTATTTTCATACTGAAAAAGATTTCATCAGTCACAGATATTGTTTTTCCATATAGGAATGTAAATAGTTCAACTTTGATAAGTTCCTTTTGATTTCTTTTCCCTGATGACCTTCTCAGGCATCTCTTGCTTCTTGTGTCTGGATGTCAAATTGTCTATTCAACTCTGGTTTTTCCTCAAGAATGCTTGAAAGTCCTCTATTCCACTGAATAACCATATTTTCCCCTGAAACAAAATACTCAGTTTTGCTGGGTAGGTGACCCTTGGGTTCAGTCCCAGGTCTTTTGCACTATGGAATATCATATTCCATGCCCTTCGATCCCTCAGTGTAGAAGCTGCCAGGTCCTGGGCTATTCTGATTGTGTTTCCACAATATTGAAATTGTTTCTTCCTGGATGCTTATAGTATTTTCTCCTTGATCTGGGGATTCTGGAACCTGGCTATTATATTCCTGGGAGTTTTCTTTTTGGGATCTTTTTCAGGAGGTGATCGGTGGATTCTTTCAAACTCTATTTTGCCCTCTGGATCTAAAACATCAGGGCAATTTTCCTTGAGAATTTCTTGAATGGTGATTTCTAGGTTCTTTCTTTGAACATGGCTTTTGGGTAGTCCAATAATTTTTGAATTGTCTCTACTGGATCTATTTTCCAGGTCAGTGGTTTTTCCCATGAGATATTTCACATTGCCTTCTATTCTTTCATTTGTTTGGATCTGCTTAACAGCATCTTGATTTCTCATAAACTCATTAGCTTCCATTTGCTCCAGTCTAACTCTGAAGGAATGAATCTCCTCAGTGAACTTTTGAGATTCTTTTTCCATCTGGGAAATTTGACTTTTTAAGGCATTCTTCTCCTCATTGCCCTTTTGGGCCTCCTTTGCCATTTGAGTTAGTCTATTTTTTAAGGTGTTGTTTTCCTCAGTCAGGCTGTTGACCCTCATTTCATACTTTTCCTGCATCCTTCTCATTTCTCTTTCCAATTTTTCCTCCACTTCTCTTATTTGATTTTTGAAGTCCTTCTTAAGGTCCTCTATGGCCTGTAATCCGCTCATCTTTTCCCCTGGGGCTTTTGGAGCAGGACTTCTGACCTCACAGCCCTCCTCTTGCTCTATGCTTTGATCCTCTCTGCCCCCAAAATAGGAGTCTAAGCTTGCATGTTTCTGTTTAATTTGTTTCCTTTGCCTTGGCATGTTGCCACTAAGTTACTTGACTTTTGGGCTTGTTGCCATAGTATGGCTCTGTCTCCAGACAGGGGGCCAGACAGGGGAACTTTCGTCCCAGACATGTGGGGTGAGGCAACTTCTGTTTCTGGCAAGCTGGAAACACATCCACAACCTCCACCCCAGATCACAATCCAGATCCAGGGAGGTTAAAGCAAGAGTGATTACCCCCCAAGACTGATCGCTGGATCTCCCTACAGTTCGCAGGCCAGGAGCTGGAGCTGCCTTTGAAAACTACAAAATGGCGTGTCTCCTCAGCAGCTTCTAGTCCCCAGGGGAGGAAGCCTACAAGTTCCCCAAATACTGGTCCCAAAGTCCATAGGGCACTAACCTCTCACTTTGACCTAAGCATGTCTATGTTTATAATTCTGGAATCGCCACAGCTGCTGGTGTTCTGGGGTCCCTCCAGCCAGCTGCTAGCCCGGCTGCCCTGGGGCTAAAACCGCAACTTAGGAGGACCTGTGCTCGGCTCCCCGCGCACTGCGTGCTGCGGGCTCCCAGGGTGGAGCGCAGGTCCTTCCTGCAGGGCTGCTGGCCTGTCCTCACCGGGAGGTTAGCTTCTCTGTGTTGTTCTGTGGGTACTGGGGCTCCAGAAGTTGTTCAGAGTCCCCTTTTACATAGTTTGGAGGTAGTCTGGGGGGAGAGTGGCTTGGACATGCTGTTTCTACTCTGCCATCCTTTGCTCTGCCCCCCCCCTTTTTGTACTTTTTAAAATTTTTGTTGAAGTCTTTACCCTTGGAGAAGATTTTCCAAATAATCCGTAAAATAATGTAAGAAAAAAAATTAAAAGTCAAAGCGTATTGGAGGTCAACACATAGCTTGTAGGCATGGATAGATGAATATGCGTGAGAATATCAGGATGCTCAAAAGGGACCATTTTGTCATTCTCTTGCCTCTGTATCTTTTATCTACTTAACAGGAAAGAGTAGTGCATTTCTTTTCTTTGATACAAAGGTAGATTTAATTGGGGAGAGAATATACTGAATGGAGATGATTCTGTACCAAATAAAATCAACTGTGATAACATTAACGTGCAAATGAAGTTTACAAAAAGTGGGATAAGAAGTTAAAAGTTAATAAAATTTCATGACACAATGAAAATCATATTACTATTATTGAGGAAAATGTATAGTTAGACCTGTAAAGGACTTTAGAGACCAAATATAGCCTTATTTTACAAAGGACAAATTGAAGCAAAGAGAGGTTAAGTTTCATTCGAGTTGGGGGGATGATGATTTGTTGCTTTTCTAGTTAGTGGTGATGTTGAATTCATAGGTCTGTACTTTCTTTGGTGAAAGTGTTTAGAGATTGCTCCTAAGACCTGCCTTAGCTGCATCTGAAACTTTATGTCTTGTTTTTTATGTTCTTTGATGAAATGATCTATTGTTTCTATAATCTCTCCTTTGATCCATCAGTTATTTAGGATTTAATTATTATTAGTGTTTTAGTGTCATTCTTCTTTTAAATGTCATTTACTAATTATACATTTATTGTGTGATGGTCAGTATTTAATATTTTTGCTCATATATATATATATATATATATATATATATATATATATATATATATATTAATACAAAGGAACAGGAGAAAGAATCCACCCATTGAGAGTGACTTTAGGAATAAGAAAGACTGTGATTTGTCTTGAGTGGATGCTACTGAAGCAAAGAAACCCACTTCTACCCTAAAAAGTAACATCAAATGGTCACCTGATCCAAAAGAATTCATAGAAGAACTTGAAAAATCAAATGAGAGAGGCTGAGGAAAAACTAATAAAAGCCAATGAACAAACAAACAAAAATAATCCAAGAAAAGCGAGATAATAAAAAAAAGTCAACCAATTAGAAAAGGAGATCCAGAATCTTAAGGAAGAAAATAGTTCCTTGAAAATAAGAATTCAGGGTGGCTAGGTGGCTCAGTGAATATAGTACTGCCCCTGGACTCAGGAGGACCTGAGTTCTAATCCAGCATTAGACACTTAACACTTACTAGCTGTGTGACCTTGGGCAAGTCACTTAATCCCAATTGCCCTGCCAAAAAGCAAAAAAAAAAAAATCATAATTGGTCAAGGGGAAACCAGCAAAGTTAAAAGAGATCAAGAAATAATAAATAAAAAATAAAGAATGAAAAAATAGAAGGGAACGTCAAACATCTCATAAGAAAAACAACTGATCAACTTATCTACAGAACAGATCAAGAAGAGAAAACATAAGAACAATCAGACTACTTAAAAGCTATGATCAAAAAAAGAATCTTGATATAATAATATAAAAAATAATGAAAGAAAATTGTCCTGAAGCCATAAAACAAGATGGGAAAGTAGAAATAGAAAAAAAGAAATCCACCAATCGCCACCTGAAAGAGATCCTATGATGAAAACCTATAGGAATATTGTAGTCAAATCCAAACCCCCGAGCTCAAGGATAAAATATTATGAGCAACAAGAAAAAAAAATTAAATATGCCACAATTAGAATCACATGAGACCTAACAGTGATAACACTGAAAGTCCACAGGCCTTGGCATACTATATATTAAAGAGCAAAAGACCTGGGGCTCTGGCTGAAAATTTTATACCCACTAAAACTAAGCGTATTCCTGAATGAAAAAAAAAATAAAAGGTCATTTAATGAATTGTAAACCTTTGTTTAAGAAAAACATTGAACTTAATAGAAGATTTGATAGACAACAGTCAAGAGAAACATAAGATACATGCCAAAGACTAATTACAAGGGACTTAAAGAAGACAAAATTTTTACTTTTCATGTATGTAAAATGTAAAATGTATGTGTAAGATTGTTATTAGTAGTTTGGGTAGTTTGTAAGAAAGATTGGGGTAGACCTGAGTATAATATGACTTTAAAAAGTAAAACCATTTAGGAACAGTTAAAAAGAGTAGTTATTTTATACAAATGAGGTTTGAGAGGAACTGACACAGAGGAGTGAGAAGGGGCAGGAAGGAAGACTGTTAGTTCTGAAAGTCTACTTTGTTCAGGAATGGGTTCAAGGGGGAACAATACATATATATCTAGAAGAGTATAAAAGTCTTTTTAAATTGAGAAAAAAAATAAAACAGTAAGAATATAGAGGGTGGAGAGAAGATAAGGGAGAGATCCTTGGAGGGGGGTAGGTTAAGTAATAGGAGGGCAAAGTAGTGAGTAGAAGTAAAGTACAGGAGTTAGGAGGGATAGGAAATAAGAAATACACACAGGCATAAAATGCATATGTCCATATACCCTCCTAGATATACATATATATATATATATATATATATATATATATATATATATATATATATATACACACACACATTCCTATTCCCCTAAACTATTGTCATACTGAGAAAAGTTTCTTAAGTTACAATTGTTGTTTTTCCCTGTAGGAATGTAAATAGCTCAACTTTGATAAGTTCCTTATGATTTCTTTTCCCTGTTTAACTTCTCATGCTTCTCTTGCTTCTTGCATCTGAATGTCAAATTTTCTATTCAACTCTGGTTTTTTCATAAAGAATGATTGAAAGTCCTCTATTCCACTGAATGACCATGTTTTCCCCGGAAACATGATACTCATTTTTCTGGGTAGGTGATTCTTGGTTTTAATCCCAGCTCCTTTGACCTCTGGAATATCATATTCCAAGCCCTTTGATCCCTCAGTGTAGAAGCTGCCAGATCCTGAGTTATCCTGATTGTGTTTCCACAATATTGAAATTGATTCTTCCTGGCTGCTTATAATATGTTCTCCTTTATATGGAAACTCCAGAACCTGGCTATCATATTGCTAGGTGTTTTCTTTTTGGGATCTTTTTCAGGAGTTGATTGGTGGATTCTTTCAACCTCTATTTTGCCCTCTGGTTCTAAAACATCAGGGCAATTTACCTTAAGAATTTCTTGAAGGATGATTTCTAGGTTCTTTTTTGGATCACGATTTTCAGGTAGTGCAATAATTTTATAATTATCTCTCCTGGATCTATTTTCCAGTTCAATGGTTTTCCCAATGAGATATTTCACATTGTCTTCTACTTTTTCATTTGTTTGGATATGTTTAATAGTATTTTGATTTCTCATAAAGTCACTAGTTTCTATTTACTCCAATGTAATTCTGAAGCAATGATTCTCCTAAGTGAGCTTTTGAGATTCTTTTTCCATCTGGAAAATTTGACTTTTTCAGGCATTCTTCTCCTCATTGCCTTTTTTAGCCTCTTTTTTTTTGAGGTCCAGAATGATTTATTTCCTACAAATCTCATAAAAGGAAAAAGTCAAATCTCAAGTCCTGAGACAGCCACCATGGCCTCAGTAGTGGAGCCAGGATTAGTTAGGGCACAATAGAAGAGGCTGGAGATAAAACTGCATCACTCAAAGATCAGATGGACAATAACCCAGTTGGTCTCTGCAGACAGTATGAACACAATAAACACAAAATAGAGATAGATATAATTTTGTGGAGGTGTTGAGGCTAATCTGCCTTTATTTTCCTTCCATCTCTGTTCCTGACTTCTTCTATTTCAAAGTCATTCCCCTGCAGTTCCTCATACCCCCTCTCCACAACCCCTTTTCTTGCTTTCTTTAGTGTGGTGTATTTCTCTGCAGACAGAGGTCCCTCTACTTCAACTACTTTCTCAGTCACTGTGGCAATTTCAAACCTGTTATAAGATCGGGCCTCTCAGTAGTATAACACATGCATGCAGCGCTCCACCAGTGCCTCTGCCTGGCTTAAAATTGGCTTCCTTTCCAAAATCTCTTGCATCAAGGTCTATGCCAAGTAGGCACCATAACCAGTGGCCAGTGTAGGGTCTTCATAGGCTAGACCAAGCATGACCACATAGCCGAGGAAGCTTTCCCCATCAGCATAGCCACCAATGACCATGGTGTTCCAGAGTGGGTTCATCTTGGAGCAGTGGCTGTACTTGGCTCTTGTCAACCAAGAATGGATAGCTTTGGGGCTATAGCTGTGTCCATCACCCAGCAGCTCTTCATCAATCACCATCTGGTCAATGACTTGCTTCACATACTGGAAATCAGCATGGTCCCCAGAGGCACCAAGCTTGGTATTGTTGTTGACACTCATGATTTGAGAGATATTTTGGAAATGAGCCAGGTAGCCATAGGAACCCAGCATATCAGCTGCAATGATTACACCTCCCTCAAATTTTACACCTAGGACAGAGGTCTCTGTCACCATTGGGTTCTGTGTCCGAGTAATCGGGCTTCCACAGAAAGTGCTGTCTGGCCCCAGGAGAGGTCTCGAGATGGGCAGGATGTGGTAGAACTGGCCCAGTGAGGGGCGCCCAGCCCACAAACCCAACCAGGGCTCCAAAGTCAACTCCACTTTAGTCACTCTGGGGAGGATTTTTGAACCTCTTTTGCTGGTCTATTTTTTAAGGGGTATTATTTTCTTCAGTCAGGTTGTTTATTCTCATTTCATAATTTTCTTGCATCATTCTCATTTCTCTTCCCAATTTTTCCTCCATTTCTCTTATTTGATTTTCAAAATCCTTTTTAAGCTCCTCTATGGCCTGTAAGCAGCTCATATTTTTCTTGGAAGCTTTTGGTACAGGAGTTCTGGCTTCACTGTCTTCCTCCTTAGATCCTTTTTGTCCCCAAAATAGGAGTCTAATGTAGGATTCCTCCGTTTGCTTTGCTTCCTTTGCTTGCTCATGTTGCCACTCAATTACTTGACTTTGGAACCTTTTGCCACAGTAGAACTCTGCTACCAGAAAGGGGAGCTTTTTCCCAATTGCTAAGAGTTTTCACTCCAGCTCCTGGAGGTATTGGTTGGGTACCCTCTCTGAAGCCTTCACATGCTCTGGAAAACTGTTCACACACTCCAGGACCTCCACCCTAGACAGTGATCCAGATCCAAGCAGGTTAAAGGAAAAGTGATTACCCCTCAGACTGGTGGCTTGGTCACCCTACAGTCTTCAGGCCAGGAGCTCTGAAGCAGCCACATGGAGGGCAGCTACACAGATATGGAGCTTCAGCTGCTTCTTTCCCTGGGGGCAAAAGCTGGACCTCACTCCCAAACTCCCTGTTCCCTCAAAGTCTACACTGACTTCTCACTTTGTCTTTGGCATCTATGGGTTGATAATTCTGGAAACTGCTGCAGCTGCTAGTGATCAGAAGTTCCTCCAGCTGTGGGCTGGTCAGGCTGCCCTGAGGCTAAAACCTTAGGCTCACAGGTCTGGGCTAGGCTCCCAGAAGACAGGTTGCTTGCCCCTACCTACTGACCTGCTAGGCTGTCTTCAGTGAAAGGTTAGCTTTTCTCTGTCATTTTGTGGGTTCTGTAGCTCTAAAGTTTGTCTAGAGTCATTTTTAAATGAGTTGAAGGAGGTGGAAGCTAGAGCTGTGCAGAAGTCCTATTTCTACTCTGCCATCTTGACTCCTCCCCCTTTAGCCATATCTCTTCCTACTTCTATTGCTTCATTCTTTACCCAAGTTGGTGGCTGACTTCTCTGATTTCATCACTTTACCCAACTCCACACTAGAATAGATGGATGAGCTGAATCCTTTCAGATACATTTATCAGTGGTCTTTAGAAATATTATATTTTTGCTGAGATTTCTGTGGGAGACCTGGATTTCTCTATTTTTTCATTTTTATCCTTAATGAGGAATCATATATTCTTTTGGATACTGTCAATGGTGGCAAATTTTCATCCTCTGAAAGAGCAGTTAATTTTTGGAAACAATGTTATCCACGATGAAATCTGGTGATAAATCTTAGTAATTCAATTTTTGGTCAAATATGTGATGGGCCATCAAGAATAAGATTGGAATTCTTGTACAGTTGAGAATTAGGCTCTGAAGGAGGTCATTTCGAGGAAAGGCCATACTATCAGATGAAGCAGACAACCTCCCAAGGTAAATTACTTTGAACTTGAGCATTCTACTTGAACTGCATGTTCTCATATGTGTCTTAAAAAAAGAAAATTAATCAGTCCCATTAATCATGCCAAACCCAGAAGGTAACCTTAGCCACTTCTCATAGGGACAGTGACCTAGAGGACCTGGGCATCACTTTTTTATTTTGGTCAACTCCCTGTTGCAAAAAAGGTATGTGGGGGTAAGGGAGGGGGTTTCCAGGATTTAAGCTGGCAATTCAACCTGGAGCCATGAACAAACATAGTAAATTACTTTGTAACATTTTGTATCTGGATAAGTGACTGGCCCAAGGTCACACAGCTAATAAGTGTGTCAAGTGTCTGAGGCTCTTTGAACTCAGGTCCTCCTGACTTCAGGGCCGGTACTCTATTCACTGCACCTCCTAGCTGCCCCCGCCAGATATTTTTTAAAGTTCCCCCTATTTTTTTAAATCCTTCACTAAAATGGGTGTGAAAAATCTTGAAAAATATTTTGATAAGAATATGAAATTGTATCAGTATCTTCTATTATCTTTAGACAATTATTGTGAAAATGTATAGATAGGATCATAATTTCAGAGGCAGAAGAAGTCTTATGAGGTTATTTAGCCCAATGTAAAATAGTGATAACAGTATTTACCTTCTCAAACTACTAACTTGGATCTAACAAAAGATTTCCAGTTTTCCACGAATCCTCCCATTTGCCTAGAATACATTCATTTCACAATTCTCCCCCTTTAAAAAAATTACTTTGTGTGTATATATGTATGAATACAATAAACACAGAATAGAGATAGATATAATTTTGTGGAGGTGTTGAGGCTAATCTGCCTTTATTTTCCTTCCATCTCTGTTCCTGACTTCTTCTACTTCAAAGTCATTCCCCTGCAGTTCCTCATACCCCCTATCCACAACCCCTTTTCTTGCTTTCTTTAGTGTGGTGTATTTCTCTGTTAGAATAAAAACGCCTTGAGGACAGGGTATGTCTTTCTTTTCCTTGTCTTTATATGCCCAGTGCTTAGCACAATCCCTGGTATATAGTAAATATTCTATGCAAGTGTCCTTCTTTCCTTTTTTTTCTCCTTCCTTCTTCCCCCTTCCTTCTTGCTTCCCTTTCTCCAGTAAACTCTTCTTTTCTCACATACCAGTGCCTGCATTATCAAAATTAATGGAGTTATAGTCACTCTGATCTAAATGTGAAGGATAAGACCTAAAACCTTGATCACATATGAATTAATTTTAGAATCTAGTATTTTATTTCAGGGAAACAATGTAGTATAATCTGCCATTTAAAATCATTTTTTCATCAATTGAGATTTTCTGAGAACAGAGATATCAGGTCAGTGATAAATAGGTTCTTCTGTACTGGTGGTTTGTCATTATATTCATCTGAGTTCTAATTTTTTTCCAAGTTAATTTTCTCTATAATGGTGGTATTAGTACAATGATGACTTGTCCAAAAAACTTGGCCTAATAATCATATATCTGAACTTCTAACAGGGTTGGGGAACCTGCGACCTGAAGACCACATGTGGCCCTCTAGGTCCTCAAGTACGATCCTTTGACTGAATCCAAACTTCTAAAGTTGAACAGAAGGAAAGGAATAACAGCACTCAGAGCTATTTGGCTGGGAACACAACAAAATTACTCCATATAATTACTCTATGTACTTCCAAAGTTTGGATTCAGTCAAAGGGCTGAACTTGAGGTCCTAGAGGGGCACATGTGGCCTTTAGGACACAGATTCCCCACCTCTGCTAGGAACTTAATTCCCCATCACCTTTTTTCCTAGTGGAAGAAACTTCCCACCTACCTCTCAAGTTCCAAATCCTATTATGTGACCACATCTGCCCAGATGTTCTTTGCTGTCTTCCTCAACAGCTAAAGCCTACTACTATTATAGTCAATTTTAATATAAACTAATAATTGGAAAAAATCAATATAATTTCTGAACCCAAGTTAATATTTTCTATTTAATTCTTCTTGTATAACTGATTATCTTACTCTGGTTTTTCCATACCAGGCTAACTTGTATATGTTTTCAAGAACAAGTCATTTATTATGTGCAGAGTCCTTCCTGGTGACTTATTCCACATTCTCCGTGGCTAAAGTATTGCTTCAGATTACAGAGCTCAGTTTCATTAAAAAAAAAAAAAAAGAAAGAAAAACGTACCTTAGTTTATTCTTACTCTAGCAGATTCCAGATTTCTGACTCTCAACAGTTAACTATTTATCTATATGGTATATTACTTCTGGATACCACATTAGTCCTATGCCCACTTCCCCCCACCCCTTTCCCATTCCACTGATGGCTTAATGTTCCCCTCATCTACCTATCACTCATCTCCTATAGCTAGATTTAAGTGATGTTTCAAACGATCTTATAATCATGCCCCTGATCCCTTGAAGTTTCTTTCACTAGGCTAGAATATTATAGAAAAATCGATGAAAATAAGGGGAAAATAGACTTTTATTCCCCAGTCTTCTGTAAACCTGCACCAACCACATGAAAATTAATTCTCAACAAGATAATGTTAGTACAATAATTTGTACTTGATAAGCAGCATATTTAGTGGTAATTGGTTGTTCTGGAATACTATAAGCATGGGGAATAGCATAAGGATTCAGTTCAAAAGATTTCTATCATGATCATAGCCAGGTCCTCTGTCATAGAAACTATAGTACAAGAGAAGGCATCCAGAGAGGGCCTTTGACACAAATAAAATGGTGGTGATCCCCTACTAGGAGAGGCTGGGAAGTGAAAGAAAACAACCTTGTCATAGCAAAGTTAGAGTGAAGATGCTAAAACCAGGAAATACATTGAGAACAAGATCAAAAAGACTGATATTATACAGCTTGAACAATGAACCAAAGCCTCCTTATTACCCTCCTATCCCAGGATTCTAACTTTTCTAGGACCAAAGACTTCATTAAGCCTATGGCAAATAAGGATAAAGATTAGTCTTCTTATTTCATCAGTATAAGGAACTCTGAGGTGAGAAAATGCCCTCTGCTCATGCAGGTTGTCACTTCTCTGTAAAGTTTAATCTTAGAGAGTTTTCTAGAGCCAAAATATCAAACACAAATCCCCTGGGATTCATGTAGGCCACAATGCTCCCAAGTGTAACTCAAATGATATTAAAATATATCATGCATATGATTGTAATATGTTGACATGTTAATAAAAGAAGGAATACATACAAATATGGTTTTTTAAGTCAACATGCAGCCAATAGGGACACTTACATATGTTTTCATGGCCCCTTTTGCTAATTGAGTTTGGCATTACTGGTCTAGAACACTGAGATTTCCCTATAATCACATAGTCAGTATGTATCAAAGGCAGGGCTTGAACCCAGAGCTTCCAAAGATTGAGGCCAACTCTGTATCTATGACTCTAGAAAGTAGGAATTGATTGTATTTCTTTGGATGGATGGAGGAACAAAAGCTGTCGAATTTAATAACTTATCATAGCTACTCATCTATTCATCTCTCATTCTTTCTCTTGTTCTTTTTCCAAACTTGTCTACAGATTACTTCAAATTTCTTCTGAATACAGGCATACTTTGTTTAATACCCATTAGAATATTCCATGAGAGTGTGACATTAAATGAAATGACATCATGGTTGGGGGGGGTGTAATTTCATAAGAAATTGAGTTGATCAGAGGAAAGGAAGAACAGGAGCCAGAGTTACCTAGATGGGAGCCAAAAAATATTACTCTGGGTGACATTATAGAGGGGAAGTGTGTTTCTAGCTTCATCAGCAATGACTCAATTTTTTAGCTACTCTGAATTTCACAATTTCACTTTTTGTCAGAGCCAAACTCCCCAGAGGGACTTTCTCTCTCCATTTTTTATTCTTTTAGACTTCAAAAACATATCTGAAGAGGGCAGTGCAGATTTATAACCATGAAATTTCTTCACCCCTTTTTATCTACTAGAACAAATCTTAATTCAATAAAGAGAGATAGCATGATGTGGTTGCTACCACTGAACTTGGAGCCAGAAGAGCTGGATTTGATACTTACTCCTCATGTGACCTTGGAAAAATCACCTCAATTCCTCACTTGTCCCATCTGAAAAAATGAGGGAACATTGGAATAAAAGATGTATAATGTTCCTTTTAGCTCTAAATTCTGTGACTCTACACACTTGACTATCAACATGCTCTATGAATTTGTCTTTCATTTCTACCTGAAATATTCTTCCTGGTTCTATCCCAAATTAGGACTGGGTATGGGCTTTTCATGGGTCTAGCTGCTAGACTGAGGTTTTGTGAGTTTATAAAATCTACACAGAGGAATCAAATATATTTTATTAGCCAAGAAGTTTCAAGACACATTTAGAAAACACAGCTTGCTGAGCTATTTGGCTAGAGGTTAAAGTGGGTTTCAGATTATAAATCAGGACCAGAGGTTCAACAAAGATTAAGAACAAAAGATATAGTACATTGAATTTTCAGACACTGAAAGAATGAGGAAGGACAGGTTTTAACAACCTAAGACAAATTAGCAGATTTACTATCTTGTGGAACCATGGGTAATTTTATGCTTGGGTATAAAACCGACCCTGCCTTCTTGATACCTCTGATTAGATTCAAATGGAAAGCTCTCTATTGCTACTACCTTAATATTGGCAGAAATGACTATCTCAAGCTGTCATGGGAGAGTGCAAGAATAGATGTACTATTTTTCCTAAGTCAATGTGTTGATATTTTCACTCAATAATCTTACTGATTTCTACTTTTGTACCTTTGTTTGTATTGTACTTAATCTATTATTAAAGCCCACCTCCTCATTACCTGTCTGTATCTTTCACTTCTTTGAAGATCTGGTTTAGAATTCACCTGATTAGATGTTTCTGATTCATCCCATAGTATATATACTCTTTGCCTTTCCATTGTTTGAATAAACAAACTACACAATGTGCACACAAATTTAATGAATGTCTGTGTATAGCTATGGGAAGAACATGTGATCTTTCTTAATACATAAATATCCTAGGATTCTCTCAAACATGGGCCTCTGAAAGTTATCCTAGGGACAAGGAATTTTTGGTTCAGCATCCTGCCAAAACCATAGCTCATAAGTCGCCCCCAAGCTTTCTCTTCTGCCAAACCAAAGATATAATTATTTAAAACAAAGAGCACTCAATTAAAGAGCATAGAAAGGTGAATGAAAAGGATTCCCCCACCCCATACCCTTGGACACTGGAAACCTCCTATAAATTCCCATATTTCAAGGAAAACTCACATTCCTATGGCAGCTTCTCAGGGACAATTCCTTTGTACTTCACTACAGAGCTGCCATTGTCACCTCCTGCTCCATTCCTGGCAACTGCAAAGCTATAGTCTCCACTGAACTCTGCACTTTGTTCTCCCCTGAGTTGCAGGTTGCTGGTATATTTCTCTGTTCTATTTTCTCCTGGCAAAGGCATCTATTGGTCTTTCACTCTTTAGTACTTGCAGGTTTTTGTCATCTTCAGGTTCTATTCTGAATTTCAATAAGCATGACTTAAGTGCTTACTGTGTACAAGAGAGGAGGGAGGGAGGTGTAATGGAAATGCAAATTTAAAGATCTTCCCTGCCTCTAGGCCCTTTGTTAGGCTGTGAGAACCTTCCTTAATTTGAAAATATACTCTGCCCCCAATAGGCTGAATGTGGTCACATGGAGCTTGTGGCAGGAGGCTTGGTTTTCAGAAATGCCCACACCTTGATGCTGTGTGATTGGGCAGTGGGTCAAGAGGGTGGTTACATTCTCTGACCCAGGAGAAGGTACATAAGCCCTGATGGAAGGCTTTGCTTTGGGGCTCACTTTGAGAAGTGTTGTGTGATTTGACCAGATGAGACTCTGGGCAGCCATTGAGAGCCCCCCAGCTTTGAAAACCCAGATGTTAATGCTTCCCTCTATGGTAACTGTGATTTGGTATTGATAATGGTTGGACAGTTCGGAAGCCTGTCTGCTTGATCTGTTTGTTTCTCTGTCTTGTAAGTTCTGTCTGTATACTTTGAAGTTTGGGGTGCTGACCTTTTCCCCCTGAACTAGGTAAATGATATTTGTTTGATTGATTAAAGTAAGCTTGTTAACACATTTTGAGTTGCTTTCCTTTAGAAAAGCATATCTAAGAACCTGTGTTGGCAGCCACCCTGGGGATGTTGGGGTGCTTGCTGCTACAGGAGGGAGGGAGAGGAAAAGAGAATGGGTCTTACTTCAACCCCTTATCATGACACGAGAGTGAACCTGAGCTCCTGAAAGCTATGCCAGTAGAGTACAATATCTGATCAGTCTCATAAAAAATAAATATTAGTAACCATGGGCCTATAACCCGCTATAGAGGTCACCTAAGTGTAGTGGTTCATCACCTGGAAGCTCAGTTTCCAGGTGATGACCTTTGCAGGGCACAAGCAGCGCATGAAGACCATGTCTAAAGGTACAGAAAGGTTATGATAAGATTCACTTTATGAAGATGGTACCCATCAATCTTTTAAAATATGAATACATTACTCTCATGCACTGTAGTATATTATGTGGTTATTTCCAGTGGTGTAATTAAACAAATGATGGACTTAGAATTCAGTGAAGTGGGATCAAACTATAGATTCTACATCATTTGTGTGATTGTGGGCAAGTCACTTTAATTTCCTAAAGCTCAGTTTGCTTGTTCACAGAGTGAACACAATTATATCTTCATTACCTGCATCCTACAATTGTTTTGAAGAAATAACTTGACAAAATTTAGAACATTATAGAAATGTGGGTTATTTTTATATCATGCCTTTTTAACTAAATTGTATGCCACTTGATGTTGTGTACCATGTTTTATTTCTATTTTTAAACTTAATTTCAATTGTCTAAACAATTTTCTTAGGTCCTCTTAGGTCCTCTAGTACCTAGAGGTATAGAAGAATACCTCAAAGAGTACTTGTTATATAGTCAAAGTACTTGTTATGTAGAGTCAAAAATGTAACTAACCACAGCTTAGGTCTTTTGGTTTAAAAATTATAAATTAATAAAAATTCTATCATCATTATATTATTGACTAGATATAAAAAGTTTAATTATTTCTGCTTCTCAGCCAAAGAAAAGCCTATATTTTGAAATATTCAAGCAATAATTGATGACATTTTTATTTGTTTTTCCATATTTTTCTTCTTCCAAATTGTCTCCATTACTGCTAATTCTGAAGTATTCAAAGTATCAAGCACTGGAGTATATCATAGTCCTTTACACTCCCAGTCATTCCCATTCCTAAATTGGCTCATGATTACTAAAGAGAGGTGATCAAAAATTATTCAAAGGAGTCTTTTAGCTCTCTGTCTGTTATCAAAAATGAAGAAAAATTATCTTGGGAACAATCAGCTTCAAATGAAAATGCCCCAATACTTTATATTGTCAAAGAAGATAATCTGACCTCCCTCCACTGCTCTGTTAAATGTAACCATAATGCAATCAGCATATTGGCTGAAGAACTCAAGGCAGACACATAGAACATTAAAATGTCTTTTCCAATTTGCATTTTGCCACTGGTGGTTTAGTGCCAACTCTGTTCTGTAAAGTTAACTCTTAAGATTTCATTTTCTTTAAATATAACATTGATTGTTCTGGCAAGATTCTGTCATCCTGAGAGACAAAATATTATTAGTGCCAGCCACCTGAAGAGAGAGAATGAGAGAAACAAAACAAAATAAAACAAAACAAACATGTAACTAAAAAATTGTTAGCCTTTCTTGGCAGAATCTGTGATTGGTTACCATTGACCTGAGTTAAAGGGGGAGTGAATCCCAGGGCCTAAACAATTCTGATTACCATGGGAAGACTTGTGTTGTCTTCCCACTCCCAATGAGTCACTATGGTATATAATTGGATGTTCCTCTCTTCAAAGCAATAGTTAGTGCTTTCAACAAATGGAAACATTTTTGGTTCACTTTTAGAGATGAAAACATAATCGATGTTATTTACATTTGTATGTTTTCTTCATTATCTTAAGTCAATAAAACTATATACAGGATGAAACCATTAGCAGATAGTGCACATACAGAATTGCCTGTCCTTCTTGACCCACCCCAGGGACAGGGTGAGGGCCAAGGTCATAGCCTGAAGTATGGGACAGTTACTTGTTCCATTAGGCAACAGTGAGTCTTAGAATGGGAAGGGAAAGGAAAAATCTGAAATATTCATTGTGGTCAAATGAAATCAATACACAGTAATTATGATGAAAAGACTGAATTTTCTTTTTACATATCCACATGCACAGAAGAATAATTAGCATCAGGGATAAGAGGCTTCTTTAAAGTAGAATAATAAATAAGAGACAAGTTTAGCAAATTCAAGGCTAAAAGACTAGATAGAAAAAGAATGTCCAAGCCACTAGTCAAGGCATCAGTATCCAGAAGGTACAGAGGAATTCTAGGTTATGTCCAAACTGTCAAGTTCACATTTCTCAGGGACATTAGGTGACATAAGGGATAGAGTTCAAGGAAAACTATTGTTGTGGGGAAAAAGTCACGTTCCTCATTGTGAATAAAGTAAATAAACCAGAGGTTCTTTCAGGCAAAGCCTAAATCAAATTATGAAATGTGAGATATGAAAAGAGTTGCAAAAGGTAAGAGATTCAGTCAAGACATTTTCAAAAGGAATGCCTTACAAAATACAACAGTGGGCATCAATGAAGAGTACAGCATGGGATTAAATGATCATAGTTTTTTTGAGTTTCAAGGGACCTCAAAAATGATCCAGGATGACCTTTTTTTTTTTTTACAAATTTTACAAATAAGAAAATGGAGACCAAAATAATTCTAGGGGGGAGGAGCCAAGATGGCGGAGTCGAAACAGCTCATCCAAGCCACTCTGACCCCAGATTCCCCCGAAACTATGTAAAAGGGCACTCTGAAAAACTTCTGGAGCCCCAGCACCCACAGAATGACACAGAGAAGCTAACCTCCCTGTGAGGACAGCCCAGCAGCCCTGCAGGAAGGACTAGCGCAGTGGTCTGGGAGCCAGCAGCGTGCAGAGAGTGGGGAGTCGAGCCGAGCCCAGGTCCCCGTGAGCCGAGGTTTTAGCCCCAGGGTGGCAGGGCCAGCAGCCAGCTGGAGAGACCCCAGAACACCAGCAGCTGTGTGGACTCCAGAATTATCAACATAGACATGCCTAGGACAAAGTAAGAGGTTAGTGTCCTATGGAGTTTGGGACCAGTATTTGGGGAATGTGTTGGCTCCCTCCCCTGGGGGCTAGAAGCCGCTGAGGAGACACTCCATTTTGTAGTTTTCAGAAGTGGCTCCAGCTCCTGGCCTGCGAATTGTAGGGAGATCCAGCGATCAGTCTTGGGGGGTAATCGCTCTTGCTTTAACCTCCCTGGAGCTGGATTGTGATCTAGGGTGGAAGTCATGGATGGGTTTACAGCTTGTCAGAAACGGAAGTTGCCCCCCACACATTTGGGACAAAAATTCCTCTATCTGGCCTTAAAGCCATAGTGTGGGAACAAGCCCAAAAGTCAAGTAATTAAGTGGCAATATGCCAAGGCAAAGGAAACAGAAAAATGCAACCCTAGACTCCTATTTTGGGGGCATAGAGCGGGAAAAGGACTGTGAGATCAGAAATCCTGCTCCAAAGGCCCCGGGGGAAAACATGAGTGAGTTGCAGGCCATAGAGGACCTTAAGAAGGACTTTAAAAGTCAAATAAGAGAAGTGGAGGAAAAATTGGAAAGAGAAATGAGAAGGATGCAGGAAAAGTATGAAATGAGGGTCAACAGCCTGACTGAGGAAAACAACACCTTAAAAAATAGACTAACTCAAATGGCAAAGGAGGCCCAAAAGGGCAATAAGGAGAAGAATGCCTTAAAAAGTCAAATTTGCCAGATGGAAAAAGAATCTCAAAAGTTCACTGAGGAGATTCATTCCTTCAGAGTTAGACTGGAACAAATAGAAGCTAAAGACTTTATGAGAAATCAAGATGCTGTTAAGCAGATCCAAACAAATGTAATATTAGAAGGCAATGTGAAATATCTCATGGGAAAAACCAATGACCTGGAAAATAGATCCAGGAGAGACAATTTAAAAATTATTGGACTTCCTGAAAGCCATGATCAAAGAAAGAACCTAGAAATCACCCTTCAAGAAATTCTCAAGGAAAATTGCCCTGATGTTTTAGACCCAGAGGGCAAAATAGAGGTTGAAAGAATCCACAGATCACCTCCTGAAAAAGATCCCAAAAAGAAAACTCCCAGGAATATTATAGCCAGGTTCCAGAATCCCCAGATCAAGGAGAAAATACTACAAGCAGCCAGGAAGAAACAATTTCAATATTGTGGAAACACAATCAGAATAGCCCAGGACCTGGCAGCTTCTACACTGAGGGATCGAAGGGCATGGAATATGATATTCCAGAGGGCAAAAGAGCTGGGACTGAACCCAAGGGTCACCTACCCAGCAAAACTGAGTATTTTGTTTCAGGGGAAAATATGGTCATTCAGTGGAATAGAGGACTTTCAATCATTCTTGAAGAAAAAACCAGAATTGAATAGAAAATTTGACATCCAGACACAAGAAGGAAGAGATGCCTGAGAAGGTAATCAGGGAAAAGAAATCAAAAGGAACTTATCAAAGTTGAACTATTTACATTCCTATATGGAAAAGCAATAACTGTGACTGATGATATCTTTCTCACTATGAAAATAATGGAAGAAGGGTGTGTGTTCATATGAATACATATGTGAATTTGTGTATTTGGTTACAGTTATACATGCATAGACGGCATAGGTTGAATTTGTTGGAAAGGGAGAATACTCAAGGGATGAAATTATGAGGTGAGAGAGGAAAGTGGCAAGAGGAGATGGGGAGAGACAGGGTAGCATAAACTATCTCATGTAGAAGAAGCAAGGGGAAGTGGTTGCAAGGGAGGGGGAGAATAGGAAGGCAAAAAAGGCAAAACCACATTCTCATTGAATTTGGTCCAGGGAGAGAATGACATACATACTAAATGGGATATCTCAACCTGCAGCAGGATAGGGGGAAGGGGGATGAGAGGAGGGATGATGGATGGGAGGGCATCCTTGGGGTGAGGGGAGGTTGAAAGTACCCACTATAAAAGAGGGACAGGATCATGTAGGCAATGGACCAGGTGCGGGGTGGGTCATTAGTGGGAGGGAATTATAAGCAGCCTTGTACAATATATCTACTATGATAATGTTTTGCATAGTTAGACATGTACAACATATACTGAATTACTTATCTCCCCAGAGGGAATGGGTGACAAGGGAGGAAGGAAATGGACCTGAAATTCGAGGTCTTAAATGTTTCAAATATATATAAATACTATTATTAATACTCTTTTGCTTGTAATAGGGAGATAAGATGTGCAGGCATTGGGACACAAAGATTCACCTTCCTCTAACGGAAAAGTGGAAGGGGGTATGGGAGAAGGTATGGGAGAGAGCAGATTGGAGGAAGCAATATCTTGTGGGACAGCTATTCTGGGAGGTTGTGTAGGGGAATAACAGGGGGAAAATGATTGTAAATCAAAATCTGGTGGAAATGAATGATGTAAAACAGAAGTTAACAAATCATTTGTTAAAAAAAATAATTCTAGGATTGTTTCACTAACAGGTTCGTCTCTTAATACACATGATTATCATTTAGTTTGCCCCTATTCTGGATCTCTCCTGGGAAAATTTTAACTCATGTCCCCTACAACTTTCTCTAATGGCCTTTAGTTTCTCTGAAAGCAATCAACAGGGCATTTGCTATATAGGATATAATTTAATTAATTTAATAAAAATACAAAATCCGCCAAAGTCAAGTCTTTCTGCAATAAGGGTTCTTACTTTGGGTTATGTACTTTTAAAATATATATTTTGATAAATGTATCTCAGTTTAATGTTTTCTTTGTAACCTTAGGTATTTTATTGTATACATTTAAAAGAGATACATAGAAGTTTTCTGAAAAGGGGACCATAGGTTTCAACTGACTGCCAATGCTATATACGAAACTCTAAGAAATCTTACTCTAGAGGATTTTCAAAGGATATTAAAAAAGCCAAAGTATATCAAGCAAACCTTCACCGCATGGTAGTTTTGAAGGGGAGAGTCTCATTTGCTCCTAATTACATGTGGTTCAGTATTGTGCTGGTCCATCACTTTGTTGGTTGTGTGGCTGATATATTCTGATATTCTTTCCAAATATGGGTGAGTGAGTGTTTTCTCTGGGTGGAAGAAACTTCCTCTAGAGACCATATGGACGTCAAGGAATTCTTCCTGTTCTGTGTATAGCCTAATATCTTCCTGTCTTCTGTCCCTTTCTGAGTATCTATGGATAACTCTAAAGTTTATATGTATCTGTTTCTTTTCAGACCTACTATTCTCTCTCTGATTCTTTCTATGCAGTTTAGTTCTTCTCCAATTTGTCTTTTTTATTTATGTCCTGGTTTTAGCGAGTCCTTTCTCATATATATCTAATAAGTGACGGAGTGAAGTTTCAAAACCAAATCATATAACTCTAAATTTAGCATTCTTTGTGCCATTCCATGTTGCTTTTTGGAGTAATGATGTCTTAAATCATCCCTGCTTCAATACCATATTAATTTTTTGGACTTGAAATGCTAGTCATGCCCTACTTACCAAACAGTTGTGGACCAATGTGTCTTCCTCATTCTACTGAGTTTATGTCAAATTGGAATTGAACTGAAATAAGACAATAACCAAGAGATAAAGAAGATCATCAATAGCAAGATTCTAGAGGAATGTCCAGTGACAAAAGACAATTTGCAATTGTTCAAATCACTAGAAGATCAGCTGCCATTTAAACCATACAGCAGAATAAGCTGTCAGGATAAAAAGAATTCTCCTTCACTGGAGGTTGTCAAGCAGCAGATAGATGATTACTTGTTGGGCATGTTATCAAGCTGATGGTTGTTCACTTCTGGGTTAGACTAGATCAACTCCACCATCCAGTTATGTGATTATGTAACTTTACATTTTAGAGACTTTTTCAGAAAGCAAGGGACATCTACTGAAATGTTTCGGGAAAGAGAATTATGTGATGAGTCAAGTGAAATCAACAAGCATTCATTTAAGTACCTACTATGTCCCAGGCACTGTGTTAAGTATTAGAGATACAAAAAAAGGAACAAATAGCCCTTTCCTCAAGAGGTTCATAATCTAATGATATTGACAACATGTCAATATTTATTTACAATGTATGCTTCATGGTATAATATGAGGTGCATATAACTGGATTCCGTAGGTTGATGTCAGTAGGTTGGTAACTGTGGTCCTTGTGATGAATTTTAAGTCTTTCATAATATGACCAGGTTACCTAAGGTCAACGAGGCTCACAATAAGGTGATCTGTATGACACTGAATTTTTTAGCTTTCAGCAACCCTTGAACAACATATCCTAAATTATAGAGGAATCATGATCTGCATCTTTTGAGGGAATATTCATGCTAAAAACATCATGGCTTCTTATAAAAATTGAGTGTATATTAACTAACATCCACTTAGATAAGAAAGTTTTAAAATTAACTTTTTAAATTTGCAAATTTTAATACTTTCTATTTATAATGATGTGAAAAGACTGATCTCACCAAATTCCACAGGTGTCTAAGAAACCAATTGAAGGCCATTTGCCAGATTTCATCTAGTTATTCATTCTTAAGAGATTATGCATATTTACATAAGTTCTTGTGCCATTAACATAACTCATATGAGATATTTGATGGTAAGCAAAGCTGAAAGAAAATAGTCTTTAAAGTGGTTTCTTAAGAACATGGAGGGGGAAAGTATTGGTAATTATCCTGTTTGAAGTTTATTTCTTGGTGTTTTTAATTTTCTCCACTGCACAGAACATAGAAAAAGAATGTGATTATTAAGTAATGGTCTAAAAAGTCTCTGGTACAATAGTAATTCTGTTTTCTCTTTTTATTCAGCTAGATATTTAAAAGTCCTATGTCTATAAAATAAACTATGTCTATGAAAAGCGGAGGGAGACTCTGACAGACTGTGGGAGACTAGAAAAGCTTGGGTTTAGACATTTATCTGATCTGACAGAAATGGAGTATTATACTTGAAGTCAGAAATATCTAGACTTGAATCTCACCCCAAATACCTATTCTACACCAATCAAGTCATTTAATCATTGTGAGTCTCAATTGTTTCATCCCTAAAAAGGGGGTGAACACCAACTTCATAATGTTGTGAAGATCAAATGAGACAATGCATATTCAGTTTATACATAATAAAGTAAATTATGATCAATATTTTATTATTATACTAAATTTATTTGCTCTAACATTCATTTTCCCAGTCTAATTTTAGAGTAAAAATGATATTTTGAAAATTGCAGAGTTGGTTTAGGGATGGGTTCACCTTGAACTTTCAACAGAACTTTTTCCATTAGGAAGGAAAAGCATTCTCTAATATATAGCAATTCTAGTCTCCTTCCTTCTCCAATCCATGTATTCTTCACTATCTTTTCCATCCATCAAGGATAGTAAAAAGTGATTTTGGTGTTGTAAAGCTCCAGGATTAATGATATCCCCCTGATCCTTGAATTGTTTCCAAACTATCTTAGTGAATAAGGACATATGAAATTATAAAATTAAGAATTCAACTTTGAAATTTTACTTTGGTCTCCAGTGATGGCAACACCTTGGGTGTCATTGAAAATCAACACAGTGCCACCTTTGACCTATTGCAAAGGTGTCTAAAGCTACCTTTTCATCACATCACAAATGAAAAATTTGAGTTCAAATATGGATCTCAGTGTGTGTGTATGTGTGTGTATTATACAAAATCATGAATCATTTTGACTTAAGCTCATATAACTCGATATATGTTAATAGCTAGCATTTTCCATGACATACAGACCAAACCTAAAGAGGACATGAAACAACTATAGTTTTCATAATGTTGTATACGAAGGGTCAGAGTAGTTTAGGAAGAATATGACACTAATGTCTAAGTGTCCAATATACATACACTCCATAGAAGAGAACTACGGACTCTAAAGAATCTACTTGAAGGAAAGCATCAGAATGGTCTTAGTTGGCACATGTCTTCATGTGTCAGTCAGTCAGTCAAAATTTGTTAAACATCAGGCATTGTGCCAAAGTACTGAGGTTAAAAAAAGGGGAAAAAACAGTACCTGAATTCAAGGAGCTCACAATCATTGTCATTAAATGGCAATAGCACAGACTCCACCTTTTAGTCCTTTTCAAAAATCAAGACATAGCATATATTTTAAAGGTATAAATAGAGAGATAAGTATGTATGTGTACACACACACACACACACACACACAACCACAAAGAGAGCCTTGTATTACATGGTGGTCAATGTCACAACAGTTAGCATGGTAAAGATGAAGCCAGATGGGTTTTGGTATCTCTAGATTCTAGATTTAGCATCTAATGATATAATTATTTCATAGCCATGGACACCATTTGCTCAAGATTCTGCCTCAATTTCAAATATGTCACAGATGTCTTAGAATCCGTATACTTGATGACTGGGGAAGGAGGCATGTGTGATTTATTGGATCATTTTTTAGACCTTAGGAAAAGCAATCTTCACTCAGTGTGAAGTGACATGTTAAAGAAAGAATGCAATTGTGTCTATATTCAAAGATATAGTGAAACGTTTGTCTACAAGTTTATTTTCTGAAAGGTAAGGTGTAACACATCACTTTAACATGGTGTTTCCAATTTGCAACAATTTCTCAGTTCAACAACAACAACAACAACAAAAAAAACAGTGAAAAGGGGGTGTCTGTCATTGTGCCATTATATCACCATCTGGTTGTATGAACATGTGCCCTATTCTAACAAAATTTCTCAGACCTAAATCTTTAATTGTATGATTCCTTAGAAGCAGCCTGAGACAAGTCCTAAGATCATAATGAATTAGATATAGGTTATTTGTAGATAAGTCATTTTTCTTTTGACAGCTCAAAGTCAGGAAAACAATTTTCTTACAGTAAATAAATGGGGGAGGGGGTGTCATTACAACCAAGTTTGCATCCATCATTGCTGTTACAGCTGGCAATAAAGTGTGACAAGCTGCTGCTAACTCTGGCAACTTGTCATGTACCAGCTGTTTGGTTACAGCTGGATGTGCCTGCTGGCAAATTTTAAGCTGGAGTGATTAAATGATAAAGAAATAGAAATCCATGAAAACTTCCCCCCAAAGACCTTGAGGTGTCGGTAATCAATAAATAAAGAGAAAACATCTAGGGAAGCACCCAACCTGAGTAGAAATGGAGCCTGATTCTCAGGGCTCACTGCAAACAAAAATCATTTGTTAGAGTTCATTACAGCAACCTGTGGACCAGTGGTATCAAATTCTAATAGAAATGGAGCCAATAGACCTTACATAAGGATCCAGGATCCCATATTTACTTAGAAAACTATATGTTCACATTATCCATATTCAATTATATTTTTATTCATTTTGTTAAATATTTCCCAATTACATTTTAATCTGGTCACTCAGAATCATTGCAGGCCCTATATGCTTGATATTTCTACTGTAAGGATGTAAATCTAGTTTAAGGGTTCATAATTTGGTGTGTAAGGATTTGTTCCTTTTAAAAATATTTTGATAACCATAATTATTTCACTATTTAGTTGTTTTTACAAGCTAAAAGCAATTCAATACAATTGCTTTCTTTTATACTCTTACTGTATTTTATGCATTTAAAAGTACTGTTCTGGAAAGGGGGTTGACCCATAGGCTTGACAAGAGAGTAAAAAGGGTCCATGACAGAAAAAGGGTTAAAGACCACTACTTTAGAAGATAAACCAAATTCAACTGATTGACTGGTTGCAGTCACTTATAACTGTACATTTCTTGCTTTGTGATCACACATGATCATTAGTCTAATTCAGACCTTCTCCCCCTTTTCCTTGTACTGATTGGCCTCCCTGCTTTCTGTTTCTACCATCTGCAATCCATTCTCCACACAGCTCCCAAAATAATTATAGTTAGACAGGATCTGATCATCTCACTCCCCCAGTCAGAGACCATCACTGGCTCCCTAATTGCTTCAAAGAAAAAAAAAATACAGACTACTCAGATTGGTGTTTAAGTCTTTCCAGAATCTTATTTAATGTTTCTTTTCAGTCAAATTTTGTATTATTCCCTTCACATTTTCTATGTGCTAGGTTGTTGCTCAGACATGATATTCTCCCTTCTTCCTCATTTCTTGCTCTTAGAACCATTTTCTCCCTTGAAGATTATTTCATCCTTGATGGAGCCTCCCGCACTCCCCCCAAATTGACAGTACTCTCTTCCACTTCATAGTACTTTTAAATTTTATTTTCCTGTATACTTTGTGTATTCTTTTAGTAAAATGTAATTTCCTTGAGGGTAGGGACTGTTTGTCTCCATATCTCTAACTTCAGTGTCTGTCATATACTAGATGCCAATAAATAACTCTGGATTGATTCATTGATTGTTATTTCTGGTGAAATTTATAATTCTTCAGAGTCTATAAGGAGCTCTCTCCAACTTTCCCTACTCTTCTCTGCTCCTCTTCCCCATAAAGAGCCAAGTCACATCTTTTGTTTGAGGTACTAACCAGATGGCTGGTCTTAAAGAAATGAGATCAAGGGCCGTGATACTTTCCACCATAGCACTGGGACTACATTCAGAGTACTCACTTGGCACTTTGATATTGGGCAGTAAGATAAAAAGCTTCATAACTGTATATACAATGTGGATAACCTAAGAGTGTCTTCAGAGAACCTTGATGCCCCCTTTCATATTGTGAATGTGGACCAAGGAGTCATGACGCGAAACTATAATTCTTTCAAGGGCTGTTCCCAGGTGACTGTTCATCATTTGGGGGGCTTAGTGTTTCTTCAATAATGGCAACAATTATTTCTTGGTATTGGACTTTTTTTGGTGCCAGTTTCTCAAATATTCTTTAATTCAGTAAAGTGGGTTGACATACGTGTTGTTTATGGTAGTGGTGGTGATGTCTCAACTTGCACATCTCAAGACTCCCAAAATATAGTTGGGACAGATGTGCACAGAATTTAGCAGCAGAGAGCAGAGCAAGCTCTTACAAAATAACTTGTGGGGATTAGGATCCAAAAGGAGGGGAAAAAAGACTTGAATGCCAAATTCTGAATGATGTTTACAAATTGCTAACTGGCTGCAAGCAAAGTTTATCTGCTTGTCTATTTTCAGTCTTCATCTGGAGATGGGAGATGGAGAGGTGCTTTGTCCAGGGATATTCCAATTTTCGAAAGAACATTTGACAAAGGTGGTTCAGTAATCTCCATGATGATAGTAATCATGGCTTATCCTTTTGTATTTCTCAAAAATCTAGCACACATAAAAATATAGCCACAACCCTAGTTCAGACCTTTCTCACTTGTCACTGACTCAACTTTCTTTCGCATCCATTGTTGTCAAGTTACTAAGATTTGCTTTGGTTTGGTTTGGCTATTACCCTAAAGCATAGATCTAACCATGTCACCCACCATACTCAATGAACTCCTGTGGTTTCCTATTACCTGCAGGGGTAACTCTTATGTTCGGCTTTTGAAACCTTCACATCTTGGCACCTCCTTACCTTTTAAGACTTCTTACATTTTTCTCTCCCTCCTTTCAATCCAACTTCACAAGCCTTTTTGCTCCTCATCACAGGAAACATTATCTTTGACCTTAGGGTTTTTGCACCACATTTTCCCCATGCTTTCCATACCTACATCTAGTACAAGGTTCCCTTACTTCCTCAAGACTTGAGCTCCTCAAGTTAAACCTTCTACAGAAGATATTTCCCAGTCTAGACTCTTACCTACCCCCTACCTCCCAGCCCGGAGAGTGTCTTCTGCTCTCAGATAATCTACTTTCTATTCTGTATGCACTTTTTAATGAACTTAGTTATTTACAGGTTCTGTCTCCCTTTACAACATAGAATCCTATTAGTTCTGATGTTGAACCACTTAACTTTGCTTTATGTCTCTGAACTACTACAGGACTATATTACCTGTACTTATATATATATATTTATATTTGCATATTATCTTTTAATTAGTTTTACTTGTTACTTTTCAACCTATTGTATTGTAAATCACCTGAAGACAGGACCATGCCTTACATAAGCTTTCTATCTACCACACCTCCATGTCCAATGCCCTGTACAAAAGAGGCATTTACTATGTTGAATAAATGAAAGAATAGATGAGTTAGTGCCATTTATATAAACTTTTCCCTATAAAATGGATTTGCTTGCCTTTCTAAGCCTGGGGTTGCCTCAAGTCCTTACAGGAAACTGAAGGTACTCTAAGTCCCCTAGACTTCAGTAGGGCCTTTGATCATTTTGAAGTTGAGACAAAAATGAATTCAATCCCTATCACCTCAATCAGTTTCTCCATTTGTAAAACAAGGATAATAATATTAATAGAATCTATAGAGGACCAGAGAAAATGAAGTAGAGAATGGATGCTTTGCTACTTTCATATGAATGTCAACCTCTTTTTTTTTTCTTTTAACCATGCTAAAAAAGTCTTTAATCCATCAGGACTATAATTATTCAAACAACCTGACCAGTTACCACAGGGCCACACATTTGAGTCTATGACAGAGTTCAATTCTGTCTCCTAAGAGAATAGTGTTGCCTGGTCAGTTTTGGGATATAACAAGGAGACAAAAGTCAGAGGTATAAAGTAGAGGGCTTAGTGCCAAGGACCTTATCAATGGAATCATAAAATACGAAAGAGCAAATATGTCTGCAGAAAGCAAAACAAAATAAAATAATCCCACAGAACTGATTTTAAACAAACATACTGATTTTTTTTCACACATGCATTTAGTGTTTCCCTTTATCCTCACAAACAAAACTGTTGATTTGAACACCCAACTACAGATTTGAGAAAAAAAATAATCATGCAAATCTGAATATCCTCTGTTGCTAATCCTAAATTATTTTGCCAAGCAGCTGTGCAGCTTTGGACAGTTACTACAGTATGTTGATTACTAAATTTATGGAGAAAGTTGGGACTCTTTAATTTGAAAAAATCTGCGCAAATAGTACATTGTTTTAAAGCTTAGCCTTCTGGCAAATGGTTTTCTCCACAGAAAACCATTAGTACTTTCTGGTACTAAAGTAAAACATTTAATTGTCAAGATTACAGGTCACCAAGATAGATATCACATTTCCCTGTGCTCAGTCTAGAAGCCATTATTTTTTTAAATAGCCCAACTATTTTATCACTTAATATTTTAAGGACTTTTCAAGGAAAATCATAGATTCCTAGTGATTTAGTGAGAGTTAGTTCATTAGGCTTTTATTTTGCATTTTCTAGAAGTTTTTGGCCAAATTTGAAAAGGAAATCTGGTAAAAGAATCAGAGAATCAAAGAAATCTTATCATTGCAAAAGACAAGGGAAGGAAGAGAAATGTAGATTGAAAGAAAATAAGTATTTATACAGTATTTGCTCTGTCAGGCCCTGTGCTTCTTGACAGGAGGGAAGGGAGGGGAGAGGAGAAAAGAAGGAAAAGGAGGGAAGGAAAAAGATGGGAAGGGAGGGGAAGAGGAGGGTATTTATTAAGTACCTATTTTGTGCCAGGCATTGGGCTGAGGACTTTACAAATATTATCTCATTTCATCCCCACATCAGCTTTGGGAGATAGATGCTATTATTATCCACATTTAATAGATGAGGAACCCGAAGTAGACAGAGGCTGAGTGACCTGCCCAGGATCCCACAACTAGGGAATTTAGCTGGCTATATTTGAAACTTAGTTCTTCTTGACTCCAATTCCATCACTCTATTCTTGCACCACCTAACTGCCAAAGAAACAACACTATTCATAAGGGAAACTGTTTTTGCATCCCATAAATCAGAGTAAAGGACTTTCAGCACTCAGGAGCTGTGCATTACCCCTTTAAAATTGTCTCTTTCAGCTTGAGCAGATTTTCAACTAGATTCTAGCTGTGCTGGTAGGAGATTGTATGATAGACTTTTAGTAGCACTGGCTTTGTTCTAGGTTTGCTTATTGGAATTTGCTGTACCACCTTGGCACAGTCTTCTAAAAGGTACTTGACTGGTTGACTAAAATGATGATCACCTGACATTTTGGAGAACAGCCCCAAGACAGACTCAAATTGATAGCAGGAGAGGATGATCTGAGTGCACCACTAGAACCCTTAGGGTGAGGTGGAAATTTGCCCTAGGACTTGAGACTCAAATGTGAGGGCTGCAGCTAGAATAAAGATGCCCTTGGCTTGCATAAAATAAGCCTTTGGGATCTTCCCTCTACATACTGTGTTCGCAAGTTTTCACATGTTTTATTCTGAATTCATAACATTGATTTTTTTCTTTATAATTAAATAATATTCTATTGAATTTCTGCACCACAATTTGTTCTGTCATTCCCTAATAGTTTGACACATATGTTTCTTCCCTATTTTTGCTATTAGAAACAATTCTGCTAAGAATCTTTTTGTACATATGGGTCTTTTCTTGCTGTCAACAACTTCCTTAGGGTATATTCTCAGTAGTTAGATCACTGGGTCAAAGGGTATAAACAATTTGTTAAGCAGCATAATTCAAAATTGTTCCTTGAATTATGTACTTTGGTGCCCTATCAGCAGTTAGTGTCTATCTTCTACTGCTCTTTCAACTTTGGATATTTACATATCTTACTTTTTTATTTTTATTTTTGGATGGGCATGATGAGGTTATGCCTAGATGCTGCATCTACATTTTTCTAATTTTAAGTGATTATGAACTTTAAAAAATTAGTTGATATTTTGAATCTCTTAGTTTTCAAAATTTATTGATATTCTCCCACCACTTGCCTATTAGGACATCTTTTAGTGTTAATTCCTTTTCGTACTAAATTTCAGAATTTTGGGGAGGCTAGGTGGCGCAGTGAGTAGAGTGTCCGCCCTGGAGTAATAAGGACCTGAGTTTTGATCCGGCCTCAGACACTTAACGCACACACAAACAAAAACCTAGCCATGTGACCTTGAGCAAGTTATTTAACCCCAATTGCCCTCCAAAAAGCAAAAAATGTAAAAAATAAAAAATAAAAAAATAAATTTCAGAATTTTATTAAATGTTTAATTCAAAGTTTTTTTTCTAGTCCCAATAATTTCTTCTCATATATATGTTACATAATTTTATTTTTCAAAAGCTTTTGAGTCATATATATGATTGAAGTTTTCTAATTTTTAAATTCTCTAATCAACATTACATACTCTTCCCATACATAATTTGAAGGATATTGCCTTCTAAGTTGCTGTTTAAAAAATCTAATTATAAATCTACTTTCTGCCAAACTTCTTCCTCTTTTCCTAGAAATTCTGCTTAGCTAGGGCTAGGGATTTCTTCTGCCAGTAGTGGGTGATTTTGTTTTTGTTTATTGAACATTAGACTGCATGTGTCTCCTCTGCATCTAGGACTTGTTTATATAATATATCCAAACCATCTACTTTTCTATTCTTATCTATTGCAATAAAATTTTGACAATTACTGATATTTTTAATGCTATTTGAAATCAGGTAATGCCAAACGTCATTCATTTTTGTTATTCCATTTATTCGGCTTGAGATTTTTAGCATCTTGCTCCTTCATGTGAATTTCTAAAATATAGGTAGACACATAGATAGATTAGATAGATAGATAATATGATAGATATGTGCATATATGTATATATATATATTCCATATTCAATCTCTGGAACCATATATGATGTTAGAGTTTTTGTCTTGTCAAAATATCATTAGAGGTGGCTAGGTGGCACAGTGAATAGAGCACTGGCCCTGGAATCAGGAGGATCTGAGTTCAAATCCAGCCTCAGACACTGAAGACAAAACTAGCCATGTGTCCTTGGGCAAGTTACTTAACCACAATTGCTCTACCTTCCCCCCTCCAAAAAAAAAATTATATATATATATATATATATATATATATATATATGGTGGCACAGTGGGCAGAGTAATAATTTGAAATGAAGAGCACCTAGGATCAAATCTTGCCTCTTTTACTAATTATCTCAGTTTCTTTAATCATAAAATAAGTGGATTATATTCAAAGACCTTTAAGATTCCTATTAGCTCTAAAGCAATCCTATGACCATTTCATAGCTGAAGGTTGCCTGTATATCAAAAGGAGGCATTGAAATATGAATCTGGTGGAGTTTGGCAATTTAGTAAAATCATCATCAACAACATCATTAATTTTATTTAGACTCAAATTTTTTTCTAGAATAGTATTTAATTAACTTTCTCATTGATATATTTTATATGTAATTGGGACTGAAAACATGTCAAAATAAAATTATTGATCTTATTAATTTATTTCCAAGTCTGACTGTTTCTCTTTAGTTCATTTCTATATCAATTGGGTATCAGGGCTGTGTTAAGAGAAGAAAGAAAGTCCAGGCATCTCGGTATTATGAAAAGAAAATTGCTTTTAGAACCAGTAGACCTGGGATCATATACTAAGTCTACTTGCTACCTATGGATGAGTCACTTAACTTCTCTAGGCCTCTGTTTCCTTAACTGTAAAATGAAGTGGTGTGACTAGGGCTATACAAAAATAGATTGTGTTGGTTTGAGAAAGAAGGGATTTCTTTTCACTAGATGTCTTTAAGAGGGAATTCGAAGACCATTTTGCAGGTATGTTTTAGAAGCAACGCTTGTTCATGTCTAGTTCAGATTAGTAGGTCTCAGAGAGTCCGTTCTCTTCTAAGATTCTTTCATCTGTGATCTATTTTTCTATATTCATGTAGATCAGCCAGCCCTGGGTTTTATCTATACATACATTCGCTGTATCAGTAATATGCATTCTCTTTGATGCTGCCAGAGCAGAAACAATCCAAATCACTCTGGCAAATCATTACAAAGCAGAGGAAACTGAAAAACTCAAAGGTCCAGTGTACAGGAAATTGAAGTATTTAAGAGGTTAATACGTTTAACAGCTGGCTGTAGCTCAACAGTTGGTATGTAGGATGTTAGAAATTTATTTTTTTAAACAATATAGAAAAATTCATTCCAACAGCATTGATGAGGTTTTCAGACATTCCTGCTCTTGCCCCTAGATGTCTCACCTGGAATTCCATTGGCAGAATATGGTATCTTGTGAATCTCTACTCTATGCTTAGAGAAAATGCCCTTCCAGGTCATATCTCTGACATTATGTCATGAGCTAAGAATACTAAACAAGGGTTGAATAAAAACATTTCAGCAAGATAGATAGATAGATTTACATGTTTTTAGAAATGTAAATAATGGGGTGACTAGGTGGCTCAGTGAGTCAGGCCCTGGAGTCAGGAGGACCTGAGCTCAAATCTGGCCTCAGACACTTAACACTTAACTTGTCATGTGACCTTGGGCAAGTCACTTGACCCCAATTGCCCTGTTTCCCTGCTCCAAAAAGCAAAAATAATAATAAAAAAAAAAACTTTTAAAAAGAAATGCAAATAACTGATAGAGGCAGAATGTGTAGGTTTATGAATAAAGTAACTTTTTATTTGTCATTCTGATGAATCAACATGGAGAAAAGAAACACTGCCCCTCTATCTGTGATAAACAGTTTCCAGGGGTTAATCTTCTATATTAGAGAAAATGATAGCTAAGACAATGATCACCCTCCCATCCCTATAGCTTTTTCTACCTTGTAAATAATGTATGTCATATATCCCAACAAAGAAGTTGTGGAGTATATCATATTAATATATGTCACCAAGATGTATTTGGGGGGGGATACCTAGTATTATAAAATAGTGAAAGCTGCCTTATCCCCATTTTCTCTATCTCCACCAAAGAGTCAGAGTGGAAAAAAAAAAGATCCATTTTAACTTCTTGAGAATTAGTTAATGTTGGGGTGGCTAGATGGCACAATGAATAGAGCACTGGTCTTGTAATCAGGGGTACCTGAGTTCAAATCCAGCCTCAGACATGGGCTTGTTACTTAACCCCAATTGCCCTGCCTTACTCCCTCCAAAATTAACAAAACAAAACAAAAGAGAAAGAGAATTAGTTAAGGTTCATTTAAGCAATGAATAGGGGGCTTGGTTTAGTAGATAGAGAATTCCTAATCTCACTCTCTTTTTTTTTAATAATTAATTTATATATTTTTAGTTTTCAGCATTCACTTGTACAAGAATTTTAGTTCCAAATTTTCTCCCCATCTCTCCCCTACTCCCACCCCAAGATGGCAAGCATAGTGATTACACCTTCCTCCAGTCTGCCTTCTCTTAGATCCCTTTTAACCCCCACCTTAGCCCCTTCCCCCTTACTGTCTTGCAGGGTAAGATTGAATTTTATTCATTATTGCCTGTATATCTTATTTCCCAGTTGCATATCAAAACAATTTCTTTAACATTTGTTTTTAAAAATTTGCATTCCAGGTTTTTCCCCTTTTTCCCTCTTCACCCACCCCCACTGAGAAGATAAGCAATTTAATATAGGTTATACATGTGTATACATGTGTAGTTATGCAAAACATTTCCATAATAGTCATATTGTGAAAGACTAATTTTATTTCCCTCCATCCTATACCACCCCCCATTTATTCTATTTTTTTTTCATTTGACCCAGTCCCTTTTCAGAAGCGTTTGCTTCTGACTACCCCACTCACTATCTGCCCTCCTATCATCCCCCTTCTTAGCCCCCTAATCTCTTTTAACAGAAAATATTCGTTCCATGAATTTATATTCTTATATTCTCCCTCCTCCAAAGGGACCATCCTTCTTTCTAATCCATTGTTATGTGGGGGATTGATCTAGGGATTTATCAGATAGACTTGCTGAACTTACAAGATGGTAAACTTACGTTCTGCATATTTGAAAAGCTCACAGGGGCCATATATTGAAAGCTAGAAAGAACTTTAAAGGCTATTAAATTCACTTTTTTCTCTGTCCATTTTTCCAATGATGAAATTGAGGTCTCAGGTCATTAAGTGACTTATCCAAAGTCACATATCCAATTAATATTTGAAATAGACTTTAAGCACAATTCATTCTGATTCTAAGTTCAGTGCCCTGTACACTGTCATGCTTTCTTTATGGAGGGTTTGGACCTTATTCAATATCATCTAGTTGAGAGGACTCACCCAAATACCAGGAGGGCCAAAGGATATCTCCAAACCAATTCATTCATATTGAGAGACGGCCTAGTCAATGAAATTAAATCAGCAGATGTTTTTATTCTTCTCAACAAGATGGCAGGGCCTATATTCATAACTTTAATAGAGAGTTGTTTTCAAAAGTTTTCAAAGTTAATTGGTCCTGAACTCCCTTAATCTACCCTGTATACTTATTAACAGCATTACACTTCACAAGAGTTGTACAGGATGGGTAGATGTGAAATTCTGATCTGCATGATTGGAGGGCTGTAATGGCAAGCAAATGAATACTTAGCACCATGTTTCAGTTACTTATTTTGCACCTTGTTTCAGTTCAAGTTTCTCTGAACCTTGCCCTGATTATATCAAGTCTTTGTTAAGAAACATAATCTGTGAATCCCACAGTGGGAAGGACTTACCAAAGACAGGAACAGGAAGGAATTAAGAGGTGGGTGGAACAGGGATGATCTAATGACAGATAAAAACTCAAGTACAGATGGGACAGAGCAGAACTGAGAAGGGAACACTTGTGGTGTTTGGCACTCTGTCTGTGTTGATTTGTGTTTGTGATACTTCATACAGAAGCCCTGGGACCTTACTGGAAGCCCTGAAAGAGGATTTTCTTGCTGTCTGTTTACAGAAGTCCTGGGTGAGGGTTTCGGAGATCCTGGGACTATGCTGATGATTTGTATTGATTTCTCAGACCTTATTTGTGTGTCTGTGTTGATTTCACAGGCAGATACTGAATTGATGATGGTGCTGACAATGTCCATGAATGTTGTTTTGGCTCTGTTAAGCTTTATCTACCCTTACAGAAATTGCAATGGACTTGAAGGCAACTGAACACTGTGAGCTTCAATATGGAACAGAGACTGGATGAAGTATTGGATGAGGAACTGGACAAGGAACTGGAAGAGGAGCTGAGAGCTGCCTACCTGTGAATCCAGATGATGGTTTAATTCAGGCAAAAGCTGGGACCATGGAAGAGGAACCATCAAATCTGGAAGCCAGCCTCTAGCCAAGATGAAAAGACTGCTTGAGTACTTGGTGCTGACTGACAAGATTATGATTTACTGTTATATAGGGAGTAGGAGAACTTTGTACTTTTTAGCTTATACCCCTTAGGGATGATTGAGTTAAGGATGATTGGAAACTAATCCCCAATCAAGAAGAAGGAATAATTTTTGATTGAGAGATTAAGATAATGTGACCTAGGGGTGGGAAAACATTGACCTTTGTACTTTGTGTTCCTTAAGGAGGATTGCTCCTTAAGGATAATTGAATTAAGGACTTACTCAATAATATCTTTTTTTTAAAACTATGTGGCCACTTTGGTGGTAAGTTGTTATGTCATATCATTGTGAATGCTGTTCTTTGGTTTTTGTGAATATTTTACCTTAGTTTATTGCTAAATAGAGAGTTTACTATACTATGTGGTCAGAATCTTAAAGCTATTCACAACAGCAGTCATCTGGAGAGCAGCTTGTGCTTGGCTATACAAGGGCATGTTTACAAGCATAAGATTATAGATTAATTTGAGTATTTCAGCAGCTGCTAATTGACTAACATTCTTCTTCTTAGACTGCTACTGGCAAGTATCACAGACAGGCTCCAATTTTTGTTCTAATTCAAAGGTCCAACACTTTCTAGCATATTACATTTTGATCCCTTTTTTTCTAATTGAATGAACCACAAATTCATTATGTTCAGTCATGTCTGATTCTGTTATTCCATTTGTTGTTTTCTTGGCAAAGATACTGGAGAGGGGGGGCAGAGCCAAGATGGCGGAGTAGAAACAGCACTTCTAAGGTGCTCTGCCCCACACAACTTCCAAATAATGTAAAAGGGGACTCTGAACAACTTCTGGAGCCCCAGCACCCACAGAACTACACAGAGAAGCTAACCTCCCACTGAGGACAGCCCAGCAGCCCTGCAGAAAGTGGCCAGCACAGCACTCTGAGAGCAGGCAGCACAGCGAGCTGGGAACCAACAGCACAGCACTCTGGGAGCTAAGGCCAGGCCCGCTTGAGCCGTGGTTTTAGCCCTAGGGTGGCTGGGCCAGCAGCCAGCTGGAGGGACCCCTAAACACCAGCAGCTGTGGAGATTCCAGAATTATCAGCACAGATATGCCTAGGACAAAATGAAAGGTTAGTTCCCTATGGACTTTGGGACCAGTATTTGGGGAACATGTCTGCTTCCTCCCCAGGGGGGCAAAAAGCTGCTGAAGAAACACGGCACAGAAGCCATTTTACAGCTTCAATGGGGACTCTAGCTCCTGGTCTGTGAACTGTAGGGAGATCTAACAATCAGTCTGGGGGTTAAGCACTCATGCTTTAAACTGCCTGAATCTGGATTGTGGTCTGGGGGGAAAATTTGAGGTGGGTATCCAGCTTGTCAGAGCGGGTGGAGGCTTTACAGAGGCCATCCAATCTGTGGAAGCTGTGAAGACCCCATGTTTGGGCAGAAGCTCTCCTGTCTGGTGGTAGAGTCCAACTGCGGCAACAAGCCCAAAAATCAAGTAATTAAGTGGCAACATGCCTAGGCAAAAGAAACAAAATAAACAGAAAAATTCAACATTGGACCTCTATTTTAGGGGCAAAGCGGATCAAAGCATGGAGGAGGACTGTGAGGTCAGAACTTCTGCACCAAAAGCCCCAAATGAAAATACAAGCTGGCTACAGGTCATAGAGGACCTTAAGAAGCAGATAAGAGAAGTGGGGGAAAATTGGGAAGAGAAATGATAAAGATGCAAGAAAAATATGAAATGACAGTCAACAGCCTGACTGAGGAAAATAACACCTTAAAAAACAGACTAACTCAAATGGCAAAAGAGGCTCAGAAAGGCAATGAGGAGAAGAATGCCTTAAAAAGCCAAATTTCCCAGATGGAAAAAGAATCTCAAAAGCTCACTGAGGAGATTCATTCCTTCAGAGTTAGACTGGAGCAAATGGAAGCCAATGACTTTATGAGAAATCAAGATGCTGTTAAACAGATCCAAACAAATGAAAGAATAGAAGGCAATGTGAAATATCTCATGGGAAAAACCACTGACCTGGAAAATAGATCCAGGAGAGATAATTTAAAAATTATTGGACTACCTGAAAGCCACTATCAAAGAAAGAATCTAGAAATCATCCTTCAAGAAATTCTCAAGGAGAATTGCCCTGATGTTTTAGAACCAGAGGGGGAAATAGAGGTTGAAAGAATCCCCTGATCGCCTCCTGAAAAAGATCCCTAAAAGAAAACTCCTAGGAATATTATAGCCAGGTTCCAGAACTCCCAGATCAAGGAGGAAATACTACAAGCAGCCAGGAAGAAACAATTTCAATACTGTGGAAACACAATTAGAATAGCACAGGACCTGGCAGATTCTATACTGAGGGATCGAAGGGCATGGAATATGATATTCCATAGGGCAAAAGAGCTGGGATTGAAGCCAAGGGTCACCTACCCAGCAAAACTTAGTATCTTGTTTCAGGGGGAAATATGGTCATTCAGTGGAATAGAGGACTTTCAAGTATTCTTGAGGAAAAAACAGAGTTGAATAGAAAATTTGACATTCAGACACAAGAAGCAAGAGATGCTTGAGAAGGTAATCAAGGAAAAGAAATCAAAAGGAACTTATCAAAGTTGAACTATTTACATTCCTACATGGAAAAACAATAACTGTGTCTGATGAAACCTTTTTTCATTATGAAAATAATTGAAGAAGGGTATATGGTCATATGAATACATATGTGAATGTGTGTATATATGTTTACAGTTATACATGGATAGAGGGCACAGGTTGAATTTGCTGGGAAGGGATGATACTTAAGGGGTGAAGTTAAGAGGTGAAAGAGGAATGTTGCAAGAGGAGATGGGGAGAGACAGGGTAGGGTGAACTATCTCATGTAGAAGAGGCAAGGGGAAGTAGTGGCAGGGGAGGGGAAGAACAGGAAGACAAAAAGGCAAAACCATATTCTCATTGAAGTTGGCTCAAGGAGAGAATCGCATACATACTAAATGGATTATCTCACCCTTCAGGAGAGTAGCTGAAAGGCGGATGAAAGGGGGGGATAATGGAGGGGAGGGCATTCTAGGGGGAGGGGAGGTTGGAAGTACCCACTTTCGAAGAGGGACAGGATCAAAGTAGGGAATGGACCAGGTGGGGGGTGGGATGGATGGGAGGGAAATATAAGTAATCCTTTACAATATATCTACTATGGTAATGTTTTGCATAGCTATATATGTACAACACCTACTGAATTGCTTATCTTCTCAGAGGGAGTGGGTGACAAGGGAGGAAGGGAATGGATCTCAAAATCGAAGTTTTAAAATTAAATGTTTCATAAGATGTCCAGGCATTGGGGCTCAGAGATTCAATTTTCCCTAATGGCAAAGTCGAAGGGGGTATGGGAGAAGATATGGGAGAGAGCAGATTGGATGAGGGGATATCTAGTTGGACTGCTATTATGGACTGGTGGGTAGGGAAAAATTGTAACTCAAAATCTGGTGGAAATCAATGATGTAAACCAGAAGTTAATAAAGCATTTGTTTAAAAAAAAAAGATACTGGAGAGGTTTGCCATTTTCTTCTCCAGCTCATTTTACAGATGAGGAAACTGAGGCAAATAGGGCTAAGTGACTTACTTAGCTATTAAATTTCTGAGGCTGAATTTGAATTCAGGTCTTTCTGACTGCAGGCCCAGAGCTCTATCTATTCCATGACAAATTCATATTTTCACTTTATCCCAGTTTTCAAAAAAGTCAACCATTTTAACAAAAGGGCCTCAGATAGGAGCTTCGACTTTATATTGACAGGTATGGTGGGATACCAATCATTTCTTAAGGATCTCTCTTATACAAGACACTTTGTTAAATGCTTTGCAACTATTACCTCAATTTATATTAAAAAAGGAAGCGCAGCCCCTTTTCTATTTCTAGGCCCTCACATATATCAATACAAGTTTCTAGGAAGAGATAGTGTAACATAGGGTGAGGATGGCCATCCTTTGACTCTTTATTGATTTAAATTCTGCATTTGTTAATGAGAAATTTATATACATATATCATAGCATATTTTTAAAAGTTCAACCATTTTTAAAATTTGGATTAGGAGTTAAGGTTTTTATTAGTCTATACAAATCTGAATTACTTCTATTATTATTATTTTTCCTTTTGTTATATACTCAGGGTACTTAGAATCATGCTTGGCACAGAATAAGGGTATAATAAATCCTGGGTGACTTAATAACTCTACCCCACTCACTAGCAGCATCTTGAGGCAAAATAATACATGCCCACTCCAGGCAAGAAGCATTTGAGGACAGCAGGAGAAAATGAATCTGGGGTATGTGTGTGCCTGTATGAAGGATTTAAACATTCCTATTCAACTTCATCCACCAATTCTCTAAACATAATCTGAGGATCAAGCTGCCTGAACTCTGAAGGGAAGTTGGTTTGGTACGATAATTCCTTATAGGTCTACATGTCACATCCTGGACATACACCAGATATTTTGGCAGACCTCCACACAAGTGGCAATGCCCTCATAGGAAAAACTACACGGCTCCATTGGCATGGACACAGCATCTGGGCTGTAAAAATGTGAAGTAGAGAGAAGAGGTCCTTCAGGTCAAGGGCAAGGGCAAGGCCAAAAGCTGAGCTGTAAGGCCACTGGGCTCTGTAGGATCTCACATCCTGTGTCTCTATAGATAAAACTTTGGTTTCCAGGGGGTTTACAAGCACAACTTGCCCCTGGAACCCAAACAAAATAATTACCCCAAATAAATAGATGACGCAGCTGACAATAAAAAGGAAGATAACTATTCATAGGAAAAATGCATTAGCTCACCCTTTCTGAATACACAGTGATTCATCAGCATTTTCCTGCCTGTATTCTCTTCTTGCTTTGATTATCACTGCTCAGCCTGCCCCAAACCCCTACTCCTATGCCAAATATGGTCCATTTTACTTTAACTCTTGAACGGAGGAAAGAATTGTCAAAATTCTGAGAAAGTCCATGGTTGACAGGAAGAATATCTTTCAGCATGATAGAGGGGCAATTTTACTGACATTACATTTTCTAATTGTTATTAAATTGTACTTTTCTATTGAGTATATCCCAGATAATTCTATATGTGAACCTTAGTTGAACTGTAAGATGTATCCTTCTGACATACATGAGGGAGATGATGTGACCCTGATGTATGGAATTATTTTGAGAAGTGGGAGTAGTTCGCTAAATATAACATCGCAAACATGGCAAATTAACATTTTAAAATGGTGGCTCTTGACAGAAACTCGAGGTGATAAAAGACCATCTCATACTTATAAAAAGACTCCCACATTTTGATCAAATAACTGTGAAGCCACTGTCCCAAAAATTACAACCCAAATATTTGAGCAATATTATGTAACTAAGGAAACAAGCAAGGACTTCTAGGATTACAGTACTAATTTCATCAGATTGATGGTCTTGACCATTTCAGACTCTAACAATGCTAGGTCATGCAGGATCTGATTCCACACTTGGAGAAGAATTCAGGAACAACAAACTCTACTCCCTTTCCTCCCACCCCATGTCTCCATTGAATTCTGGCAAGTTCATGCTCTGGTTTCTCCTTTACCAGGAGGGAGAGGAAGGGAAAGGCTTTAGATTTTAATACTAATCTTTTACACTTTTTCCCACTTTTATAGTGAAAATAAGATGAAATGAAACAGCGTATATCATTCATACATCTCCCAATATAGTTTTTCCAAAAAGAAGGGCAAAAAATGAAAATTTCTGTGAAATATCTAAAAACTTATGGAACATAACACCTCTAATGAAAGCCTTCACTAATAAAACAAAATCATCCTCACAAATATTATTTCTATAATTTTGTTAGCTTCTTAATGAGTCATTTTGGGGGAAAAATATAAAATTGGTCTTATGTTGTTTAATATCATTTTGCATACTTTTTAAAATAATGTACCAAATTTTATGGGAGGTTAAATTCAATGGAATTTTAATTCACACTGAAGTTTTGTTTAAAGTGAACAGTCATACAACCACAAAAAGGTTAAAAAACCTTTTGTCCAACTTTGTCTATTATTGCCCTGTATTGAAAAAAATTATATGTGAGGATAAATATTTTAAAGTCATCATATATTTTCAATGATAAAAGGACGGAGAAAGAGAAAGTCAGTTTTCATTTATTTATTTATTTTTATTTTTTAAGGCTTTATTAATTTGTTTACTTTTATTCTACAAGATTGAGTTCCAAAATTAATTGAGTTTCACATTTTCTCCCCCTCCCTTCCTTCTTCCCCCACCATGGCAGCATATAAACAAGTATAGGAGCTGCAAATACTTTTACATTAGACATTAGTCAGGTTATAAAGAAGGTTTGTAATGAAGGGGATGAAAAGTGGAAAAGAGGAAACAAAACCAAACAAGAAAATAGACAGAGAGCAGTTAGTTTGCTTCAATCTGCATTCTGATTTATTCAACTTGTTGGATGGAACAGGGAGGATCTAATGACAGATAAAAAGGAGAAGTCTTTTCATCTTCACTAGAGGCTGGCTTCCAGATTCCATGGTTCCTCTTCCTCCATGGTCCCAGCTTTTTCCTGAATTCAACTATCACCCGGATTCACAGGTAGGCAGCTCTCAGCTCCTCTTCCAGCTCCTTGTCCAGTTCCTCATCCAATACTTCATCCAGTCTCTGTTCTTTCTAGTTCTATTTCTGAACGTAGACATCACTCTCCATCATGAACTTTTTGGAGTTGACTTATAACCCTGCATTACTGAGAAGAGTCCAAGCTATCAAAGTTGGTCATCACACATATATTGTGTCTGTCATTATGCAAAGATTTCTCCTGGTTCTGCTCTTCTCACTCAGCATCAGTTCATATAAGCCTCTCCAGGTAAATATGAAGTCCATCAGCTCCTCATTTCTTAGAGCACAATAGTATTCCATTATATTTATATACCACAACTTGTTTAGTCATTCCCAATAGATGGGAATTTGATTTCCAATTCTTCACCACCACAAAAAGAGCTGCTATAAATATTTTTGTACATATGGGTCTTCCTCCCACTTCTATGATCTCTTTAGGATACAAGCCTAGAAGTGATATTGTTGGGTCAAAGGGCATGAAATTACTTATGGCCCTTTGGGAATAATTCCAGATTGCTCTCCAGAATGGTTGAATCCGTTCACAAATCCACCAGTAATGCATTAGTGTTCCAATTTGTCTACATTCTCTCCAGCATTTGTCATTTTCCTGTTTTGTCATCTTAGGCAATCTGACTGGTGAGATATAGTACCTCAGAGTTGTTTTGATTTGCATTTCTCTAATCAATAGTGATTTAGAGAGTATTTTTTCATATGCTTATAGATATCTTTCATTTCTTCCTCTGAAAACTACCTGTTCATACCCTTCGACCATTTACCAATTGGGGAATGACTTGTATTCTTATAGATTTGACTCATTTCTCTGTGTATTTTAGAAATGAGGCTTTTATCAGAGATATTGGTTGTAAAAATTCCCAGTTTTCACTTCCCTCTTAATCTTGGTTACACTGAGTTTGTTTGTACAGAAGCTTTTCAATTTAATGTAATCAAAATTATCCATTTTCCACTTTGTAATGTCTTCTAATTTTTGTTTGTCATAAAGTCTTGCCCTATCCATAAATCTGACAAGTAAGCTATGCCTTGCTTTCGCAGATAACTTACAGTATCAGACTTTATACCTAGATCCTCCACCCATTTAGACTTCATTTTGATATTTGTTGTTAGATAATGGTTTTGCTGCGTTTCTGTCATACTATATTCCAGTTTTCCCAGAAGTTTTTGTCAAATATTTAGTTCTTATCCCCAGACTGGGGTCTTTGGGTTTATCAAACAGAGGATTACTACAGTCATTGACTGCTGAGTCTCCTGTACCCAGTCTATTTCATTGATCCACTATTCTATTCCTCAGACAGTACCAAGTAGTTTTGATGACTGCTGCTTTATAATAGAGATTAAAATCTGGTATAGCTAGGCCACTTTCCCTAGCATTTCTTTTCATTAATTCCCTTGATATTCTGGACCTTTTGTTCTTCCAAATGAATTTTCTTACTATTTTCTTTTCTAGTTCTATAAAGTAATTTTTTGGTAAATTGATTGGTATGGCACTAAATATGTAATTTTATTTAGGTAAAATGGTCACTTTTATTATATTAGCTTGACCCAATCATGAGCAATTGATGTTTTTCCAATTAGTTAGATCTAACTTTATTTGTGTGAAAAATGTTTTGTAGTTGTGTTCATACAGGTCTTGACTTTGTTTTTGAAGGTAGATTCCCAAATATTTTTTGATGTCTACAGTAACTTATTTTTTTTTTTTTTAAAAATAAGTTTTATTGATGACTTCATTTTTTTCCTTTATCAAATGCTTTTTTTTGGGGGGAGGGCAATTGGGGTTAAGTAACTTGCCCAAGGTCACACAGCTAGGTTTTTGTTTTGTGGGTGTTGAGTGTCTAAGGCCAAATCCGAACTCAAGTCCTTCTGACTCCAGGGCCAGTGCTCTACTCACTGTGCCACCTAGCCACCCCGATCAAATGCTTTTATAACTTCTACTTTATTTCATTCATTTCTGCAAGATTTTGAGTTACAAATTTTCTCCCCATTTTTCTCCTACCCACCACCCCAAAATAGTTATCCCACTGGATATCACTTCCTCCAATCTGCTCTCTCCTTTGTCTTCCCCGATCCCTCCTCTGATTTTCCAGTAGGGCAGAGTGGATCTCTATGTCCCAGAACCTGTATTTCTTATTTCCCAGTTACATGAAAAATAATATTAATACATATATATATATATATACATATATATTTATATTCTAAACATTTGACTTTAACATTTGATTTAAACATTTGATTTTAAAGTTTTGAATTCCAGATTCATTCCCTTCCTTCCTTGTCACTCAGCCTTACTGGGAAGATAAGCAATTCAAAAAGTTGTACATGTGTAGCTATGCAAAACATTTACATAGTGGATATATTGTAAAAGACTGACTATATTTCCCTTCCTCCTATCCCATCTCTCATTCATTCTATTCTCTACTTTGATCCTGTCCCTTTTCAAAAGTGGGTACTTCCAACTTCCCTTCCCCCCAGCCTGCCCTCCCTTCCATCATGCCCCCCTCATCCCTTTCACCCCTACTCTCCTGTAAGTTGAGATACCCTATTTAGTGTGTATGTCCCTCCCTCAGCCAAATTCAGTGAGAATAAGGTTGACCCATTCCCTTTTGCCTCCCTTTTCTTCCCTTACATTGTAATCATTTTCCCTTGCCTCTTCTATATGAGATAGTTTACCCCATTCTCTCTCTCTCCATATCCTCTCATGATATTCCTCTCTCACTTTTTGATTTCACCTTTAAGTATTATCCCTTCCTTAATTTGGTCCTGTGCCCTCTATCTATGTATATTCATATGTTCACACATATACATATCTAGATATATTCATAGAATATGAACATATTCTATGTTTAATTTATTTTTCTGTGATGGGTTTAATTAATTTACTTCCTCTTCAGTTAATCTGTGTAACTTATATTTTTGTAAATATTCATCCATTTCACTAACATTGTCAAATTTATGTACATACAATTGGGCAAAACAATTCCTAATATAGCTATACCTGTACACATACATACACACACTCACATATGTATTCATATAACTATATACCTTCCTATATAGACATATATATGTATGTATACATACATATATATATATATATTCCCTTAAACTACTTACAATAACTTTAAATGGGATTTCTCTTTCTATCTCTTTTTTTAAAAGCAATTGGGGTTAAGTAACTTGCTCAAGGTTACATGGTTAGTCATTATTTGTGTATGGGTGCTCATTTTCTGAGGTTGGATTCGATCTCGGGTCATCCCAACTCCGAGGCTGGTGCTCTTACTCACTGCGCCACCTAGCCGCCCTGTCTCTTTCTTATCTCTTGCTGTTGGATTTCTTTAGAGATATGTAGGAATGCTGAGGATTTAGGTGGGTTTATTTTATATCCTGCAACTTTGCCAATTTTTTTTTTGTCTCAAGTAGTTTTTTACTTGATTCTCTAGTATTCTCTAAGTATATCATCCTATCATCTGCAAAGAGTGATAGCTTTGTCTCTTCTTTGCCTAATTTGATTCCTTTGATTACTTTTTCTTCTTGAATTGCTACTGCTAACATTTTTAGTACCTGACTGAATAAAAGGGGTCGTAAAGGACATCCTTGTTTCACCCCTGATCTTATTGGAAATGCTTCTAGCTTATGCCCATTACATATAAGATATGCTGATGGTTTTAAATGTTATCTATGACTTTAAGGAAAACTCAATTTATTCCTATATTTTCTAGTGATTTCAATAGGAATGGATTTTGTATTTTGTCAAAAAGCCTTTTCTGCATCTATTGAAGTAATAATGTGATTTCTGCTAGTTTTATTCTTGATAAGATCAATTATACTGATGGTTTTCCTAATATTAAACCATCCTTGCATTCCTGGAATAAATCCTACCTGATCAAAGTGTATTATTCTTGTTATAAGTTGCTGTAATCTTTTTGCTAATATTTTGTTTGAAATTTTTACATCTAGATTCATGAGGGAAATTAGTCTATAATATACTTTCTTCGTTTTATCTCTTCCTGCTTTAGGTATCAGTACTTTATTTGTGTCATAAATTTGGTAGGATTCCTTCTTCACTTATTTTCCCAAATAGTATGTAGAGTATTGGAATCAATTGTTCTTTAAATGTTTGATAGTATTTGCTAGTAAATCCATTTGACCCTGGAGATTTTTTCCTATGGAGTTCATGGAGTTCACTGATGACTTGTTCAATTTCTTTTTCTGAGATGGGTTTATTTAAGTAATTTACTTCCTCTTCAGTTAATCTGTGCAACTTATATTTTTGTAAATATTCATCCATTTCACTAAGATTGTCAAATTTATGTGCATACAACTGGGCAAAATAATTCCTAATTATTATTTTAATTTCCTCTTCACTGGAGGTAGATTCACCTTTTTCATTTTTGTTACTCACAATTTGCTTTTCTTCTTTCTTTTTTTTTTATAATATTGACTAAAGGTCTATCAATTTTATTAGTTTTTTCATAAAACCAGCTCTTAGTTTCATTTATTAATTCGATAGTTTTCTTAATTTCAATTGTCTTAACCTCTCCTTTGGTTTTCATTAATTCTAATTTAGCATTTAATTGGGGATTTTTAATTTGTTCTTTTTCTAGCTTTTTCAGTTGCCTACCCAATTCATTGACCTCCCTTTTCTCTAATTTATTCATGTATGCACTCAGGGATATAAAACTTCCTCTAAGAACTACATTTGCTGCATTCCACAAGTTTTGGTATGTTGTCTCATTATTGTCATTCTCTTGAATTACTGATTGTTTCTATAATTTCTTGTTTGGCCCAGTCATTCTTTAGGATTAAATTGTTTAGTTTCCAATTAGTTTTTAACCTATCTTTCCATGGTCCTTTATTGCATATTATTTTTATTACATCATGATCTGAGAATGATGCATTTAATATTTCTGCCTCTTTGCACTGAACTGTGAGGTTTTTTGCCCTAGTAAATTGTCAATTTTTGAATATGTGTATTATACCTCTGAGAAGAAGATATATTCCTTTTCATCCCCATTCAGTTTTCTCCAGAGATCTATCATATCTAGCCTCTGTAAATTTCTATTAGCCTCTGTCTGATTAAGGAGGTTCAGAATTTGCATGAATGGAACACTTGACACTTCAAAAGATCCAATATAATAAAATTTATTTAGAATATAGGTGAATGTTAAGGAAACTGGAGATAGAGTATAAGGCTTAACTATAACAGAAAAAGAGCAACTATAATTAATAGTGAATATACACACACACACACACATATACACACACACACACACACACACACATATATATACACACACGCACACACACACACACACACACACACACACACACACATATATATACATATATATAGATATAGATATAGATATATGTCTTTAACAGCATCACTGCTGCAGGGAAGCACCAACACCTGACCACACAGGCTGGGGAATCCTGGTACAGCCATCAGGGTCCTGCACAGGAGGTTCCCAGGCAAGATGTCTCCTCCATTGGAGAGATTTCAATTTGGGGTTGTAATATTACAGTTTAAGTAGGGCTGAGAACAAAGAAGGCATACTGCCAGGTGTTTTTAGCAAGCATTGTATCTTGTGTGAGGCCTGGGAAGGTGTCCAATCCCTCCAAGCCCCACCCTCCCAGAATGATATTTCCTTGGAATGGCTAGTTCCAAGAGTTGGGCAGTTATCATATCTATTCTCAAGAATGTGGCTGGAGTCCCAGGAGATAAGCAGTCCTCAAGTTCTTAGGATCCTCTGTGCCCAAACAGCTTAGGGGTAACAGAAAGGTCATAATGAGTTGGGGCCTTGGTTTGTATAATCTTATTCCTCACAGAGGGATTTACCTTGCCCCTTCATCCTCCTTAACTTCTTTCTTGTTTATTTTGACATTAGATTTATCAAGTTCAGAGAGGGAGAGATTAAGGTCCCCCACGACTATCATTTTGCTATCTATTTTTTCCTCTAATTTCCTTAACTTCTCCTCTAGAAATCTGGATGCTATACCACTTGGTGTATTTATGTTAAGTAATGATATTGCTTCATTCTCGATGGTGCCTTTTAGCAGGGTATAGTTTCCATCTTTATCTCTTTTAATTAGATCTATTTTTAGCTTTTGTTTTATCTGAGATAAGGATTGTTACTCCTGCTTTTTTTATTTTAGCTGAATCAAAACATATTCTACTCTAGCCTTTTACCTTTACCCTGTGCATATCCCCTTGTTTCAAATGTGTTTCTTGTAGACAGCATATTGTAGGATTATGGTTTTAAATCCATTCTGCTATCCACCTCTGTTTTATGGGAGAGTTCATCTCATTCACATTCACAGTAATGGTTACTCTCTATCTCCCTCCATCCTATTCCCTCCCCTGTTTACGTTTTTCTTTCTTCCTCCTCCCTTCCCCTCCTTAAGGGTCCTCCTTTTGACCACTGCCTCCCTCAGTATTCTCTTCCTTTTTTTACCTACCCTTTCCCCTTACTACTATTTCCCTCTCTACTAACCCTCCCCCAACTTCTTATCTCTCCTTTAACCATCCTACTGTGTATATGGCACAATGGATTTTTATACTTATTGGGATATGTTATTCCCTCTTTGACCCCAAACCAATGAGAGTAAATGTCATACAGTGTTCATCTCCCTCCCTCTTTTCCTCTATTATAATGAGATTTTGTGTCTTTTCACATTAGAATCTCAAATTTAACTGATTATTTTGATCCCTCTTTGAACTAGAACCAATCAGAATAATGTTAAAATGGTGTTCATCTCCCTTTCTCCTTCCCCTCTACTATGATATGTTTTTATGCCACTTTGTATGGCATAGTTTACCGTTTTCTGCCTCATCCTTTATTTTTTATCCCATTACAGTCCTTTTGAACCCCTTAATAAGTTTTTTTTTTAAATAATCAGATTACTTAATTTATATCCACACCCTAAATCTATGTATCCCTTTTAAAGGTCATGATAATCATTTAAATTTCACTATTGACAGGTATCAGCTTTCCGGTAGACCAATAATTCTTAGGTTATCTGTCCTCCAGATCAGTTGTTTTTCTAGTGAGATATTTTACACTTTCTACTAATTTTTCAATCTTCATCTTTTGCTTGATTGACTGTTGGTGCATCATAGAGTCCTGAGCTGCCATTTGACTGATTCTAATTTTTAGTGAATTATTTTCTTCAGTTAGTTTTTGAAGGTTCTTTTATAGGGAGGTGTTTTCTCCAATTAGATTTTGAACCTCCTGTCCCAGTTCACAAATTTTATTTTTTAAGGATTTGTTTCCTTCAATAAGACATTTTTTCCCAATTTGGTAACTCTAGATTTAAATTTATCTTATATCTGTCTAATTTGGCTTTAAAAATCTTTCTTGAGATCCTCCAAGAATGCTTTTTGGTCTTGATACCAGTTCATATTTCCTTCTGTGTTCTAAGGTGTGAGTATAGAGAACATGATATCCTCTGTATTTGGTTGTTCTTGCTCACTATAATAAGCTCAGGTCAATTTTCTTGCCTTTTCCTTCTCCTTCTCAGCTTCCTTCCTTCCCATTGGGATGTCCTATTTCCTATTTTCTCAGGGTGGGAGCTAAGACCTGGTAGTTGACTTTGTGTGCTGTAACCTCTAGATGTCTAGACTGAGGCCAAGGCCAGGATTCTCAGTGTTTCCCTTCAGGTTCCCTGAGGCTCACAGAGTAAACTGTGGGGAAGAGGGTGGTCTGGCCACTTCAGATTTCTACCTCTATGCCCCTGGGCTACAGCTCAGGCAGGCTCAGCAGCTGGTGGCTGACAATGCTGGTGTCTGCAGAGTCCCCTGTTGGTGCTAAGGTCCACCTGAGCTTGTGTTGTTAGCGCTTCCTGGCTTTGGGACCTCTTGCTGGTCAGGTGAGGTGGGTCTTGATGGGAACCCTCCCACCCTTCACTTCAGACTCCTTACTGGCTCAGTTACACCCTTTTTTCATGGCTCCTAAGCCTGAGGCTATTTCTACTATTTCAGGATTTTACTTTGGATAGGACATTTATCTCTGGATTTTCCAGGTTAGGGAGGGGGAATTGGAACAGCTAGAGATTATTTTACCATCTTGGCTTCTGGAAAATCAGGTAGGTGATTTTTAAATTTCCAGGCTGTGGACTGACAGTCCCAGGAGAAGTTGTTGTCTATGTCTTGGGACCTGAGCTTTCTCTTACCCACCTCTGAGGGATCCTCTGTCCTGTGCTGATGAGACTGCTGCAAATTGCCCTTGGGTTGGGTGAATCTGCTGGCTGGGGACTCCTTCTCACTCTGTAGTAACCTGCTTTCTAGTCCACACTGGTGCAGCACCCGCATGACCCTCACTCCCCTTGCCCAGACCCACATGGGCACTTTCCTTGGCTGGATTCTTCCATGGTCTGCCTCCTAGTGTGTTCTGTCACTTTAAAATCCATTCAGATTCACTTTTTAAAGTTCAGTGATGGGATTCACAGAGGAGCTTAGAAAAGTTACTGCTTCAGTTCCACCATCTTGGCTCCTGGCTCCTGGACTGGATTTTGCTTAATAAAAAAAAAATTAAACAGCAAAAAAAAATAACCAACAAATACTGATTCATAGAAACTGGATTGAAAATAAGGAATAACCAAGTATATCTTGGTGGATCAACTAATTTCTAACTTAATAAATTAGTCCCTTTTTATTTGCACCTTTTTATGAGTACCATAAGCTCATAAAAGTTTTAAATCACATCCAAAAGATCCCTTAATAACTTTTTTTTTTTAAATTACTGGTTCAGTATAGGCTTAATATAACAGATTGATATCGTTAAGGCCCAAATGGTCTAGACCTATGTTGATAAACTCTTTCTTACATAAGTAATACTAATGAAAGTATAATGCTAACGGATTAGTGGAAAACAGCCAGTCTGACATTATGACTAATATACAGGCCTTGAAAGAAGTATATTACTTGTTGTTTCCAGTGGAATGTAAGTTTTGTGAGGGCAGGAACTATTTTCTTTCTTAATCTGTATCCCTTGACTTAGCACATAGTAGGCACTTTATAAATGTTAGTTAAATTAAATGTCTTCTGTACTTCTAGAACAAGTATTCCTCTGAGGATAGCCCTGTGATTGTGTTTTCTCAATTCACCAACATGTTCCAAATAATATCCATGAATATAGTTGTCTCTCCATGTATTTCTCAGATTCCTGATGTGACCCTCTGTTTTCCTTTCCATGATTCTACATATCTTTTGTTTGAACCTCTATATTGGAGACAATTATTACTCTATTGCCAAATAACTTCAGACCATTGCTTCCTACTGAAACTCATCGTGCAGACAATGGCACTATCATTCAAATCAAAAAGGTCAGTCATGCTTCCTTAAACATATTGGCTAACTTTTCCTTAAAAAAATGACTGCTAAAAGTTTCCTTGTTAACCTTATAAAAAAAGACTGTCTAACTACTGATCCTGATTGAATACTAAAATGTGCATACTTATACCCATTAGGATAGTATGAAAAACTTCTCAAAACCATGTGTCCCACATGAAAGGCGATGCTTACAATACGTTTCCCTGGCAAGCTTCAATCTTCCAGAAATATCTGGAGGGTAAAATAATAGTCCTCAATACTGACTAATTCACACACTATAATGATTAATTATTAGGCAAGGACATTTGTCAACGTTTTGCCTTTGTTTAGTAGGAAAAATTGTAATCAAAATTTCTTTTTTTTTTCTCTTGGCTCCAGAGTGTAAGTAAGCTATCCCTTTGACTACTCCACATTATTTCATTGCTAAGGAATGAGTTTTGAATCATAATTTTTTCTGAAAAAGAAACTTCTTTGCCAAATGCTTTTTTTTTGTTTAGCATTATGGATAACTATATGTGATCAAGAATATTTAAATATCATTTTGAGAAATGTTGCTCAAACACCAGTGCTTTGTACACCAGATTTCTGCCTAAAAGAATAAAGCTTTCATTATATTCCCCTATAATATAAATCACCATGAAGTTCAAGAAACTTAATTCAGGATAAGCTCCATGACAATAAAACCCATTACAATGAAAATGTCAATATATCAAAGCGATTTCCTAGCCCTAAGTGAAAGTTCATTTATTTTGGGCAATATTCATTATAAATTTCCATAAAAGGTCTTACTGTCCTGACATATTTATTCTAATTGGATTTGACTTATGTCCAATGAAACAGTAACTAGTAGCCACAATGAGTCAGTAGGATGGTAAAAGCTAAAAGGCAGTGATAGGAACAAGCAGTCTTATAAAAGAAAACTTGCCCATGTTTCTTAAAATCTGACCCCTTAGCTCAGCAGTCACTTCACAATGGCCCACAGAAAAACTTAAAATCTACTGAATCTTATTTCACTACTTCTACCCTTCTTTAAAAATAGTGCTTCACATTAGGAATCCTGAAAGAGCTCCAAAAAGAACATTTACAAGGACTTTTGAAAGCAAGTTTGTATAACAAGGAGTCCTCCAATTCTAGATTGTAGTCCTGTTCTACTTCTTACTAGCTGAATGATCCTGAGCAAGTCATTGAATTTTCCTCAGTTTCTTCATGTCTGTAATTAATTAAAATATTTATTAAGTACCTACTACATGCAGTGGAATATGCCTACTCTTGGGATATAAATAGAAAATCAAGACAGTTCCTACTCTCAAAAAATCATTTTTTGAGGGGGAAGATAACAGCTAAAGAATTATCAACTATAAATCACATGGAAAAGCCCAATAATCCATATCATGAAGTGGCAAAACATATTATAATGGAGCTCCAGAACCCACAAAATGATACAGAGAATATAACCTCCCTCTGAGGACAGCCTGGCAGGGAGTGGCCAGCACAGTGCTCTGGGAGCTGAGCCCAGGCCCCTATGAGTCCGAGGTCTTAGCCCCAGGATGGCTGGAACTGAAGCTGGCTAGACAGACCCCAGAACAACAGCAGCTGTGACATTTCCAGAATTACCAACACATAGATGCCTAAGACAAAGAGAGAGGTCATTGCACTATGGACTTTGGGACTGGTTAGGAGAATGCATCAGATTTTTCCACTGGGGGAGAGAAGCTGCTGAGAAGCAGGCACAGCTTGCCATGTTGCAGCTTCAGCTCCTGACCTGCAGACTGTAGGGGAATCTGGCAATCAGTCTGGGGGGAAATCACTCTTGCTTTACCCTTCTTGGATCTGGATTGTGGTCTGGGGTGGAAGTCTTGGGGTATGTAACCAGCTTGCAAGAGTGTGTGGAGGCTTCAGAAAGGACACCCAACTAATACCTCTGGCAGCTGGGAAAACCCCAACATTTGGGATGCAAGCTCCCCTGGTTGGTGGCAGAATCCTACTGTGGCAACAAGCTCAGAAGGCAAGTAATTGAGTGGGAACATGCCTAGGCAAAGGAAACAAAATAAACAGAAAAATTCAACATTAGACTCTTATTTGGGGGGCAAAGAGGATCAAAGCATGGAACAGGAGGAGAACTGTGAGGTTAGGACTCCTGCACCAAAAGCCCCAAATGAAAATATGAGCTGGTTACAGGCCAAAGAGGGCCTTAAGAAGCAGATAAGTGAAGTGGGGGGAAATTGGGAAGAGAAATGAGAAAGATGCAAGAAAAGTATGAAATGACAGTCAACAGCATGACTGAGGAAAATAACACCTTAAAAAATATACTAACTCAAATGGCAAAGGAGGCTCAAAAGGGCAATGAGGAGAAGAATGCATTAAAGAGCCAAATTTGCCAGATGGAAAAAGAATCTCAAAAGCTCACTGAGGAGATTCATTCCTTCAGAATTAGATTGGAGCAAATGGAAGCTAGTGACTTTATAAGAAATCAAGATGCTATTAAGCAGATCCAAACAAATGAAAGAATAGAAGGCAATGTGAAATATCTCATGGGAAAAAAATCACTGACCTGGGAAATAGATCCAGGAGATATAAGCTAAAAAATTTGGACTACCTGAAAACCATGGTCAAAGAAAGAATCTAAAAATCATCCTTCAAGAAATTCTCAAGGAAAATTACCCTGATGTTTTAGAACCAGAGGGCAAAAGAGAGGTTGAAAGAACCCACCAATCACATCCTGAAAAAGATCCTAAAAAGAAAACTCCTAGGAATATTGGAGCCAGGTTCCAGAATTCCCAGATCAAGGAGAGAATATTACAAGCAGCCAGGAAGAAACAATTTGAATATTGTGGAAACACAATCAGGATAGCTCAGGATCTGGCAGCTTCTACACTGAGGGTTAGAAGGGCATGGAATATGATATTCCAGAGGGCAAAGGAGCTGGGACCAAATCGAAGAATCACCTACTCAGCAAGACTGAGTATCATGTTTCAGGGGAAAACATGGTCATTGAGTGGAATAGAGGGACTTGTAAGCATTCTTGAAGAAAAAACCAGAGTTGAATAGAAAATTTGACCTTCAGACACAAGCAAGAGATGCTTGAGAGAGTAAACAGGGAAAATAAATCATTAGGAACTTATCAAATTTGAACTATTTACATTCCTACATGAAAAAATGATAACTGTAGCTGATGAAAACTTTCTCAGTATGAAAATAGCTGAAGAAGTGTATATGGGCATATGAATACATATGTGAATGTGTGTATACACGTTTACAGGTATACATAGATAGAGGGTACAGGTCAAATTTAAGGAATTCTTAAATTCCTAGGAAATTTAATAAGGGATGATACTTAAGGGGTGAAATTGAGAAGTGAGAGGGGAACATAACGAGAGGAGATGGGGGGAGACAGAATGGTTCAAACTATCTCATGTAGAAGAGGCAAGGGAAAGTGGTTGCTGAGGAGGGGAAGAACAGGAAGGCAAAAAGGCAAAACCTCATTCTCATTGAATTTGGCTCAGGGAATGACATACATACTAAATGGGATATCTCACCCTACAGAAGAGTGGGGGGAAGGACATGGGGGTGGGAGGTGACGGAAGGGAGGGCAGGTTGCTGGGGAGGGAAGTTGGAAGCACACACTTTTGGAAAGGAACAGGATCAAAGTGGGGAGTGAACCAGGTGGGAGGTGGGAGTGGAGGGAGGGAAATATAGTCTGTCTTTCACAATATATCTATTATGGTAATGTTTTACATAGCTACACATGTACAACATATACTGAATTGCTTATCTTCCCAGTAAGGGTGGGTGACAAGGGAGGAAGGGAATGAATCTGGAATTTGAAGTTTTAAAATCAAATGTTTTAAAAATATATAAATACTATTATTAATACTATTTTACATATAATTGGGAGATAAGATGTGCAGCCATTTGACCATGGGGATTCACCTTGCCCTGCTGGAAAAGTTGAAGGGCATATGGAAGAAGACATGAGAGAGAGCAGATTGGATGAGGGGATATCCTGTGGGACTGCAATTCTAGGGTCATGGTAAGGGGAAAAATGGGGGAAAATTATAACTCAAAATCTGACAGAAATGAATGATATAAACCAGAAGTTAATTAAGTGTTTGGAAAAAATACCCCTAAAAACATATTATAATGTATTTTCGTTATTTCTATTTCCATAATCATGTCCATTTCTGTTTTTGAAGAAATTTGATAATGCCAAGGAATTTGTTGCAAAGAACTTTCTTTATTGGGGGTTCTATAGTTTAGGACGTTGAGAGACAAATTCAGAAGTATTTACCAGATCATATCTCCACAAAGGTCGTTCCTAATCTTCAGTTGCTGACTTCATCAAGGACTAGTCTTTTTTTTTTTTTTTAAACAAATACTTTATTAACTTCTGTTTTACATCATTCATTTCCGCCAGATTTTGAGTTACAATCATTTTCCCCCCATTATTCCCCTACCCAACCTCCCAGAATAGCAGTCCCACAAGATATCGCTTCCTCCAATCTGCTCTCTCCCATACCTTCTCCCATACCCTCATCGACTTTTCCATTAGAGGAAGATGAATCTTTGTGTCCCAATGCCTGCACATCTTATCTCCCAATTATAGGCAAAAGAGTATTAATAATAGTATTTATATATATATTTGAAACATTTAATGTTACGACCTCGAATTTCAGATCCATTTCCTTCCTCCCTTGTCACCCATTCCTTCTTGGGATATAAGTAATTCAGTATATGTTGTACATGTCTAGCTATGCAAAACATTGTCATAGTAGATATATTGTACAAGGCTGCTTATAATTCCCTCCCACTCATCCCACCCCCCACCTGGTCCATTCCCTACATGATCCTGTCCCTCTTCTATAGTGGGTACTTCCAACCTCCTCTCACCCCAAGGATGCCCTCCCGTCCATCATCTCTCCTCTCATCCCCCTTCCCCCTATCCTGCTGCAGGTTGAGATATCCCATTTAGTATGTATGTCATTTTCTCCCTGAACCAAATTCAATGTGAGTGTGGTTTTGCCTTTTTAGCCTTCCTTATTCTCCCCCTCCTTTGCAACCACTTCCCCTACATGAGATAGTTTACCCTACCATGTCCCTCCCCATCTCCTCTTGCCACTTTCCTCTCTCACCTCATAATTTCATCCCTTGAGTACTCTCCCTTCCCAACAAAATCAACCTATGCCCTCTATCCATATATAACTGTAGCCATATACACACACATTCACATATGTATTCGTATGACCACACCCCCTTCTTCCATTATTTTCATAGTGAGAAAGATATCATCAGTCACAGATATTGCTTTTCCATATAGGAATGTAAATAGTTCAACTTTGATAAGTTCCTTTTGATTTCTTTTCCCTGATTACCTTCTCAGGCATCTCTTACTTCTTGCGTCTGGATGTCAAATTTTCTATTCAACTCTGGTTTTTTCCTCAAGAATGCTTGAAAGTCCTCTATTCCACTGAATGACCATATTTTCCCCTGAAACAAAATACTCAGTTTTGCTGGGTAGGTGACCCTTGGGTTCATTCCCAGTTCTTTTGCCCTCTGGAATATCATATTCCATGCCCTTCGATCCCTCAGTGTAGAAGCTGCCAGGTCCTGGGCTATTCTGATTGTGTTTCCACAATATTGAAATTGTTTCTTCCTGGCTGCTTGTAGTATTTTCTCCTTGATCTGGGGATTCTGGAACCTGGCTATAATATTCCTGGGAGTTTTCTTTTTGGGATCTTTTTCAGGAGGTGATCGGTGGATTCTTTCAACCTCTATTTTGTCCTCTGGATCTAAAACATCAGGGCAGTTTTCCTTGAGAATTTCTTGAAGGGTGATTTCTAGGTTCTTTCCTTGATCATGGCTTTCAGGTAGTCCAATAATTTTTAAATTGTCTCTCCTGGATCTATTTTCCAGGTCAGTGGTTTTTCCATGAGATATTTCACATTGCCTTCTAATCTTTCGTTTGTTTGGATCTGCTTAACAGCATCTTGATTTCTCATAAAGTCACTAGCTTCCATTTGCTCCAGTCTAACTCTGAAGGAATGAATCTCCTCAGTGAACTTTTGAGATTCTTTTTCCATCTGGCAAATTCGACTTTTTAAGGCATTCTTCTCCTCAGTGCCCTTTTGGGCCTCCTTTGCCATTTGAGCTAGTCTATTTTTTAAGGTGTTGTTTTCCTCAGTCAGGCTGTTGACCCTCATTTCATACTTTTCCTGCATCCTTCTCATTTCTCTTTCTAATTTTTCCTCCACTTCTCTTATTTGATTTTTAAAGTCCTCTTTAAGGTCCTCTATGGCCTGCAACCCACTCATGTTTTCCCCTGGGGCTTTTGGAGCAGGACTTCTGACCTCACAGTCCTTTTCCTGCTCTATGCCCCCAAAATAGGAGTCTAGGGTTGCATTTTTCTGTTTCCTTTGCCTTGGCATGTTGCCACTTAATTGCTTGACTTTTGGGCTTGTTGCCACACTATGGCTTTAAGGCCAGATAGAGGAATTTTCGTCCCGAACGTGTGGGGGGCAACTTCCGTTTCTGGCAAGCTATAAACCCACCCACAACTTCCACCCTAGATCACAATCCAGATCCAGGGAGGTTAAAGCAAGAGCGATTACCCCCCAAGACTGATCGCTGGATCTCCCCACGATTTGTAGGCTGGGAGCCGGAAATGCCTCTGAAAACTACACAGTGGCGTGTCTCCTCAGCAGCTTCTAGCCCCCAGGGGAGGGAGCTGACGCATTCCCCAAATACAGGTCCCAAAGTCCATAGGACACTAACCTCTTACTTTGTCCTAGGCAAGTCTATGTTGATAATTCTGGCGTTTCCACAGTTCCTGGTGTTCTGGGGTTCCTCCAGCCGGCTGCTGGCCCTGCCACCCTGGGGCTCAAACCTCGGCTCATGTGGACCTGGGCTCGGCTCGGCTCCTGCGCTCTGTGCGCTGCCGGCTCCCAGACCACTGCGCTGGTCCTTCCTGCAGGGTGCTGGGCTGTCCTCAGCGGGAGGTTAGCTTCTCTGTGTCGTTCTGTGGGTGCTGGGGCTCCAGAAGATTTTCAGAGTCCTTTTTTACATAGTTTGTGGAGAATCTGGGGGCAGAGAGGCTTGGAAGAGCTGTTTCTACTCCGCCATCTTGGCTCCGCCCCCCCCAAGGACTAGTCTTAGCTGCTTCTCTGTGGCAGGTGGTGGGAGTTTTATGCTGATTATAGATTTGGTGCTCCCCTTCTCCCACAGGGTTATCCCCTTCAAGGATGGCTGGGGGAGATTGTCATGGAAGAGGAGAACACTGGAAATAGGACCAATAACTTGGTAGATAAAAACAAAGCTTATATTGCATGCTTCATTGTATAATTATGAATATAAAATAAAATGACATATGAAAAAATCTGTAAAGTCCCCTATTCTTACTATTATTATCACTCATGTTTAATTTCAATATGTTGCTTTTCCTGGTTGTCTTCTATGGATTTGAATTTCCCCATAACTAAATAGCTAGCTAGCTAGCTTAATGTAGATATAGAGGTAGATGTAAATATTGCTATAAATATAGATATGTTGAGTGGCTTTGTTAGATGCGCACTGGAAAAAGTAAAAATTGAATGACTTTCTCTTCTAATTGTTATTATTCAGTTATCTGATTCTCTCTGACTCTATTTAGGGTTTTCTTGACAAAGATATTGCAGTAGCTTTCTATTTCCTTCTCTAGTTCATTTTGCAGATGAGGAAACTAAGGCAAACAGGGTTAAATGACTTTCTCAGGATTACCAACTAGTGTCAGAGGCTAGATTTGAATTTAGGAAGATGAGCTTTCCTCCATGCGCAGCACTCTAGCCACCTAGCAGTTTCCTCAACTATAAAGTGAGCAGGAGAAGGAATTGCAAACCACTCTAGTATCTTTGCCAAGCAAACCCCAAATGGGGTCACAAAGAATCAGACAGAACTGAAAAATGACTGTTAATATAGTTTTCTGTATTTAGTTTTGAATCATGCTTGCTTTACATGAAAACTCAATGGCCTTAACCTGCTAAAATGTGTGACATTTTGTGATTTGGAAAACCTAGTATGAATAATTTTTGGGTGCTTTTCTAGGATCATAGGATTTAGAGGTTGAAGGAAGTTTAGCTGTCATCTAGTCTAATCTCCTTGATTTCCATATGAGGAAACTAAGGAACAGAGAAATTAAGTGATTGTCCAAGGTCATTCACATTGTTCCTAGTAGAGCAGAGGTGTGAACTGAGGTTCTCTGGTCCCAAATCCATGGTTTTTACCACTCTACTGCTTTGCCGTAATTATTTGATTTCTAGGAAATGAATTCTGTTTAAGAACGCTTTTCCACATCAGTTCAACTCAATGTCTCTGTAACCTCATTGATCTGGAAATTTCCTCCAATAGTACAAATGGGAACCCCTTCTTGCTTATCCATTCTCTGTGATTTTTCTCCATGACATTCCATCTTCTCACTAGAAGGTATACACCCAATTTGCTGGAAGCCTTCTTAGCCTTCTTCTAGCATCACTGTTCTTGTGACATATCAGTCTCTTGTTATCCCCACATGGTCATCCCATCATGGCTTCCTAACACTCATTTCCTTGTTTACATTTTTACTCCTATTCTTCAAATAAGCAAATGCAATATTTTCATCATCTGGCCAAACAAAGTAGTAAAAGTTTTGTAGAATCAATACTACTGATAATTAGCATAGGAAACCTGCTTCAGGGTGAAATATTTAGAGATTACTGATAGCACTTGTGGCCTTTCAGTGGCTCTGATAGGGGCAGGGAAGCTTAATCTTCAGTTTCCAAAAATAATCAAGTAAATAGGAAGTTATCCCATCCTCCTCCCTACTCAGTGCCTCTCCAAAAAGCAAAAGCCCATTGAGGGCCTTTGCCACCTCCCTCTCTGACACCCTATGGTATCTTGCTCTCTGCCAAACAATTTGTGCCCCAGCAACAAAATTCCTACTCATAGCTCTGAGGAGAGAATTTCATCAATTTTATTAAGCTTGGGGGTGCTTATAAAAACTATAAATTTTCTCTTATACTTTTTTTTCTTGTGTTTTTAGGCTTAGTTTTATCTAAACTCCAGTATTGTATTTCAAGGATTCCCACAGATAAGAACTAGAACACTGCTGAAGTGTGCAGACTACGGACTGTTTAATGAAATTATTTCCCTATTTCACAGCAAAAAATCTGGAAAGCTCCTCCTAGAGAAATTCTATGAATTGTTGAAATAGTCATATAATAACACATATTAGAAGGAATACTTCTTTTTTAAAGTTTGTATTTTATTGCAAATTTTCAAAAAGTTTCCTGCAGTCTTGTTTAGTTGCACTAAATTATTTTAAACCCTTTTACCAGGAGAATAGATTTTAATGTACCATGTCATTTTTTGAACAAGAATTGTATTTCTTGCTGGTCATAAGGACACGAATATATTTACAAAATCAGGATGTCTTATAAAGGTATCTCTTTGTTCAAGGATGCATTTTATATATGTGTGAGGTTTAGAGTGTTTGTATGGATTAGCAATTGAACCGAATCGGAAACTATGTTAAGCAATGAGCATAGGGGCTAAAAATCATAGCTCTCCTTTAGGAAGGAAATGTTTTATAATATATTCTGCTTAGAAAAATCAAACAAAGGAAGAATTAATTTCTTGCTTGGGCTGGTGGTAAAGTAGTCCAGGTAGGTAGTTTAGACTGAGATAGGTGAGGTGATCATTCCTTCCACTGTCCTTTGTCTACTACTAAACTCCCCTAGAATACAACTAATCTTTATGGAATTGATTCTTTTTTTTTTTTTTGGAGGGCAATTGGGGTTAAGTAACTTGCCCAAGGTCACACGGCCAGGTTTTTGTCTGTGTGTGCGTTAAGTGTCTGAGGCCGGATTCGAACTCAGGTCCTTCTGACTCCAGGGCTGACGCTCTACTCACTGTGCCACCTAACCACCCCTAAGGAATCTATTCTTTTGCAGAGCCAGTGGTCACATAGTTCTGAGAAATGTAGTAATACAGCTTTCTAAGGGTCCAATCCAGCCTAGTAAACATTTATTAAGCTCCCATTACATATGGGAACACAAAGAAGAAATTTTAAAAAAAGGCCCTTGTCTCCAAGGAGGTTACATTCTACAGAGTAATAAATTTATGAATAAACATGTGCGTGATATTTTGGGAGAAAAGGTTCAAGCAATAAAGACTTCTCAGAAATGTGACAATAGGAATTGAATGTTAAAGGAAGCCAAGAATTGAAAATGAAGGTGAAGAAGTAAAGGTGATATTCCAGTTAACCACCTCTGGCAGGGATTTACTGCCTATTCATACAGAGAAGGAGAGAAAAGAGACAGACCGACCCACAGACAGATACAGAGAGATTTACAGTTCTCCCTTGAGGAAGCAAGGAATCTCCGATAAGCTCTCTAACAGGAGACTAAAGTTTTTGGAAACAATATGTTGTAGGAGTTTGGGGAGGCAAGTAAAAGTAGAAGAGACAAGGGAGTTGGCTGTTGTCCCATGACAGCAACATAACCAGGGCAATAGCTAGTATATGACACCTCTGCATGTCCATCCTTTAAACCATAAAAGATGACTTTTAAAATGCATGATCTTAGAAGCTTTTGGTTGTGTGTTTTTGTCACAGTTTTTAGTCCCAAAAGCAGGAATACAGAGAGAAACAATTCAGTCAGAAGAAATGCTATCCTACCCCTTGCCTTACTTCCATTTAGTTGTGAGTTTTCTAAAATTTCATCAAAGAATAGTATTTGTCAGATTTAATATTATTTCTAATAAACAGCTATGATCAAATCTGTTCTTACATTGCCTGGTATTCTTTGATTTCTATTATGAGGGCACAATGGGAACAACATAGGAAAGAAGGATCTTTCCTAGAACATGGCTGGGAATTCAATACTGGGCCCATTGTTAAAAGAATTTGGCTACCTAAATTTGGGTATAAGCATGAACTCTTTCACAACTACACTTCCATCCAAGTTGTTGTTGTTATTGTTGTTGTTGATGATGATGATGATATTTTATTGCTATGAATATAGACAATATTTTATAAATTATTTGTAAATTTTATAAAATGACATAAGGCAATATTATACAATCATGGGAGAAAATCTATTCCAAATTAAAAAAAAAATACAATTGGTTCAGTTTACCTAAAATGCAGAATGTGTATAGAAGAATAATGCACAGTATTTATGGTATATTACTGGAAAGGTAGTAAGGATTTTTTAAAATAAATTTTTATTGATATATTTTCTTTCTTAAATTATCATATTTATCTCCAGTATCCTTCTCCCTCCTTCACCCAGAGAGCCATCCCATTTTTTTTATAAAAGCATTTCTAAAGAGGAAAAATAGGGCGGCCAGGTGGCGCAGTGAGTAGAGTGCTGGCCCTGGAGTCAGAAGAACCTGAGTTCGGATCCGGCCTCAGACCCTTAACACACACAAACAAAACAACCTAGCTGTGTGACCTTGGGCAAGTTACTTAACCCCAATTGCCCTCCAAAAAGCAAAAAAATTACAAAATTAAAAAAATTAAAAAGTAAAGAGGAAAAATAATAAGCATAATTTGATTGATATATTGAAAAAGTCTGAAAGTATGTGCAAAAACCCTGGCCACTCTCCTCTTGTAATTGAATCTTTCCAGATCTTTTGTATACTTTGTTAGGGCAATCCCCAGATATTTTATAAATTTTCTTATTATTTGGAATGTGTTAGGGCCCACCTTACATGGCTGATGTCAAACTCACCTCTCCTGCCACCTCTTTGGCACTCCAATCACCTTCCGCGATTCCTGTCTCCCCTACGACCAGGCTTGCCTCCACAAGCCCTTCTCCAGCTGTCCCTGCAGTCTGGTCACTCTGGTCGCCCCTATGACCTGGGTTCGCCCCCACGAACCTCTCAGGGGAGCCTACTCCTCTGAGAACAGACAAAGGAGTCCTGATACCAAGATGTAAGGTCTTGCCATTTAATCTCTTTCTCCTTTACAATCACCTCATCTCTCTCTCTCCTCTCGCTTTCACCTTGCCTCCCTCCTTTTAGCTCCTTTCCCCTCCCCCGACTCTCTTCTCCCACTTGCCTCAGTAGTAACAAGCTTCTCATAGCAGGGGAGTGCTCCCCTGTTAGCAGCGCATACTCAATACCCCAAAATCACAGGGGAGAATAAACGCCCAGGTACCTCCAACCCTGCTTGAGTTGCTCTGTCCTTTGCCTGAGTTTTCCCTGGGTTCTCAGAGTTCGGGTAGAGTCTTAAAGGGCCCCAACAGGAATGGTATTGTCTTTTCTATTTTTTTGCTTCTTGGCTTTTGTTACTGTTATATAGAATTGCTATTGATTTTTTACCATTTCTTTCAGTCTGAAACTTTGCTCAAACTAATAATCTTCTCATAAATATCTGTGTTCATTCGCTATGATTTTTCAAGTATACATTACATCATCAGCAAATACAGCTTTTTTTCTCCTCTTTACTTATCTTTATGCTTTTGAGTTCTTTCTCTTGTCTTATTGCTCTTACTAATATTTCCTGAATTTTATAAATAGTGGAGAAAGTGTACATTTTTATTTATGCCCATATTTTTGGAAAGGATCTAGAGTATTCCCCTTGCATATGATGTTTCCTTTCACTTTTAGGTAGACATGTTTTGTGACAATAAAAAGGTCCCTTTGTGGTTATATTTTATAGGACTTTTATCATAAAAGCATGCTGCACTTTATCAAAGACGTTTTCCCCATCTATTGAGATGATCATTTAGTTTTTGATCTTTTGGTTTTAATATGATTAGTAATGGTGATTGTTTTCCTAATATTGAATTTTTTTAATCCATAGTATAAATCCCAATTAGATAAAATGATGATTTCTTGGGTGAATTATGATAGTCTGATATGATTTTGTTCAAAATTTTTGATTCAGCATTCATTGATGACATTGGCCTATAATTTTTATTCTGATTTTTATCTTTATCTAGTTTGGGTATTGGAATTATATTTGTTTCATAAAAGGATTCTGATAGAGTGATTTCTTTTTCAGTTTCTGAGAATAATTTATGAAGTATGAGTATTAATAGTTCTTTAAATTATCCTATGAATCCATCAGGACCAGGAGTCTTTCTTTGGTAGTTTCTTTACAATTGATTCTATTTCTTTTTCTGAGATGAGTTATTTAAAATCTCTAAATCTGCTTCTAAATCTATTCTCTGATAGATTTGAATTTTATATTTGTGAGGGTAATCCTCTATTTCTTTTGTGTTCTCAGTTTTGTTAGCATAATATACTTTATTCTCTTTCTTTTAGTTTTGTTGGGATCTCAACTTTCTCATTTGCTATTTTATTGACTTAGTTTTCTACTGTTTTCATTTTGATCTGATTACCAAAAGGATTATTAATTATATTAATATTGTGGATGAACAAACTTTCCTCCTTTGTGCTTATTTTTAATTTGCTTATTTGTTGACTTTCTAATTTTTTGCAAGCCTAAAATAAATGACATTATAATAGTAATAGTGAGAAATTGTTTTTAGAAGAGTAAATGGGAATTTAGAGTATATTAGAAGAGTACAGTAACCAGAAAGAGAGGTAATAGCTCTATCAAATTCTCCCATGTCACAATATATTTAGAATACTGGATTTACCACTACTTTTTTAAAAGAACTTTGTCAAGCTTGAAAATATACAGAGGAGAGAAGCCACGGTTATTACACACCTTGAAATCATGCTTGGACTAGATGACCACTGGCCAGGATGGGTAAAGAAAGAATTCTTTTTCTAGTTCATTTTCAACTAGGTGGTTTCTAAAATTGTGAGATTCTGCAAAAATCAAGTAGTTAACATTAAATGTATTGTGCAGAACCTATCAGAGTATGGATTTAATTACTATTTCCCCACTTACTCATTTAAAAATGTTTGAGTGCCTGCTGTACACAGCACTGTGCTAGGCTCTGTAGTGAATGAATAATTTATGTTTTCTTTATCATTATCAGCAGATGGCCTACCTTCCCTAGGGTTTCTTGACAGGTAAAAATGGAGCAGAAAAGAAGGAATTTGGAGTATTGGCTATATTATAATTATAATGAATGAAGAGATAATTCAGAACAAATTTTTCTCTCAAAAATTTTTGTACGACTCCTCCTGATTCCACCTGGGAGATAAGTATATTTTGAGGGACTGAATTTAATTTGTGACACAGTAAAGAGAAAGGTGGTATGGGATAGGTTCAACATAGAACCATTTATTTAGAAATACAGATAGTTTTAGCTAATTATTATAATACAAATAGCCTAGACATTCATCAGACATTTTAAAGGCACCCTGCCTTAAAATTAACATTATTACAATCATGAAATCTAAACATTTAGAATTGAGGTTATATTGGTGTTTACAATTGGTTCAACCATTTGGACTGAATTAACTACTTAGGTCAGCCAAACAAATAAGCTATTCCATTTAAACATAGTCAATTCAATTGCTGACTATTAGTTGAGTCAAGAAAGTTAAACTGATTGTCTGTATGGACACGGTTTCAGTGTTCTATTGGGAATAGTAACCTACTTCCTCAAATAAAGGATATGGGCATCTGGTCTCAATTGTATTTGAAGTCTTTGATGATTTTTTTCATATTCCACTCATCAATATTTATGTTCTCTAGACATCATAAAAATGGGAAAGTCAAGTCCCTGATGCAAAAGTTTTACTCAGCTGGCTAGGGTTAGGACTATAGTGTGAAAGGGAAGAAGATCTGAATCCAAAGGTTTTAAATTCTCATTGCCCATACCAGGGTATATGAAATCACTCTCTATTTAAGACATTGGTCCCTTTCACTTTACAAAGCTAACAAACTGCTCTAAGGGTAAAAATCACATTCAAGTTAGTGCTCTCCCATTCTTTACTTTAAGGCAACCATTTTTAGTAAATATGAATCATATACAAGTGGTTTTATCATGCCAAAGATTCTAAACAAAGGAAGCCTGGTAAGATTGATATGTGAGTCTAAAACTATTAAGTCCATATGAAGAGAAAGAGTTCTTTTATTCAATGAAGAGCCTTGAGCTTCATATTCAGAATTCATGTAATTTGTGATTTAGGGACCCAACTAAGATATTTTAAAACATATTTTTTTTGGAGAGGAGAGGAGCAAATGTTGATAGCATCGCTATGACAAGTGAAAAGCCATAGTTAGGAATCATCTGGTGCAGACAGGTCTCTTTACTGCAGTTTACTTGTTTGTATGTTGCTTGATTTTCAGCCAAATTTTAAATTGTTTCCAATACAAATTTCACCTCTGATATATACTACCTGCATGACCTTGGGCAAATCACTTTACTATTCTGAGATGCAGTTTCCTCTTCTGTAAAAGGAGAGAGTTGGATTAGATGTCCACATAAGTCCCTTCTTAACAAAGGCAGTTAGATGATAGAGGCCTGGGACTAGAGTAAGGAGTAACTGACTTCACATGAAGCCTCAGATACTTACTAGATGTTTGACCCTGGACAAGTAAATTAACCTCTGTTTTCTTGAATTCACTGGAGAAGGAAAAGGCAAACCACTCTAATATATTTCCCAAGAAAATTGCACAGGCATTATTGATATACTATGGTCCATAAGGTCAAGAAATGTTGTACATTACTGTATTACTTCCAGCTCTAAATATATAATATAATTAGTAAGAGGATTTGGGTTCACATCTTACCTCTAACATTAACTAACTGTTAGGAAAAGGCAAGATACCTCTCTCCCATAATCCTTCATTTACTCATGGTAAAGAGCAGACCAGATAACCTTTGCGGTCGGTCCTTTCTATTTTTTTATCTATAGTCTTATGCCATTCTCCTCTGTGTTTTTGCTTCTAATTGCCAGTGATTTTTTAAACTGAGGTTTAATATCTTTTTTAAAAAGGAAAATTATGGTTCTCCTTGTTTGAAGCAGAAGCTACAAAGTGGTTATTGAATTACTATCTAAATGAGACCTATCTTATCATTGTATTGATAGAAAGAACATTGAAATACAGTAGAGCATTGAACTGAAATGTGAGCAGCCTTTGAAGAATTTCCTATCAGAATTAATACGGATTTCCCTATCTGTGGAGATCTTTAGAGACTACCTCCTGCAAATGGAAGGGCCTCTTACTATATCTATTCAATTCTAATTTCTTGCAAGTCACACAAAGAGTTAACTAAAAATAGTCCATTAGTAGTTGGGTAAGTACCACAACAGAAGGATGGGTTAAAAAAGGAACATTGTGAAGTCAAGACATTGTGACTCATACCCACTAGGTTAAGTCCAGCATCAGACTCTGTAACTTCATAAGCAGAGATATGGGTATTTCTTCTGCACATTCATCAGATGACAGCTATTTTAAGCCCTATTAGGTTAAACACTTGAAAAGATTCACTTTTGAGTGCCAACAGGAAGTGCTAATCTCTATATTTCTAGGAGGACAAGAACTAGTCTCATTTTTTTTAATCTACTGGACAGAGCCTGCTTATTTTGACCCAGAAATAAGGTCACCTTCCCCAATACATCATGCCCCATTATCGTTTTGAGGTTCTTAGGCATTGTTGGCACCTCGCCCCCTTTTTGGTAAATAAAGGCAGCTACAAGGCAGGAAAGTGGTTTTACCTGGTAAATGCACTGTAAAACATTATTTTCCATAGCTGGTAGAGCATATTTTTATTAAAGTTAGAGTTAAGTATGGAGACACTGCCTATAGAATTGTATTTCCAGTGGAACGCCTTATTATAGTGTTAAATTTCTTAAAAACAACATTATCTTCCCCACAAGCCACCATGTAGCTAAAAAGTACATTATGTCCCAATCAAACTATTCTCCTGACTTATTTATTTCTTTTTTTAAAAATCAGTAGCTTTCCTCTGATTTGGAATTTGGGGTGAGAGTAGTAAATAGTAAATGGAATGAGGAGCGTGACCATAGAAGCTATAAAATTCACTTTAGTGAACTAAGTGCTTTCACTAAGTAGGAAATTGGTTCCAAATGGAAAAGAAAATGATTTATAAATGCTCTAGTATAAGATATCATATATAATATGTTCTAAATCTGATTCCATGATATAAATCCAAGCTCATTACTCTATGTATCTGCTTGCATATCTGCTACTCTCTTGGACAATGATAATCATGTCCTAGGGAGAATTACATTCTTTTGATGTCATCTCCCCATTGGTGTAGGATTTTTTTTATCCCCCCTCTGGATCATGTTCTTGTAACTGTTTTCATCAAGCTCTTGGTCATTAAATCCATAGTTACAGAAATTGTTGGCAATACAAACCTATGAAGCACAGACTGTGATAGTTATCTGGCCTGGGTTCAGAAATCTGACAGAGCCAACAACAGCCATAGAAGAAAGTTGTGACATTTGAGCTCATCGCCTAAATCATCTTCCTCTAGACTTAGGTTTTTCACTTTGTTTTCTCCTCCTTCCCCCTACCTTCTCCTGCCTATCCTTCCCTCAAGATTAGAAGAAAATCACCATAGCAAATGGAGGGGCAAGGAGATAATTTCAGAGTTGGGGAAGGGAGAACCATAATTTGTAGTAAGTCAAAAATCTTGAGGAAAACTATTCAGGTCTAGTTTGCTTCACTCATTTTTATAGTACCTAAGGTCTGTAAACACAATAAAATGTGTTAACTGACTAATCATTCCAATGTTACTGCTAAAAAAACCACTATACACATTTGGGAGGAGAGTTGGGAAGGGAAAGATAAGAACAGCTCTATAACTATAACTATAACTCTTGATTGATAGGCAGCATGACAAAGAGATCAGAATGTTAAACTTGAGGTCAGAAGGACCTGGATTCAAATTTCACTTAACAGACTTACTAGCTGCTATGTAAGCCTCAGGCAAATTGCTTGATCTCTCTAAGCCTCAATTTTCTCTTCTCTAAAATGGGGATAACAATAGCATCTAGTTGAGATGATTAAATAAGACTAAAATGTATCTCAAGTGCTTTGCAAACTTAAAGAACTAGGCATATAATCAGTGTTGTAAGAACATAAGAAAGTGCCCTTTTGTTTTGCAGTAGTGTTCAGTGGTGTCTGACTCTTTGTGACCCTGATTTGAGGTTTTCTTGGCAAAGATTCTAGAATGGTTTGCTATTTCCTACTCTGGTTCATTTTACAGATGAGGAAACTGAGGCAAAGAGAATTAAGTGACTTTCCCAGGATCACACAATTAGTGTCTGAGGCCAGGCTTGAACTCAGGAAGATGAGCCTTCAAGGCCCTAGGTCCTGTGTTCCATCACTCTTGATATATACTGAACTTCTCAGCATGTTGTATGCTTTACTCTATGCTTAGCTAATACATTCTTCCATGTTTTCTTCTGCTAGCTCCTCCAGCTCATGATATGTAGATAACCCTCAGTTCTTAAAGATCAGGCCAGGAAAGCACAAGTCCTTACTAAACCAGCTTCAAGTATGCCTTTACCTTCCTATTGTGTAAAGCAGAATGGAGCGATGTTCTGAAACTCTTTTACCTAGATGACTGGATAGCGGGTGATGAAATTTTTAGCTACTACAAGTCATGAAGAAAATTCTTTATTAAATGCTGTAATAAGTGTCAGTGGAGGGAATACCTACATTGATGAAATCAATGATGATATTTTAAAATATTGCTAGATAAGCACACACAAACATATGTGTATATATACACATGTGTGTACATATATCATGTGATATACATATATATATAATCTAGTGATACAACATGTCATTTCTTTGAAAAACATTAATATATGCTTATGTAAATTTAATTCAAGAGAACTTTGTGAAGACAATGTGGAAGGCTGCCATTATCTATTCACCCTGCTCATTAGAAAATGCAAGTTACAGGGTGGCTAGGTGGCGCAGTGAATAGAGCGCTGGCCCTGGAATCAGAAGGACCTGAGTTCGGAGCCGGCCTCCGACACTTTATCCATACAAACAAAAACCTAGCCGTGTAACCTTGGGCAAGTTACTTAACCCCAATTGCCCTAAAGGGGCGGCTAGGTGGTGCAGTGAGTAAGAGTGCTGGCCTCGGAGTTGGGATGACCCGAGATCAGATCCGGCCTCAGAAAATGAGCACCCACGCATAAATAATGACTAGCCATGTAACCTTGAGCAAGTTACTTAACCCCAATTGCTTTAAAAAAAAAAAAAAAGAAAAAGAAAATGCAAGTCACACCCACAGCATTCATTTTGAAACTTGTACCTGTTAAAATGACATTTCCCAGGAGAGGCAGTTTTATTGGAAGCCATTTAGAGTGTGTCCAAAGAGAGAAATGATAGATTTTCCTACAATCCCTACCTGTATTGTCAGCTATATAGATTTTAAATTTCTTGAAAACAAGAACCATGTTAGTGCCTTCTCCCTACTCACCTCCTTCATTACCATCCCCTTCCCTTCACCCCAACATTTTGAGTAGTGGGTGGAAAAACAGAGTACCAAGGATGGAGCCAAGATGGTGGCATGGAAGCAGGAAAACTCTGTGAGCTCCCCCCATAACCACCTCAAATACCTATAAAATATGATTCTAAACAAATTTTAGAACTACAGAACCCACAAAGTGGCAGAGAGAAACAAATCTCCTGCTGGAGGCAGCCCCACAGGCTGGCAGGAAGGGTCCATCTCAACATGCTAGGAGCCAAGCCCAGCCCCATGTGAGCCACTGGCTTTAGCCCCAGGGTGGCCCTGACCAGCAACAGCTGGAGCGGACTTCAAGAGAGTGGATCACCAGCATCTGTGGTGGTTTCCAGAAATATAAAACCATAAATACTGAAAACAAAGTAAAAGGTCAGAATGGAACACTGTTGGAACTTGGGGGGGGGGGGGGGCAGAGGAGTGGTCCGAACCCTGACACCTGGGGTGAGAAGTGGCAGAGGTGGGTGGCCCTGTATCCACCACCACAAGTCTGCTTCAGAGCTCCTGGCCTGCAGGTCATAGGAGGACCAAACAACCATTCAGAGGGTATTAATTCTTGCTTTAACCTGCTTGGATCTAAATCACTGTCTTGGGTGGAGGTCCTGGGGTATGTGATCAGGTGCCAGAGCTTGTGGGGGCTATAAGAAGACACCCAACTAATAGCTCCAGCAGCTGTGAAAGCACCAGAGATTTGGGACAAAGCTCTCCTATCTGGAAGCAGAGTTATACTGCGGCAAAAAGCTCAAAAGTCAAGTAATTGAGTGGCAACATGAGCAAGTAAAAGAAGCAAAGCAAGAAGAGCAGTCAAACTTTAAATTCCTTTTTGGGGGACAAAAAGGATCAAAGCATGAAATGGGAGGAAGACATCGAAGTCAGAACTCCTAAAGAAAAGATTCCAAGAAAAATATGAACTTTAGAGGGGCTCAAGAAGGATTTTGAAAATCAAGTAAGACAAGTGGAGAAAAATTGGGAACAGAAATGAGAATGATGCAAGAAAATCATGAAAATCAAGTCAAAAACCTGACTGAAGAAAATAACATCTTAAAATGTAGACTAACTCACACAGCAAAAGAGGCCCAAAAGCCAATGAGGAGAAGAATACCTTGAAAAGATGTATTTGCCAGATGGAAAAAGAATTTCAAAAGCTCATTGAAGAGAATAATTCCTCTAGAACTAGATTGTAGCAAATGGAAGCTAATGACTTTATGAGAAATCAAGATACTATTCAACAGATCCAAACAATTGAAAAAATAGAAGGCAATGTGAAATACCTCATTGGAAAAACCACTGAACTGGAAAAGAGATCCAGGAGATATAATTTAAAAATTATTGGATGATCTGAAAGACATGATTAAAAAAAACCTAGAAATAATCTTTCAAGAAATTCTCAAGGAAAATTGCCCTGATATCTTAGAACCAGAGGGCAAAATAGAAATTGAAAGAATTCACTGATCACCTCTTGAAAAAGATCCTAAAGAGAAAACTCCTAGGATTATTATAACCAGGTTCCAAAGTTCCCAGATCAAGGAGAAAATATTAAAAGCAGCCAAGAAGAAACAATTTGAATATTGTGGATACACAATGAGGATAACACAAGATTTAGCAGCTACTACATTAAGGGATCAAAGGGTTTGGAATATGATATTCTGGAGGTCAAAGGAGCTGGGATTAAAACCAAGAATCACCTACCCAGCAAAACTGAGTATCATATTTCAGGGGAAAATATGGTTATTCAATGAAATAGAAGATTTCTAAGCATTCTTGATGAAAAAAAAAAGAGTTGAATAGAAAATTTCACTTTCAAATATAAGAATCAAGAGAAGCATGAGAAGGTAAACAAGGGAAAAGAAATCATAAGGAATGTATCCATGTTGAACTATTTACATTCCCATGTGGAAAAATGATGATTACAATTTATGAAACTTTTCTCAGTATGAGCATAGTTGAAGGGAATACAAATATATATATATGTGTGTGTGTGTGTGTGTGTGTGTGTGTGTGTGTGTGTGTGTATACATACATATATGTCTATATAGGAAGTTATATCTGTGTATGAATACATATGTGAGTGTGTGTATATATGTGTACAGGTATACATGGACACAGGGTATAGGATCAATTGAATAGGAAGGGATGATCTTTTAAAAATAATATTAAGAGGTGAGAAAGGAATATAATGAGTGGAGTTTGGGAGAGACAGAATAGGATAAATAAATATGATATATAAATAAAAATAAAAATAAATAGGCAAGGGAAAACTGTTACAATGGAGGGGAAGAACAGGAAGGCAAAAGGGAATGGGTCAACCTTACTCTCATTGAATTTGGCTTAAGGAGGGAATAACATACATACTAACTTGGGTATCTTACCCTACAGGAAAGTATGGTAGAAGGGGAAAAGATGGGGGATGATAAAAGAGAGGACAGATTGGGGGAAGGGTAGTTAGAAGCATAGACTTTTGAAATGGGACAGGGTCAAAGTAGAAAATAAAAAAAGTGGGGGGTGGGAGAGGATGAAGAAAAATATAGTGAGTATTTCACAATATATTCACTACGGAAATGTTTTATGTAAATACACATGTACAACCTGTATTCAATTGTTTATCTTCCTAGTAAGGGTGGGGGATGATGGAGGAAGGGAAAGCATCTGGAATTCAAAGTTTTAAAATAAAATGTTTAAAAATATATCATCATCATCATCATCATCATCATCATTTACATAGAAGTGGGAAATAATATATATAGGCACTGGGATATGGAGATCCATCCTGCCCTACTGGAAAGTCAGAGTGAGAATGGGGGAGCATATAGGAGAGAGCAGATTGGGAGAGGGGGTATTCAGTGGGATCACTGTTTATGGGTGGTGGGTAGGAGACAGACGGGGAGAAAACTTTTAACTCAAAATCTTGTGGAAATGAATGTTGTAAACTAAAAATAAACATAAAATTTATTTTTAAAATTTATTAAAAAAAGAAAAGAAATCCAGAATACCTGGCTCATAGGGAAATCTTAATAAATGCTCCGGGTGGCTAGGTGGTGCAATGAAAAATCACTGGCCTTGGAGTTAGGAGGACCTGAGTTCAAATCCAGCCTCACACACTTGAAACAATTACTAGCTGTGTGACTTTGGGCAAGTCATTTAACCCCAATTGCCCTCCAAAAACAATAATAAATGCTGTTGATTGCCTAATGGGGAACACAGAATCATAGGTTAAGAAATCAAAGGGGACCTTAGGGTCATCAAATTCAACACCAATCATTTCTTTTACCAGCTAGAAAACTGAGACCCAGAAAGGTTAAAGGTCTTGCCCATAGTCACAACTAGTAAATGACAAAGCCAGAATTTGAAATCAAGTCATTTGTCTCCAAACCCAGTATACATAATGCCTTCTAAAATAAGTTATATAACAAATACTTATTCTTCCTAGACTATCTTCTTATCCTTCTTATCCTTCCTAGACTATCTCTCACTGGGGGTCAGAAAATAGATGTCAGTATGTTCCACAAGATAAGGAAGCCCAGGGAAGTTAGAAGAAAGACCCACGCAGAGATGGCAATCTTGAGTTGTTTTCTCAGATGCCTATGACATAGGGGCAAAGCAGAAAGGTGGTATGAAATTGCTGAGACTGCTAAACTAGAGACAATGAATACACAATGAAAACTGACATGTTTACAGAATATTTAAGTCAAGAGAACATTGTGAAGACAATGAGAATGCCCACCATTGTCTGTATATCAGGCACATTAGAAACTGCAGATTACTGCCATGGCATTCATACTGAAAAATTTGGAGTCTGCTAAAATGTCATTTCCTAGAAGTAAGGGTTTTATTGTGAACTAACTGCAATTTTTCCAGAGAGATAAATGACAGATGTTTCTGCAATTCCTTGTTGGCCTCCCTGTCACTTCTTTATTGTCTCCCAATTTAGCACATTCTGGATTCTTCTTTGCCCTCATCTAGACTTCATAACTCGAGACTGACATTGAAATTATGTGTTTCAGTCTTCTTATTGCAGAAGTGTGGGGGCCATTTTCAGTTGTCCTTATCTATATCTTGCCACTGGACCCAGATATCTCCAGAGGAGAAAGTGAGGTTGGTGACCTTGCACATCCTTCGCACACTTAAATCTAATTCACGTGCAAGTCATGGCATCACCTTCCAGATGTCCTGGTCATTGTTGAAAGCAAAGGAAAAACAGCAACAATAGCAGGGGTATATGTTCTTGATTCTGTCTGTTCTGGGTTGGTTTTTTTTTTTAATATCACAATGTTAACAGCAGAACCAATAGCTTTCTTAATTATTAGTCAAATTGAAAATACTCTAAGGTCCTTAAGTATCCCTTTCTGAGATGTACTGGATTCAGCACTAAAAGGGATCCTATAGATCCTCTACTTCAATCTCTTCATTTTATAAATGAGTGAACTGAGAGTCAGGTGGGAGGAGATGATTTTTCCCAAGATTGTATGGATAATAAGCAATTCATAGTATGGGGATTCTCATCCAAGGCCACATATTTTAAAGACTGTGCTCTTTCCACTATGACTCATTCCCTCTTTCATCTACTCTTGGAAATTGAGTTCCAGATTTTTAACTATATTTTTAAAGATGCTACATTCCAGGTTTCCATGTTTTATTGGTTTATGGGGCAGGCATATATTTATAGCTGCTTTCACCATAACCTTTGTTTATTTTTTTTCCAAAAATTTCAAAACACTTTTGGAAGGGTGGGATTCATTGATTTACTCTACTCCACCATACCTACATCCATTTGTAGATGAAAAGCTGATTGGATTTTAGACCTTGGACTAAGCATTTAAAGCCATTACTAATGGAATGTTATCGCATGAGAATGAATTCTGATTGGCAAAGAAAATTTGGCCATGCCCCAGGGACCATGTATAAATTGTTGATAGTTGGAAAGGGATTCATTCCAATATTGGAGAAAAGTTGTTGTTCATGCTGAAATCCCTGAAAAGGGGCCACTTCAGGAAGGGGAGGAAAGAAGGGCCTCAGTTTTAGATTCAGACACATCTCCTTCTTCCCCAAACCTCTGGCAAGAAGGAAATCTTGTGAAATTTAAAGGGTCCAGAGGATGTTGAACTTCCCATCTTCCCATGGGTGTTATAGTGGCAGTGTGATCCCTAGATCAGCTGATGGAAGTGTCTGCATTGAGAGCCAAGGATAAATAGACACAGATAAACCATGATTTTTAAAAGTAATTTATTAGTTTAGTTTCAGTTAACAAGATTCGATTCCATAGTTCCTTGATTTTCAAATTTTCTTTACTTCCCTCCCCCCTGCCCCCATGACAGCATATAGTCCAGTATAGGATCTGCAAATACATTCATATCGACATTATTCCAATTACAAAGGCTTATTGTACTAGGTGGGATGAAAGATGGTAAAGAAGAAATAAAACCAAACAATGAAAAGAAAAAGATCATTTAGTTTGCTTCCATCAGGATTCAGGCTCAGTTCTTTCTAGTTATATCTCTGGATGGCGCATTTCTCTCTTTCTTGAGTCTTTCGGGATTGACTTATATCACTGCATTGCTGAAAAGAGTCCAGTCTGTCATAATTAGGTCATCACAGATATGGTATGTCTGTGATTGTATACAAACTTCTTCTGATTCTACTCTTCTCGCTCAGCAGCAGTTTGTATAAGTCTCTCCAGGTAATTATGAAATCCGTCACCTCCTCATTTCTTATAGCACAATAACATTCCATTACATTCATATACCACAACTTGTTTAGCCATTCCCCAATTGATGGGCACCCCTTTAGTTTCCAATTCTTTGCAACCACAAAAGGGGCTGCTATAAATATTTTTGTACATATGGGTCTTTCTCCCACTTCTGTGATCTCTTTGGGATATAACCCTAGATCTGGTATTGCTGGGTCAAAGGGTATGAAATTATTTATAGTCCTTTGGGCATAATTCCAGATTGCTCTCCAGAATGGTTGGATAAGTTCACAACTTACCAGCAATGTATTAGTGTTCCAATTTGTCCACATCCTCTCCAGCATTTGTTACTTTCTTGTTTTTTCATCTTAGCCAATCTGACTGGAGAGATGTGGTATCTCAGAGTTGTTTTGATTTGCATTCTCTAATCAATAGTGATTTAGAGCATTTCTTCATATGTTTATAGATATCTTTAATTTCTTTTTCTGAAAACTGCCTGTTCATATCCTTTGACCATTTATCAATTGGGGAATGGCTTGTATTCATATAGATTTGGCTCAATTCTCTATAAATTTTAGAAATGAGTCCTTTATCAGAGCCACAAGTTGTAAAAATTCTTTCCCAATTTCCCACCTCCCTCTTGATCTTGGTTACATTGGCTTTGTTTGTACAGAAGCTTTTCAATTTAATGTAATCAAAGTTATCCATTTTGCATTTTATAATGCTCTCTAGTTCTTGTTTGGTCCTAAAGTCTTCCCCTCTCCACAAATCTGTCAGGTAAACTATTCCTTGCTTTCCCAAATTGCTTACAGTATCATTCTTTACACCTAGATCATGCACCCATTTAGACTTGATTTTGGTATATGGTGTTAGATAATGATCTATGCCCAGTTTCTGCCATACTGTATTCCAGTTTTCCCGGCAGTTTTTGTCAAATAGTTTATTCTTATCCCCAAAACTGGGGTCTTTGGGTTTAGCAAACAATAGATTCCTATATTCATTAACTGCTGGGTCTCCTTTGCCTAATCTATTCCATTGATCCAATACTCTACACCTCTGCCAGTACCAAGCAGTTTTGATGACTGCTGCTGTATAACACAGATTAAGATCTGGCATAGCTAGTCCACCTTCCCTCATGTTTCTTTTTATTAGTTCCCTTGATATTCTAGACCGTTTGTTTTTCCAAATAAATTTTGTTATTATTTTGTCTAACTCTACAGAGTAGTTTTTTGGTAAATTGATTGGTATGGCACTAAATATATAGTTTAGTTTGGGAAAAATTGTCATTTTTATTATATTAGCTCGACCCAGCCAGGAGCAATTGATATTTTTCCAACTATTTAGATCTGATTTTATTTGTGTGAGAAGTGTTTTGTAGTTGTGATCATATAGATTTTGGGTTTGTTTTGGCAAGTAGATTCCCAAATATTTTATAATGTCTTTAAATGGGATTTCACTTTCTATCTCTTGCTGTTGAGTTTCATTAGAGATGTACAGGAATGCTGAGGATTTATGTGGGTTTCTTTTATATCCTGCAACTTTGCCAAATTTATTTATTGTCTCAAGTAGTTTTTTTACTTGATTCTCTAGGATTCTCTAAGTATATCATCATATCATCTGCGAAGAGTGATAACTTGGTCACTTCTTTGCCTAATTTGATTCCTTTGATTTCTTTTTCTTCTCTAATTGCTACTGCTAGTGTTTCTAGTACCAGATTGAATAAGAGGGGTGATAGTGGACACCCTTGTTTCACTCCTGATCTTATTGGAAAGGCTACTAGTTTATCCCCATTGCATATAATACTTGCTGATGGTATTAAATAGATGCTATCAACTATTTTAAGGAAGGTTCCATTTATTCCTATACTTTCTAGTGTTTTTAATAGGAATAGATGTTGTACTTTGTCAAAAGCCTTCTCTGCATCTAATGAGATGATCATGTGGTTTCTGCTGTATTATTTTTGTCATAAGTTGTTGGAGTCTTTTGGCTAATATTTTATTTAGAATTTTTGCGTCTAAATTCATGAGGGAAATTGGTCTATAATTTTCTTTCTCTGTTTTATCTCTTCCTGATTTAGGAATCAGTACCATATTTGTGTCATAGAAAGGGTTTGGTAGGACTCCTTCTTCACTAATTTTCCCAAATAGTTTGTAGAGTATTGGAATCAATTGTTCTTTAAATGTTTGATAGAATTCACTAGTGAACCCATCTGGCCCTGGAGATTTTTTCCTAGGGAATTCATTGATGGCTTGTTTGATTTCTTTTTCTGAGATGGGGTTATTTAGGTAATTCACTTCCTCTTCAGTTAATCTGGGCAAATTGTGATTTTGTAAATATTCATCCATTTCACTAAGATTATCATATTTATGTGCATACAATTGGGAAAAATAATTCCTCATTATTTTTTTTTTTATTTCCTCTTCATTGGAGGTAGATTCACCCTTTTTGTTTTTGATACTTATACTTTGGTTTTCTTCTTTCTTTTTTTTTTATCATATTGACTAAGGGTCTATCAATTTTGTTGATTTTTTCATAAAACCAGCTCTTAGTTTTATTTATTAATTCAATAGTATTCTTAATTTCAATTTTATTAATCTCACCTTTGGTTTTCAATATTTCTAATTTAGTACTAAATTGGGGATTTTCAATTTGTTCTTTTTCTAGCTTTTTCAATTGCATGTCCAATTCATTGACCTCCCTTCTCTCTGCTTTAATTAAACATGCACTCAGGGATATAAAACTTCCCTTGAGAACTGCCTTTAGTGCATCCCACAAATTTTGGTATGTTGTCTCATTATTATCATTCTCTTGAATGAAATTATTGATAGTTTCTATAATTTCTTGTTTGACCCACCAATTTTTTAGGATTAAATTGTTTAATTTCCAATTAGTTTTTAGTCTATCTTTCCATGGCCCTTTATTGCATATAATTTTTATTGCATCATGATCTGAGAATGATGCTTTTAATATTTCTGCCTTTCTGCACTGGATTGTGAGGTTTTTATGCTGTAGTACATGGTCTATTTTTGAGTATGTACCATGCACTGCTGAAAAGAAAGTAAATTCCTTTTTATCCCCATTCACTTTTCTCTTAGTCTCTCTAAGATTCTATTCACCTCCTTAACTTCTTTCTTGTTTATTTTGAGGTTAGATTTATCGAGTTCAGAGAGGGGGAGATTAAGGTCCCCCACTAGTATAGTTTTGCTATCTATTTCTTCCTCTAATTCCTTTAACTTATCCTCTAGGAATTTGGATGCTATACCACTTGGTGCACATATATTAAGTAGTGATATTGCTTCATTCTCGATGGTGCCTTTTAGTAGGATATAGTTTCCTTCCTTATCTCTTTTAATTAGATCTATTTTTACTTTTGCTTTATCTGAAATAAGTATTGCTACCCCTGCTTTTTTTACTTTAGCTGAGGCATAATAAATTTTACTCCAACCTTTTACCTTTACCCTGTGGGTATCCTTTTGTTTCAAATGTGTTTCTTGCAGACAGCATATTGTAAGATTATGGTTTTTAATCCATTCTGCTATCTGCCTCTGTTTTATGGGAGAGTTCATCCCATTCACATTCACAGTAATGATGACTATCTGTCTCTTCCCCTCCATCCTATTCCCTCCCCTGTTTATGTTTTTGTTTCTTCCTTCTCCCTTCCCCTCCTTGAAGTTTTCCCTTTTGACCGCCCCCTCCCTCAGTGTTCAAACCCAGTGATCCCCCCTTTTAACCTACCCTCTCCCCCACTACCGTTTCCCTCCCTTCTAATCCTCCCCTTTAGTCTCCTCCTTTTCACCCCCCCCCTTACCATTCCACTATCTATTGGACACAATAAGTTTTCCAAACCAATGAGAGTAAATTTCAAACAGTGCTCCTCTCCCTCCCTCCTTTTCCTCTATTTAATGAGTTTATGTGTCTATTCACATTAGAATCTTAAACTTCACTGATTAGGTTGATGCCTCTTTGAACCAGAACCAGTGAGAATAGTGTTTAAATGATGTTCCTCTCCCTCTTTCTTTCCCCTCTTCTATAGTGTGTTTTAATGCCTCTTCAGATGCCATATTTTACCTTTTTCTCTCTCATCCTTTCCTTTTTCCCATTACAGTCCCTTTGATACCCTTAATAGTTTGTTTTTTAGACTTCAGGTTAGTGCATTCATACCCATACCCTCTATCTAAGTATAACGCTTTTGAAGGTCATGATAATCATAAAGATTTAGAATATTGACAGTTATCAGCTCCACAAATAGAGATGTGAACATTTTGTTCTTGTTGCATCCCAAGTAATGAGTGTGTGTTTGTGGGTGTTGGTGTGTGCACTTATGCATGTGTGAGTCTGTGTTTCTCTTGTTTACCTTTTTATGTCTTTCTTGAGTCTTGTAATTGGAGATCAAATTTTCCATTGAGCTCTGGCTTTTTCATCAGGAAAGACTGGAAGTCCCTTATTTCATTAAACGACCATCTCCTTGCCTGAAAGATTATGCTCAGTTTTGCCAAGTAGTTAATCCTTGGTTGTAGTCCTAGCTCTCTTGCCCTACAAAATATCAAATTCCAGTCCCTATGCTCTTTTAATGTAGAAGCTGATAGGTCCTGTGTGATCCTAACTGTAGTTCTTCAATGTTTGAATTGTTTCTTTCTGGCTGCTTGTAGAATTTTTTCTTTAATCTTGTAATTCTGGAATTTGGCTTTTATATTTCTTGGAGTTTTCAATTTGGGATCTCTCTCAGGAGGAGTCCAGTGAATTCTATCAATAGCTATATTATCTTCTGATTCCAGGACCTCAGGACAGTTTTCTTTGACGATTTCTTGGAGGATGTTGTCTAGGCTGCTTTTTTCATCATGGCTTTCTGGTAGATAAATAATTCTTAGGTTGTCTCTCCTGGATCTGTTCTCTAGGTCAGTTATTTTTCCAGTGAGATATTTTACATTTTCTTCCAATTTTTCGATCATCTTGTTTTGTTTGATTGACTCTTGCTGCATCATAGAGTTCTGAGTTTCAGTCTGATTGTTTCTAATTTTTATCGAATTATAGTCTTCAGTTAGTTTTTTAAGTTCCTTTTTTAGGGAGGTATTTTCTCTAATTACTTCCCTGAGGAGTTTTTCCAAGTTGGTCACTGCCTCCCTGATTTGGTCTTTAAAATTTTTTCTTAAGCTCCTCCAGGAAAGCTATTTGGTCTGGAGACCAGATCATGTTTCCTTCTGTGGTCTCAGGTGTGGGTAGAGAGTCTATATTGTCCTGTGTATTTTGTTGTTCTTGCCCTGCATAGTAGGCTCGAATAGACTTTCTTGCCTTCCCCTTCTCCTTCTCAGCTTCTTTCTTTCCCATTGTGACTTCCTGTTTCTTAGTTTCTCAGGCTATGAGTTTAGGGCCTGATCCTTGACTTTGAATACTGGGTGGCTAGTTTATGGCTAAGTCAGTGAAATCAGTGAGGAATGTAGATGTGTAAGTGGGGGTGCATCTGACCACTTCAGATTTCTGCCTCTATAACCCTGGACTATAAGTAGGCTTTTGTTGGTGAGGTGAGGTGGGGCTTGTTGGGACCCCTCCCTCTCTTCTCTTCAGACTCCTGGCTGTCTCAGTTACACCCCTTCTTGGAGACTTTCAAGCCTTGGGCTATTTCCATTAACTTGGGATTTCAATCTGGGTGGGAGAATTATCTTTGGGTTTTCTACTTCATGAAGGAGGGATGGGAGGATCTGAGCAGATAGAATTTACTTTGCCATTCCAGCCCCTGTATTATACAGGCAGTAGTCTCCAACCTTCCAGGCTAGGGGCTGAATGCAGCCAGAGAAGCTGCTCTCTCCCCTGGGGGCCTGACTCTCCTACCTGGCTCCAATGACCCCTTCCATCCCTTCGTTAGATGAAGGGGAGATGACTGTGATTCGTCCTTGGTAAGTCTACAGGCTGGGGCTTTTTCTCTCTCTGGTGTAGTCTGCTTGTCTGCTCTTAGGTCTGAGCTGTGCAGATCCCAAGCTCTCTGCACTCGTCCTGTCCGGACACACTGGGCAACCTCCTGGGCTGGACTCTGCCACGCTCTGTCTTCCACTAGGCTCCGTCACTCTGGAATCTGCTCAGATTCACCCTTTGAGCCTTAGTGAAGGAGGAGCTCAGCGAGGTTACTGCTTCCTTTCTTAAGGTTTCTTAATATTTTCTGATTAGCCATTGTAGTAATGTCCATGGTTTGAAATGCCTAATTAGTAATTTTATAGAATATTCTATTAATCATTAACACATGTCCTAGCTGAATAATATTACACAGTTAAGTTTCTGCACTAACTTTTTACTATACTAAGTAGCTTCTCATTTTTTCCATAGTACTTTTAAACTATTTCATCTTTTTTTTGTTATTAAAGTGGCTTCAAAAGAGTTTGTTGTCATTAAAATGGCATCCCTCTCCCCCTTTGCCATGTTGACATATAAAAATGATGAATTATTTCAGAGGCTTAAGGAGCAAATAAAATGTGACTAGTGTTGAGTTATATGAACTTGAACCCTTAACCCAAGAATGTTAAAGGGGTAAGTCTGTAACACAAATCCTTCTATTCTTGGTTTGCCATAATCAGAAATGAAAACTTGACTATTGGCTCCTTTATCTGAAGTTGTTATATTTAAATTAACACAGAATTAGAATTTGTAAACATATAATTTTATACAAATAATAGAGTTGTGAGGCAAACAAAATATCAACAAGAGCTCATCAGTTGGAATTACAGAAACATTTTGCCCCACAAACATTAAGCAGGACTGGAATGTATCATTTCTAAAAATATGACTAGGAAAAACAGAGGGTAGAATTGATATGTTGGAATAGATTGGAGCACGCATAATCCAGAGCCTACAGAAGAAGCAGCAGAACATAAAAGCAGATTTTGGATTGGCTTTGGTTGGTTTCTGATCTAAGTTTTGGTCTGAAATAACATTCTTAGCTTGTGACCTGGTCCAAGTCCATGGCATGCTTTTTACCTTTCAAGAACCTCAGTTGTTTTGGTGGATTGTTCCTTAATCAGAGAATCATAGTTCCTTGCCTCTGTGAAGAATTATCCCTGAGCTAATCCAAGCAGATGGGCATCTATCCTACTACTAAAAGTCTTTGGGGAAAGAGACTCCAAAATCATAGAGCTCTCACAGTCATGAGATATTCTCACATAAACAAAAATACCTTTGCCTTTAGTTTAAGTCCGTTGATTTTTAAATATGTTAAAATGCAAAGCATTTGATCACCATACTGTATAATTTCCTCTCAAAAGCTCAGAAAAACCAATGGTTTACAAATGTTTTCATCCTAGCACGCCTTTAGATTCCTCAAAGATTTGTTACACATGTACACACCTAATAAAAAGAGGGATGTAGAAAGAGATAGATGGAGAGATAGAGAGAGCAACAAAGAGACAGAGAGAGGCAGAAAGGCAGGAGAGAAATGGAGACAGAAAAACAGAGACAGACAAGGAGAGAGAGAGGGAGGGAGAGAGTGAGAGAGAGAAACAGAGAGACAGACAGAGAGACAGAGACAGAGAGACAGAGAGAGAAAGAGACAGAGAGACAGAGGGTGGGAGGGAGGGACAGAGAGGGAGAGAGAGAGAGAGAGAGAGAGAGAGAGAGAGAGAGAGAGAGAGAGAGAGAGAGAGAGATGAAATGGAGATATAGAAAGAAAGAGGGGAAAAGAAAGGGAAGAAAGAATATTGGGAAGTTCTACTCTAAGAATTCACAGATCTTAAAAAGTAGAAGAGGTTTAAGTGATCATTTAATTCAACCTTTTAACTGTCAAGGAGATCATTGAGACAGAGTTTAAGCTCCCAACTACAATCCAAGTTTCCTTATTTTCAGTCATCATACTTCTCTTTGGTATCCCCTGTTTTCTTCTGTGTCATTGCCAAATTTACTACATCTCTCCTAAGTATAGGGCTCAGAAACAGACTCTCCAAAATCCCTACTTTCCAGTGAAATTTTTCCTTTTCTGAAAAGGAAAAATCCATAGTGTATTATAAAGTTTGCCATTTAAAAAATAAGTAATAATAGTGTTAATATAAAAAACCTAAAGTTATATTCTGATCCCTAAGTTGGGCTGCTGGCAGGGGCAGAGTTTCCCTTGGCTATATCTGTGTCACTTCTTACCTTCCAGAAATAAGAAACCCCAAACACTCCCCTCAGACTCTCTCAGGTCCCTCTGCCAACCACAATACCTTGTAAATCAATGATGCTGGCTGCTATAGGATATTGACATTACGATGAGTACTTCTCAAAAAGATCCATTTATTTGTACCACATGATTCTTTTCTAGGAGATTTCTGTTTGCCCATGAAATATTTGATGTCCAGAATCTCTGGCATCATCTGCTAATGTTCTAAATTGTTGTCCCAAGATATTAGGTCTTTTCCTTAAGGCACATTGCATGATGCACTCCTATTGAAGTTCCTCTTGCCTCTCTCATTTCAGGACATATATTGAAAAAGGATGTTCTGATTTCCTTGTTACTACTTATATAAGACCCTCTTCATATTACTTTAGAAGTCATCACTGGATGCTAATTTAATAGAATATATTATATATCACACACTATATATATTACATATACATATATAGTATATGATATATAATATACATATATAATATAAAATATATTAGCATCACTGAATGCTAATATAAAAGTAAAGAACATCATAATGCACTTATAGATCTTCCAAAAACTATAACCTTTCCTTTCTTATGATAGAGACCAAAAGTCAATGACCAGCTTTGGCAAAAAATGTTTAAGACCTCCCCAAAAATTAAAGAAATTTCACAATATATGGAACATGGAAAGTTTATAGAGTAGAAAGTATTATGCTGACATGCTTTAGCATTGCTTCAGTCTGCTAACATCTAAGAGTTTTTTTCACTGCCTTCAAGGATTTTGGTTCGTGTGTTGTTGCTGTTGTTGTGAATGAATATGTGTATGTTGTTTTCTTTTGGTTTTTGGTTGCCCCTTCATGGGGAAATGATTTTCTTAGAGGAAAATCATTAGGGCTTATGTTTGAATTTCATCTCAGGTCTCAATTAGAAAGGTAAGTCATTTGCCTGATGTATTATCATATTGTAAGACCAATCACAGCATCACAAGGTGATATATTTAGAACTGGAAGGGTTTTTATAAATCTAGTTTTGCCCCCTCATTTTACAGATTAAGGAACTGAAGCTCACAGAGGTAAAGTGACTTAACTAAGGTCAAGAAGGTAGTTACTGAAATCATTGGGATTCAGTTTGGGACCAGGGACTTCAAGTTCAGCACTGTCACCTGAGTCATAACTGATCAGTCCTTTCTCCACATTCTCTTCAGCAATTTCAGTGAATACTATTTGTTTGTATGCCCTACCCAATCATCTAAAATTGTAAATGGCAGAGGGCCAAATTGTGTTGAAATAATTATTTTCAATGAACTCTCATTACATGACAAAGAAAAGAAAAGACTTAGTTTATTCTGTTCCTCCACATAGCTGAAAGAAATCACTATCAAAGGGAAATAATTTCCCATTCTTGAGATTAACTTCATGTTAAATGCTCAAAACTCTGCTAATATCTCATGGAACCATTCTAAATCTCTGATGATTAAGACAGTAAGCTAAATTAACCAATGGGAATATAAATCTAAGCCTTACAATCTACAATGAGGTAAATAGGAAGGCCCCAAAAGTGTACAGCTAGAAAATTGATTGTGATTCCCTGCTTCTAAAGTCTCCCCAAATTATGTTATCTGGAGAAAGTGCAAGATATGTCTTGAGGGAAGCCTCTAGAGGACCTTCTGCCTTGATAGGGCCAAGAACAGAACAGCAAGCGCCTGTGCTGTAGTAGAAAATTACAGCTAGCAATGACCTAGCAACTAGATCTCTCCAATCTCTTGCACTACCATTTAGCAAATGATTGCTTTTGTGTGGTCTGCTGCTAGGTACTGGTCTGTCTTTGATTCCACTGGTCTGAGGATGGAAATGGGCCAACCATGTGATCATTTCTTTCTTCCTCTATCTAAATGGGGATTTATTTGTTCCCACAGAAATGGTAATAATATCTCCTATTCCATTCCCTCTTCCCTAAGTGGTATCTATATCAGAGGCCCGGAGAGTCTTATAATTCTTTTGATAATGTGGCATATGAAAGAACACCTGAACCAGGGGAGATATGGGTTCAGCTTCCAGTAATGACAATTTATTGAATGTGTGACCCTGACAGTTACTTTCAACATTCCTTTCTTTGAAAATGGTTATGAGGATGCTTTGTATATTTTATAATATACATAAAAATCATTTATTATTTGTGAATCTTCTCCAGGTAAATGAGTATATAACTATGACTATATATAATTAGTTTCTTTAACAGTTCAGAGAAATCTTTCCGAGTATAAAAATTAAAAAAAAAACTCTTTAGATATTAAAATTGACCAATTTGATTTTTTTTTTTTTGCTTTTGGAGGGCAATTGGGGTTAAGCGACTTGCTCAAGGTCACACAGCTAGTTTTTTGTGTTAAGTGTCTGAGGTCATATTTTAACTCAGGTCCTCCTGGCTCCAGAACTGGTGCTCTATTTAATGTGCCACCCAACTGCCCCCAATTTCATTTTTAAGGCCATTTTATGGAAGTTCTCTAAAATACAAAAAAAATGCTTTAAACCAGTTGTATAATATCCAGTAAATATCAGTCTTTTTTCTTTTATGGAGAAGCAACATGAAGAAATGTGGACTTGGAGTCAGAAGATTATTAGTACAGGAGGGCAAGCAGGAAAACTGACCTATGAAAATAGCAAAGCAGCAGCTGTGTTACTGAAGTAAGAAGGCTGCTTGCAGCCCACACACAAAAGTATGTGGAAGCAAAGATTTCTCAGCTGAGAGTTTTAAGAGTGGCCCTCATTATGCTACCTGTGTAGAAGAGGCAGCGCTATATATTGGGAAGAATGATGGGAGGGTGTGTGTGTCTTAGAGTCAGATGATACCTGGCTTCAGTATGATCATAGCCCTGTCACTTAACATCCCTATACCTCAGTTCCCTCATTTGTAAAGTAAGAATCATTGTGGTTATCTCAAAGGGAACCTAAAGGCTTTCAAGTTCAATCCTCTCATTTTGCAGGTAATGAAACTGAGACCAAGCTTTAAGAAAGTGTCTGAGAGAAGTCTTTCTATTGTACTTTATAATTGTCATTACAAAACCTTATAGTTTGGGAGGTAAGAAAGTGGAGACAGGCAGGATATTGTCACAGCAGAATAGCATAGCCATAAAGTCCAGGTATTGCTGATGTCCTTTTTTAGTACCTCTGAATATTTTCCCATATTCTGTGTGTGTTCTCCAGAGATTTTTGTGTGATGTACTGTCCTGTGAAATGGCCTGAGATCTAAGAAAGGACTTTGATTGTGGTAATCACAAGTCATAAAATGAGCAAAAACACAGTCTTTAGGTATCTTCTAATACCATTCTCTCTTGCCTAAAGTGTGTCTGTCAGAGGTCAGGGCATTCTTTTAGTTTCCTTTGCAAGAATAACAGTATTGTGGCAAGAACATTTGATCCAGGAGAGAACTGAGTTTGAATACCAGTGATGATACCTTGCTACTTGTGTGGTCCTTGACCAGTCACTTCCTTTCTCTGAGACTTGCTTTCCACATTTGTATAATGATAACAATGTTTGTACTATCTATCTTGGAAAGCTGTTAGAAGGAGATGACTTGTGCTGTAAAGCTCAAAAGTATACAGAAATGTAATTGTTTTTAATCAAATTTATAGGACCGTTACAAAGACCTGGTTTCAAGTGTCAGCTTCACCACTTGATGTCTGGTACTATTAAGAAATTGTTTCCTTTCTCAGACCCTGTTTCCTGGTCTGTAAAATGGGAATAACAATCCTTTGACTGTTTACCTTATAAGACTGTTGAGGCATGTATATGAGATCAAAATCAAGATGGTGTAAGTAAGGTCACTTCATACCCACTATTATTCAATGGCCAGTTATTGAGAACCCGCTATGTGCTCAGGACTATAAAGGATCCTTATTCATTTGTCCTTTGGTTTCTTATCTAATTTAAATAATTGCATTTCATTTAAATCTTTCCCCATGGACCTTATTTTTCAACCCTACAATTATCCTTGTGGCTTTCCAGAATTGGCACTACCTTTTCAATAGCCTGGACATAGCAAGCTTTTTTTTCCTTCAATCAGCAACCAGTCAATTAATGAAAGCTTTAGGTCCAGGAGGACTGGACTGAGCAGAGCTGGGAAGGCATTCTTTGTCTAGAATTGTAAACATTCTTTCCAGTGAGCAGTCACTTTTATCTCACATCAGTCCCTTCCATTCTTTCCTTCCCCTAGTCAATTTTAGCACCCTTATGTTGGCCAGGAAACAGCCTCACTCCCATCCAAATGCCTTCATTTTTATTCCTCCTCTCAACCCCCCTTTTCCTTCATTCCACTCTTTATTGCCTCTTTCAAAGGTACATACAACTATATTACTATAACTGGCCTCCCAATATTTGAAGAAATGTTCTAAGATAGCCTTAATGTATTCCACAAATGTGAGTTGGTATTAACATCAACATTATGAGCAGGATTTTGAATTGTAATGGATCCTCTAATATGACTCCTTCCTTTTACAGATAAGGAAACTGAGACCCAAAGATGTTAAAAGTCTGACCTAAGGCAAAATAGGCAGGCAGTTTAAACGAAATTGCCTTCCTTCCAGATTGAAACCTGTGATTCTAAGTAACAGAACACAGTTTCTCTGGCTCCAAATTTAGTGCTTTTTCCACTTCACCAAAGAAATAGGGGTAATTACTTTTACCACATCTTATTTTATTTTACTGAAGTGTATGAATCACTATTCCAGACACAGTTGGTGACTTGGAGGGACATTGTTCTGATTTTGCTTCTGTCTGATAATAAGTACTCCCAGAAAACTAGCTAGTAGTATCTCAATACTCCAGTATTGTAGTAGGAGCCCTACCTCCCCCTACTATAGAAGCTTTGTAAACATTTTCAATCATCCAAGCTATAAAAAGTGAAGCTTTATAGTAACAAAATACTTATTTGTCTCCTTAAATGTTTGTGCGTAATTCAGTTTAATGATGCCACACTTTCTTTCAGTCCTTCTCTGCCTGGAGGGTAGTCTGTATTGATTTAGTCATTCTGTTAGTCTCTGTAACAAACAACCACATAAAACACTGACTGGGAAAGGAGAAACTTTCCTCAAGTGGAAAAACACATTTATCTGTGTAATGAAACTTTTGATTCTGAGTAGTGTTTAGGAAGGTGTGCTAACACTTAAACAGAAATCTTCATGAAGATCCAGAAGCAATGTAAATTTCACTTTTTATGTTTTTTTTTTTTTTTCTGTCTCAGCTCTCTATAGAAAATATGACACAGAGGACAGAGTGTTAGAGATGGAGTCAGAAAGACCTGAGTTTCAAATCCTGCTTCTGAAGGTACTGGCTGTTTGACAAAAGGCTGTCACCAAACTCTCCTAATCCATAAGGGTATTAGGAATCTGCCTTAGTTAAGGGAGCTTGGGCACTGGAAATTTCCTACACTAGCAAAATCTCAGAGGCACTTGTTGATTAACTGATTGATATGATCACTTTAGGGCAATGATGGCCTGATAAATCCTACCACTTGTGAACCACATTTGTCAAAAGTATTAAAAGAGTCTAGTATGGCACACAAGAGAGGGAACCCTACAAGGAGAAAAAGCCTGTAATATTAGACCAATGACCAGAAATGATTGCAGCCTGGTTTCTAATGACACCAGTCTTCCTACAGAAAGAATTAAGTTTTCTATCATATCACTATATATATATATTTTTTTCAAATAAAATTTGTTACCTATGATGATGATCATCACCCCACTAACCCATCACCAACACAATTAAAAAACCCAATCCAACAAGCTTGTTTTACTAATTGACTATGTTCAAAACACTGTGTTAAGCACTAGGAATAAAAGGTTTTCCCCTCACCAAACTATCGCATTGGTGAAACAGATGCCAAAGGATAGATTTATCTATGATAATTTGAGAAGAAAGAGAAGTCTAACAACTAGAGAGCTCAGGAAAGACTTCCAGGTAGAGGTACTATATTATGGAATTCTTTGTATAAGAGAGGGATTCTAAGATATGGAAATGAGGAAAAAGTGCATTTGAGGCATGAGAGAAAGCCTTGAGACTAGAGATGGGGTACTGAATTTTGGGGGCTAACCATCTTTGTCAGTCAAAGCCAGAAGACCTGAATTGAACTTTGAAATCACAGAGTGCTTATCATTAAAGGAGTTCAAGCTTTTCATTACAACTGATTACCCATGACAGGTTTCTCATTAATTTTTTTAAGGGATTGAAATATTAAAGCACTTATTTGGATCTTGTGTGTAAATGGATCCAACCTTCAGTCATAAATAATCACCATAAGACTTTTGCATTTAAAATGTAGGTTAAGGTCAGAGAATTTTATTCTACATAATTTTATAGTATTTTATCCAAATTAAAAAAGTAGAGAAAGCAAATCACACACAAAAACAAATAAATGTATACATGAGATAAACAAAGAAACAAACAAACTGATTGCTCTTTCACCTTTCTGTCAGTGATACTAAGGAAATTCAGAGAATCTTTTTTTTTGTTTTTTGTTTTTTGTTTTTTTTTTTTGGAGAGGGCAGGCAGGGCAATTGGGGTTGAGTGACTTGCCCAAGGTCACACTAATAAGTGTTAAATATCTAAGGCCAGATTTGAACTTTGGTCCTCCTGATTCCAGGGCCAGTGCTCTATTGACTGTGTGACCTAGCTACCCCAAGATAATCATTCTTGAAAATACAAAATAGAAATGTCTACACTGTAGACATTTGTGTATATTCTACAATGTAGAAATATCATTTCTGTGACCATCTGAACCATGCTCAAGTTTAAAAGAGACACTCAAGCTAATTTTAAGTAATTTATAATAATAAATCTGAGCTAAGAATAACAGATCCTGAAAAGTAAAAACTTTTGGCCAATTTTGTATAATTTGATTGCTTTTCTATAATTAAAAAAAATAAAAATAGAATTTTCAAACTATTATAAGCACCTTCTAATAATTTCACTGTTTTGCTTTCTATACTTAGTATGTATTGTGGATAACTCCCCATGTGCATCATAAGTTATCTCTCTATAAAGTGCACAGACATTGTTTCATTTTGCTATTTTCTGTTTCTGAGAGTGATTCTCTGAATTTCATTATGACCCTTAGAATCATTGACAGAATCATTGTATCAGAAAAGACATCAGAGACAGTCTATTACAATTCGTTGCTCATAGGAATCCAGGCTCAGATTTAACATTCTAAAGGACCTTGATGGACCTTGTTCAATCTCTCATTTTATAGATGAGAAACTAAGGCCAAGAGACATTAAGTGAATTGTTGAAGGTCACGTAGGTAGTAAGGAGTAAAGGTAGGATTAGAGCCCAGAGTCTCTCACTCTAAGATAGCAAACTTTCCCTTCTACCATTCAGGTAACTAACTGTTATTAAGCTTATGCTATGTGCCAGGCACTATATTAAGCACTGGAGACACAAAAAAAGGCAATAACATAACGAAACAGGAAACAAAAAGGCTCCAAACGCAAATGGTTTGTACTTTAACCAGTGCTTTATCCTCTGTGCTACCTAGATTTAGAAGACTGTGCTAGGGCTGTGTTTTGAAAGAAGACAATGACCCAGTGAAGTAGAGATGAGGAACAGATGCCTTCCAGGTATGAAAGAGAGCCAATGCAAAGTTGTGGAAAGAAGAGATGGAGTATTGTGTGCGTGCTGAACAGAAAGAGGGCCTATTTGACTGGGATACATGACACAAGTGAGTGACTAAAGTCCAATAAATTTCAAAAAATATGCAGGGATCAGGTTATGAAGTATTTTTTAAAAGTAAATAGGAAGTTTATATTTGATTCTAGAGTCAATAAGAAGGTAAAAAGCTTCTTCCTTCATAATTCCAAATCTTTACATGTTTTTCTAAATCAACCAGCTCATCGTCTAATATACCACAACATTATTTCAACCCAACCACATCCTATCTGAGATTGTCTATGGAAGTTTTTTTCAGAGATTTTCTGCATTACTTCTATTCTTGGCTATATTGTTTTTATTTATACAAGAAACTTATTTAAAATAATCAAAATTATCCATTTTACACTTCAACTGTGATCTCACCTTATAAGATGTGTAAGTTTTGATTCTGCTGAATCAATTTCTTTTACCTATTTTCCACCTGATTTCTTTGAAATTCCTGACCTTTCATTCTTCCAAATGAAATTTATTATTTTTCAACTTATTTTCCAACTATTATTTCTAATAATAAATCTGAGCTAAGAAAAACAGATCCTGAAAAGTAAAAACTTTAAGTTACTTAATTGGGATGCTATTGAATAGATAGATTAGTTAGGTAATATTGTCAGTTTTTATCATATTGGGTTTACCTACCCATGAACAATAAATATTACTTCAATTATTTGGGTCTAACTTTATTCATATAAAAATGTTTTATCTTTATGTTCTTATGTTTCCTGCGTCTGTTTTAGCAGGTAAAATCTCAGATATTTTATACTTTCTGTTTAATTTAAATGGTCTAAAAGAATATTTAATGACATTGCTGATGCACAGTGTTGTTTCTCTATTTTTCTCTTTTGATCAAATTTATTTAAACCCCCCCCACACACACACACACAATATGTACAGAATGTATATATCCACTTCATTTCTGCTGTCAGATTTTCTCATGTGAAATCCTTAACTCAGAAAAATTAAGTGTATTCCAAGTGTATGGAAGGACTTTTAAAATAGTGTTTGGACTTTGTTTTTTTAAAGACTAAAAATATGGATCAACTTTTCATGCACCTCGGGTTTGCAATGTATATAGTCTATTTCTGCTAAAGACAATGTAAGCTAAATTTGGTTAACTGAAGCAAAGGCAATAACTCTACCCTGAAGACTTTGAACTTCAATTCCAGTGTCAAGTTTACAAAAGCAAATTATAAGATGTACAAACACTTGGAAAGAAGCCATTCCTCCAACTGAAATTATAGGATTGGAAGGAATTCTGGAGATCAATCCTCTCCTTTGTCAGAGAAGAAAAATGAGACCCAGAGATTTTAAATAATTTAAGCATGGTCATATAGCAAGTTCTTGATAGAATCAAAATGATAGTGGAGACTTTCTGATCTCCAATACAGTGAGTAAACTTTCCACTAAAACAAAATGTCTATTCAAGCCAGTATGATATAATGGTTAGTGACCTGGTCGTGGAACTCTATTCAAGTCTTGCCTCTGGACAGATACTAGCTGTGTGAGCCAATCATTTAAATCCTTTAATGTTCTTTATAAGTCTCTAATAGGGTAGGTTTCCTAAAAAGAGCTGACGCATCAGTAGTAAGACTTTTCCTTTCCAAGAGCTCAACTATGCTAACAAAATCATAGGTACAATTCCCTTTCCTATTGATTGACAAGGCCTTCCTTGTTCTTGTTCTAAACATTTGAAATCAGCAAACACCTCTATCTTACAGGGATATTTGAACACATATACAACACATGCATGTACACCCACATAAACACCCACATATGCATGCATACACACATATACACACATGTACATAAATGTGTATACATCACATGTATATATATATATAGTATGCATGTACAAGTGAATATGTACGTGTATCTGTGAAAGTATGTGTATATGCATGTATACATATGTACATGCATACATATACACACACCTATATAGTATGTGTGTATATTGTGTTTATGTATGTGTGTATATTTGCATCTGGAATTATCAGTCATTATAGGAGCATAGTTTGGGGTTTTTTAAACACTGTAGCAGGTAAGCACCCTTTTATCTATTTATCTCTTATTTTCTTCACAATTGAAATTCAATTTTCTACCATTATAGCTCAGGAGTTTTATCCATCCTCTTTTCAATAACCTCTCCATTTCTTGGTAGTAGCTGATTCAATTAAGATTCTGGTCCTCAACATTTCCATTTATTTCTATTAATTTGAACATACATTTGTACCCACTAATTCTTTATTAGGGACTTTTCAAACATGAGAGATAGATATTGTAGTCTCTCTTTCTTGGGAACAAAAGGTGCAAAAATTGAAAAATTTACATAATAATTGTCTAGCCTAGAAGATAATGTTAAGCCTTACTATGGAAAGAAATTATTTGGCTCAGGATAGTATACTGGATTTCTTTCCCTTCCCCACCTGCTGCAGCAACAGGTAACATTCTAGAGGAAGATTTTCTATAAAAATTATATATCTCATTATTGAATTATGTATCTATATACATCACAAAATTTCAACTTCTTATGTGTCAGATTTATCTGACAGCATATTGCCATGGAGAGGCATTTTTTAAAAGACTGAGAAAAGAACTCACCATAAAAATGAATGATAAAAGTAGGTTTCCTTGTACATGCAGAATGTCCCATAGCATATTAATACTACAATCAATCAAGAATTCATAGACAATCATTTTATTTAAAAAAAATCACAACCCAAGCACCCAAGGAGAGTTGATATGAGTGAAAGAAATTTATGTTAAATGAAAAAAAAATACACATTCCATTAAAACAAAGACTCACACCTGTTGAGAATTATTTGTATTACATATTTCTTCCTTTCACATACTCTACATTCAAGCCAAGTTGTTCTATTTCTTATTCCTCAAACTTGCCATTCTGATTCCCTCTTTAATCTTTCCTCATGATAACCACCTCCTATGCCTGCAATGTCCTCCCATATATCTCCATTTCTTAGAACTGTTTGAGTCTTTTGAACATCACCTTATGTGATATATGAAGCCTTTCCTGATGCCCATAGCTTTGAATTTTCTTTCTATTCTCAAATTAATATTTATCCTGTTGTATTTGCACATAGCATATCCCCTCTAGGAAATTTGTCAGCAATTTTAGGAAGGGTCTTTTTGGTTTTGTCCTTTATATCCTCAGAAGCAGCTGTAGTTTCTTACACTAGTAAGTAGTTACTTAATAAATGCTTATGATACTGAATTGGATTTCTTCACTTCTTTTATCTTGGCACAAGGCTGGCTCTCAGTTTCCATGGTTCCTCTTCCATAGTCCCAGCTCCTACCCAAATCTACCCACCCATCAGCTGGATTCAAAGGCAGGCAGCTCTCAGCTCCTTGTCTAGCTCCAGTTCCCATTCCATATTGAAACTCACAGTGTTCACTCTACCTCAATTCTTTCATAATTCCTATTTTTGGGAAGACAAAGCTTAACAGAGCCAAAACAACATTTATACACATGTTGCCAGCACCATCATCAATTCACTGTCTGTGAAATCAATATAGACCCACCAACAAGGTCTGCGAACTCCACACAAATCATCAGTATAGAAATCAACACAGATCCACAAACAAGGTCCAAGAGGTCAACACAAATCATCAATATAGAAATCAACAAAGACCCACAAACAAGGTCCAGGAGGTCAACACAAATCATTATTAAAGTCCCATGACCTCCAAAACCCTCCTCCAGGACTTCTGTACACATAAAACCAGAAAATCCTTTTTAAGTAGTTCTGGTAAGGTCCCAGGGCTTCTGCACAAAGTATCCAAAACAAACATAAACACAGACAGAACAGAGAAACATAGAGTGCCAGGATACCACAAATTTTTTTCCTTCTTGACTCTTCCACCACAAGAGTTCTCTTAGTTCTTCTAAGTTCTGTTCAGTTCTTTTCAATTCTCTTCTCAGTTCTCAGTGCTGCTTAGTTCTCAGTTCTTCTCTCTTCTCAGTTCTGCTCTCTCTCCAGCCTGTGCCTCTCTTTATATATGGTCATTAGCTCCTCCCCTTCCTGTTGCATCAGCAACAGGAGTTCACAAGTTCTACTTCTCAACAAAGACTACAATCATGGGCAAGAACTGAAAAAAGGTGTCAACTAAATAGCTGAAACGAGGTGTTAACTACTTCTTTTCTTGCCATTACAAAAGGTTACAGGTAAATCTTTAACATTATCAGCATGAGCCCTTAGTGATGTACTTCACTAAGAATATCAAGATAATGAATTTAGTCATCAGCCTTAATTAAGTAGTTTTGAGAAAGAGTTAGTGCTGAGGTGATACAGTAACAATAGTAGGCATAAAGAATAACCCTCCTTAAAAATATTCTATGTATCTTTGTACATATCTATTTATGTATCTATGTACCTATGTATCTATCTATCTATCTATCTATCTATCTATCTATCTATCTATCTATCTGATACATCTGAAAATGGGCTCAAACTTACAGAGCATATATGACAAAGAGGAAACTCATAGCTTCTGGTTGCAAGAAGTCCTTGTTTCACAATCATGGGATTCTCAAGATTTCTCTTAATCATGGTTTATCTAACAATAAATAAATTTGGCAAAGTTGCAAGATGTAAAATAAACCCACATAAATCCTCAGCATTCCTGTACCTCTCTAATGAAACTCAACAGCAAGAGATAGAAAGAGAAATCCCATTTAAAGTCACTGTAGACATTATAAAATATTTGGGAATCTACTTGCCAAAACAAACCCAGAATCTATATGATCACAACTACAAAACACTTCTCACACAAATAAAATCAGATCTAAATAGTTGGAAAAATATCAATTGCTCCTGGCTGGGTCGAGCTAATATAATAAAAATGACAATTTTTCCCAAACTAAACTATATATTTAGTGCCATACCAATCAATTTACCAAAAAACTACTCTGTAGAGTTAGACAAAATAATAACAAAATTTATTTGGAAAAACAAACGGTCTAGAATATCAAGGGAACTAATGAAAAGAAACACGAGGGAAGGTGGACTAGCTATGCCAGATCTTAATCTGTGTTATACAGCAGCAGTCATCAAAACTGCTTGGTACTGGCAGAGGTGTAGAGTATTGGATCAATGGAATAGATTAGGCAAAGGAGACCCAGCAGTTAATGAATATAGGAATCTATTGTTTGCTAAACCCAAAGACCCCAGTTTTGGGGATAAGAATAAACTATTTGACAAAAACTGCCGGGAAAACTGGAATACAGTATGGCAGAAACTGGGCATAGATCATTATCTAACACCATATACCAAAATCAAGTCTAAATGGGTGCATGATCTAGGTGTAAAGAATGATACTGTAAGCAATTTGGGAAAGCAAGGAATAGTTTACCTGACAGATTTGTGGAGAGGGGAAGACTTTAGGACCAAACAAGAACTAGAGAGCATTATAAAATGCAAAATGGATAACTTTGATTACATTAAATTGAAAAGCTTCTGTACAAACAAAGCCAATGTAACCAAGATCAAGAGGGAGGTGGGAAATTGGGAAAGAATTTTTACAACTTGTGGCTCTGATAAAGGACTCATTTCTAAAATTTATAGAGAATTGAGCCAAATCTATATGAATACAAGCCATTCCCCAATTGATAAATGGTCAAAGGATATGAACAGGCAGTTTTCAGAGAAAGAAATTAAAGATATCTATAAACATATGAAGAAATGCTCTAAATCACTATTGATTAGAGAAATGCAAATCAAAACAACTCTGAGATACCACATCTCTCCAGTCAGATTGGCTAAGATGACAAAACAAGAAAGTGACAAATGCTAGAGAGGATGTGGACAAATTGGAACACTAATACATTGCTGGTAGAGTAGTGAACTTATCCAACCATTCTGGAGAGCAATCTGGAATTATGCCCAAAGGACTATAAATAATTTCATACCCTTTGACCCAGCAATACCAGATCTAGGGTTATATCCCAAAGAGATCACAGAAGTGGGAGAAAGACCCATATGTACAAAAATATTTATAGCAGCCCTTTTTGTGGTTGCAAAGAACTGGAAACTAAAGGGGTGCCCATCGATTGGGGAATGGCTAAACCAGTTGTGGTATATGAATGTAATGGAATATTATTGTGCTATAAGAAACGAGGAGGTGACGGATTTCATAATTACCTGGAGAGACTTATACAAACTGATGCTGAGCGAGAAGAGTAGAATCAGAAGAAATTTGTATACAATCACAGACATACCATATCTGTGATGACCAATTATGACAGACTGGACTCTTTTCAGCAATGCAGTAATATAAGTCAATCCCGAAAGACTCAAGAAAGAGAGAAATGCGCCATCCAGAGATATAACTAGAAAGAACTGAGCCTGAATCCTGATGGAAGCAAACTAAATGATCTTTTTCTTTTCATCGTTTGGTTTTATTTCTTCTTTACCATCTTTCATCCCACCTAGTACAATAAGCCTTTGTAATTGGAATAATGTCTAATATGAATGTATTTGCATATCCTATACTGGACTATATGCTGTCATGGGGGCAGGGGGGAGGGAAGTAAAGGAAATTTGAAAATCAAGGCACTATGGAATCGAATCTCGTTAACTGAAACTAAACTAATAAATTAATTTTAAAAAAAGAAACCTTAATAAACACACAATATCTGTTTTCCACATGTAAAATTCAATTCAGCTTCCAGATTGAGTATGTATCTATTTGGAAACATCTGGGTATTTGGCATTGGATAGTCAAAAGATACATATGGTGTACCTTTACACTAGATATGTGAGCTATATGTAAACCCAACTATAGAGAAGCTCAGGTTTCCTAAGATCCTAAGGTCATTGGGAAAGATCTGTTCCAATGCTTTTCAGTACTAGAGGGGTCCATTCCCTTCAATTTTGAAAGTAAAAACTATAATTTAATATTTTTAATCCCTACTGAAAAGAATCTTTATTTTAGGGAAAAACTGGTATGCCAGAAATGCTGTAGTTGGGGCTAACTTAATAAACATTAAAAATATTGCATCAAATTAAAATCAATTTAAATGTCTCCAGTAGATAAGCATCAACATTAAAACACACACACACACACACACACACACACACACTCACACACACACACACACACACACACACACACATACGCATACACATGCTCTAATTGATTTACACCCATGGAAGTCTTTATGAACCTAGATCCCAAATCACCTATATGATAACAATAATTCACACTTAAAAAGTGTATTAAATTTCACAAAAGGATTCTTTCCCAACAACTTACTGTGGTAGATTGTAGACAGATTATTACATAAAGTTTAAAGGGGAGGGTTATAGGAATTACTTGTGGTCCAAGAGCAAGCTAGGATTTGAAATTAGGTCTCTCCTAAATCCTTTCTGCAATACCATACTTTTCCAAGCTCTTTCCCCCATCACTTTTGTGAGTGTCATTGGTGATTTTACAATAATTCTAACTGATCACAAGAAGGAAGACAAAGTTCCAGAGAAGTCTCAAATCTACAACCTCAGCATCTCACATATACATCATAAGTGTTCTTTGCTAACTTTGAAAATTTCAAGGTGCTAGTTGTAGCATAAATAACTATAATGATGATGCGAATCAGTGCAAAGCAAAGTAGATTCTTCCTTCCAAAGAAACCTACATATTTTGGGCTCTTTCTTTGTTTTAATTATTTACATAAAATAGCCACAATTATGGAACTGTGGTAGAGGAAGGAAAAAAAAATGGTCTTTTGAATTTCCCATTGGTTTAAGGCCTTTCACACAGCTGTTTATGATTCCAAGGGTGAAAATATAACAATTATTCATATTGTACAAAAAATGAGGAAAGAAGGAGCTGAAATTCCAAAAAGCCCTATATAAGTTCTATGAACTAATCTTGTAGCTATTAAAGCCATGCTCCCAAGCCACCGAAGAACAGAAAATCCAAAGTTGAACTAAGGAAGAAAAAAAAAACTGCTGAAGAGAGAAACAAAAATGTAAAGGGAGAGAGATGGAGATCAAAAGGGGAAAACAACTTAGACAAATGTCTACAAATTTAAAAATAGAGAGGAAATTGTTGCAAATATCCCTAAATTGAGGGTCTTCTCTTTTCAGGGTCTAAGCTTCTAAATTGCTCTGAAGAGGAGGAAGGAGAACAGAGGCCTTGCAAACAGCAATGTCAAAAGATGTAGAAGATTCCCATAATGTGGGGTGGGCATGCTAGGGAGAATTTAAAGAAGAATATGGACACAGTTTGTGCAAAAGGATCCAGAATGAATGGGTTATGGTCTTCCTAGTAGAGGGAATGTTCACATAAATGCATAAATCCTTTGAAGGTCAGAAAACTTCAAAATATTTTCTTTTTCTTTATTAAAATTTTATTTCTTTATTAAAAATGTTTTCTTTATTAAAAATATTTTAATTTGGGGCAGCTAGGTGGCGCAGTGAGTAGAGCGCCAGCCCTGGAATCAGAAGGACCTGAGTTCGGAGCCGGCCTCCGACACTTAATCCACACAAACAAAAACCTAGCCGTGTAACCTTGGGCAAGTTACTTAACCCCAATTGCCCCGAATGGGCGGCTAGGTGGCACAGTGAGTAAGAGCGCCGGCCTCGGAGTTGGGATGACCCGAGATCAGATCCGGCCTCAGAAAATGAGTACCCACGCATAAATAATGACTAGCCGTGTAACCTTGAGCAAGTTACTTAACCCCAATTGCTTTAAAAAAATTTTTAATTTTATTAAAATTAATACATATTAATTTTATCTTTATTAAAAATATTTTCTTTTTCTTTATTAAAAATGTCTATCCATGCACTATCCTTAAGACCCTCAGAGATTTTTTCATCTCTCTATTCCACATTTGTCTACAAACTCACAGCATTTTGAAATTAAAGTGAAAAATATAATGAGAATTTTGAATAAATGTTATGAATGTTCATGATTTCCATAAAGCTGAAAGGGATTTCTGAAATTATCTACCACAATCCCTACAATCCCAATATTTATAGGTAATAATAATAATAATAATAAAATAAACTGACATTTCTATTGTTCCTTAAAGTTTTCAAAAACACTTTCCTTGCATCATTTTATTTGTACTTCACAGCAATCCCATAGAGTAGATACCATAGGAATTATCATCTTCTCTGTTCTACACAGGAGCAAAGTGGGGATCATAAGAGGATAATAGTGGGTATCAACAAATCAAGGTCACACAGCTACTAGGTGTTAAAGACAGGATTCGTATCCAGAGCTTCCCAACTCCAAGCCAAGCATTCCATTGCTATATACTAATGCCTCCCTAACTCATCAATGGCAAAGAAGTGAAGTCACTTGCTTATGCTCAAATTCTGTCTCTTCTAATTGATTCTGATGATTTTTGATAAATCACTTAACTTCCCATAGGTCTCAGTATTCTCATCCTCAAAATGAGGAGAATGAAATAGATGCCCTCTGTGTTGTCTTCCAGTTATACATCTGATCTACTATGATCCTGTGGCATTACACCTGGGGCTCTGGCTTTAGCATTAACAACTACAAATGGATTCCTTGTGCATGTATTTGGTGAACAATAAATGATGATTGATTAACTCAGTCACTATAGACCTAATTCTGTTTTCAAAAACAGCTTTGTTCACTGAGTTTGCACATTTTTACTCCATGTCTCAACAAAACCTTCAGAGTTTGCAAAACTTGTGTTATAACAAAGGCTGAGATTGAGAAGACCTCTCTTCTTTACATGAATCAATCTGTCATCTTCCTTGTTATTAGAAAAAGTTGCTTACATCCTAACATATAATACTAGGACACAATCTGGCCCCTTCTTGCTTGACCAGTCTTCTTTCATATTACTTAAAATTTATGATTGAAAGCCTAGTCTACTAGTTCTTCCTCACCCAGGACAACTTTACTTCTATCTCTTTGTGTACTGACCAACTCCCATGCCTTCAAAGTCCCTCACCTCTACCTCTAAGATTTCCAGGTTTTCTTCAAGACTGCTAAAATGTTACCTTCTTCATAAGGCCTTTTCTAGTTCCTGTATTTCCTAGTGCCTTCTCCTTTAAGGTCATTTTTCACTCTGTAATACATACATACATTTATATCTATATCTATACAGACAAATAAATATACATATAAACAATCCAGATTATACATATATACATGCACATATATATGCATGTATATGATATATTTATATGTGCATATTCATATAAATACAAACACAAATGTTTCTATGTATGTATGTGTGTGTTTACATATATTTATACATATATTTTATGTATGCATGTGCATGTATATATATATACACACAAAAGTTTTCACCCCCATTAGAATATAAGCTTCTTGATGGGAGTATTTACTTTTCCTAAATATATTTTTTTAATCTTTAGCACTTAGCTCAGTGCCTGACACATAGTAAATGCTTTAAAAACATTTGTTGATTGATTGAATATCTACTTCACAGAACCAGTATAATAAGATAGTGTACATAAAGTTCCTTGAAAAGTTTAAAGCAATATTATGTATAAATGTGAAAGGGGATAAGCATTTATATAGTGCCTACTGTGTGCCAGGTCCTGTGCTAAGCACTACTTATAAATATTATCTCATTTGATTCTCATAACTACCTCTGGAAGGTAAGTGCTATTATTCCCTCATTTTATAGTTGAGGAAACCAGTATAAACAAAGTTAAGTGACTTGACCAGGGTTATATATCTAAGTGCCTAATGTCAGGTCTGAAATCAGTCTTCCTGACTCCAAGCTCGGCACTCTATCCACTGGGCCACCAGTTCTCTGATGTTAGGTTGCAATGATTCTTTCCTTTTCACATCTAATGACTTTTTCTCTTTCCATTTCTTTCTTTAACAATGACATTCTCAAAAAAAATAGTCTTCACAGAGTGATCCTGCCCTGTAACCACTGTGGTTACACATTAAAAATACTCAATGTTGCTTTCTTTGTATATAGTTTTTATTATTTTCCTCTGTTTACTGTAAGTCAGATGACTTAACAGTTGACTTTAAAATGGCACATGGTCTCTGAGTGCCTTTGTAGGGAACTTCCATTATCCCCTCTTATCCAGCATTTAGAATAATTACTTCTCATTTCATTTAAAGTGAGTTTACTTTTCAACTATGTTTCCTTTTACTTTTATTTCTCAATTTAAAATTGCAAAGAATTAAGTGTGACCCTTTTTTCTTACTACCTTTCATTCTATTTAACAGAAAATAGTGACAGGGATTGCTTTACAAGATGACTAAGTTGGGTTTGCACTTAGTATAAAAAAATAAGCAATAAAGAATTCCAAGTCCATATCATCCATATATTCTGTAATATACTCTGGATTGTCACAATCTGATTAGTATTCAATATATTCTAGATAATTATTATAAGTTTAATTATTGGAATAATTTCTGTTTCATCTGAAATTCAACTCTAGCTAGATACTTTTATTATTTTCAGGTTAAGGTTTTTATTTATTTTTTAAAAGAGAATATTGCAGAGAAAATGAGACCTGAAATATGTCAGTTCTTATTAGAAATATCAGAGCAGGTGCTATCCTTAAGTGGCCCCTGTTCTTACATTCCAGTCTCTAAGCAATAAATTTAATATATCTGACTTGGCCCCAATCTTCCCCACCTAAGTAAATATGGAACCTGAAAAGGCAAAGATTCATGCCAGGAAATTAGTGGCATGACCACTCTTTTGCCATTCATCATGAAGCCAATGATTTGACATATTCATATATTGGCTCTGTGCTTCAGATGTGCCCCTGCCTTTTTATTTACCATACTCTTCATTCCGATCTTCCTGCTGGGGGATTATATCACAGGCCCAAAGCAGCCCTCGGAAAACAGGTGTTACAAGTGCTGCCTGCAATTAGACTGGCAGCTTTTAATGGCAGGCATCTCTTAGAGATAGCTTACAAGCAAATGTGACTTAGGAGAGGCAATCTCCTCAGAAGCCCTCATCCTCTGCACTTTTGAGATCCTGTGATTCTATGGATTTGTTATTGTTTTTAAGTCATTTCAGTTGTGCCCAGCACTTTGTGACTCTATTTGGGGTTTTCTTGGCAAAGATACTAGAGTGGTTTGCTCTTTCCTTCTTTGGCCTCTTTTACAGTTGAGGAACTGAGACAATAAAAGGTTAAGTGACCTGCCCAGAACCACACAGTTAGGAAATGTTTGAGGCAGGCTTTGAACTCATGAAGATGAGTCCTCTTGATTCCAAACCCAACCCAGTGCTTTATCCAATGCACCACCCTATGTAGGGCCCCATAAAGCTTCTCTCCTCCAGAGTAAGCAACACCTACTTCTTTACATGACCCTTATATTGTGTTATTTAATAGTATAATAATCACCAAGCTGTCTATACTCCTCTCCACACCTTTTTTTTTTTTTTATATATATATTTGAAACATTTAATGTTACGACCTTGAATTTCAGATCCATTTCCTTCCTCCCTTGTCACCCATTCCTTCTTGGGATATAAGTAATTCAGTATATGTTGTACATGTCTAGCTATGCAAAACATTATCATAGTAGATATATTGTGCAAGGATGCTTATAATTCCCTCCCACTCATCCCACCCCCGACCTGGTCCATTCCCTACATGATCCTGTCCCTCTTCTATAGTGGGTACTTCCAACCTCCCCTCACCCCAAGGATGCCCTCCAATCCATCATCTCTCCTCTCATCCCCTTCCCCCTATCCTGCTGCAGGTTGAGATATCCCATTTAGTATGTATGTCATTTTCTCCCTGAACCAAATTCAATGTGAATGTGTTTTTGCCTTTTTAGCCTTCCTTATTCTCCCCCTCCTTTGCACCCACTTCCCTACATGAGATAGTTTACCCTACCATGTCTCTCCCCATCTCCTCTTGCCACTTTCCTCTCTCACCTCATAATTTCATCCCTTGAGTACTCTTCCTTCCCAACAAAATCAACCTATGCCCTCTATCCATATATAACTGTAACCATAGACACACACATTCACATATGTATTCGTATGAACACACCCCCTTCTTCCATTATTTTCATAGTGGGAAAGATATCATCAGTCACAGATATTGCTTTTCCATATAGGAATGTAAATAGTTCAACTTTGATAAGTTCCTTTTGATTTCTTTTCCCTGATTACCTTCTCAGGCATCTCTTACTTCTTGTGTCTGGATGTCAAATTTTCTATTCAATTCTGGTTTTTCCTCAAGAATGCTTGAAAGTCCTCTATTCCACTGAATGACCATATTTTCCCCTGAAAGAAAATACTCAGTTTTGCTGGGTAGGTGACCCTTGGGTTCATTCCCAGCTCTTTTGCCCTCTGGAATATCGTATTCCATGCCCTTCGATCCCTCAGTGTAGAAGTTGCCAGGTCCTGGGCTATTCTGATTGTGTTTCCAAAATATTGAAATTGTTTCTTCCTGGCTGCTTGTAGTATTTTCTCCTTGATCTGGGGATTCTGGAACCTGGCTATAATATTCCTGGGAGTTTTCTTTTTGGGATCTTTTTCAGGAGGTGATCTGTGGATTCTTTCAACCTCTATTTGCCCTCTGGATCTAAAACATCAGGGCAATTTTCCTTGAGAATTTCTTGAAGGGTGATTTCTAGGTTCTTTCTTTGATCATGGCTTTCAGGTAGTCCAATAATTTTTAAATTGTCTCTCCTGGATCTATTTTCCAGGTCAGTGGTTTTTCCCATGAGATATTTCACATTGCCTTCTAATCTTTCATTTGTTTGGATCTGCTTAACAACATCTTGATTTCTCATAAAGTCACTAGCTTCCATTTGCTCCAGTCTAACTCTGAAGGAATGAATCTCCTCAGTGAACTTTTGAGATTCTTTTTCCATCTGGCAAATTCGACTTTTTAAGGCATTCTTCTCCTCATTGCCCTTTTGGGCCTCCTTTGCCATTTGAGCTAGTCTATTTTTTAAAGTGTTGTTTTCCTCAGTCAGGCTGTTGACCCTCATTTCATACTTTTCCTGCATCCTTCTCATTTCTCTTTCTAATTTTTCCTCCACTTCTCTTATTTGATTTTTAAAGTCCTTCTTAAGGTCCTCTATGGCCTGCAACCCGCTCATGTTTTCCCCTGGGGCTTTTGGAGCAGGACTTCTGACCTCACAGTCCTTTTCCCGCTCTATGCCCCCAAAATAGGAGTCTAGGGTTGCATTTTTCTGTTTCCTTTGCCTTGGCATGTTGCCACTTAATTGCTTGACTTTTGGGCTTGTTGCCACACTATGGCTTTAAGGCCAGATAGAGGAATTTTCGTCCCGAACGTGTGGGGGGCAACTTCCGTTTCTGGCAAGCTGTAAACCCACCCACAACTTCCACCCTAGATCACAATCCAGATCCAGGGAGGTTAAAGCAAGAGCGATTACCCCCCAAGACTGATCGCTGGATCTCCCCACGATTTGTAGGCTGGGAGCCGGAGCTGCCTCTGAAAACTACAAAATGGCGTGTCTCCTCAGCAGCTTCTAGCCCCCAGGGGAGGGAGCTGACGCATTCCCAAATACAGGTCCCAAAGTCCATAGGACACTAACCTCTTACTTTGTCCTAGGCAAGTCTATGTTGATAATTCTGGCGTCTCCACAGTTCCTGGTGTTCTGGGGTTCCTCCAGCCGGCTGCTGGCCCTGCCGCCCTGGGGCTAAAACCTCGGCTCATGTGGACCTGGGCCCGGCTAGGCTCCTGCGCTCTGCGCGCTGCCGGCTCCCAGACCACTGTGCTGGTCCTTCCTGCAGGGTGCTGGGCTGTCCTCAGCGGGAGGTTAGCTTCTCTGTGTCGTTCTGTGGGTGCTGGGGCTCCAGAAGATTTTCAGAGTCCTTTTTTACATAGTTTGTGGAGAATCTGGGGGCAGAGAGGCTTGGAAGAGCTGTTTCTACTCCGCCATCTTGGCTCCGCCCCCTCTCCACACTTTCTAGCTCTTCCATGTTCTCCCTTAAATGATCAAATAATTATGTCTAATCATGTAAAGAACATTGGACATTTGTCTAATCTGTCCCCAATTCAATACGCATCAAATGAATAAGCATTTATTAAGTACCTACTGTGCCAATCAATAAATCATTGGACAACAACCATTAATTAAAACTCTTAGTATATGGGTGGCTAAGTGGCACAGTGAATAGAGCACTGGCCCTGGAGTCAGGAGGACCTGAGTTCAAATCCGGCCTCAGCCACTTAACACAAAAACTAGCTGTGTGACCTTGGGCAAGTCACTTAACCCAAACTGCCCTCTGAAAAGCAAATAAGTAAATAAAATAAATAAATAAAATTCTTAGTATATGCAAGCAACATGCTAAGTGCTGGGGATATAAAGAAGGGCAAAAACAATATTTGTTTTCCAGGAGTTCACATTCTAATGGGGAAGACAACACATGAATAACTGAAAAAAAACAGGCATATGTAGAATAAATTGAAAACCACCACAAAAGGAAGGCATTAAAAATAAGGTGAACCCAGAAGACCTTTTTGGTCCTGTCAGTAACAAGCAGGGGAATTTGGAGGAAGTCACCTAAATTCTTTTTTTTTTTTTGAACTTAAGGAGACTTTTATAAAGTGATACACAGTGAAGAAAAAAGAGCCCAAACTATATCTACAATGAATACAAAATAAATATAGTCCAAATGGAAAGAAAAAAACCCCTCAGGTCCAATATAGTAGTTAATGCCACTACCATAAAATCAAATTTAAAGTAAATATTTGTCCTTTCCTGATGATCAATAAAGTGGTTTTCTGGAAAATTTCTTTGCATGAAGGGGTGGTTGGGACATTTTGTTAGAAAGTATCCATTCTTCCAAGACAAAATCCATCAATGAATTTTTTTTAATATGTACGAGAAAGTCTACCTGTTCCCAACTCATATTTGAATCACTGATAGGCTCAATACATGCATATATTATAATCACAAAAATTTTATACAAATGACACTGTAGGCATATGTATTAGTAGTTACCAATGTCCTGTAAAACAGTGGTGTCAAACAAATAGAAATGGGACCCCACTAAATCTATCAGGATACCTGAGGACCTCTGATTGATTTAGAAATCTATATGCTATGTATGTTTCATTGTATTTTTATTTATTTTATTAAATATTTACGAATTACATTTTAATCTGATTCAGCCCCATTCAGGAGTGTGGTTGGCTGCCTTCAGGCCATAGGGCATGTGCTTGATACCTCTATTATAAATGATATTTTGATAGGCAATAATACTATCCATGACTTTTTAAAATGGTGTAGTATCTCTGAGACAAAGAAAAAAAAATTATTCCTTAATATTTTCAAAATGCTCTGGCCCTTAAGATATTTCTTCGGGGTATACTTTTTCTATCAGCTGTTATGTTTGGTTTTGACACCACAAAAATCATATTACTGCATGGGGTGACCTCTGGTATACCCTCATACATACTTTTCCAACTTTCTTTTGTGTATTATCTCTCCCCACTAGAGTGTTATATTCTTGAAGTCAGGATGTGTCTTTTTTTATCTCTATCCCCAGTGCTTAGCACAGTGCCTGACACTTAGTAAGTATTTAATGTTTATTGAGTGACTGATTTAGTCTAGTCTAGTTTCTCTTCCTAACTTTCTCTTTTTGCATGTCACTTCTACTTTTTTATGTAGTGGTATGACATTTGAGTCCAAATGCATTGGTTTCTTTATTAGGGTGGTGAGACTAAAACTTTACGGAAATATTACAGTTCCTGGTTCATTATCTGTAATAATTGTGTTCTTTTCAATTTACATTCTTGGAGTGGGTCTCATACCAAGTGCGTGACAGACATTTTCCCATCCACTTTTTTTTTCTGCTTTGGGAGGAGATTCTTTGTAATCTTCTACAACCTTTTTTAAAATGTTTTAAAATGAGAGTGAACTCTAAACTGGTTTCGTCTTTGTCTTCATATCTCTGATGAGAAAAGATCTCCAGTATTTATAGGTTGAAGGATTTTCTGCATTCTTTTGGCCTCCTGAATATGATAAGTGTTTTACAGCAGTTAATCATCTTTTTATGTCTTTCTTGAGTCTTGTAATTGGAGATCAGATTTTCCATTGAGCTCTGGCTTTTTCATCAGGAACATCTGGAAGTCCCTTATTTCATTAAACTACCACCTCCTTGCCTGGAAGATTATGCTCAGTTTTGCTGGGTAGTTAATCCTTGGTTGTAGTCCTAGCTCTCTTGCCCTACAAAATATCAAATTCCAGTCCCTCCACTCTTTTAATGTAGAAGCTGCTAGATCCCGTGTGATCCTTACTGTAGTTCCTCGATATTTGAATTGTTTCTTTTTGGCTGCTGGTAGAATTTTTTCTTTAATCTTGTAATTCTGGAATTTGGCTACTATATTTCTTGGAGTTTTCAGTTTGGGATCTCTCTTAGGAGGAGTCCGGTGAATTCTGTCGATAGCTATTTTATCTTCTGATTCCAGGACCTCAAGACAGTTTTCTTTGACGATTTCTTGGAGGATGTTGTCTAGGCTGGTTTTTTCATCATGGCTTTCTGGTAGACCAATAATTCTTAGGTTGTCTCTCCTGGATCTGTTCTCTAGGTCAGTTATTTTTCCAGTGAGATATTTTACATCTTCTTGCAATTTTTCTATTGTCTTGTTTTGTTTGATTGACTCTTGCTGCATCATAGAGTTCTGAGCTTCAATTTGATTGTTTCTAATTTTTATCGAATTATGGTCTTCAGTTATTTTTTGAAGTTCCTTTTTTAGGGAGGTATTTTCTCCAATTACTTCATTGAGATGTTTTTCCAAGTTGGTCACTGCCTTGGTCTTTAAAATTTTTCTTAAGCTCCTCCAGGGATGCTATTTGGGCTTGAGACCAGATCATGTTTCCTTCTGTGGTCTCAGGTGTGGGTAGATAGTCTATATTGTCCTGTGTGTTTTGTTGTTCTTGCCCTGCATAGTATGCTCGAATAGACTTTCTTGCCTTCCCCTTCTCCTTCTCAGCTTCTTTTTTTCCCATTGTGACTTCCTGTTTCTTAGTTTCTCAGGCTATGAGTTTAGGGCCTGATCCTTGACTTTGAATACCTCTGGGTGGCTAGTTTATGGCTAAGTCAGGGAAGTCAATGAGGGATGTAGATGCTTAGGTGTGGGTGAGTCTGACCACTTCAGATTTCTGCCTCTATACCCCTGCGCTATAAGTAGGCTTTTGTTGGTGAGGTGAGGTGGGGCTTGTTGGGACCCCTCCCTCTCTTCTCTTCAGACTCCTGGCTGTCTTAGTTACACCCCTTCTTGGAGACTCTCAAGCCTGGGGCTATTTCCATTAACTTGGGATTTCAATCTGGGTGGGAGACTTATCTTTGGGTTTTCTGCTTCATGAAGGAGGGATGGGAGGATCTGAGCAGCTAGAATTTACTTTGCCATTCCAGCCCCAGTATTATACAGGCAGGCAGTTTCTAAACTTCCAGGCTAGGGGCTGAATGGAGCCAGAGAAGCAGCTCTTTCCACTGAGGGCCCAACTCTCCTACCTGGCTCTAATGATCCTACCCATCCAAGAGATGACTGTGATTCCTCTTCCGTAAGTCTGCAGGCTGAGGCTTTTTCTCTCTCTGGTGTAGTCTGCTTGTCTGCTCTTAGGTCTGAGCTGTGCAGATCCCAAGCGCTCTGCGCTCGACCAGTCTGGACACGCTGGGCAACCTCCTGGGCTGGATTCTGCCACACTTCGTCTTCCAGTGGGCTCTGTCACTCCGGATTCAGCTCAGATTCACCCTTTGAGCCTTAGTGAAGGAGGAGTTCAGCGAGGTTACTGCTTCCTTTCCGCCATCTTGGCTCCTCCCCACCCCCACCTAAATTCTTAAAACCTCAATTTTACTCACTTGGAAAATGAGGAGTTGAGCTAAATAACATTTAAAGTCGCTTCCAGCTTTAAAATAAAACGAATTGGTAATTTTTGCTTCCTTTCATAATTGATTCAAGTAATATTTCAAATCCAAGGGCAGTCTTTGACACACACCTTTTGTGGCCTAGCATTCCACATTTCCTCTGACCAGAAAAACTGGGGTATAAGAAAGTAGTCAAATGATTGAGTTTTTTAGACTGGGTTAGGAGAAGAAATTTCATTTGATAGGTAAGGTCTTCTACCCTTACAGCTCTGATAGACATATGGGGCACTTTTCATAGTGTCAGGAAAACTTTGGTTCAAATCCTGGCTTAGATACTTAGAAGCTATATAACCCTAGGCAAATCACCTAACCCCTCTATCGCACTTTTCCCTTCTGTTAAATAAAGTAGTTGGATTCTATGGTTTCTGGGGATCCCCTTCAATTCTATTTGCTTCTTCAAAGTTATGATACTATGATCCAGATTGCAATGCTTTAATGTCATGAGTTGCTATGGTGGAAAAAATATTCCTTGACAGAGAGTATAGCACCCTTTTGAAGCATGCTCATTCAGCATGCCATCCAAAAACAAGGAAGTTTGAGGTGAGTAAATTTCCTGACATGCATATTGAAGGGATCATTCCCCTACTTCCCAACTTCAGAAGATACTCAAATGTTCTCTGACTGCTTCCAGACAGTCCTGATTACCAGAAGGTTTTCACTCTATGATCAAGAAAAGTCTTTTGATTATCTATTACGATGTGACTCCATGGATATTCTTTTTTTTTCTTTTTTTTTATCATTAACAAATATTTATTTATTTATTTAATTGATTAAACAAATGCTTTATTAACTTCTGGTTTACATCATTCATTTCCACCAGATTATGAGTTACATTTTTCCCCCATTTTTCCCTACCCACCACCCTAGAATAGCAGTCCCACTAGATATCCCCTCATCTAATCTGCTCTCTCCCATGTCTTCTCCCATACCCCCTTCGACTTTGCCATTAGGGCAAGGTGAATCTCTGAGCCCCACTGCCTGGATGGCATATTATGAAACATTTAATTTTAAAACTTTGATTTTCAGATCCATTCCCCTTCTCCCTTGTCACCCACTCCCTCTGAGAAGATAAGCAATTCAGTATGTGTTGTACATGTATATCTATGCAAAACATTACCATAGTAGATATATTGTAAAAGATTGCTTATATTTCCCTCCCACCTGTCTCATCTCCCACCTGGTCCATTCCCTACTTAGATCCTGTCCCTCTTTGATAGTGGGTACTTCTAACCTACCCTCTCCCCAGAATGCCCTCCCCTCCATCATCCCCCCTCTCATCCCCCTTTCCCCTATGCAGGAGAGTGAGTGAGGGTAAGATATTCCATTTAGTATGTATGTGAATCTCTCCTTGAGCCAACTTCAATGAGTATATGGTTTTGCCTTTTTGCCTTCCTGTTCTTCCCCTCCCCTGCAACTACTTCCCCTTGCCTCTTCTACATGAGATAGTCTGCCCTACCCTGTCTCTCTCCATCTCCTCTTGCCACTTTCCTCTCTCACCTCTTGACTTCACCCCTTAAGAATCATCCCTTCCTTGGGGCGGCTAGGTGGTGCATCAAGCAGAGAGCCAGCCCTGGAGCCAGAAGGACCCAAGCTCGGATCTGGCCCCAGACAGCCAACACACAAATAAAAACTCAGCCACGTGAACCCGGGCAAGTCACCCAACCCCAATTGCCCTCCAAAAAAAAAATAAATAATCATCCCTTCCCATCAAATTCAACCTGTGCCCTCTATCCATGTATACCTGTGAACATATGTCATGTACCCCTCTTCAATTATTTTCATAATGAGAAAGGTTTCATCAAACACCGCTATTGTTTTTCCATGTAGGACTGTAAATAGTCCAACTTTGATAAGTTCCTTTTGATTTCTTTTCCTTGATTACCTTCTCAAGCATCTCTTGCTTCTTGTGTCTGAATGTCAAATTTTCTATTCAACTCTGGTTTTTTCATCAAGGATGCTTGAAAGTCCTCTATTCCACTGAATGACCATATTTTCCCCTGAAACAAGATACTCAGTTTTGCTGGGTAGGTGACCCTTGACTTCAATCCCAGCTCTTTTGCCCTCTGGAATATCGTATTCCATGCCCTTCTATCCCTCAGTGTAGAAGCTGCCAGGTCCTGTGCTATTCTGATTGTGTTTCCACAATATTGAAATTGTTTCTTCCTGGCTGCTTGGAGTATTTCTCCTTGATCTGGGGATTCTGGAACCTGGCTATAATATTTCTGGGAGTTTTCTTTTTGGGATCTTTTTCAGGAGGTGATCTGTGGATTCTTTCAACCTCTATTTTGCCCTCTGGATCTAAAACATCAGGGCAATTTTCCTTGAGAATTTCTTGAAGGATGATTTCTGGGTTCTTTCTTTGATCATGGCTTTCAGGTAGTCCAATAATTTTTAAATTGTCTCTCCTGGATCTATTTTCCAGGTCAGTGGTTTTTCCCATGAGATATTTCACATTGCCTTCTATTCTTTCATTTGTTTGGATCTGTTTAATACTATCTTGATTTCTCATAAAGTCACTAGCTTCCATTTGCTCCAGTCTAACTCTGAAGGAATGAATCTCCTCAGTGAGCTTTTGAGATTCTTTTTCCATCTGGCAAATTTGACTTTTTAAGGCATTCTTCTCCTCATTGCCTTTCTGAGCCTCTTTTGCCATTTGAGTTAGTCTATTTTTTTTAAACAAATACTTTATTAACTTCTGTTTTACATCATTCATTTCCGCCAGATTTTGAGTTACAATCAATTTCCCCCCATTATTCCCCTACCCAGCCTCCCAGAATAGCAGTCCCACAAGATATCGCTTCCTCCAATCTGCTCTCTCCCATACCTTCTCCCATACCCCCATCGACTTTTCCATTAGAGGAAGATGAATCTTTGTGTCCCAATGCCTGCACATCTTATCTCCCAATTATAGGCAAAAGAGTATTAATGATAGTATATATATATATATATATATATATATTTGAAACATTTAATATTACGACCTCGAATCTCAGATTCATTTCCTTCCTCCCTTGTCACCCATTCCTTCTTGGGAGATAAGTAATTCAGTATATGTTGTACATGTCTAGCTATGCAAAACATTATCATGGTAGATATATTGTACAAGGCTGCTTATAATTCCCTCCCACTCATCCCACACCCCACCTGGTCCATTCCCTACATGATCCTGTCCCTCTTCTATAGTGGGTCCTTCCAACCTCCCCTCACCCCAAGGATGCCCTCCCATCCATCATCCCTCCTCTCATCCCCCTTCCCCCTATCCTACTGCAGGTTGAGATATCCCATTTAGTATGTATGTCATTTTCTCCCTGAACCAAATTCAATGCGAATGTGGTTTTGCCTTTTTAGCCTTCCTTATTCTCCCCCTCCTTTGCAACCACTTCCCCTTGCTTCTTCTACATGGGATAGTTTACCCTACCCTGTCTCTCCCCATATCCTCTTGCCACTTTCCTCTCTCACCTCATAATTTCATCCCTTGAGTACTCTCCCTTCCCAACAAAATCAACCTATGCCCTCTATCCATATATAACTGTAGCCATATACACACACATTCACATATGTATTCGTATGACCACACCCCTTCTTCCATTATTTTCATAGTGAGAAAGATATCATCAGTCACAGATATTGCTTTTCCATATAGGAATGTAAATAGTTCAACTTTGATAAGTTCCTTTTGATTTCTTTTGCCTGATTACCTTCTCAGGCATCTCTTACTTCTTGCATCTGGATGTCAAATTTTCTATTCACCTCTGGTTTTTTCCTCAAGAATGCTTGAAAGTCCTCTATTCCACTGAATGACCATATTTTCCCCTGAAACAAAATATTCAGTTTTGCTGGGTAGGTGACCCTTGGGCGCATTCCCAGTTCTTTTGCCCACTGGAGTATCATATTCCATGCCCTTCGATCCCTCAGTGTAGAAGCTGCCAGGTCCTGGGCTATTCTGATTGTGTTTCCACAGTATTGAAATTGTTTCTTCCTGGCCGCTTGTAGTATTTTCTCCTTGATCTGGGGATTCTGGAACCTGGCTATAATATTTCTGGGAGTTTTCTTTTTGGGATCGTTTTCAGGAGGTGATCGGTGGATTCTTTCAACCTCTATTTTGCCCTCTGGATCTAAAACATCAGGGCAGTTTTCCTTGAGAATTTCTTGAAGGGTGATTTCTAGGTTCTTTCTTTGATCATGGCTTTCAGGTAGTCCAATAATTTTTAAATTGTCTCTCCTGGATCTATTTTCTAGGTCAGTGGTTTTTCCCATGAGATATTTCACATTGCCTTCTATTCTTTCATTTGTTTGGATCTGTTTAATACTATCTTGATTTCTCATAAAGTCATTAGCTTCCATTTGCTCCAGTCTAACTCTGAAGGAATGAATCTCCTCAGTGAACTTTTGAGATTCTTTTTCCATCTGGCAAATTTGACTTTTTAAGGCATTCTTCTCCTCATTGCCCTTTTGGGCCTCCTTTGCCATTTGAGTTAGTCTATTTTTTAAGGTGTTGTTTTCCTCAGTCAGGCTGTTGACCCTCATTTCATACTTTTCCTGCATCCTTCTCATTTCTCTTTCCAATTTTTCCTCCACTTCTCTTATTTGATTTTTAAAGTCCTTCTTAAGGTCCTCTATGGCCTGCAACCCGCTCATGTTTTCCCCTGGGGATTTTGGAGCAGGACTTCTGACCTCACAGTCCTTTTCCTGCTCTATGCCCCCAAAATAGGAGTCTAGGGTTGCATTTTTCAGTTTCCTTTGCCTTGGCATGTTGCCACTTAATTGCTTGACTTTTGGGCTTGTTGCCACACTATGGCTTTAAGGCCAGAGAGAGGAATTTTCGTCCAGAACGTGTCGGGGGCAACTTCCGTTTCTGGTAAGCTGTAAACCCACCCACAACTTCCACCCTAGATCACAATCCAGATCCAGGGAGGTTAAAGCAAGAGCGATTACCCCCCAAGACTGATCGCTGGATCTCCCCACGATTTGTAGGCTGGGGGCCGGAAATGCCTGTGAAAACTACAAAATGGAGTGTCTCCTCAGTGGCTTCTAGCCCCCAGGGGAGGGAGCTGACGCATTCCCCAAATACAGGTCCCAGAGTCCATAGGATACTAACCTCTTACTTTGTCCTAGGCAAGTCTATGTTGATAATTCTGGATTCTCCACAGCTCCTGGTGTTCTGGGGTTCCTCCAGCTGGCTGCTGGCCCTGCCGCCCTGGGGCTAAAACCTCGGCTCACGTGGATCTAGGCTCGGCTCGGCTCGGCTCCTGCGCTCTGCGCTCTGCACGCTGCCGGCTCCCAGACCGCTTCGCTGGTCCTTCCTGTAGGGCTGCTGGGCTGTCCTCAGCAGGAGGTTAGCTTCTCTGTGTCGTTCTGTGGGTGCTGGGGCTCCAGAAGTTGTTTAGAGTCCTTTTTTACATAGTTTGTGGAGAATCTGGGGGCAGAGAGGCTTGGAGGAGCTGTTTCTACTCTGCCATCTTGGCTCCGCCCCCCTGGAAAAAGAGTTAGTCTATTTTTTAAGGTGTTATTTTCCTCAGTCAGGCTGTTGACTGTCATTTCATACTTTTCTTGCATATTTTTCATTTCTCTTCCCAAATTTTCCCCCACTTCTCTTATCTGCTTCTTAAGGTCCTCTATGGCCTGTAGCCAGCTTGTATTTTAATTTGGGGCTTTTGGTACAGGAGTTCTGACCTCACAGTCCTCCTCCATGCTTTGAGCCTCTTTGCCCCTAAAATAGGAGTCCAATGTTGAACTTTTCTGTTTATTTTGTTTCGTTTGCCTAGGCATATTGCCTCTTAATTACTTGATTTTTGGGCGTGTTGCCACAGTAGGACTCTGCCACCAGACAGGGGAGCTTCCGCCCAAACGTGGGGTCTTCACAACTTCTGCCAGTTGGGTGGTCTCTGTAAAGCCTCCACCCACTCTGGCAAGTTGGATACCCACCCCAAACTTCCCCCCCAGACCACAATCCAGATCCAGGCAGTTTAAAGCAAAAGCGATTAACCCCAGACTGATTGCTGGATCTTCCTACAGTTCGCAGACCCGGAGCTAGAGCCACTGCTGATGCTGCAAAATGGCTTCTGTGCAGCAGTTTCTTCAGCAGCTTTTTGCCCCCAGGGGAGGAAGCCACGTGTTCCCCAAATACTGGTCCCAAAGTCCATAGGGCACTAACCTCTCACTTTGTCCTAGGCATATCTGTGCTGATAATTCTGGAATTGCCACAATTGCTGTATTCTGGGGTTCCACCAGCCGGCTGAAGGCCTGGCCGCCCTGGGGCTAAAACCGGGGACCTGGGCTCGCTCTGTGGGCTGCTCTGTGGGCTGCTCTGTCGGTTCCCAGCGCACTGGGCTGCCTGCTCTCAGAGCGCTGGCTGCTCCCTGCAGGGCTGCTGGGCTGTCCTCAGCAGGAGGTTAGCTTCTCTGTGACATTCTCTGGGTGCTGTGGCTCCAGAAGTTGTTAGGCGCTCCCTTTCACATTGTTTGAAATTTGTGTGGGGCAGAGCACATTGGAAATGCTGTTTCTACTCCGCCATCTTGGCTCTGCCCCCCTCCACGGATATTCTAAAAGGATAATATCTACTCCTCCAGCTTTGTTCTCCTACCAGCTTTACAGTACAAGGATGATCCAGATTTAAGATAGAAATAATTCTTCCAATCTGGATGAAAGCCATGTGCTCATAAACTCCTAAACAAGCCTGGTTCTGGGATGTGTTACCTTCTATATTCTTGTCTTTTATTCTCCTAAGTCTTCTTCCTATTGCTAAAAAGCTTTATGAGTTCTCAAAACAGGGGTTGCATTTCCCTTTCCTGGGCACCTAAGCAGGACAGGAGCTACCAAGAGTTGAAGCAAGAGCAAGAGAAGCATACACCAAAAGGGAGTTACCTGGTGAGAGATCACTTAAGGGGCAAAAATCCCACTACTCACAGAGCATTGATGGGATTATCTAGAGTGGAGGTGGAAGGTAAAATGGCTAATTATCAGCCTAATGAGGGAGGCAGAGAGGGATCTCTTAGCAAATGTCCCAATGAGTCTTCAATATTAGCCTTTTAACTGCCTATACTTACAGTGATAAGTTTCCATTTCCTTTTCTGCATGGGAGTAAGATTTATTAAGTGCTACCTTATTTTCCCTTTCTAGGAGGGAACCTTAGTTTTCAGACCCATAAATATAATTATAAACTGTCTATGTAGCAAGTTTCTTCAGAGTAGCCAGGTGGGAATATGAGCCAATAAGTCAAAATGGGAAGGAAATGGGAAATCTAAAATCTGAACATGGGAAAACCATGTGGGCAAATAAAAAAACAAGTATGGAGACAGCCCATGTGACTTCAGTCGAGTGACATCTATATAGATGAACAGAGCTATCTGGTACTCATGGCAGTATTTGAAGTGGAGGCTGAACCAGATTAAATTGTAATTGGGAAATGTTTAACGAGAAGACACAAATAAGGTTAATTTGTGATTTTCTGAGTCAATATGGTGCTTGCTTGCAGGGATCCTTATGTATGGCTTAGTGACACCCTTTCTATTTGAATCAGTTACCAGAGTGCTAGACATAGGGAACAATGTTCTGTTTTTATGTAGCTAATTCCAGTTAACACCAAATGCAGTGTCCCTTTTCGGAGTTCCTCATGTGGCTTTGACTTATTTCGTTCTTTTCTTCCTTCCTTCCTTCTTCCTTCTTCCTTCCTTCTTTCCTTCCTTATTTCCTTCCCCATCACACTCTTTCTTTTTCTTCCTTTCTTTTTCTTTTTTTAACTGAGACTATCATTTCTGTTGTTGGAGTTGTTGGGAAATCAGGATTGTTTTTGCAGTGTGAGAGACACATTGTGTGACAAAGTAGACAAAGACAAAAACAAAAAATAAAGGGATTTGTTCAGGACTCTGGTCAAATCATCTTTACTTGAAGGAAATAATGGAAGAATTTTCCCCCAGAAGAGTTTAGATTTACATCTGAGCTTGAGAGGGAAGGAATTCCAGGTGACTCCAGATCATTCATTTCCATGAAGAGAACATGTTTGGGAAGGCATAGTGAAATTAAAATTTCTCTGATATGAAAAGCACTTTTTTAAAAGTCAATTCCATTCATTTTTGTTAGCTTCTTGTTTTGTTTTGTTTTTGCATTCCCCATTAATTTTTTCTCCAATTCATTTTAGTGCAATTGACCCGTATTAAGTTCCAAGTTTGTAGTAACTTTTCAAAGTCTGTATAAAATATCATTTGTAAATTGAATTTATCTAATTTTGTTCCAGGGAAGCTTGTGCTGTCTGTAAGCTTAGGACTATATTGTATCTATGCTTTATGAGCACATTAGGGATGTGAAAAAGACATTGTGCTTCCCTAGTGCCCCAGGACGGTGGATATGAACAAAAACAAAAACAAAAAAGAATCCTAGTGTAGACAGCAAATATTTAAGAAAATAAGAAGATATTTATATTTAAGAGTCAGTTTATGGTAAGCCTTAAATTTCATTAAATTCCTTAAAATTTTGCATGTCATTCTATCTTTAAAATAATAGGGAACCGCTAAAAATATTTGTGCAAGGGAGTGACATGGTCATATTTGTATATTAAGATCATTTTGGCTGATTGAAAAATTAGAGAAAGAAAGGAAAAGAAATAGAGAGACAAAGTCAGAGTCTATTACCAAAGGCCAAGAGATGCAAGATATAAACTATGGTGATACTCTTGTGAATAGGGACAAAGATTTGTGAGATATTATGAAAGTAAAATGGACTGGATTTATGAACTAATAGTACATCGGGTTAGAGGACAAGGAGAGAGTCAGCCATGATTCCAAGTTTCCAAACCTATGTGACTGAAAGTTGTCTTTTTTTTTTTTCAAATTGTAAGAACGATGTGTTTAAAGAGGAAGATAATTCATTCAGTTTGGAACAGGCAGAGTTTTAAGTGATAGATATAGCCAACTGGATAAAAGAGTATTCCAAGTATAATATACTAGCTGAGGCAAACAAATTTCACCTGGATATCGAGTTTGGGGAATCATCTGAGTGGAGAGTTAATTTTATCTACAGGAGTCAAGAAGATAACAAAAGCAAAAAGTAGAACAATAGAAGAAAAGTGAGCCCAGAACAGACTCTTGAGGGATGTTCATGTTTAGGAGATAGTATAAATAATGCAAATTAATGATGATCCAGAAAAGGAGGTGGAACAAGAGGTGGAACCAAATAGGAGAAGATTCAGGAGAGAGTAATGTCATAGAAACAATAGGAGGAGGGCACTGAAAAATATGTGGAAGTTTCTAGTGGGGAAAAGGGGTGAAGGAGGAATGTGAAAAGATGTGAAGAATGAAACCTGAAAAATCTACCCTATCTAGCATAAAGGAGGGGGAGGAAAAAAGGGGGAATTTGCATGATAACTATTATATATTTAGACAAATAGCACAATGTACATTATAGATTTGTGTTTCATGTGTAATCATCTTTTTTTATTATACCATGTCATGGAAATGTTTGTTTTATTATACAAATTAAAATAAAATGAATAAAATTTCAAAACATATCACTAGAAACATAAAGGGTTCCACAGTCTCCCTATGGAACCCATTCTAGTTCCTAAGTGACATGGCATTGCTGATGAATCTTTTGTTAGGTCAGGTTGAATTTTGTTTATAAGTTTATACAAAATGTGTTCATTGAGCAGATTAAAAATAAAAGATTTAGAGAGTAGAAGGTTCTGTCCTTTTAAATGAATGGGAAGGCCAAACGAACAAACAGATGTCTGAGTGAGAAGGGATGCTAACTAAGGTAATTAGTAGAATGCACCAGGAAAGAAGAAAGAGGATATGGCACCATTGGTAAAAAGGACAGACAGTGGTGCCAACAGTCCTGAGACAATGGAATCACAGCTGAGGGGTTCTAGGAAAAGGAACTAAGGTTGTCCCTAATGACTGTTAAGGGGCCCTGAGTCTGACAGGTAATAACCAACAAAGTAAGTAACACTTGCTTTCTAGAGACACCATTGTGAATGGACTGGAGCTGGGCATAGACCATCCTAAGGACCAGTCAAATTGACAGAACAGATTATTCAGACACTTTTTGCTGACAGCTAGTTTAGAGATAGCAGATGCAGAGACCAGCAAGCAATTATTGCTCCTTCTTTTGTCTTGATCTTTGCTCTCTCAGGTTTATTATTTTGTCATTTGATAAATCAGAGTTTAGAGTTATGGGCATCATTTTATCAGACAGTTTTTCATGACCAAGTCAGTAGATCCAAAGACCAATGGTTGTTGGTCCTTCATTCTCAAAGACCATGACATCAGGGAGATGACATCAGGGAAATGATGACATGACTTGCAGTTGACTTTGATTTGAGGTAGGGAGAGCTGTGAAAAGTCACCAGCCTTACTTTCTCCTCCAGAGCCATCTGGGTCCAGTGACCAAATATTCATCAGGACAACTGGAGATGGACCAGAATGCATTGGGAGACCTTGGCCCTTTTAAGTTAAGGTTTTTTTCAGGTTCTCACTTTGAATGAAGCAATGCCCATTAAGTGAATAGGCCTCTTAAAGAAGTGAGTCAAGGGATGGCTCACTTTAACAAAATAATAAGAATAATCAAACTGGGAGGGGAAGACCATGGTTGAAAATATAGATATAGAAAGAAAAATAGCTACTATTTACATTCACTCTGAGTCAGGAGGGTTGAAAATATAGATATAGAAAGAAAAATAGCTACTATTTACATTCACTCTGAGTCAGGAGGGCCCCAAAATTAATCATTAAGAGGTGCTTGGGCAAGGGCCTATTGTTATCCGATCCAAGAGATCCAGAGTGAATTGGGTTCAAGACCTGGTCTTTGAGAAAGAAATCTAGCCTGTAAACAACAAGTTAACTATGTACCTTTTGGCCATCAAAATTTACCTTCCTTTGGGCAGAATACCCTCAGGGTAGAGGAGAGGAAAGGAGGGGAGACAAGAAGGGAGGGAAGGGGAAGAGAGGAGGATCTGAGTTGCCCAACTGGAACTGGCCAATTGGATTCCCATTCAGTTAGCCATTTATTAGAAAGCAGATGCCTAAACAGGCACCACTATTCATCTGGTGGCAAATTTATTAGTACAGATACAGGACCTGGTGAGAACTTATCTACCTACATCAACACAGCTCTGACTGTGTTATCTAAATGCAATGAGATTCTGCATCACCTTGAGTTCTCAAAGGCTCAAGCCTTAGACTATTCTCCTTTTATATTGTGAGTAGACAGAACCCCTGATCATAAAAGAATATCACAGTCACTTTCCTCTCCTTTTTCTGTTCCTCCCCAGTCCCCAGGATTTTTTTCCTCTATTTACAATTTATTTATCCTTTATTTCCATTATGACTGCCTGATCCTAGCCATTAAGTTTATGATTTTACTGTGCAATGTGATTGGAACCCTTATAGCTCCTTTTCTGATTTTTATTTGGGAAGGGGACCTACTTCTTGTCTCCCATGATCTGTCTCCTTTTCTACTCCTCTCCTTCCCTTCCTCTTGTTTTCCCTGCTTCTTTCCCTCTCTCTCTCCCTTCCTTTCTTCATTCTCCCAAATCTCTGTCTCTCTGTCTCTCTCTCTGTCTTTCTGTTTCCCTCTCTGTCTATCTCTGTCTCTCTGTCTGTCTCTGTCTGTCTGTCTCTGTCTTCATTTCTTTCTTTAGCTATTCTTTTCCTTCTCTCTTTTTTCCTCTTTCTCCACCAACAAGAATTATTTTCCATCTACTAAGTCCTTCCAAAGAGCTTTTGGTGTTCTTCAATAACTCTAATGACTCTAGAACGACTCTAAAAATAATAAAATGAACTTTACAAGATTATTCTCACTGGATCACCTGTGTAGAAACCATAATTCCAAAACACTTTAGAGCTGGAAGGATTTGTATCAAAGAATGTTGGGGATAGAAAGGACCCCTCCCCTTTACTTAAGACCTCCACTCACTCCACTCACTATAGCTTCCTGACAAGAGGTCATAGAGCTTGTGCTTAAAGCCTTCAAGTGAGGAGGATTGCACTGGAAAAAGTAGAAAAATTTTGCACATGAAGCAAGAGGCTAGAAAAGAAATCTTCAGTTGTATAAAGCAAGAGGTAATGAAGAAAGACATCCATAGAAACAAGGGGATGTGTAGAGATATGTTCCCTTATTGATTATCTGCTCATTTACAACTCAGTCCAATAAGCAGACATTAAACATTCACTATGCAAAAGGTTCCACAGGGTTGGGAAAATGAAAACTAGTTCCTTTTTGAAGGACCTTCCATTACAAAGGGGTAGACCATTATATTTAAGTAAACATATATGCATGTAATTTCTTGAGGGAAACAGCAACAGCAAATGAGCTAAAGGGATCTGGAAAGGATTCTCATGCAAAACTAGATATTATCTGATAAGTTGTTTTTGTTGTTGTTTGTCTTTTATTCCTGAAGAGGACTATCACAAGGGTCTTGACTTGGGGGTGAATTAGATTTAAGTGAGACAGAACTGTACAAAGTCATAAGCTTAATTTTCACCTCCAGAGTCATCAGGTTCCTATAGCAAAGTAAGTCAGGACAACAGGCAATGGCCCAGGATGCAGTGGGTGACGGCCTTTTTAAATTAAGGTCTTTCCCAAGTCTTTGTTTGTCTAAGGCAATGCCAATTCAGTAAGCTATGAAAAACAAAAACCAAATTGTCCCATTTTTGGGGGGGATGGAAACAATCATCATTAACAGAAAAAAAAAACGAAAAGCTAACACCAAAACCCAAAGATATCTTTAAAAATATAAACAATCAAAAGTTGCATTTCTTCGGACAGAGCAAAATCCAACAACCGTTTCTATTAAAACATTAGAAAGCGCAGAAAAAATGGATGCTTTCTTAAAATGATAACTAGTATCTATCTAAAACCAAGAGCAAACATTATCTGTAACAGGAATAAACTAGAATTCTTCCCAATAAGGTCAAGGGGAAGCAAGGATGTCCATTATCATCATGAATATTCAATATTTTACTAGAAATGCTAGCAATAAGACGAGAAAAATATATTTAAAGAATAATAATATGCAATAAAATAAAATGATCATTCTTTGCAGATGATATAATGATATGCTTAGTCCTAGAGAATCCACTAAAAATAGCTGAAATAATTAATAACTTCAGCAAAGTTGCAGGAGATAAAATAAACCATATAAATCATCAGCATGCCTATATGCTGATTACCAAAAAAACAAACAAGCAAACAAACAAACAAACAAACAAAAAAAAAAAACCCAGCAGCAGGAGATATATTAAAATAACTGCAGACAATCTAAAACACTTTGAAATCTACCTGCCATGACAAACCAAGGATTATATGAACACAGTTACAAAATATTTTTTCATGCACACACACACACACACACACACACACACACACACATATACACAAGATGTATCTAAGCAATTGGAGAAGTATTAATTACGCATGGGTAGACTGAGCTAATATAATAAAACTACCATTCTACATAGGTTAATTTACTTATTCATTGTCATAGCAATCAAATTACCAAAGATTACTATATAGAGCTAGAAAAAAAAACACACAATAACAAAATTAATCTGGAAGAAGAAAAAATCAAGAATATCAAGGGAATCAATGTCTAAACTTCTTTAATCATGGATTTCAAGTAGTCCAGTGATCCCTAAATTAACTCTACTTGATCTATTTTTCAGTTCAGTTGTTTTTCTTATACAATATTTCACATTTTATTCTATTTTTCATTCTTTTGAATTTGTTTTATTGTTTCTTAATATCTTGCGGAATCATGAGCTTCAACTTGCTCTAAATTTTAAGGAATTATTTTCTTTAATGAGCTTTTATACATTTCTAAAATTTTCCCAACTCTGCCTTTTAGGGAATTTTTTAATTAATTATTTTTATAGCTCTTTTTCCATTTGACTAATTCTGTTTTTAAGATATTTTCTACAGTATTTTTGTGTCTCTTTTATCATGCTGTTGTCTTTTACAATTTTCTTCCATTGTTTTCATTTTTTTACCTAGTTTTCTTCTCCCACTCATTTGGGTTAAAAAATAAATTTTAGCTCTTCCATTGATTTTTGTTGGTCTTGTGTCCCATGCATATATTCCTTTGAGACTTTGCTAATAGCTGTTTTGACTTAATTTTCCTCTTTCGAGTTTTTGTCTTGAGCTTACCTGTCACTATAGTAGATTGTTATAGTCAGGTTATTTTGTTGTTTTCTCACTGTTCTACCCTATTTCTTGATTTTGAACATTTTATTAAAGTTGAGATCTGTTCCCAGCATGAGAGGGTACAGGGAAGAAGCACTGTCTCAAGCTTTAGGATTTTTTGCACTGCTGTTTTCAGAGCTAGTTCTAGGGGTCTGGACATTCTTCCAAAGTGGGATGATTTGGGGAAAGATTTTGTCACTGTTTTCTTCTTATGCCCTTTGGAGGGGCATAAGTAAGGGCCCTCAGGTAGGGCCCCTGATCTCTTGGGATTCAAATCTATATTGCTCCACAGGACTCGATACTTTGAAACTGAAATGCTTTTCTCTACCCTTAAACTATCACCTAGAAGAGAGTATAGGGCAGTGGTTTTGAGGTCTTTGGATGACATCAAGGAAGAGGGAGAAAGAGTAGTACGTTAAAAAGCCACTTCTGGGGGCGGCTAGGTGGTGCAGTGAGTAGAGCGCCGGCGCTGGAGTCAGAAGGACGTGAGTTGAGATCCGGCCTCAGCCACTTAATACACACAAACAAAAACCTAGCTGTTTGACCTTGGGCAAGTTACTTAACCCCAATAGCGCTCCAAAAATTTAAAAAAAAAAAAGCCACTTCTAAGAGACTAATCACAATGGAGTTCAAGAATTAGCTGCCACACCTATGGTCTTTCTGAACAAAGTTCTGGACTATATATCTTCATCATTTTGGTGTGAGTGGTAATGACAATCCCCTAATCAGCCCTTTCTGTTCACCTGTCCTCTGGTGATTAGTAGAAAAGAAACTGGCCATACATATAGGCAGGGCTATGGAACTCAGATATTGTTGAGGTCTCTATATTCCCTCTGTATCACATTCAAATCAATAGAATCAGAAGGTATATGAGCAAGGGATTTGGGTACATTTAAATTTGGTTAAATAAAAAACTGGCTGTGACTCATATTAAAGGTATAAAAGTAGTTTCACAGCCTTGAAAGAGTTGAATGTTTAAGATGTTGCTGGAGTTCAATGTTTCTAATATCCAAGGTAGCAGTGGAACATGGAAATATATACATTTTCAATAAAATCTTTTATTAAAGCCTAAAAGCTTTCTATTTAAAATTTTGCCAGAAAACATTCACTTTAGAAAGGCATAAAATCTCTTATTTCTAATTTGAGATGTAAGCATTCCTTGGTCAATAAATGAATGATGTAAGATATTTGGAGGGGTGAAAAATAGCCAAAAAGGCCATCTGGGGACCAGGTTTTGGTTAGCAGTTGCAAGGTCTGGTGGAAAGTTGTGAGAAAAATGCCAAGTCAAGATTGAATATTGAAGAGATTTTCTCTCTTGCCTAATTATCTTTGGCAGTATGTAGTCACTAATTCTGGGTAATTAAAAATATAGTTCAGCATCTTGCATCTTGATTAATATTTCAATTCTGCTATATAAAAGAATTATAAGTAGAAAGAAAAATTTTATGTATACACTGATAGTAAATCTATAAAATTATATCTATATAAATCTATGTACTATATAACATATATGATGTAACAGTTACATAAACACATTATATATATACACACACACACACACACACACACACACACACACACACACACACACAGACTGGTAAAGGTGGTAACTGATGGAAACAATATCAATTATTGTATTACCCTTTCATGTTTTAAACCAACCCTTTTAAGTAAAATCTACTATGGAGTTTCATTTCCTCTGCTTTCCCCACCTTCCCCCTCAGTTTCCCAAAGTTAATTCCTTATCCTTGTTTTGTTTGCCTTCCAAGCTCTCTTCTTTAGACACCTGGTCCATTTTCTTTCTAAATGCTGCTATCTTCAGAGGCAGTGTTGCATTTGGAATAAGAAAGAACTGGGTTCAAGTCTCAACTCAGAGGCTAACCATATGACCCTGGGTTAGTTATTGAACCTCTCTTGATCTGTTTCTTCATCTGCAAATGGGTATAATAATAAAATAATAATAATAATAGTACTATTAATAATAATATGTATCATTATGCATTCCAGGTCTTCCATATATAAAGTGTTTTGCAACCTTTAAAGAGCTATTTGGATGTTAATTGTTAATGTATTTGTTTATGCAAATAACTCCCAAAAATATCCATTCCTGTCCATTAAGGAAACAGAACTTCAAGAAGGATTCAGAAGCATGATTCAGAGAATGGAAAAAAAAAATAATTGGAATGGAGATTTAAAAAATTGTTTCTAAATCCAATCTAGATCCTTACTTCCTACACAATTAAGGCCAGCCACTTAGTCTCCATGGGTTTCAATTATTTGTTTTTAAAATGAGGAAATGAGTGGACTAGTCTATATCTACAATTTACTATCTTTCTGATAGGAGAGTTCTTTTTAATAACAAATAGCACTAATAACAACAAATAGTACATCTGCATTAGTATCCAGTGATTGATAAAACGCATTATCAAAAGCTACTTAAATGAAGCTACATAATGCCTTTGAATAAAGATTTTTGTTCATCAAAACAGTTCCTCTATTCAGTGGAAGAATACATTTATTATCCAATGCTGCTGTATGTTTTGTCAGAACTAAATAGTTATCATAACGACAATACTTGGTGTACACAGCATTTTGGAAGACTTCTGGCAATAATTTTCTGTCTCACCAGGCATTTGTTGTCCACCAGTTGGGAATCAGTGGATTGGATCAACTCTAAAGTTGAGTTAGGTGGTAAAGTTTCTAGAGCACTAGGCTTGGAGCCAAGAAGACCTGAACTTGAATCTAGCCACTGATTCTAACTAGTTGTGACACTGGACTATCCCATTAACTTCTCAGACCTCAGTTTCACATCCTAAATTGACTATAACAGTAATAACACCTTCCTTGCAAGATTTTTGTGAAGATCAAATGAGATTACATGTTAAATATGTTGCCATCCTTAAAGTACTATGTAAAGCCTAGCAATTATTGTTGGTGTGATGTTATTCCTCAGTCTAGTAGTCTTGGGTTCTCCTTTTATAATTTTTCTATCACCAGAAGCAACTTTAATGAAGGTTTTACCTGTAGTAGTTGCTGAATAATGTCTTTTCAGGTGGTTGATTTCTGCATCTATTTTGTATTTCAAGTACCTCAGTCAGTACTGTGTATATGATACATACATACTTACATAATGAATATGTGTAAAAATTAACAGATTGAGTCTATCAGAAAAAAAAAAAAAACATTTTTGAAGTGTATTGTCATAAGTGTAGACTTGCCTGAATGGCTGAGAAGGGAATTTTGAGAATTTGTCTTTTGTCCTTTTTCCTGCTGTTCCATGAAAGACTTTTTTCTCCCTTCTGGTTCTCCACAATATTAGCTATTGGGCTAGGCAGAAACACAAAGGGACAATCTGGATGATCATCTGTTGTTTCCCAGTTCCTCCTGGGATTAAAAAAGCTTTCCATCCAATAGTTTTGATTTTTCCTAGAGGATATAGGAGATACAGAAGAAATTTAAAAAAAGAATATAAGATTCCAATGTTTTTGGCATTTGTTTATTCTAAAGAAAAACACAGTAGAGTAATGCAGGGTCATTAGTACGCTCTATTCACAAGTGGTCGATATAAGATACTTCAGTACTGACAATAGCAAAGATTTCACCAATGATCCTCTGATTACCAACATCAAGACATAAAATTAGTTTTCTCACAAAGGAGGAGAAAATCCTGCACAAAATGCTATTGGAGGAAAGATTCTCCATAGATTTGCCAAATGCTACTTCTTGCAATGATATTGTATTAATTGCATCAAGCCCCATAGTACTCCTTGGATTCCTTAATGAGATCCAGGACCATTCAAAAGAGAGGAATAAAGCAGAAATAAATACATACATAAATTAGCAATGCTTCTTATCCATATGATAAGGTGTAGTTGGATGGGGAACTCATTGAGCAAGTTCTTTAGCACTTTTATCTTGAACAGGGTATAAAGATAGAAAATGAATGGATCCCAAAACAAATTAGAGAAAGGTTGCATTTGGGAAATTTTGTTGCACTTTCAATAATACCAAAGTACTTCCTAGTACAAAATAAAACAAAATTTTTTTTGTTAACACTATTTTCCCAGTGAAACTACATGGCTTTGGACTGTAGAACTCCATAATCTCCAAAGGATCAAAACTATAAATTACCAAAGAGCAATGGAGAGAAGCTTGGCAAATGGAAATATGCTATGGTATATTAGCTATGATGGTTGGGGGTATATGTTTGGAAAAGGTACGTTGGTGATATATTAACAATGAATGATGGCAGATGCTCCACAAACTATGTAAAAAAGGACTCTGAACAACTTCTGGAGCCCCAGCACCCACAGAACGACACAGAGAAGCTAACCTCCCCCTGAGGACAGCCCAGCAGCCCTGCAGGAAGGACCATGAGTGGGTTGCAGGCCATAGAGGACCTTAAGAAGGACTTTAAAAATCAAATAAGAGAAGTGGAGGAAGAATTAGAAAGAGAAATGAGAAGGATGCAGGAAAAGTATGAAATGAGGGTCAACAGCCTGACTGAGGAAAACAACACCTTAAAAAATAGACTAGCTCAAATGGCAAAGGAGGCCCAAAGGGCAATGAGGAGAAGAATGCCTTAAAAAGTCGAATTTGCCAGATGGAAAAAGAATCTCAAAAGTTCACTGAGGAGATTCATTCCTTCAGGGTTAGACTGGAGCAAATGGAAGCTAGTGACTTTATGAGAAATCAAGATGCTGTTAAGCAGATCCAATCAAACGAAAGATTAGAAGGCAATGTGAAATATCTCATGGGAAAAACCACTGACCTGGAGAATAGATCCAGGAGAGACAATTTAAAAATTATTGGACTACCTGAAAGCCATGATCAAAGAAAGAACCCAGAAATCATCCTTCAAGAAATTCTCAAGGAAAACTGCCCTGATGTTTTAGATCCAGAGGGCAAAATAGAGGTTGAAAGAATCCACCGATCACCTCCTGAAAAAGATCCCAGAAAGAAAACTCCCAGAAATATTATAGCCAGGTTCCAGAATCCCCAGATCAAGGAGAAAATCCTACAAGCAGCCAGGAAGAAACAATTTCAATATTGTGAAAACACAATCAGAATAGCCCAGGACCTGGCAGCTTCTACACTGAGGGATCGAAGGGCATGGAATATGATATTCCAGAGGGCAAAAGAACTGGGAATGAACCAAGGGTCACCTACCCAGCAAAACTGAGTATTTTGTTTCAGGGGAAAATATGGTCATTCAGTGGAATAGAGGACTTTCAAGCATTCTTGAGGAAAAAACCATAGTTGAATAGAAAATTTGACATCCAGACACAAGAAGCAAGAGATGCCTGAGAAGGTAATCAGGAAAAGAAATCAAAAGGAACTTATCAAAGTTGAACTATTTACATTCCTATATGGAAAAACAATAACTGTGAGTGATGATATCTTTCTCACTATGAAAATAATGGAATAAGGGTGTGTGGTCATATGTATTCATATGTGAATGTGTGTGTATATGGATAGAGGGCATAGGTTGAATATGTTGGGAAGGGAGAATACTCAAGGGATGAAATTATGAGGTGAGAGAGGAAAGTGGCAAGAGGAGATGGGGAGAGACATGGTAGGGTAAACTATCTCATGTAGGGAAGTGGGTGCAAAGGAGGGGGAGAATAAGGAAGGCTAAAAAGGCAAAACCACATTCACATTGAATTTGGTTCAGGGAGAAAATGACATACATACTAAATGGGATATCTCAACCTGCAGCAGGATAGGGGGAAGGGGGATGAGAGGAGAGATGATGGATGGGAGGGCATCCTTGGGGTGAGGGGAGGTTGGAGGTACCCACTATAGAAGAGGGACAGGATCATGTAGGGAATGGACCGGGTGGGGGGTGGGATGAGTGGGAGGGAATTATAAGCAGCCTTGTACAATATATCTACTATGACAATGTTTTGCATAGCTAGACATGTACAACATATACTGAATTACTTATCTCCCCAGAGGGAATGGGTGACAAGGGAGGAAGGAAATGGATCTGAAATTCGAGGTCTTAACATTAAATGTTTCAAATATATATAAATACTATTATTAATACTTTTTTGCTTATAATTGGGAGATAAGATGTGCAGGCATTGGGACACAAAGATTCACCTTCCTCTAATGGAAAAGTCGATGGGGGGTATGGGAGAAGGTATGGGAGAGAGCAGATTGGAGGAAGCGATATCTTGTGGGACTGCTATTCTGGGAGGTTGGGTAGGGGAATAATGGGGGGAAAATGATTGTAACTCAAAATCTGGCGGAAATGAATGATGTAAAACAGAAGTTAATAAAGTATTTGTTTAAAAAAAAAGAAGCAGAAAAAAAAAACAATGAATGATGACAAATATGTAATCCCATTGCAATATTGGGGTCCATGGAAAGACTGAGCATAGAGAAATTTAAACTTGCTTCTGTGGTGCATGCTTTTAAAATATTTTAATATTACTATTTTGATATAATTGTTTTGTTCATTATCTTACATATTTTATTTTATGCAATTAAAAACTATATTCTGAGACACAGTTGATAGGTTTCCCTAGACTGACAAAAGTGTTTATAACACAAAAACAGAATAAAGAGCTCTAATCTAGAAAAAGTCATCCCATGAATTGAGTTAATCCTCTATGAAGGACCTTTTTGTACAAAAATTTATAGGAATTATGGGGAAGAATGGACTCGATTTGTGTAGTATGGAAAAGTAGAAAGGGCAACAAATTATGAGGCTTTCTCTTCAAGTTCCTTATTTTTTGTATTAGTGATCCTTTGAAAAATATCAATTTGTAACTTTACATTACAAAATAGCATCAAAAGCATAATAAGTAACAACTAGAAAAGTTATGAAGTTTCCTACTAATATCACATGGAGACAGTATGACTTTTCTAATGGTGACCTGGATGATGGAAATATTTCCATAATCCAATAATCTTTAGAGCTATCCAATTATATCTCAAAAGACCTATACATGATCATCTGGTCCATGTCATTGACTCCAGGAATGTAGTATGTCAAAAGCAGAAAAAGCCAGCTATGACAGCCATCAGTCAATGGACAACTTAGTCTGAGCTTCATCCACTATCCTTTACAATGACTATTTAAGATATTATGGGGGCGGCTAGGTGGCGCAGTGAATAGAGCGCCGGCCCTGAAGTCAGAAGGACCTGAGTTCGGAGCCGGCCTCCGACACTTAATCCGCACAAACAAAAAAACCTAGCCGTGTAACCTTGGGCAAGTTACTTAACCCCAATTGCCCTAAAGGGGCGGCTAGGTGGCGCAGTGAGTAAGAGCGCCGGCCTCGGAGTTTGGATGACCGAGATCAGATCCGGCCTCAGAAAATGAGCACCCACGCATAAATCAAATGACTAGCCGTGTAACCTTGAGCAAGTTACTTAACCCCAATTGCTTTAAAAAAAAAAAAAAGATATTATGCTCATTAGAAAAATTAACAGCGGTTGAAGGGAGTCTACAGGTTAAATGTCAACACAAATATTAGTCCTGATGGAAAATTATAATTATAATAATAACCATGTATTTTCTGGATTAATAATACCTTCTCTTCTTTTTGTATTTAAATATTTCTGTTATTATTTAATAATGGCTGTGGTGCAAGCAGCAAATTTCTATGAAAGGTCTTCAGTGATATTATGAGGTTTTCATATGATCTCAAATTTAGACCTGAAAAGAACTCAGGGATTGTTTAATGGGATCTCCTCACTTTTCAGATGAGGAAATTGATCCTTAGAGAGGATAAGTGACTTGCTCAGACTTACGAAGTCTAGGTTTTGTTTTTTGTTTGTTTCTTTTGTTTGTTTGTTTGGGATTTTTTTAGGTAAATAAGTGTTCACTCCTAGAGTTCTGATTATAATCTGTGGTTCCATGTTGTGGGATATACCATAGGCCTAAAGCTACCTTTTAATGATGCCCTTGGCAAATTCAATAATTAACTTCTTAGGACAATATTCAAAATGGGTCCCCTTATTTAATTTTTTGCAAATAACATTAAATGTAAAATGTAAAATCCTACATTCAGTGGATTTGTCACATTATACAGCACAGGTAAAATTTTTATTTGATCTACTGGGAATGCAAAGAGTTATATAAATTAATTAATTATGCTTCTCTTGTGAAGTATATTTGTTGGAATCAAAGACTCCTTCATTTAGCCCTGATTTAGTCCATTAAAAGACTATCACACTTGGACATTTCCTAGTAGAGGAACCATGTCAGGTAAATTATAATACTCTAAATTAAATTATATTTTCTTTTTTGTCTTTACTAATTTGTTTGTTTACTTTTAGTTTACAAGATTCAATTCCACAATTCCTTGAGTTTCAAATTTTCTTTCCCTCCCTCTCCTCTCCCTCCCCCAATGATGCCATCATTGGCATACAATCAAGTATAGGATCTGCAAATACTTTCACATTAAACATTAGTCAGGTTACAAAAGCATATTGTACCGAATGGAATGAAAAATATTAAAGAGGAAATAAAACCAAACAAGAAAAAGAAAATGATAGAGTAGTTTGCTTTAATCAGGATTCAAACTCAGTTCTTTTTTTTTAAACAAATGCTTTATTAACGTCTGTTTTACATCATTCATTTCCTCCAGATTTTGAGGTACAATCATTTTCCCCGTTTTTCCCTTACCCACCCTCCCAGAATAGCAGTCCCACAAGATATTGCTTCCTCCAATCTGCTCTCTCCCATACCTTCTCCCATACCCCCTTCTACTTTTCCATTAGAGGAAGGTGAATCTTTGTGTCCCAATGCCTGCACATCTTATCTCCCAATTACAAGCAGAAGAGTATTAATAATAGTATATATATATATATGATTTGAAACATTTAATCTTAAGACCTCGAATTTCAGATCCATTACCTTCCTCCCTTGTCACCCATTCCCTCTGGGAATATAAGCAATTCAGTATATGTTGTACATGTCTAGCTATGCAAAACATTATCATAGTAGATATATAGTACAAGGCTGCTTATAATTCCCTCCCACTCATTCCACCCCCCACCTGGTCCATCCCCTACATGATCCTGTCCCACTTCTATAGTGGGTACTTCCAACCTCTCCTCCCCCAAAGTATGCCCTCACATCCATCATCCCTCCTCTCATCCCCCTTCCCCCTATTCTGCTGTAGGTTGAGATATCCCATTTAGTATGTATGTCATTCTCTCCCTGAACCAAATTCAATGAGAATGTGGATTTGCCTTTTTGCCTTCCTATTCTCCCCCTCCCTTCCAACCACTTCCCCTTGCTTCTTCTACATGATATAGTTTACCCTACCCTGTCTCTCCCCATCTCCTCTTGCCACTTTCCTCTCTCACCTCATAATTTCATCCCTTGAGTATCCTCCCTTCCCAAAAGATTCAACCTATGCCCTCTATCAATATATAACTGTAACCATATACACACACATTCCCATATGTATTCATATGACCACACACCCTTCTTCCATTATTTTCATAGTGAGAAAGATTTCATCAGTCACAATTATTGTTTTTCCATATAGGAATGTAAATAGTTCAAATCTGATAAGTTTCTTTTGCTTTCTTTTCCCTGATTACCTTCTCAGGCATCTCTTGCTTCTTGTGTCTGGATGTCAAATTGTCTATTCAACTATGGTTTTTCCTCAAGAATGCTTGAAAGTCCTCTATTCCACTGCATGACCATATTTTCCCCTGAAACAAAATACTCAGTTTTGCTGGGTAGGTGACCCTTGACTTCAATCCCAGCTCTTTTGCCCTCTGGAATATCATATTCCATGCCCTTCGATCCCTCAGTGTAGAAGCTGCCAGGTCCTGGGCTATTCTGATTGTGTTTCCACAATATTGAAATTGTTCTTCCTGGCTGCTTGTAGTATTTTCTCCTTGATCTGGGGATTCTGGAACCTGGCTATAATATTCCTGGGAGTTTTCTTTTTGGGATCGTTTTCAGGAGGTGATCGGTGGATTCTTTCAACCTCTATTTTGCCCTCTGGATCTAAAACATCAGGGCAATTTTCCTTGAGAATTTCTTGAAGGGTGATTTCTAGGTTCTTTCTTTGATCATGGCTTTCGGGTAGTCCAATAATTTTAAATTGTCTCTCCTGGATCTATTTTCCAGGTCAGTGGTTTTTCCCATGAGATATTTCACATTGCCTTCTAATCTTTCATTTGTTTGGATCTGCTTAACAGCATCTTGATTTCTCATAAAGTCATTAGCTTCCATTTGCTCAGTCTAACTCTGAAGGAATGAATCTCCTCAGTGAACTTTTGAGATTCTTTTTCCATCTGGCAAATTCGACTTTTTAAGGCATTCTTCTCCTCATTGCCCTTTTGGGCCTCCTTTGCCATTTGAGTTAGCCTATTTTTTAAGGTGTTGTTTTCATCAGTCAGGCTGTTGACCCTCATTTCATACTTCTCCTGCATCCTTTTCATTTCTCTTTCCAATTTTTCCTCCACTTCTCTTATTTGATTTTTAAAGTCCTTCTTAAGGTCCTCTATGGCCTGCAACCCGCTCATGTTTGCCCCTGGGGCTTTTGGAGCAGGACTTCTGACCTCACAGTCCTTTTCCCGCTCTATGCCCCCAAAATAGGAGTCCAGGGTTGCATTTTTCTTTTTCCTTTGCCTTGGCATATTGCCACTTAATTACTTGACTTTTGGGCTTGTTGCCACACTATGTCTTTGCTGACAGATAGGGGAATTTTCGTCCCGAACATGTGGAAGGGCAACTTCCGTTTCTGGCAAGCTGTAAACCCATTCATGACTTCCATCCCAGATCACAATCCAGATCCAGGGAGGGTAAAGCAAGAGGGATTACCCCCCCAAGACTGATAGCTGGATCTCCCTACAGTTCGGCATGCCAGGAGCTGGAGCTGCCTCTGAAAACTACAAAGTGGCGTGTCTCCTCAGTGGCTTCTAGCCCCCAGGGGAGGAAGCCGACGCATTCCCCAAATACTGGTCCCAAAGTCCATAGGGCACTAACCTCTCACTTTGTCCTAGGCATGTCTATGTTGATAATTCTGGAGTCGCCACAGCTGCTGGTGTTCTGGGGTCTCTCCTGCTGACTGCTGGCACTGCCGCCCTGGGGCTAAAGCCTTGGCTTAAGGGGATCTGGGCTCAGCTTGGCTCGGCTCCCTGTGTTCTGTGCACTGCCAGCTCCCAGACCACTGTGCTGTTCCTTCCTGCAGGGCTGTTGGGCTGTCCTCAGTGGGAGGTTAGCTTCTCTGTGTCGTTCTGTGGGTGCTGGGGCCCCAGAAGTTGTTCAGAGTTCCCTTTTACATAGTTTTGAGGGAATCTGGGGGCAGAGTGGCTTGGATGAGCTGTTTCTACTCCGCCATCTTGGCCCTGCCCGCCCCCCCCCCCAAACTCAGTTCTTTCTAATTCTTTCTCTGGATGTAGACATCTCTCTCCATCATCAGTCTTTTGTGATTGAATTATATTATTGCATTGCTGAGAAGAGCACAGTCTATCATAGCTGGTCATCACACATATGTTGCATTTGTGATTGTGTACAAATTACTCCTGGTTCTACTAGTCTCACTCAGCATCAGTTTGTATAAACCTCTCTGGGTAAATACGAAGTCCATCTGCTCCTTGTTTCTTATAGCACAATAGTATTCCATTACATGCATAAACCACAACTTGTTCAGCCATTCCCCAATTGATGGGCACCCCTTTAATTTCCAATTCTTTGCCACCACAAAAAGAGCTGCTATAAATATTTTTGTACATATGGTCTTCCTCCCACTTCTATGACCTCTTTGTGATATAACCCTAGAAGTGGTATTACTGGGTCAAAGGGTATGAAATTATTGATAGCCCTTTGGGCATAATTCCAGATTGCTCTCCAGAAAGGTTGGATCAGTTCACAACTCCACCAGCAATGCAGTCGTGTTCCAATTTGCCCACATCCTCTCCAGCATTTGTCATTTTGCTGTTTTGTCATCTTAGCCAATCTGACTGGTGAGATGTGGTACCTCAGAGTTGTTTTGATTTGCATTTCTCTAATCAATAGTGATTTAGAGCATTTCTTTATATGCTTATAGATATCTTTAATTTCTCTCTCTGAAAATTGTCTGTTCATATCTTTTGACCATTTATCAATTGGGGAATGACTTTTATTCTTATAGGTTTGACTCAGTTCTCTGTATATTTTAGAAAAGTGCCCTTTATCAGGGATATAAGTTGGAAAAATTCTTTCCAAATTCCCCACTTCCCTGTTAATCTTGGTTACATTGGCTTTGTTTGTACAGAAGCTTTTCAATTTAATGAAATCAAAATTATCCCTTTTGAATTTTATAATGCTCTCTAATTCTTGTTTGGTCCTAAAGTCCTCCCCTCTCCACAAATCTGATGGGTAAACTATTCCTTTCTTTCCCAGATTGCTTACAGTATCATCCTTTATACCTTGATCATGCACCCATTTAGACTTGATTTCGGTATATCTTGTTAGATAATGGTCTATGCCCAGTTACTGCCATACTATATTCTAGTTTTCCCAGCAGTTTTTGTCACTGTACAGCAGGGGGAATTGAGGTAGGCTAAGGTTAAGTTACTCACCCAAAGTCACACAGCTAAGTGCCTGTGAATGAACTTGAACTTGGTCTTCCTGACTCCAGTCCTGGTGCTTTATATACTGCACAATAGGTGGTCTTTATATATCCCTCTTATGTGTATAAACAGCTTAAGTTGCTTGCCTCCCAGGGCTATTTGTTATGAATATAGTACCTAGTAAAGTGTTTTTTTTTAAAGGAAACTATTGCTATTTTTTCTTACCAATCAATTAATTATAATTTGTTCCTTTGAAGATAATTCCTAACTTCATTCTACATCTCATAATTGAGATCCACCTGGGCTGCCATCTAGACTTTGTCACACACAGTGAATATCAGTGTCCTCAGACAACTTGCTTAAATTATATTATTGATGAGTTGTAGACCAGAAGCATCAGCTGAGAGAATCCTTACAAAAGCCAGCCCCCTACATAAATGAAATTATAGGCCTGGGCCAAGAAAAGAAATCAGGAGGGTGGATCCTGGTGGGGGGGCGGTAGAGCCAAGATGACAGTGGAGAAGTAGGAAAACTCCATATGCCCCCTCCATAACCACCTCATACACCTATAAAAATGACTCCAATATTTTTAGGGCTACAGAACCCAAAAAGTGACAGAGAGAAACAAAGCTCCTGCTGGAGACATCTGGAGAGATCTACAGAAAGGGTCCATCTCAGGACACTGGCAGCTGAGCCCAGCCCTGCATGAGTGCATGGTTTTAGCCTCAGAGCAGCCCCAAACATCAGGAGAGTGGATCACTAGCAGTTCCCAGAACTGTCAAACCATAAATGCCAAAGACAAAGTGAGAGCTCACTGTGGACTTTGTGGGAACAGGGGGTGCAGGAGTGTGGTCCGGCCTCCACCACTTAAAGGGGAAGTTGCTGAGGCATAGTGGCTACCTCCCTCATGGCTGCTTCAGAGCTCCTGGCATGCAGATTGATATATAGGTTATTCAGTGGCCCAAGCCCAGGTAGCAAGTTTACTAATTGTGAAAACTGCCTATAAAGCCAACCACAAGCAGCTTTCCAGAGGACTGCTGCTGTGAACAGCTTTCATGGTTTTGATTACCCAGTATAGTGAACTCTCTATTTATTCAATAACAAATCAGAGCAAAGCATTTACAGAAAATCAAGATATACCATTCACAATGTTACAACTTATCACAGAAAATCAAAATACAGTATTCATCATATCACATCTCTACAACTTATCATTAAAATGGCCACATGGCTTTCCCCAAAGTGGTCACATAGTTTTAAGCAAAATACATTCATTTAGCAAATCACAAAATCCTTAATTCAATCACAAAGCACAAAAGGCAATGTTCTCCACCCCTAGGTCACAGTAAATCATAATCTTCTCAGTCAGTACATAGTGTGCAAGTAAAGTCTTCCTTCAGCTTGACTTGAGGCTGTCTCTGAGCTTCCCTGGTTCTTCTTCCATGGCTCCAGCTCCAACTGTCACCTGAGTTCAAATGCAGGCAGTTCCTAGTTCCTTGTCCAGATCCTTGTCCATTTCTTCATCCAGTTCCCATTCCATATTGAAGTTCACAGTGTCCAATCCACCTCAAGTCCTTAACAGTTCCTGTTTCTGGAAAGACAAAGCTTGACAGAGCCACAATAATATTCATTCATCTTTCCAGCGCCATCATTAATTCAATGTCTGCCTGTGCAATCAACTCAGACTCACCAACAAGGTCCGAGAACTCAACACAAATCATCAACATAGAAATCAACAAAGACTGCAGAATGGAGGCAGAGGCAAGATGGCAGCTTAGAAACAGGAAAACTCCATGAGCTCCCCCCCGTAACAACATCGAATATCCATAAAATATGACTCTAAGCAAATTTTCAGGCTACAGAACTCACAAAGTGACAGAGAGAAACAATTCTCCTGCTGAAGGCAGCCCAGCAGGTCAGCAGCAAGGGTCCATTGCAGTGTGCTGTAATTGAGCTAAGCCCTGGGTAAGCCCTTGGTTTTAGCCCCAGGGCAGCCCCAATCAGCAATGGCTGGACTGGACTTCAGGAGAGTGGATCACCAGTAACTGTGGTGGTTTCCAGAATTATCAAGCCATAAATTGCAAAGAAAAAGTAAAAGGTCAGTGTGGAACTCTGTTGGACTTGGAGGGGATAGAACCCAGTCCAGCCCTTGCACCCAGAGTGAGAAGCAGCAGCAGCCCTGCTGGCACCACCATGTGGCTACTTCAGAGTTCCTGCCCTGCAGACTATCAGACCATTCAGAGGGTAATCATTCTTGCTTTAACCTGCTTGGATCTGGATAGCTGTTTTGTGTGGAGGTACTAATAATAGCTGCCTAATAGCTCCAGCAGCTGTGAAAGCCCCAGTGATGTGGGGAAAAATCTCTCCTCTCTAGAAGAAGGGTTCTACTGTGGCAAAAAGCTCAAAAGTCAAATGATTGAGCACACAAATTTCAAGGCTGTTAAACAGATCCAAACAAATGAAAGAATAGAAAGGCAATATCTCATGGGGAAAACCATTGACCTGGAAAATAGATCCAGGAGAGATAATTTAAAAATTATTGGACTACCTGAAAGCCATGATCAAAGAAAGAACCTAGAAATTACCCTTCAAGAAATTCTCAAGGAAAATTACCCTGATGTTTTAGACCCAGTGGGGGAAATAGAGGTTGAAAGAATCCACCAATCACCTCCTGAAAAAGATCCCAAAAAGAAAACCCCTACGAATATTATAGCCAGGCTCCAGAACTCCCAGATCAATGAGAAAATACTACAAGCAGCCAGGAAGAAACAATTTCAATATTGTGGAAACACAATCAGAATAGCCCACGACCTGGCAGCTTCTACACTGAGGGATCGAAGGGCATGGAATATGATATTCCAGAGGGCAAAAGAGCTGGGATTGAAGCCAAGGGTCACCTACCCAGCAAAACTGAGTATCTTGTTTCAGGGAAAATATGGTCATTCAGTGGAATAGAGGACTTTCAAGCATTCTTGATGAAAAAACCAGAGTTGAATAGAAAATTTGACATTCAGACACAAGAAGGAAGAGATGCCTGAGAAGGTAATCAGGGAAAAGAAAGCAAAAGGAACTTATCAAAGTTGGACTATTTACAGTCCTACATGGAAAAACAATAACTGTGTTTGATGAAACCTTTCTCATTATGAAAATAATGGAAGAAGGGTACATGGCATATGTTCACAGGTATACATGGATAGAGGGCACAGGTTGAATTTGATGGGAAGGGATGATTCTTTTTTTTTGGAGGGAAATTGGGGTTGGGTGACTTGCCCGGGGTCGCGCGGCTGGGTTTTTGTTTGTGTGTTGGGTGTCTGGGGCCGGATCCGAGCTCAGGTCCTTCTGGCTCTGGGGCTAGTGCTCTGCTCGCTGTGCCACCTAGCCGCCCCAAGGAAGGAATGATTCTTAAGGGGTGAAGTCAAGAGGTGAGAGGGGAAAGTGGCAAGAGGAGATGGAGAGAGATAGGGTAGGGTAAACTATCTCATGTAGAAGAGGCAAGGGGAAGTAGTTGCTGGGGAGGGGAAGAACAGGAAGGCAAAAAGGCAAAACCATATTCTCATTGAAGTTGGCTCAAGCAGAGAATCACATACAGACTAAATGGATTATCTTACCCTCACTCACTCTCCTGAGTAGGGGAAAGGGGGATGAGAGGGGGAATGATGGAGGGGAGGGCATTCTGGGGGGAGGGGAGGTTGGAAGTACCCACTATCAAAGAGGGACAGGATCAAAGTAGGGAATGGACCAGGTGGGAGGTGAGATGGGTGGGAGGGAAATATAAGCAGTCTTTTACAATATTTCTACTATGGTAATGTTTTGCATAGCTATACATGTACAACACATACTGAATTGCTTATCTTCTCAGAGGGAGTGGGTGACAAGGGAGGAAGGGAATGGGTCTGAAAATCGAAGTTTTAAAATTAAATGTTTCATAAGATGTCCAGGCATTGGGGCTCAGAGATTCAATTTTCCCTAATGGCAAAGTCGAAGGGGATATGGGAGAAGATATGGGAGAGAGCAGATTGGATGAGGGGATATCTAGTGGGACTGCTATTCTGGGGTGGTGGGTAGGGAAAAATGGGGGGAAAATGTAACTCATAACCTGGTGCAAATGAATGATGTAAACCAGAAGTTAATAAAGCATTTGTTTAATTTAAAAAAAAAAGTCAAACGATTGAGTAGCAACATAAGCAAGCACAGCAATAAAACCTTAGATTTGTTTTTGGGAACAAAAAGGATCAAAGCATGGAATGGTGGGAAGATAATGAAGTCAAAACTCCTGCACCAAAAGATTCCAAGAAAAAAATATTAACTGGTTCCAGGCCATGGAGAAGCTCAAGAAGGATTTTGAAAATCAAGAAAGAGAAGTAGAAGAAAAATTGGGAAGAGAAAAGAGAATGATGCAAGAAAATCATGAAAAGCTAGTCAGCAACCTGACTAAAGGAAATAACACCTTAAAAATATACTAACTCAAATGGCAAAAGAGACCCAAAAAAGCCAATGAGGAGGAGAATTCCTTAAAAAGCCAACTTTGCCAGATGGAAAAAGAATTTCAAAAGCTCACTGAAGAGAATAATTTATTCAGAATTAGATTGGAGCAAACGGAAGCTAATGACTTTATGAGAAATCAAAATACTATTAAACAGACCTAAACAAATGAAAAAATAGAAAGCAATGTGAAATATCTCATTGGAAAAACCACAGACCTGGAAAACAGATCCAGGAGAGAGAATTTAAAAATTATTGGACTATCTGAAACCTATGATAAAAAAGAACCTAGAAATCATTCTTCAAGAAATTCTCAAGGAAAATTTTGCTGATATTTTAGAACCAGAGGGCAAAATAGAGGTTGAAATAATTTGCCAATTGCCTCTTGATAAAGATCCCAAAATAAAAACTCCTAGGAATATTATAGCCAGGTTCTAGAGCTCCCAGATCAAGGAGAGAGTATTACAAGCAGCAAAGAAAAAATAATTTGAATATTATGGAAATATAGTCGGGATAAACAAGATCTAGCAGCTTCTATATTAAGGGATCAAAGGGTTTGGAATATGATATTCTGAAGGTCAAAGGAGCTCAAATTATAACCAATAATTACCTACCCAGCAAAACTGAGTATCATGTTTCAGGGAAAAATATGATCATTCAATGAAATAGAGGAATTTCAAACATTCTTGATGAAAAAACCAGAGTTGAATTGAAGCAAGACAAACATAAGATGGTAAACAGAAAAGAAATCATAAGGAACTTATCAAAATTGAACTATTTACATTCCTACAAGGAAAAATGGTAATTGTAACTTATGAAACTTTTCTCAGTATGAGTATAATTGAAGGTAATAAAAATGGATGTACACACACACACATGCACACACACACACACACGCACATATATATATATACATATATATATACACACTCACATACGTAATCATATGTCCATATACCCTCCTATATAGACATATAAATGTATGTATACATATGTATGTACAGGTATACATAGAGGGCACAGGATCAATTTAATAGGAAGGGATAATATTTAAGGAATAAAATTAAGAGGTGAGAGAGGAATATAATGAGAGGAGATGGGGAGAGAAATAATGGGGTAAATTATCTCATATAGAAGAGGCAAGGAAAAACTGTTATAATGGAAGGGAAGAACAAGAAGGCAAAAAGGAATGGGTCAACCTTATACTCATTGAATCTGGCTTAAGGAGCGAATAACATACACACTAAATTGGGTCTCTTACCCTACAGAAAAGTAGGGGGGAAGGAGATAAGAGGGCGGATGGTAGAATGGCAGGCAGATTGGGGGGCAATTTTAGCCAAATTAACTAATGTCCAAATTTGGCTAGTTAAAGTAGCTGCCAGATTTTAGCATTCTTCCTCAGGCTGTCCCATCCCTTATAAATCTTTGCTTGACCCAGCCCTGTCCTGTGTTCTATTCCCAATATGGTTTTTACAGAAGTATATTATAGTTTTTGTTCTTGGCCTCTGTAGATACTGAGGTCTGTCTTTTCCTCTGAGCACTTGTTACTATTTAAGACTCTTTCCCACATTCTAAATGAATTTCTTAAAACACCTGATTTGAGGTCCCTAGACCAACTATTTGACTCAGGCTTCGGGAGCATTCTGTGGTACTTGTAATAGGTTCCCAATTTTTTCTAAAGTCAATGGTGATAGCACAAATCCAGCCTAATAATTTCTGATTAAAAAAAATTTCATGGACTTTAACCATTGCAAACAGTTTTATGAGTATACACATGTAACTGGAGGACATCATGTCCAAGGGAAAAATCTAGCTCAGAGGTACATGCATGTGTGTACATAGATGAAGAAATACATGCATGCAGCTAATTTTGTGTTCACAATACAATCTATGTTTATAACCAATTATACAATGCGAACAACTTCAAGAGCAGCTACTTATGATGCCTATGTAAAGAAGCATGATCTCTGTCCTCCTACTCCAACACTTTACTCCCAAGTACATTTTAATGTTCTACCAACTGGTAGGAGACACAAGACCCCATAAGACCTGCTTGAGGCCCATAAAAGGTGAGAGGAAGCTACATTGCTTACTGGTGAGAACTTTTCCAAACCTCAGTTAAATGGAAAGAAATTTCTACAATTAATAAATTCTTATTTGGGTGGTTCAGGGAGTGTTTCATATCCTGGCTCAAGTACTTGCTCAGATAGGAGAGAAAGATAATACTCCAGATAACTTCAACAGTGAGTTTATGACTTCACTGGCTGATGGAGAATCAGCTCAGGCTGCTGCACTATACCTTTTGAAATGCTGTGATTCTTTACTAGAAGGTGAACCTCCCATTTTTAAAATTCATAAAAAACACAACATTCCAAAAGCCTGCAAGAAAACCCTGCCACATGCCCAAATCAGCAAAGACTAGGTCTGTCTATACCTTACACCTGCAGGCAATTTGATTGGACTTAAGATTGAAATTTCCCTCCCACCCAAAACTCTTCCCCTACAAAGTCCAATAGTCTCTGCTGGACCACACCCCTTTCCCTTGTAAAGCAGTGGGTACAACTAGAATCTACCATGGGTTACAAAATAATTAAGGAAAAAAATGGTTTAAACTTGTCAATGGTTCTCCTTTGTGCTCTGTCTTAAGCAGGCTTGCAAAAGCCACAGATCCAGAAAGTACATTCTTTGATTAGAAACTGCCTGGTTCACCTCTGGATTTCACCAAAGTCGACACCATAACATACACAAAGAAATAGTTCTTTAGAAAAACAAAATTATCTTTCTATTTGCTTATTTTCAAGACATAGCATTAAGGGAGGTGGTGAATTCATTGAGGCATGGGTATTTAGGAAAAAACATCCAAACACTAGTAGCATATATATATAGTTGTACACTTGTGCACGCACGCACACCCATCCACCCACACACACATGCATATCCAGAGACAGACACACAGACAGAGACAGGGAATGAGTATTTGTTTGGTCTAGCCCTGGGATTTTTTGTTGTATGAAAAATCCAATGAGGGAAATCTCTTTATTAATGAATGATAGTATGGGATAGTGTGTAGAGTGCTAGACTTGGAATAAGAAAGGCTTGGGTTCAAATTCTACTTCAGTTTCTTACTAGCTATAAGACCTTGGCCAAGTCCCTTAACTTTTCTTAGTCTCAGTTTCCTCATCTTCAGGGTTCAATTCTATGACTCTACTGTTTCTTCCAGTTCTAAATCATTGATCCTTTTATACCAATGCAACATATTGTCTTTAAGAGGACATGGAGAGGTTTAATAATTTCTCCCAGGTCATAAAAACAATATATTTAAGCATCAAGACTTGAACAAAAGTCTTCTGACTATGAGAGTAATTTTCTATCCATCACTTCATATTGGTTGTCATAGAATTTTTAAGATAAATGAAATTAAATACAGAGGCTTTCACCATGGAAAGTATGAACGTCAAGCTCTTTCAAAACCCAAAATAGGTTTCACATCTCTTCCATGAGACCTCTTCCCTTAAAAATGAAATTGATCTCTCCTTCCTTGAATTTCTCACAGAAATTCTCCTGGACTTCTCTTTTGTACACATCACTCCTTGTTTATGTGCCAGTTATTTTTTTCTTGTATGTTTTACCATCAATGAATTGCAAAAACTTTGAGAGTAAAGGTCTGTGTGGTATCTTGTCTTTTGATGCATAGGGCCAAACATAATGTCTCATTCTTACCATCTGCTTAATAAGTGACTGTTGACCTTGATTCAATTGATTTAAATTGTCAGCTATTTGAATTGCATTTATCTACTAAGAAGGTCCATGCTTTTATGGGTACACACTACTCTAAAAAAGCCCTCAGGTCAATCCTCTTGTCCTCTAATTCTTTTCCCTTTATACAATTGACTTTTCCCTATAATACCACTGCCTAATCTCAAAATGTGGTTGAGCCATTAATCATAGTCAGGGGATCCATTTGTTATCATTATTTCTTCAAACCCCAGTGCCTATACTTGCTCTTTTCTTTGGGATGGATGATGCAAAGGAATATATACATATACATATACATATGAATACACATACACATACATATATACAGATAAATTTTCCTTCTTAGGAGTTTAATTATTCAAAAGAGGAACACACATAAAGATAATTGGTTATAAACATAGATTGTATTGTAAACACAAAATTAGCTGCATGCATGTATTTCTTCATCTATGTACACACATGCATGTACCTCTGAGCTAGATTTTTCCCTTGGACATGATGTCCTCCAGTTACATGTGTATACTCATAAAACTGTTTGCATTGGTTAAAGTCCATGAAATTTTCTTTTAATCAGAAATTATTAGGCTGGATTTGTGCTATCACCATTGACTAGAAAAAATTGGGAACCTATTACAAGTACCACAGAATTCTCCCAAAGCCTGAGTCAAATAGTTGGTCTAGGGACCTCAAATCAGGTGTTTTAAGAAATTCATTTAGAATGTGGGAAAGATTCTTAGATAGTACAAGTGTTCAGTGGAAAAGACAGACCTCAGTATCTACAGAGGCCAAGAACAAAAACTATAATATACTTCTGTAAAAACCATTATTGGGAATAGAACACAGGACAGGGCTGGGTCAAGCAAAGATTTACAAGGGATGGAACTGCCTGAGGAAGAATGCTAAAATCTGGATGCCACTTTAACTAATTTCCCCTGCTAATTAAACATACACCCAATAAAGGACTCTAAATATTGTAAGCACCCTGTAAAGCTCTAGTACCTGGTTGATGGCCTATTCAGCTTAATTGACAGGTGCCACTTTCACTAGACACTGCGCATATCAAACCAGTATTGATGAATCTGACAAAGTCATCAATTATGTTTGAACTTACTCTTTTGTTCCTAACTCTGTTTTAAGTATTATAAAAATACCCTTTCTTATGATGAGTCAACTTTGGCATAATCAATCTGGCTTTGGAGCCAGTAAGATCTGTGCTCAAATCTTCCCTCTCACACAGAGTTGTGTGATCCTTAATCTCTCAGTGTCCAAGGCAAACTCCCTAAAACTATATATAACATAAAAATATCAATCCTGAATCAATAGAGTGAAATTTCTCATCTGAAAGTTACCTATACCAATAAAACATCAGGTTCAATCTTTGTTAGTATCTTTAACATTCTATATGCTAAGTGATTCCACTAATGATGGATGCACCATTGGTGGAACTGTGAATGTGTACAACCATTCCTGAAAATCAAGTTGGATTAATACACAAAATAGTTATTAAACAATGCATACTTTTTAATAGAGCTATGCCACTGCTAGATTCATTCCCAAGATAAGTCAAAGAAAGTGTTGACTGGTTATTGATCATAGCCCTTGCTATTTTCAAAGTGTTGATATTCTATAAATTATTCCCTTTGCTTCTGCTAATTTCCTTCTTTATTAGTTTATAAAAGTACCCCAGGGCGGAGCCAAGATGGTGGAGTAGAAACAGCATGTCCAAGGCTCTCCCCCACTCCAGATTACCTCCAAACTATGTAAAAGGGGACTCTGAAAAACTTCTGGAGCCCCAGCACCCAAAGAATGACACAGAGAAGCTAACCTCCTGCTGAGGACAGCCCAGCAGCCCTGCAGGAAGGGCCAGCACAGCACTCTGGGAGCCAGCAGTGCAGTGTGGAGAGCTGAGCCCAAGTCCACGTGAGCCAACGTTTTAGCCCCAAGGCAGCCAGGCCAGCAGCCAACTGGAGGGACCCCAGAACACCAGCAGCTGTGGCAATTCCAGAACGGTCAACACAGACATGCCTGGGACAAAGTGAGAGGTTATTGCTCCATGGACTTTGGGACCAGTATTTGGGGAACATGTTGGCTTCCTCCCCTGGGGGCTACAAGCCACTGAGGAGACGCGTCATTTTGCAGTTTTCAGTAGAGGCTCCAGCTCCTAGCCTGTGAACTGTAGGGAGATCCAACAATCAGTCTGGGGAGGGGGGGGCAGCGGTAAATGCTCTTGCTTTAACCTCCCAGGATCTGTATTATGCTCTGGGGGGGAGGTTGTGGGTGGGTTTCCAGCTTGCCAGAAACAGAAGTTGTCCACCCACGTGTTCGGGACAAAGCTCCCCTGTCTGGTGGCAGAGTTCTACTGTGGCAACAAGCCCAAAAGTAAAGTAATAAAGTGGCAACATGCCAAGGCAAAGGAAACAAAATAAACAGAAAAATGAAACATTAGACTCCTATTTTGGGGGCAAAGAGGATCGAAGCATAGAGCAAGAGGAGGGCTGTGAGGTCAGAAGTCCTGTTCCAAAAGCCCCAAATGAAAATACAACCTGGAAAATTGCCCTGATGTTTTAGATCCAGAGGGCAAAATAGAGGTTGAAAGAATCCACCGATCACCTCCTGAAAAAAGATCCCAAAAAGAAAACTCCCAGGAATATTATAGCCAGGTTCCAGAATCCCTAGATCAAGGAGAAAATACTACAAGCAGCCAGGAAGAAACAATTCCAATATTGTGGAAACACAATCAGAATAGCACAGGACCTTTTAGCTTCTACACTGAGGGATCAAAGGGCATGGAATATGATATTCCAGAGGGCAAAAGAGCTGGGATTGAAGTCAAGGGTCACCTAGCCAGAAAAACTGAGTATCTTGTTTCAGGGAAAATATGATCATTCAGTGGAATAGAGGACTTTCAAGCATTCTTGAGGAAAAAAACAGAGTTGAATAGAAAATTTGACATCCAGACACAAGAAGGAAGAGATACCTGAGAAGGTAATCAGGGAAAAGAAAGCAAAAGAAACTTATCAAAGTTAACCTATTTACATTCCTACATGGAAAAACAATAACTGTAACTGATGAAACTTTTCTCAGTATGAAAATAATGGAAGAAGGGTATATGGTCACATGAATACATATGTGAATGTGTGTATATATGTTTACAGTTATACATGGATAGAGGGCATAGTTCGAATTTGTTGGGAAGGGATGATACCAAAGGGGTGAAATTATGAGGTGAGAGAGGAAAGTGGCAAGAGGAGATGGGGAGAGACAGGGTATCTCATGTAGAAGAAGCAAGGGGAAGTGGCTGCAGAGGAGGGGAAGAATAGGAAGGCAAAAAGGCAAAACCACATTCTCATTGAATTTGGTTCAGGGAGAGAATGACATACATACTAAATGGGATATCTCAACCTGCAGCAGGATAGGGGGAAGGGGGATAAGAGGAGGGATGATGGATGGGAGGGTATTCTTGGGGGGAGGGGAGGTTGGAAGTACCCACTATAGAGGAGGGACAGGATCAAGTAAGTAATGGACCAGGTGGGGGGTAGGATGGGTGGGAGGGAATTATAAGCAGCCTTGTACAATATATCTACTATGGTAATATTTTGCATAGCTATACATGTAGAACACATACTGAATTACTTATCTTCCCAGAGGGAATGGGTGAGAAGGGGGCAAGGGAATGGATCTGAAATTCAAGGTCTTAAAATTATATGTTTCAAATATATATAAATACTATTATTAATACTCTTTTGCATTTAATTGGGAGATAAGATGTACAGGCATTGGGGCACAGAGATTCACCTTGCTCTAATGGAAAAGTCAAAGCGGGTAAGGGAGAAGATATTGGAGAGAGCAGGATGGAGGAAGTGACATCTTGTGGGACTGCTATTCTGGGAGGGTAGGTAGGGGAAAAACGGGGAAAAAATTGTAACTCAAAATCTGGCAGAAATGAGTGATGTAAAAGAGGAGTTAATAAAACATTTGTTTAAATAAAAAAGAAGTACCCCAAAATGTTCAATTTTACAATATTTATACTATAATATAAATAATTCTTCTGGTTATGCTCACTTCACTCTGTATCAGTCCATACAAGGGCTTCTCAATATCAACTATTTCCACATTTCTTCAAGCACAATAACCCACAACACTCCCAGTGCTGTCTAAACCAGATTAAAAATATAATTGGGAAATATTTAATAAAATAAAAACAAAATGAAATATAAATCATCTTATTATGAAGTTTTCTAAGTTAATATGAGGTTTGTAGGGATCCTTATGTATGATTTAGAGCCTCCTATTTTAATTGGAGTTTGATAGCACTATTCTAGAGGACCAGGGATAAAACATGTTATCCACAACAGAGTGTGGATGGATTTAGACTGTGAAATTCTTTCAATAGTATTGTCATCTATATATGTCCGTAAGTATATGTAGATTGATGACTATATCTGTACCTACCTCTGAAGATGAAAGGACAGACATAGATAGTTGGACAGATCGATAGATAGACAGAAAGAGAATAAAGTGATTTTTGTGTATAGCCATTGATGGATTTTTGTTTTTGCATGATTATGCAAAGTTGTTAAAAGCAATAATGGAATAAAATTGTGAGAGTGGTAGAAAAAAGGTTATTTCTGTTCTTTGGTTAATTTTTTTAAAGAAATTGGGGTTACTTGCTCAAGGTTACATGGCCAGTCATTATTTATGTGTGGGTGCTCATTTTCTGAGGCCGGATCCGATCTCGGGTCATCCCAACTCTGAGGCCGGCGCTCTTACTCACTGTGCCACCTAGCCTCCCCACTTTGGTTAATTTTTAAACATATAGGTGAAGCATGCTACAGATGTGGAATGTTGCCTGCACTTTCAGGTCACTGTATTTTTAGTTTTACTTGACTGTTTTACTTTCTTACAAGAGATCTCTCACAAAGTGGGAAGAATGTGTAAATAAAAACTAAACATCAATACAACAAAGTAGGATTTTCATAAACTTTGTTTTTAATGTATTGTTTCTGTCCCTCTTTTTCCCTTGCTTTTCTATTTTAATTTTCTACAGGCCCCTTGAAAGACATAGCTTATTCTCCCTTCTTCATTACTGCATAGTCTACTTGTGGCCTTCTCTATATACGCCCTTATAAGATGGTTTTCCAAAGAAATGCTGACACAAGATTTCAGTGATCCCCTGGGCATTTCTGTAGGGCTGAAGATGAAGTTAGAATGACAATTGTCAACTGGAGATGTGACTCTTTTTGGGGGGGTGAGGGAGAGAGGCAAAGCAAAGTATTCTGATTTCAAGCACCTGTGACAACTATGATTCATGAGGGGGATCTGGGTCACAATCTGCAGCTGGGGAAGCCCCAGGAAAAGCTCATTCTTATTATAAAAACTTGTACTTAATTACAGCTCAGAGCTAGAATAGAGGGTGAATGGCACAGCTGGAAGAAGAAGGGCAAATTAATTTGTTGATTTTTTGTTGTTGTTGTTTAAGATCTCTTACAGAGAAATATGCCCCCTCCTGTTTTTAGCACTGGGTCAGAATGGGAGCCTTACTGAGCATTCTCAAAGACAGAATCAATGAGGGACAAAGTGACTTACATTCAGTATTTATTTGGGCCTATGAACTGATGAAGCTGATTTAGTTTAAAGTTTCTTGTTAGAAAGAAAGCAAAGCTTGGCCAATTTCCAGGATGATTTCCTCCAATTTTTCTCATCCTATAATGTCACCCCTAATGCTTTTGGGGTTCCTTGGTTGTGGATGGTCTGGTCTTGAGATTTAATTAGAGGGGGCAGAGCCAAGATGGTAGAATAAAAGCAGGAACTTGTCTGAGCTCCTGCTCAAACCACCTCCAATACCTCCAATACCTGTAAAATATGACTATAAACAAATTTTAGAGCTACAACTCTACAAAAGTGACAGAGAGAACACATCTCCCAATAATGGCAGCCTGGCAGTCAAACAGGAAGTATCAATTGCATTGGGCTGGGAGCCAAGCACAGTCCTGCATGAGCTGTGCCTGATGAGACTTGAGGCAGCCCTGAACTGCAGAAGATACTGGCCAGAGCAGACTTCAGGAGAGTGAATCTCTAGCAGCTTTGGAGGTTTCCGGACTTCTCAACCCATAAGTACCAAAGACAAAGTAAAAATCAGCAGGGATCTCTGTTGGAACTGGGTGACTGGAAAGCTCAGTCCAGATGCTGCCCCCATATCTCTGGTGCTCCTGGACTACAGATCTTAGGGGACCTAGCAACCAGACCTGCCCAGATCTGGGTCACAGTCTTGAGCAGGGGTCCTGGGGTAAGTGTGCCAGCGCTTGTGGTAGCTGTAGAGAGGGAACCCTCCTCATAGTTCTGACAACTAAAAAAAACCCAGCAATATTAGGACACAGCTCTCTCCATTCAGGAAGTAGAATTCTACCTTGGCAAAGAGCTCAAAAGTCAAGTAATTAGCTGGCAAGATGAACAAACAGAGGAAGCACAAGCATACCATTTTTGGGGGGACAAAAATGATCAAAACATGGAACCAAGGGGCGGCTAGGTGGCACAGTGAGTAGAGCACCAGCCCTGGAGTAAGAAGGACCTGAGTTCAGATCCGGCCTCAGACACTTAATGCACACACAAACAAAAACCTAGCCATGTGACCTTGGGCAAGTTAACCCCAATTGCCCTCCAAAAAGCAAAAAACAACAACAAAAAAAAAAAAAACATGGAACCAGAAGGAAGATAACAAAGTCAAAACTCCTGCATCAAAAGCTTCCAAGAAAAATTTAAACTGGTTACAGGCCATGGAGGAGCTCAAGAAGGATTTTGAAAATCAAGTAAGAGAAGTAGAGAAAAAATGGGAAGAGAAATGAGAATGATGCAAGAAAATCATGAAAAGCAAGTCAACAGCCTACTAAAGGAGAACCAAAAAAATACTGAAGAAAACAACACCTTAAAAATAGATTAAAGTCAAATGGAAAAAGACATCCAAAAAGCCAATGCAGAGAAGAATTCCTTTAAAAGCCAAATTACCCAGATGGAAAAAGAATTTCAATAACTCACTGAAGATAATAATTCCTTTAAAATTAGATTGGAGAAAATGGAAGCTAATGACTTTATGAGAAATCATGGTAATATAAAACAGATCCAAAAAATGAAAAAATAGAAGGCAATGTGAAAATTTGGGAAAACCACTGACCTGGAAAATAGATCCAGGAGAGATAATTTTTAAATTTATTGGACTACCTGAAAGCCTAGAAATTATCGTCCAAGAAATTCTCTAGGAAAGTTGCCCTGATATTCTAGAATCAGAGAGCAAAATGGAAATTGAAAGAATTCACCCATCACTTCTTGAAAAGATCCCCAAAAGAAAATTCATAGGAATATCATAGCCAGATTCCAGAGTTCCCATGTCAAGGAGAAAATATTACAAGTAGTCAGGAAGAAACAGTTTGAGTATTGTGGAAACACAATCAGGATAACACAAGATCTAGTGGCTTCTACATTAAGGGACTGAAGGGCTTGGAATATGATATTCTAGAGGTCAAAGGGGCTAAGATTAAAACCAAGAATCACCTACACAGCAAAACTGAGTATAATGCTTCAGGGAAAGATGTGGTCATTCAGTGAAATAGTGGACTTTCAAGTATTCTTGATGAAAAAAACAGAGCTGAACAGAAATTTGCCTTTCAAATACAAGAAGCAAGAGTTATACAAGAAGGTAAACAGGAAAAAGAAAACTTATTAAAGTTGAACTATTTACATTCCTATATGTAAAAACAATATTTGTAACTCATGAGACATTTCTCAGTATGTGGATAGTTGAAGGGAATATATATGTGTATATATACTCATATGTATGTATATATATATGTATACACACATATATGTGTATATATAGGAGGGTATGTGTGTATATAAATATATATGTGAGTGTGTGTAACATATTTATACATGTATATAGAGACAGAGGGTACAAGATCAGTTGAATAGGAAGGGATAATATTTAAAAAATAAAATTAATAGGTGAGAAGAATATAATGAAAGAGAAAGGGAGAGATAGAATTGGGTAAATTATCTCATATAAAAGAGGCAAGAGATAACTGTTACAATGGAGAGGAAGAGCAGGAAGGTAAAAGGGAATGGGTCAACTCTCATTGAATTAGGCTTAAGGAGGGAATAACATACACACTCAACTGGGCATTTTACTTTGCAGGAAAGTAGGGGGATGGGATAAGAGGGAGGATGATAGGAGGGAGGGCAGATTGGGGGAGAGGATAGTTAGAAGCACACACTTTTGAAAAGAGATAGGGTCAAAGGAGAAAACAGAATAAGTGGGGGGAAGGATAGGATAGAGGAAAATATGGTTAATCTTTCACAATATAACTCCTATGGAAACATTTTGCGCAACTACACATGTACAATCTACATTGAGTGGGTAAAGAGGGAAGAAGGAAAAGAATCTGGTAATCAAAGTTTTAAAAACAAATTGTTTTTGCATTCAACTGGGAAATAAGATATACAGGCACTGGGGGACAGAAAGCCATTTTGCCCAACCAGAAAGTTAGGGGTGGGAGCGGGGAATGAGGGAAGATATAAAAAAAGAGTGGATTGGGGTAAGGGGTATTCAGTAGGCTTGCTATCTTGGGGTGGCGGTCAGGGGACAGATGGGGAGAAAATCTGTAACTGAAAATCTTGTGGAAATCAATGTGAAAATTAAAAATAAATAAATAAAATATTTAAGGGGTAAAAAGATTTAATTAGAGCAATGATCTGAAACCAGCTGTCCAGGAAAAATGAAAAAAACATACCCATTTGTGATCTTGGTGGGGCCCTTCTAGTAGTATATTTTTTTAACTGAAAAGTGAAAATAGCTGCAAAGCACCTTTCCCCAAATTACATCATTCATTGGATCCAGAAATCTTGTTTGACTTGTAAAATGTGCTGGGGTGTATGATAAACTGCTTGAGATTTTCCCTAATGGTGACATAATTTATTTGCCCAAAGAAGCCAATTACGCACCTTCTTTTTCTTATCTGAAAAAGAAAATACATTTGGAAAGGTTGGGACAGCTTTAGTTACAAATTAGTGAAATTCTACATCAAAGAAACTTGCAAGTAACCAAGCCATGCCACAAAAATTAAGGATCTTGAGTACTGATTCAGCTCAGCCCTCTTTGCTGTGATCCCATTCCTATCACTGTGATCATATACTATCACTGGAAAAGATGTGGTGTGATTACTGTGATAAATGTCAGGTGATGAGATCTCAAACCAAATGTGAATTAGTTGCTGCAAAGATATTGACACACATTGTGCAATCCGGTCAAGCATTTATTTGCAAGATTTGCTTCCCTCCACTGTAATGCCCTATGATTAAAATAAAAACACAAGTCCAAAGTTGAACCAGTAGGAAGGAAGAATAACTGACCTAGGCCCTTCCTCAAAATAGAAGTTCCAGGAGAATCTCATCAATGGGAGAAAGAGATTTTAAGGTCAGAGGGAAGTACTGGGAAACTGAAGCACAGTGGTCAAGTCTGAAAACTCAGAAAGAGTCTCAGTTTTCTCATCTATAAAAGGGTCAGGAGGTAATAGCTTATAGGGTTATTAGGTGACTCAAAAGAGACAAAACAAAGAAAATCCTTTGAAAACCTTAAAGCAGTATATAAATGCTGGGCAGTATTATTGTTCTTGTCATGATTATTATATATCTGTCTAGAAAGAATGACTAAAGAAGTAGTGACGAAAATAAAATAATAACATAACTAATTTATGTCTAGATCCAAGAAGAATACATATTTGCTTCACAGATTTATAACACAACAGGAAATAGAAGCTAACATAAGACTAGATAGGGGAGAAAACAAGCAGATAATTACACATATATGAGCATATGTTAGGGACAACTAGAGGGCACAGTGAATAGAGCATTGTGCTTAGAATCAGGAAGACTAGTCTTCATGTGTTCAAATCTGGCCTCAGAAACTTAATAGTTTTGTAACTGTAGGAAAGTCACTTAACCTTGTTAGCCTCAGTTTCCTCATTTGAAAAAATGAGAAGAATAGGGAAATGGCAAACCACTTCAATATCCTTGCCAAGAACTACTAAACAACTGTGTACATATGTAATATATAGACATATATACATAAGTGCTTCTCTTCTCCATCCCTCCTGCCACTTATGTCTTGTCTTGTATGTGTGTCCGTCTCCATACGTCAGATGGTATCCTATAACTTTGAACACTAAACATTAAACAGTGCTAAAGAATTAATGTATTAAGTAAATTTGACAAATTACATATTTCTAATCCAATCATGAGAGTGCTGTTTATCATAAAATAGCTCAAAGTCACTTGTAAAAATGGATTTGTTTATCATGAGTATGGATAATTTCTCATGAAACATCATTTTTATTTTTCTAAGTAAAAGCTGCAGATGATAGCAGGCACAGAAAAATGGCAGCCTATTGGAAGGGACTAGAGGACAAAGTTCACTTAGCAGCCTCCATCAAAAGACAACTTGGCCTGGAATAATGACACCTGGAATATAGCTCTTTAAGATTAAAAAATATCACTCTACTTTTGTTATCTCGTTTAATCTCTAGGAGAGTTAGTACTATTATTATCCCTATTTACAGAGGAGGGAAATGAAACAGAAAAAAATTTACTGATTTGCTCAAGATTATACAGCATTTATTGGAGAATTTGAACTCAGATCTTCCTGACTCTAAGTCCAATACTCTAGGCAATGGAACATATAACTGACTGGATATACTTCATTTAGACATGCTAAACTATAAATTCCATATGGCAAGTATTATGCCAGTTATTTTTCATATGCTGCAACACTTATCACAATGTTCTATATTCAATCACAAATGTAATCAATGTCTGTTTTTCACTGACTAATGAAAAACATATAATTCCACTTGCTGTTGTTGCTTTAGCAGACAACATAATAGACGGTGTTTGAAAGAGCTAGACTATAAGTAGGTGAATTGCTATTGTTGCTTTTGCTGTTGTTGAGTCATTTCCTTCATGTGACTGAAGGCTGAATCTGACTCTCTGTGACCCAATTTCCTGTTTTCTTGGCAAAGATATTGGAGTGATTTGCTATTTCCTTTTCCAGCTCAATTTACACTTGAGGAACTGAGGCAAACTGGGTTAAGTGACTTGCTAAGGGTCATACAGCTAGTAGGTTAAGTGTCTGAGGCGAGATTTGATTTGAGGAAGATGAGCCTTCTTGACTCTAGGCCTGGTAATCTATCCATTGTGCCACCCAACTGCCCAAGTAAATGCATGATCACGAGTAAACAATCACAATCAAAACTATATGATTGTATAATGGATATATGAATAGTTATGCTACCTCCCTCGCAGGACTGTGATACATACACAATCAACTTTGCACGTTTTAAGTTGTTGTATGTATATCAGATATGGCTGGAGGATCATAGATTTGGAACCAAAAGGGTCTTCAACAGACATCCAGAGCAGTCTCTTCATTGTCAAGTTAAGTGTAGTGATATGCCCAAGGCGACTTTAATATTGTCAGTTAGGGAATTTGAACCGAGATCTTCTCAATCAAGGAGTAGTACTTTTTCCACTGTCTATACTTCAAAATAAGGAACCTTGATATTTCACAATTCAGATTCAGCCTTCAAGTACTATATCCCACAGATATGGGCTTTGGTTAAACCTAGAGGCAGAGAAAATGGAGAAAAAATCTGAAGAAACAGAGACTAGCTGTTACGGATCTCCTCCATAGCACTATAGGTATCAAAACAGATTATGTGCATGACAGAGGAAAGTACCATTTCCACTGACCATCCATTTCCATAGGCGTTAGAGCATTCTGCTAGGTTTTTTTTTTAAGTTCCATTCATTGCATACACACTGCTTCTACCTGCCCCTCCCAATCCCCAAAACACAATGCCACATAAACATGTTATAGGATTGTTTTTGTTTTTGTAACATGCCAATTGATGCTCTTTGTTCTATCATTCCTTTGCTAAAGCCCCAGAGCCATGATCTGGCAAAACCTTTGCATGATTTACTTTTTTTCAGAGCTCTATGGTTGAAGGAACATATGTTATCACCATGTGAGGTAATTCTTATTTCTGAATGGCTGTGGCAGTGGAGTTCAACCCTCAGCCAGAATTGCCAACCTAAAAAGGCTTCAAATATGCTCCTGATGACATATAATCTGTTGCCTGAGGTCTAACCTAAATAAATGCTGAAAGACCAATCACCACAAATTTGGTCTTTGGGAGATGAATTCTCTAACCACAGAAATTTACCAAGATGGGGACCACTGTGTCCATCAGTCGAGAGGGTACCCACATTTATTCAAGCACACATCCTTGAAGTGTCCAGATATTCAATGAGATGTGATGAACTTGCAGATCAAGTATAGAAAGCTCTATTATATAATCACTTGTATCAATGTGGTCTTAGTCACTAGCTATGTTTGACTACAAATTTGGCCATATATTTGACATAATAGTCAAAGAGCATTTATTACATGAATACTATGTGCCAGGCACTGAACAAAAGGAGAAATAAAAAAAAATTAAAAAACAGTCCTTCTCCTCAAGCAATTTACATTCTGAAGAGTTAGGAGATGGCATGCAAATGGCTAGATATATGTGAGGCATACACAAAATATAATTTCAGAGAGGAAGACACTAAAAACATTTGAGGGAACTAGGGATAGCCTTCATGGTAAGTTATTACTATTCAGGATGTCAAAAGAGAAAGGCTCAAAATTAATAATTTTGGAATAGAGACCCCACACTTTAATGCCTTTCAAACCCTTTGTATAACTTCTTTCACTTTGTTTCTCTTACTGGTCTTTTAAAAAGTGGCAGAGTGAACTCTTTGAAAGGACTGACTTGACTGTTTGGTCAGTTGCCACTTCTGCCACTAATTTATTCCCTGCAAAAGCTGATGAACCATGCATTCAATTAAAATGTATTTAATCATTCCATCTGCCAAAAGAATGCAAAGTAAACAACTAATTCCCAAAGAATAAAGATGCTGTGCCAATTTTCACTGTGAGAATACTCTGCTTTTCTCTTTATACACTCTTATGTAATAATGGGAGCTGTAAAGAATGGAGTTATTGTCGTGGGTTTGTTACCCAGCATGCACAACCATGTTCAAGGAGCTAGAGAAATTCTTTGGTTTTATTGGACTGCTGTCACATTGACTATTACTTGAAACAAATTGACCACTTACTAGAGCTTAAAGGTGTTTATTATTTTATTCATTGATTTTTATAAAAGGAATCGTTTTTCAGGATTGAAGATATGTAGCTTCCCTGACAACAACTACTAATAATAACCACTTACACTTATATAGCAACTTATGGTTGAAGAGCACATTCAGAGACACTTTCATATTGAAGAAATATAATGTCACCAGGTTGGTCTTTCACAAATGCTTCTAAATTCTGTTGAGAGAAATCTAGAGAATAAAAATTGTTAAACTGCTATGAAACATTTTAGAATAATCCATGTTTTAAAACAAATGATAGTAATTCATAACTATAATTCTTCTAAATCCATTTGATTTTAACAGGCTTAAAATAATTTTACTGTATAATTTACAACACAATTTATCTGTATTACAATGGTCATTTTCTATAATTGCACATTACTAAATCAGGAAACATTGGGGGGAATAAGAATGAGTTTGTGTGAAACTTGCAGACATTGATTACTAAAAATAGCTGGAAAAGCATATTTCTGAATGATTGTATCTAAAAGATTTTTCTTTATAGAACTGGACAGAAGATGCCCTTATTGTCCTACCCTGCTGAGCTGCCTATTTATCAGTAAATTACATCAGTGAATTCAAAGAATATCTATTTCCAAAATGATATTTTAATTGTCAAATCAAAAGTAAGTCATTCACAGATTTGGGTGTTTTCAGACAATTATTCTCAACATTTCAGAAGGAAAACTGAGAGACACAATTTGCTAGATTCAAAAGGGCACTGGGTCAGCTGTAAGACATGATGGCTTTGAATTCTGGCTCTTTTATTTAGTAGCTATCTAGCCTTAGGCTAGCAACTTAACACTCTCAACTTTATTTGCTTTGTCAGTGTCTCACTACCTATATAACCTTACAGAAGGTACTTGACCTCTCCAGACCCCATGTTGTTTATCTATAAATTGAGGGGGTAAACTTGATGATATCTAAGATCCCCTCCAACTCTAAATTCATATGAAAGAAAAAGAATAAAAATTACTCTAGACTTAATCAAAAAGGGAGAATTTAGTGTGAGTTACAGATGGTACAGTTAAAATTGTAGTATTTACTCTTTATTTGGAGTTACTATTTATCATTTGCTCTAATAAGTGACCTGATGCATGACAATTCCTAGTAAATATCTTTGACCCTTTTAGGAATGCTAAGGATAGCTTCTATGATGCTTCTAATACCCTTGGCACAAATAACCAACTGATATTGGAGGTAAAGACCTATACATGCAAGCTGCTGAATTTAACATTGAACTTTAGTTTAAAAAAGATTATTGAACAAATTAATCAAGGGGCAGTATCTGAGCTTTATAGAAATGGAAGGGATGTCCACAGACAGCAAGTACATGTTTATTAAGAATAAATTATACCCACCAAAAACCCTCACTTTTTGTGTTATTAGACTGTTAAATCAAGGGAATGCAATGGATCTACAATAAGAGAGAGAACATGTACAAGATGTTCCAAAAATCTTAGCTTAGCTTGAATCTGTAATAGCTTAAAATTATACTAAGGCTTTTGGGAAACCCTGTATTCAAAGACATTTGCTTTAAAGTTTTTCAAATGTTTTCCATACATCATTTTATCTGATCCACTCAATGACCATAGGAGGTAAGAGCTGAAGGTATTTCCCCCCATTTTACAGATGAAGAAACCAAGGCCAAGAGAAATTAAGTAAATTAAGTAAAGATAATATGGTTAATAAGTGTCTCTGGTAACATTTAAACCCAGGGATTCCTGACTCCAAACTATATATACTCTCAAATATGGCTCACTGTTCTATATATCCACAGAGGATATAGAGGTTGTCAGAAGAGAAAAACCCTCAGAAGAGAAGACTAGTACATGCCCATGGTAGAAGGTGATTTATTCAGTGTCTTAAAGGAAGCTGGGGAAATTAAGAGGCAAATGTGAGAAGAGAGGGCATGGGAAATTTCTAATGCAAAGACAGAGAGGCAAAAAATGGATTGTTATTTTCAAGGAACAACAAGGAGGAAAGTGTGACTGGATTACCATATATATATATATATATATATATATATATATATATATATATATATATATACATGTATATGTATATGTATATGTAGAGAGAGAGAAAGTGGAATAGTTCTGGAAAGGTAGAAGAGATGTGGCACTGAGGAGATTCAAATGATATAAATAGGCATGTTTAGATTTGATCCTGGAGGAAATAGTATCCTGGAGTTTAATGAGTAAAATTTACGACATGGGCAGAACTACACTTCAGGAAAATCTCTCTGGCACCTGGACAGTGAATGGACTATAGTGAGAAGACAGATGAGGCAGGGAGGCCAAGTAAAAGATCATTATAATAGTCTAGATACTGAAGCAGGGAGGTAGCCACGTGAGTAGAAAAAAGAATACAGACAAGAGATGTTGGGAAGGGGTAAATAATCATGTTTTTTCAAGGGACTGACTATACAGACACATTTGGATTGAAGAATCTAGGATGGCATCAAACATGATTTTGCTAGTGCTACTTATAAAAATAAATATCCATAAAGTATCATCCTTTCGCTGATGTAGATGTACAATGTCTCCAGCCTAGAATCAATTTTAGTTCTATTCATTTTGCCAAGGGGAGGCCAACACACTAAGCCCATGCCTGATGAATTACTGTAAGATATTCCCTTCTTTCCCTGCCTTTCCCTTTTCTTCCTTTCCTTTCCCTTCTTTTCTTCACACCAAGACTGTGAATTGGGGAACTGGTGAAAGAGAGCGGTGCCTTCTATAGTAACAGAGGAAGATTTGGGGGAATGACAGAAAGTTATGTTTTAGACATGTTGGGTTTGAGATGCCATTGAAGCACCCATTTCTTTCTTTCTTTTGCTATTAGTTTACAGCATTCAGTTCCAAAAGTTTTGAGTTCCAAATCCCCCTCCCCATCTGCCCTTCTCCCTTCCCTGCCCCCTACACGATGGTGGCATGTGATCCAATACAGGTTCTACACTTAACCTCACATTAAACATTAGTCATGTTGTAAAGAATTATAACTAATAGAATGAATAGCGAGGAAGAAGAAACAAAACAAAACGAAAAAGGGAGAGAGCAAGTAGTTTGCTTCAATCTTCATTCAGACTCTGTAATTCTTTCTCTGGATGTGGATAGCCTTTTCCATCATAAGTCTCTTGGAGTTGTTTTATAACCTTGCATTGCTGAGAGGAGCCCAGATTATCTAATTGAGTCACCACAGATACAATGTGTATAATAGTATACAGTGTTCTCCTGGTTCTGTTTCCCTCATTCAGCTTCAATTCACATAAGTCTCTCCAGGTTATTATGAAGTCCATCTGCTCCTCATTTCTTATTTTATTTTATTTTATTTTATTTTTTTAAACAAATACTTTATTAACTTCTGTTTTACATCATTCATTTCCGCCAGATTTTGAGTTACATTTTCCCCCCATTATTCCCCTACCCATCCTCCCAGAATAGCAGTCCCACAAGATATCGCTTCCTCCAATCTGCTCTCTCCCATACCTTCTCCCATACCCCCATCGACTTTTCCATTAGAGGAAGATGAATCTTTGTGTCCCAATGCCTGCACATCTTATCTCCCAATTATAGGCAAAAGAGTATTAATAATAGTATTTATATATATATTTGAAACATTTAATGTTATGACCTTGAATTTCAGATCCATTTCCTTCCTCCTTTGTCACCCATTCCTTCTTGGGATATAAGTAATTCAGTATATGTTGTACATGTCTAGCTATGCAAAACATTATCATAGTAGATATATTGTACAAGGCTGCTTATAATTCCCTCCCACTCATCCCACCCCCGACCTGGTCCATTCCCTACATGATCCTGTCCCTCTTCTATAGTGGGTACTTCCAACCTCCCCTCACCCCAAGGCTGCCCTCCCATCCATCATCTCTCCTCTCATCCCCCTTCCCCCTATCCTGCTGCAGGTTGAGATATCCCATTTAGTATGTATGTCATTTTCTCCCTGAACCAAATTCAATGTGAATGTGGTTTTGCCTTTTTAGCCTTCCTTATTCTCCCCCTCCTTGCACCCACTTCCCCTACATGAGATAGTTTACCCTACCATGTCTCTCCCCATCTCCTCTTGCCACTTTCCTCTCTCACCTCATAATTTCATCCCTTGAGTACTCTCCCTTCCCAACAAAATCAACCTATGCCCTCTATCCATATATAACTGTAACCATATACACACACATTCACATATGTATTCATATGACCACACCCCCTTCTTCCATTATTTTCATAGTGAGAAAGATATCATCAGTCACAGTTATTGCTTTTCCATATAGGAATGTAAATAGTTCAACTTTGATAAGTTCCTTTTGATTTCTTTTCCCTGATTACCTTCTCAGGCATCTCTTCCTTCTTGCGTCTGGATGTCAAATTTTCTATTCAACTCTGGTTTTTTCCTCAAGAATGCTTGAAAGTCCTCTATTCCACTGAATGACCATATTTTCCCCTGAAACAAAATACTCAGTTTTGCTGGGTAGGTGACCCTTGGGTTCATTCCCAGTTCTTTTGCCCTCTGGAATATCATATTCCATGCCCTTCGATCCCTCAGTGTAGAAGCTGCCAGGTCTGGGCTATTCTGATTGTGTTTCCACAATATTGAAATTGTTTCTTCCTGGCTGCTTGTAGTATTTTCTCCTTGATCTGGGGATTCTGGAACCTGGCTATGATATTCCTGGGAGTTTTCTTTTTGGGATCTTTTTCAGGAGGTGATCGGTGGATTCTTTCAACCTCTATTTTGCCCTCTGGATCTAAAACATCAGGGCAGTTTTCCTTGAGAATTTCTTGAAGGGTGATTTCTAGGTTCTTTCCTTGATCATGGCTTTCAGGTAGTCCAATAATTTTTAAATTGTCTCTCCTGGATCTATTTTCCAGGTCAGTGGTTTTTTCCATGAGATATTTCACATTGCCTTCTAATCTTTCATTTGTTTGGATCTGCTTAACAGCATCTTGATTTCTCATAAAGTCATTAGCTTCCATTTGCTCCAGTCTAACTCTGAAGGAATGAATCTCCTCAGTGAACTTTTGAGATTCTTTTTCCATCTGGCAAATTCGACTTTTTAAGGCATTCTTCTCCTCATTGCCCTTTTGGGCCTCCTTTGCCATTTGAGTTAGTCTATTTTTTAAGTTGTTGTTTTCCTCAGTCAGGCTGTTGACCCTCATTTCATACTTTTCCTGCATCCTTCTCATTTCTCTTTCCAATTTTTCCTCCACTTCTCTTATTTGATTTTTAAAGTCCTTCTTAAGGTCCTCTATGGCCTGCAACCCACTCATGTTTTCCCCTGGGGCTTTTGGAGCAGGACTTCTGACCTCACAGTCCTTTTCCCGCTCTATGCCCCCAAAATAGGAGTCTAGGGTTGCATTTTCTGTTTCCTTTGCCTTGGCATGTTGCCACTTAATTGCTTGACTTTTGGGCTTGTTGCCACACTATGGCTTTAAGGCCAGATAGAGGAATTTTCGTCCCGAACGTGTGGGGGGCAACTTCCGTTTCTGGCAAGCTGTAAACCCACCCACAACTTCCACCCTAGATCACAATCCAGATCCAGGGAGGTTAAAGCAAGAGCGATTACCCCCCAAGACTGATCGCTGGATCTCCCCACGATTTGTAGGCTGGGAGCCGGAAATGCCTCTGAAAACTACACAGTGGCGTGTCTCCTCAGCAGCTTCTAGACCCCAGGGGAGGGAGCTGACGCATTCCCCAAATACAGGTCCCAAAGTCCATAGGACACTAACCTCTACTTTGTCCTAGGCAAGTCTATGTTGATAATTCTGGCGTCTCCACAGTTCCTGGTGTTCTGGGGTTCCTCCAGCCGGCTGCTGGCCCTGCCGCCCTGGGGCTAAAACCTCGGCTCATGTGGACCTGGGCTCCGCTCGGCTCCTGCGCTCTGCGCGCTGCCGGCTCCCAGACCACTGCGCTGGTCCTTCCTGCAGGGTGCTGGGCTGTCCTCAGCGGGAGGTTAGCTTCTCTGTGTCGTTCTGTGGGTGCTGGGGCTCCAGAAGATTTTCAGAGTCCTTTTTTACATAGTTTGTGGAGAATCTGGGGGCAGAGAGGCTTGGACGAGCTGTTTCTACTCCGCCATCTTGGCTCCGCCTGCTCCTCATTTCTTATAGCACAATAGTATTACATTTCATCCATACACCACAACTTGTTTAGCCATTCCCCAATCAATAGGCATACCCACAATCTCCAATTCCCTGCCACCACGAAAAGAACCACCACAAATATTCCTTTATACAGAGCCTTTTCCCATTCCTAAGATTTCTTTGGGATACAGCACCAGAAGCACCACCACTGGGTCAAAGGGCATGCACACCTCTATAGCCCCCTAGGCATAACTCCAAACTGTCCTCCAGAATGGCTGAACCAGTTCACAACTCCACCAACAATATGCATTAATGTTCCAATCTTCCCACATCCTCTCCAGCAACTATCATGCGATTGCTTTGTCATGTTAGCCAATCTGACTGGTAAGATGTGGCACCCAAGAGTTATTTAGATCTGTACCTCTCCAATCAACAGTGATACAAAGCATCCTTTCATATTCCTATAGATATATCTAATTTCTTTCTCTGAAAACTGCCTCTTCATATTTTTTGACCATTTATCAATTGGGGAATGCCTTATATTCTAATGAATTTTACTGAGTTACCTGTATGTTTTAGAAATAAGCCTATTATCAGAGACACTGGTTATAAAAATTATTTCCCAATTTTCTGCTTCCCTCCTAATCTCGGTTACCTTGGCTTTGTTTGTACAAAAACATTTCAATGTAATATAATCAAAATTATCCACTTTGCATTTCCTAATTCTCTCTCTTGTTTGGTCATATATGCTTCCCTTTTTCATAAATCTGACAAGTAAACTATTCCTTGTTCTCCCAGATCCCTTATACTATCAGCCTTTATATCTAAATCATGAACCCTTTTAGACTTTATTTTGGTATAAAGTGGTAGATATTGGTTTGCCATACAATTTTCCCAGTTTCTGCCATATGATTTTCCAGTTTTCCCAGCAGTTTTTGATAAATACTATGTTCTTATTCCAGAAGCTGGAGTCTTTGTGTTTATTAAACAGTAGATAAATATAGTTATCAACTACTGTGTCTCCTGTACCTAATCTATTCCACTGATCTACCACTCTATTCATCAACCAGTACCAAGTAGTTTTGATGACTACTCCTCTATAATACAGTTTAAAATCTGGTATGGCTAGGCTACCTTCCTTAGCATTCTTTTTCATTAATTCCCTTGATATTCTGGAGCTTCTGTTCTTCCAAATAAATTCTGTTACGATTTTTTTCTAGTTCTATAAAATAATTTTTGGTAATTTGACTGGTATGACACTAAATAGGTAAATTAATTTAGGCAAAATTGTCATTTTTATTATAGTAACTCGACCTAACCATGAGCAACTGATGTGCTTCCAATTATTTAGATATGACTTTATTTGTGTGGAAAATGTTTTGTAATTGTATTCATATAGTTCCTGGGTTTGATTTACCAGGTAGACTCCCAAATATTTTATAATGTCTATAGTAACTTTAAATGGAATTTCTCTTTCTATTTCTTGCTGTTAGGCTTAGTTACAAATATATAGGAAAGCTGAAGATTTGTGTGGGTTTATTTTATACCCTGCAACTTTGCTAAAGTTATTATTTCACATAGCTTTTTCTTGATTCTCTAGGATTCTTTAAGTATATCAATCAAATCATCATATCATCAACAAAGAGTGATAACTTTGTCTCTTCTTTACCTATTTTAATTCATTCAATTTCTTTTTCTTCTCTTATTGCTATAGCTAACACTTCTAGCACCAAATTGAATAATGGGTGATAGTAGACATCCTTGTTTAGCTCCGATGTTATTTGAAATGCATCTAGCTTATCCCCATTACATATAATAGTTGCTGATGGTTTGGGATAGATGCTACTTATTATTGTAACGAAGACTACATTTATTATTTCTATGCTTTCTAGAGTTTTTAATAGGAATGGGAGTTAAATTCTGTAAAAAGCTGTTTCTGAATCTATTGAGATAATCATATGGTTTCTACATGTTTTGTTTTTGATATGATCAATTGTACTAAGAGTTTTCCTAATATTAAACCAGCCTTGCATTCATGGAATAAATCTTATCTGATCAAAGTGTATTATTCTCATGATATGTTGCTGTAATCTTTTTGCTAATATTTTATTTAAATTTTTTGCATCTATATACATTAGGGAAATTTGCCTATAATTTTCTTTCTGTTTTGACTCTTCCTGATTTAGGTATCAGTACCATATTTGTATCATAAACAGAAGTTGGTAGGACTCTTCTTATCCAATTTTCTCAAATGCTCTATAATGTATTGGAATTAATTGTTGTTTAAATGTTCGATCGAATTCACTTATATATCCATCTGGCCCTGGAGATTTTTTCCTAGGTAATTCATTGATGGCTTGTTCCATTTTTTTTCCTGAGATAGGATTATTTAAGTATTTTACATTTTTGTAAAATATTCATCCATTACTTCATTTTCAATGATACCTTTTAGCAGGATATAGTTTCCTTCCTTATCTCTTTTAATTAAATCTATATTTTTACTTTCACTTTATCTGAGATTAGGATTGCTACCCCTCTCCCCCTTTTTTTACTTTAGCTAAAGCATAATATATTCTACTCCAACCCTGAAGCATCCATTTCTGGATGTTAAAATGTAATTGGTGATATAGTATTGGAGCTCAAGAGAGAGGGGAGGAGAAAAAGCAGAAATTCAGAAGAAACACTGGAATATAAGGTCAGAGTTAGACTGCATTATCCTTATACTACAGAAGTAGGAAGATAAGCATATGGAATAAGACCAGGTTATTGATAAAGCATGCCTGCCAGCATGTTACACTAATATCTTCATGAATTAAATTTTCAGAGAGTGAAACTCATCAAAGAAAAAATCAAAACACATAAAAACAAGAGAAACACATCTAAAGTAACAACAAGACAAGTATAGATGATTTGAACGAACAGATGAATAGGAAAGAGGGACACTTTTTGATTTCTATAAGAAGCTCTACTGTGAACAATCTACAAAGCAAAAATATACAATAAATACATAAGAGAAGCTAAATTTCAGAACAGCGTAGACAGGAAAATAAGTGATGACTGCATAGTGAATTAATATTTCTTAGAAAAGAATGCCATGAAAGAATGTTACTCAAATTAAGAGGAGGGGATGGAATGAGGGAGCCAGAGATTTAGGAAGATTTTGAACTATATTCTTACCTGAGCTGGAAAAGGGTGGATAGGAAATAACAGAGAAAAATAATTAAAAGTTCAAAGACTAAAAAGATAGAAGTAAGAAGTGAGGGGAAGAGACTATGATAAAATTAGTCTTCCGAGATTTAACTGCATGAACCAAGTACCAAATATTAAAAGGAGAGAAAACCAGTAAAACTTTGAGGAAAAAAGCTAATAAAGACCTTAAATTTGAGTAGATTAAACTACTTATGAAATAGAAAAGGAAATTTCAAAATGGATAAGAAAAAAACAATAATTTGCTGCATACAAAGATAATTTAAGAAACAAAAGCACAAGAACAGTGAAAATGATAAGCTAGAGTAAAATTTACTTTCATTTAACTCCAAAGGATTAAGAGAAGCAATAATGATCTCAAACAAGACAACAAGAATTGGCAAAAGTCAGTCAATTTAGCTAACACCAATAGTGAAATTTTCTGCCAATGAGTCAATCACTAAGTACCTATCAAACACCAGATACTATCTTACTTCATGTTACAAATACAAGGAATGAAACAATTTCTATTCAAAAAGTGGTATGCAGTGGGGAAAACAAATCTTTGCATTAAAAATAACTAACAACAACCGAAATGAATATAGTGCTTTAGGATCTTATCTCATTTGAAACTGACAATTACCAGGTGAAAAGAAGGCACCATTATACATAGTGTACCAATGAGAAAATTGAGTCTCTAGAAGTAACTTATATATACTTCTATGCCTAATGCCTGAGGTTAGATTTAAACATTTGTCTACTTGCTATGACATACATATATATGTGTGTATGGATATATGTTTGCCAAAAGTTTACATAACTGATGAATATTGCCCAAAAGAGACGTGGTCAAAGCATCTGAACAAAGATAGTGCCCAATAAAACGAATTTGAAGATCTGCCACATGCATGAAATCAACAAAACTGGTAAAGAGTTCAAATTGATCTGTGTTTTCATAAATTTGGGAATTCCTTCCAAAGATGCCTGAGCATCTTCTGAAACGCTTATCCATTTCTTCCCAAATGTTCACCACAGGAATTGCGCATCACACAGGTACCTGTAGAGAACTGGGACTGTCCAGCTGATATCTTCTTTGTTCTGGCCATGTGACCAATTCACCCTCTCTTCCTATCATACTCTTTCTTTTTTTTTTTTAACAAATGCTTTATTAACTTCTGTTTTACATCATTCATTTCCACCAGATTTTGAGTTACAATTATTTTCCCCCATTTTTCCCCTACCCACCCTCCCAGAATAGCAGTCCCACAAGATATCACTTCCTCCAATCTGCTCTCTCCCATACCTTCTTCCATATCCCCATCGACTTTTCCATTAGAGGAAGGTGAATCTTTGTGTCCCAATGCCTGCAATCTTATCTCCCAATTACAAGCAAAAAAGTATTAATAAGAGTATTTATATATATTTGAAACATTTAATGTTAAGACCTCAAATTTCAGATCCATTTCCTTCCTCCCTTGTCACCCATTCCCTCTGGGGAGATAAGTAATTCAGTATATGTTGTACATGTCTAGCTATGCAAAACATTATCATAGTAGATATATTGTGCAAGGCTGCTTATAATTCCCTCCCACTCATCCCACCCCCCACCTGGTCCATTCCCTACATGATCCTGTCCCTCTTCTATAGTGGGTACTTCCAACCTCCCCTCCCCCTAAGGATGCCCTCCCATCCATCATCCCTCCTCTCATCCCCCTTCACCCTATCCTGCTGCAGGTTGAGATATCCCATTTAGTATGTATGTCATTCTCTCCCTGAACCAAATTCAATGAGAATGTGGTTTTGCCTTTTTTGCCTTCCTATTCTCCCCCTCCTTTGCAACCACTTCTCCTTGCTTCTTCTACATGAGATAGTTTACCCTACCCTGTCTCTCCCCATCTCCTCTTGCTACTTTCCTCTCTCACCTCATAATTTCATCCCATGAGTATTCTCCCTTCCCAACAAATTCAACCTATGCCCTCTATCCATATATAACTGTAACCATATACACAAATTCACATATGTATTCATATGAACACACACCCTTCTTCCATTATTTTCATAGTGAGAAAGATATAATCAGTCACAGTTATTGCTTTTCCATATAGGAATGTAAATAGTTCAACTTTGATAAGTTCCTTTTGATTTCTTTTCCCTGATTTCCTTCTCAGGCATCTCTTCCTTCTTGTGTCTGGATGTCAAATTTTCTATTCAATTCTGGTTTTTTCCGCAAGAATGCTTGAAAGTCCTCTATTCCACTGAATGACCATATTTTCCCCTGAAACAAAATACTCAGTTTTGCTGGGTAGGTGACCCTTGGGTTCATTCCCAGTTCTTTTGCCCTCTGGAATATCATATTCCATGCCCTTCAATCCTCAGTGTAGAAGCTGCCAGGTCCTGGGCTATTCTGATTGTGTTTCCACAATATTGAAATTGTTTCTTCCTGGCTGCTTGGAGTATTTTCTCCTTGATCTGGGGATTCTGGAACCTGGCTATAATATTCCTGGCAGTTTTCTTTTTGGGATCTTTTTCAGGAGGTGATCAGTGGGTTCTTTCAACCTCTATTTTGCCCTCTGTATCTAAAACATCAGGGCAGTTTTCCTTGAGAATTTCTTGAAGGGTGATTTCTAGGTTCTTTCCTTGATCATGGCTTTCGGGTAGTCCAATAATTTTTAAATTGTCTCTCCTGGATCTATTTTCCAGGTCAGTGGTTTTTCCCATGAGATATTTCACATTGCCTTCTAATCTTTCATTTGTTTGGATCTGCTTAACAGCATCTTGATTTCTCATAAAGTCATTAGCTTCCATTTGCTCCAGTCTAACTCTGAAGGAATGAATCTCCTCAGTGAACTTTTGAGATTCTTTTCCATCTGGCAAATTCGACTTTTTAAGGCATTCTTCTCCTCATTGTCCTTTTGGGCCTCCTTTGCCATTTGAGTTAGTCTATTTTTTAAGGTGTTGTTTTCCTCAGTCAGGCTGTTGATCCTCATTTCATACTTTTCCTGCATCCTTTGCATTTCTCTTTCCAATTTTTCCTCCACTTCTCTTAGTTGATTTTTAAAGTCCTTCTTAAGGTCCTCTATGGCCTGCAACCCACTCATGTTTTCCCCTGGGGCTTTTGGAGCAGGACTTCTGACCTCACAGTCCTTTTCCCGCTCTATGCCCCCAAAATAGGAGTCTAGGGTTGCATTTTTCTGTTTCCTTTGCCTTGGCATGTTGCCACTTAATTACTTGACTTTTGGGCTTGTTGCCACACTATGGCTTTAAGGCCAGCTAGAGGAATTTTCGTCCCGAACGTGTGGGGGGCAACTTCCGTTTCTGGCAAGCTGTAAACCCACCCACGACTTCCACCCTAGATCACAATCCAGATCCAGGGAGGTTAAAGCAAGAGCGATTACCCCCCCAAGACTGATCGCTGGATCTCCCTACAATTAATTCGCAGGCCAGGAGCTGGAGCTGCCTCTGAAAACTACAAAATGGCATGTCTCCTCAGAGGCTTCTAGCCCCCAGGGGAGGAAGCTGATGCATTCCCCAAATACTGGTCCCAAAGTCCATAGGACACTAACCTCTTACTTTGTCCTAGGCATGTCTATGTTGATAATTCTGGAGTCCACACATCTGTTGGTGTTCTGGGGTCTCTCCAGCCGGCTGCTGGCCCTGCCGCCCTGGGGTTAAAACCTCTGCTCACACGGACCTGGGCTCGGCTCAGCTCCCCGTGCTCTGCGTGCTGTGTGCTGCCAGGTCCCAGACCGCTGCGCTTATCCTTCTTGCAGGGCTGCTGGGCTGTCCTCAGTGGGAGGTTAGCTTCTCTGTGTTGTTCTGTGGGTGCTGGGACTCCAGAAGTTGTTCAGAGTCCCCTTTTACATGGTTTGGGGGGAATCTGGGGGCAGAGTGGCTTGGGCGAGCTGTTTCTACTCTGGCATCTTGGCTCCGCCCCCCCCCATACTCTTTCTTGCTGACATATTTTCCTCCTGTTTTTCTACAGAGTTTCTTATTAGATTTATCCCGTATCCTGTAAATTCGCATTCTCTGTATCTCCATTAACTAAGTAGCATTCTAGGTCTTTAAATTTCTCTGTTGATTAATTTGCTTTAAAATTCAGCATGATATAATTTAGTCAGTGCTGTCATTTCTGTTGTCCTTTTAACTTTTTTAATTCAATTATTTTTTTATCAAATTCTTTATTAACTTCTAGTTTACACCATTCATTTCCACAAAATTTTGAGTTACAAATTTTCTCCCCATTTTTCCCTGAACCACCACCCCAAAATAGCGATCCCCTTCCTACAATCCGCTCTCTCCCATATCTTCTCCCATACCCCTTCCGACTTTCCAGTAGGGGGCATGGTGGATCTCTATGCCCCAGTGCCTGTATATCTTATTTCCCTGTTACATTTAAATAATATTAAAAATAGTATATACATTTATATATATATATATATACACATACACAAACATATATATACATATACATATATATACATATACATATATATATATTTTTTTTTAAATATTTGATTTTAAAACTTTGAATTCCAGATTCATTCCCTTCCTCCCTTGTCACCCACCATTACTGGGAAAATAGGCAATTCAGTATAGGTAGTACATATGTAGCTATGCAAAACATTTTCATAGTAGATATATTATAAAAGACTGACTATATTTCTCTGCATCCTATCGCATCCCCACTTGTTCTGTTCTTTGCTTTGATCCTGTCCCTTTTCAAAAGTGGGTGCTTTATATGTATATGTATGTATATATGTGTATATATACATATAAGTATGTACATATGCATACATACATATATATATACACACACAAACAGTTCTATTCCCTTCAACTATTCGCATACTAAGAAAAGTTTCATAAGTTACAATTATCATTTTTCCATGTAGGAATGTAAATAGTTCAATTTTGATAAGTTCCTTATGATTTCTCTTCCCTCTTTACTTTCTCATGCTTCTCTTGCTTCTTGTATCTGAATGTCAAATTTTCTATTCAACTCTGATTTTTTCATCAAGAAAGCTTGAAAGTCCTCTATTCCACTGAAGGACCATATTTTCCCATGAAACATGATACTCAGTTTTGCTGGATGGGTGATTCTTGGTTTTAATCCCAGATCCTCTGACCTCTGGAATATCATATTCCAAACCCTTCAACCCCTCAGTGTAGAAGCTGCCAGATCCTGTGTTATCCTGATTGTGTCTCTACAATATTCAGATTGTTTCTTCCTGGCTGCTTGTAATATTTTCTCCTTGATCTAGAAATTCTGGAACCTGGCTACAATATTCCTAGGAACTTACTTTTTGGGATCTTTTTCAAAAGGTGATTGGTGGATTCTTTCAATCTCTGTTTTGCCCTATGGTTCTAAAAGATCAGGGCAATCTTCCTTGAGAATGTCTTGAAGGATGATTTCTAGTTTATTTATTTATTTTTTTTTATCATGGCTTTCAGGTAGTCCAATAATTTTTAAATCATCTCTCCTGGATCTATTTTCCAGGTCAGTGGTTTTCCCAATGAGATAGTTCACATTGCCTTCTATTTTTTCATTTGTTTGGATTTGTTCAATAGTATCTTGGTTTCTCATAAAGTCACTAGCTTCCATTTGCTCCAACCTAATTCTAAAGGAATGATTCTCTTCAGTGAGCTTTTGAGATTCTTTTTCCATCTGGCAAATTCACATTTTAAGGCATTCTTCTCCTCATTGCTTTTTTGAGCCTCTTTTGCCATTTGAGTTAGTCTATTTTTAAGGTGTTATTTTCTTCAGTCAGGTTGTTGACTCTCATTTCATAATTTTCTTGCATCATTCTCATTTCTCTCCCCAATTTTTCCTCCATTTTTCTTATTTGGTTTTCAAAATCCTTCTTAAGGTCCTCTATTACAGGCCTTAAGGCCTGTAACCAGCTTGTATTTTTCTTGGAAGCTTTTGGTGTATGAGTTCTGACTTCGCTGTCTTCCCCCTGTTCCTTACTTTTTTCCTTTTTGTCCCCCAAATAGGAGTGTAAACTTGGGTTGCTCTGCTTGCTTTGTTTCCCTCCTTTGCTCATGTTGCGACTCAATTACTTAATTTTGGGGCTTTTGCCCACAGTAGGACTCTGCTAGCAGACAGGGGAGCTTTGTGCCAATTGCTGGGGTTTTCTCAGCACACTTTATGGCAAGCTGGTCGCATACCTCAGGACTTCCACCCTAGACAGCAATCCAGATCCACACAGGTTAAAGCAAAAGCTAGTACCTCTTATACTGGTTGCTTGGTACCCCTACAAGCTGCAGTCCAGGAGCTGAAGCAGCCATGTGGGTGTGGCTGCACAGCCATGGTGCCTCAGCTGCTTCTTGCCCTGGGGGCAAAGGCCAACCACACTCGAGAACTACTGGATCCCAAAGTTCACACTGCACTGATTTCTCACTTTGTCCTTAGCATCTATGTGTTGATAATTCTGGAAACTGCCATAGCTGCTGGTGATCTGAAATCCCTCCAGCCTATGGTTAGTTGTAGCCTCCCTGAGGCTAAGACCCCTGGCTTGTGTGGTGCTGGGGTCGGCTCCCAGAGCGCTGTGCTGGCTGCTTCCTGTCAGCCTGCTGGGCTGTCGTCAGCAGGAGGTTAGGTTCTCTGTGTCATTCTGTGGGTTCTGTAGCTCCAAAGTTTGTCCAGAGTCACCTTTTACTTGAATTGCAGGAGGTGGAAGCCAGAGCCCTGAGGAAGTCCTGTTTCTACTCCACCATCTTGACTCCGCCGTAATTGCTTGTTTTAACAATTCAGGATTAAGTCATATTGATTTCATATCACATAATTTTAAATGCAATTTTTCTTTAAAAATCCTAATATTAGGCCTAATCATCACAGCTGGCTCATAGATAATGTTCCAATAAATAACAAATCTTTCCCTGACTCCAAAATTATAACCTCTTCCATTTCTATGGTCTTATATGGTGCTCGCTATATCTATCTATCAATTCTTTTTTTAAAAAATGCTGATTATATACAATACTATGTAGAGATGTGAGGCTTCTATGTCACCTGCAAGCCTTTGACCTCTCTCATTCCTTCTTCTTGAACTGTGGCTCTTTGTATATTTCTCCCTTTTTATCACCTTTGCACTAATAATTATACTAAATATCACATTATATGTTGATTTTTTGATGAGTTCTATTAAGCTCTTCATAAAATTTCTTTGTTTCTTTGTCCTCAGCAGCAACTGTTGGTATAGAAATCACTACTATTTTCATGGTGGTATTTTTGTAAGTAAGAATCTTTACAGTAATAATGAGAGGCAACATAGTATAGTCCATGGAGAGCTAACCTTGAACTCATGAAGGCATAGGTTTAAGTGTGACATTGGTTTAAGTCTGACATCTGAGACATACTGGCTATGTGACCCTGGTCAATTCAACTAAACTCAGTTCTCTGGGCAACTTTCTAAAATTTATTAATTGCAGTTCAGGTGAAACATATTGGTTGAGGGAACTTCCTCAGCTAGGAATTTCCTGTTTTATTGACATCATTGGCCCAGTCCCCATCCTTATCTCCCCAATGCTGAAATATGCAATAACAATGTCTTATGAAATATGCAGGGGAGGGTGTCTGGGTAGACATCAAATGAATTCTTCCAACTCTTTTTTGTCCTTCCGGTAATTTCCAGTAAACCATCCTTCTGCAAAGTTGCAAAGGAGCAAAGTTGCTACTTTCTTTTTCTTCCTTCCTCTTTCTTTTCCTTCCTCTCCTTCCTCCTCTTCTTCCTTTTCTTTTTTCTCCTTCCTCTTCCTCCTCTTCCTCCTCCTCCTCCTCTTCTTCTTCTTTCTCTTCTTCCTCCTCTTCTTCCTCCTTTTATTCCTTCTCCTTCTCCTTTTTCTCACTAACTACTCTGGCCCTCACTGCCTAAAATACAAGTAGATTACATCTCACCCTTCCCCCAAAGTTCTCTAGTACCCTTAAGGGAAGAAAAAAAACAAACCAGCCAAAACTTTATTTTTTTTTTTTTGGAGGGCAATTGGGGTTAAGTAACTTGCCCAAGGTCACACGGCTAGGTTTTTTGTTTGTGTGTGTTAAGTGTCTGTGACTGGATCTGAACTCAGGTCCTTCTGACTCCAGGGCTGGAGCTCTACTCACTGTGCTACCTAGACGCCCCAAATGGGTTTTTTAAATTAAAAAAATAAACCCCACAAGCTGTTAACTTAATATTATGTTATTTTATCTCCATCCACCACTTCCTTTGTACATTGCCCTATAATACTCGGTGAATAGAGAGCTAGACTTGGAATCAAGAAGACCCGAGTTAAAATCCTGCATCAATTACTCAATAGCTGTAAAATCCTAAGAAAATTTTTTAATCTCTCTTAGCTTAGTTTTCCCTCCTCTGTAAAATGAGCATACTAATAGCACCAATCTCACAGGGTTGTTGTAATGATTAGATAATAATGTGCTTAAAGCACTCTGGAAACCTTAAATCACTATGTAAATGCTTCCTCCTCTCCTCCTCCACTTCTTCCTTCTCTTTCTCTCTTCTTCCTCCTTCTCCTTTTTCTTCTTCTCCTTCTCCTCCTACTCCTTATTAATAATAAAAATTATTATTATTATTTTCTTTCAAATTCCCAAGTGGTTCGTATACTGTTCTGGGGAGTAGGGAATAGTTGGAGGTGAAAGGGAGATGTGGAGAAAAATTAGGAGAAAAGGAATCAGCTCTGGACCTGAAGAGACACCACTAATCAAAGACTTGAACTCATTGGTTGGAATATCTATAGAAAAATAGAGACAGAGATTGGTAAGAATACCTAGAAATAGATAGACATATCAATATAAATTATATATACATATATGTGTGCATATATAAAGAGAGAAAGGGGAGGGAAGGAAAAATGGAGAGAGAGAGAGATAGAAAGATTTTGTTATTCTGTGGACACAGACATAGGTCATAGCACCTTTAAAAGAATTCTAGATTACTGATAGAAACCTATACATGAGTTCACATTTAAACTATGAGCTAAATGGGGAAAATTTGCAATCTGGCTAGTAGGATAGAACTCTGGGCCTGGAGTTAGATAGACCTGAGTTCAAATTTGGCCTCAGACACATACTAGTTAAATGACTCTGGGCAAGTCACTTAATTTCTGTTTCCCTCAGTTTCTCCATCTGTAAAGTAAGTATAATAATAGCACTTATCTAACAGTTATTATGAAGATCAAATGTGATGAAAATCTTAAAGCATTTATCACAATGCCCAGCATATAATGAGTACTGTATAAAGGTTAATCATGATGATTTTGATGGTTGTTCAGCCATGATCAAGAACTCAGTGAAATAGAATAAGCCAAACATCCATTTGTCTCTCTCAGTGTCCTCGTGGCATATTTACAAGCCAATACTGACTTGAGTTTTAACATTTCATAGTAGGAGGTCCTAAGAATTCAGCTGCTTTTCAAAGTTATTTCAGGTCACTATTTCCAGCAGTAGATGGCAGTAGTAATTTCTCTTCATTTGGTGAAATTGGGTTCATTCTTGTTCACTTTCATATCAACAAAAATTCTGCATTTATTCTCCTGTGAGTGACTGTTCCAGGTTTTCACAGAATCAAAGATTTAAATGGACCTCAGTGGGTTATCTTATCTGTCCTCCTCTCCCTTATCTTGTGTTTTATTTATTTGCATTTATTATATTTCCCCCTCCCCACACACCTCTTTCTTTAGCAATGTGGTCAGCTGATGACCTTGGGCTCAATTCTTACCCTGTTTCTGAATACCACCCAACAGACCTTACTATGTTTATAGATTAAAGCAAGAGACAACAAAAGGACACAAGTCATTTCTAGCATCTTAAACTAAATACATGTAAAAAGGCATGCCAGGGGGCACAGGATCAAGAAAGCCAAGGAGTACAGGAAATAACAACAGCATTTACTAACATGCTCAACCAAGAACATAATTGTTAAAATAGCCTTGAAAGGGGACTAAATTACTGTATACAGCAGTGGTGATTACCCTGATTTCAATTACTCTGGTTTATAGGGAATGAAATAGAGGTCTAAGTCTGTTAATTAACCAGTCTATCCACAGGTGATCTCAAAATGCCCCATGTGTAACTTCTGTTAAAGCAGAAACCCTGTACACATAGAAATGGCAAGTCTGCATATTAAACCCAATTATGCAGTTTACAAGACTATTAGAGTTCTTTTATTTTTCTACCAAGAAAATTATAGTGAAGGGAGAAAGGGAGGAGAGGAAAGAGCAGAGGGAATAGCATATATATTCATGAATAATGATCTAGAGACTCTGCCTTCCTTGAATTAGTTCATTTTGAGGAGAACAAAGGGGTTGTCCTGCTGGGTAGATTTTCAGCAGGGATGCCTGGCTGCCTTATTTCTGATCTGCATTACTATGTGGTTTCAATTAGCAGTGGCACTTACAAAACCAGGAACACAGACATTTTGGCAGGAAATATGATTTTCTGAAGGGGCAAAGGGTTCTTCAGATAGACTCGGGAAGAGATGGAGAAATATGTGATATTTTTAACTCTTGTTCTGCCTTCACTCTCATGATACGTCTTAGAGAAATTTGGTTTTGATTTTCACAAGCTTATAGAAATTTCTATTAGCAGGATGGCACAGTAGAGAGAGTGCTAGACTTGGAGTCATAAAGATTTGGTTTGACACCTGACCTCAGATGCTTAATACCTATGTGACTCTGGTTAACTCACTTAACCACTCTGACCCTTAGTTTCTTCATCACTAAAACTGGTATCATAACAGCTCCTGCTTCACAGGGTTTTTGTAAGGGTCAGATGATAAAATAAGTGTAGATAGTTCTGTAAATCCTAAACTTATATAAATATTTCGGCAATTATCACTTTTTCATTGTGTCTTCAATGGAATTCAGGTAAAAATAATCCTGGTACAAGTTGTATCTTGATCTTTCATATTTAATGTATGGGGAACTACAGCATAACTAGATTAAATTATTGCTTTTTAAAATTGAATAAAAGCTTTGCGATGTAAGCTCACTTTTTCTAGGCTTACAGAAAGCATTCTCAGTGCAACTATAGCAGTAAACACTTCTATTTTGTATTGCAGCCTGCTCGCACATAGCTTTGATTTCTCTTCCTCGGTCTCTATATTTTGAGAGTTTTCATTCCACATAGCTTGGGACTTATGAGTGTTTACAATATCTAATTAAATTTAGTGCATACATTTTCCATTTTGGATGCTTGAAAAAGTGGCCATTATATTCTGAATATCTAATTATCCATCTTATTGATTCATACTTTCTTTCTTTCTTTCTTTCTTCTTTCTTTCTTTCTTTCTTTCTTTCTTTCTTTCTTTCTTTCTTTCTTTCTTTCTTTCTTTCCTTTCTTTCTTTCTTTCTTTCTTTCTTTCTTTCTTTCTTTCTTTCTTTCTTTCTCTCCCTTCCTTCCTTTCTTCCTCTCCCTTCTTTCCTTCCTTCCTCCTCCTCCTCCCTCCTCCTCGTCCTCCTCGTCCTCCTCTTCGTCCTCGTCCTCGTCCTCGTCCTCCTCCTCGTCCTCGTCCTCCTCCTCGTCCTCCTCCTCCTCCTCCTCCTCCTCCTCCTCCTCCTCCTCCTTCTTCTTCTTCTTCTTCTTCTTCTTCTTCTTCTTCTTCTTCTTCTTCTTCTTCTCTCTCTCACTCTCTTATTAATATATTTGGAAATTTTCTTACATGTAGACAATTATAACATGCATAAGTTCACCAAAGGTTATGATTGTATTTTCAATAGTTATTTTTTAAACTAAATACATTTTAAAATTTAGATAACATTTAAAACTATTAAAGCTTAAACCACACTAAGATTTTTGGGACACCCTGTACATTCAAATGTGAAGAAAGGTCACAGATTGAAGAGAAAAGCTACAATGATAAATGTGTCTAGGGAAGTGGAAACAAATAAAAACAAAAGTCAAAGAATAGGAGTGGCTCTTGTCACTGCATCAAGGAAGAAGGTGGCAGCCTCTTTTGAAATAGCTCCAAATCACTGACCCATAGAGACCTGGTACAAAAGGGACCTTGGATTTTTTTTTTTCAAAGGCAGCTCAACTTCTGAGTGTCCCTTGTGATATCTTAAGATGTTGATTGTTCATCATGTCTTCAAAGGTTGAGTTTTCAGGCCGCTTTCAGAAGTTCTCCTGTGTCATTTGCCTGCAATTCTGATTTGTTACCACTAGATGAAGAATGGTAGTCTCCCCAACAGTGTGATGAATTGAGGTAAAGAAACTAGTGTTCCTTTCTAATCAGGTATGCTTATTTCTGCAAATACTTAGCTCTTAACTACAAATAAAACTTTGAAACAGATAACAGAAAATTTAGATCACAATTTTTAAGGTATACAATTTTTCTTTTAAATATTATTTTACTTTTTCTAATTATATTTAATGACAATTTTTAACATTTTTTTGGATAAAATTTTGAGTTCCAAATTTTCACCCTTCCTCTTTCCCCTCTCTCATCGCTAACAAGATAACAAATTTTATATAGGTCATATATAAAGGTTCAATCATGTAAAACATATCTCCATATTAGTCATAGTATATAAAGAGAAATAGAACAAAATTTTTAAAATGAAAAAAATAAAGATGGTATGCTTCTATCTGCATTCAGACCACATCAGTTCTTTCTCTGGGTGTAAATATTATTTTCCATCATGAGTCTTTTGGAATGGTCTTGAATCAATGTATTGCTGAAAAGAACTAAGTAAATCCTAGTTATACATCACAATTTTTAAAAATGTAAATACCAATATATACTTCCTTTCTCACTAATACTTAAATGATATCAATCTGCTTCATTTAACATGGGCTTCCTTGAGGTATAAATGGAAAGTTTCTGTCAATAAACCTAATCTCTCAAACCTGAAACTCTTCAGGGATATAAATCAATTCACATACATACACACACATATACATACATATTCTATATAGATGTAAATTTACATATATATGTACATATATATAATTATAGTCATTTGGTCATTTTTCAGTTATGTCCAACTCTTTGTGACCTCATTTGGGATTTTCTTGGTACAAATATTGGAGTGGTTTGCCATTTCCTTCACCAATTCATTTTACAGATGAGGAAACTGAGGTAAATGGGGTTAAGTGACTTATATAAGGTCACCCAGCTAACAAGTATCTGAGGGTAGATTTGAACTCATAAAGATGAGTCTTCCTGACTTCAGGGTCAGCACTCTATACACTGCACCACCTAGCGGCTACCCATACACTCGCTTACACACACACACACACACACACACACACACACACAGATGCACATATGTATATTTATAGATGCATAAATATATACACATATTAAGAGAGAAAAGGTTGCAAGTAAGAGATTATTCTAGGGTAGAAATGACAAGATTTGGAAACCGATCATCTGTGTATGAAATAAGAGAGAGACGTTGAGGGCAGCTACAAAATTACAGACTTGTAAAAGTGGTACAGCCTTTGAGAAAAAATAGGGAAGTTTCAGCAGTAGGTTTTGAGGGAAATATCATGAGTTCTGTTTTGGACAAGTTGCATTTGAAATATCTCTGAGACATTCAATTCAAAATGTCTAAAAGGCAATCAGTGATTTAAAAGTGATGTTGATGGGAGAAACACTCAGGACAGGCAAAGAGATCTGGGTGCTATCTGTAGAGAGAAAATAATTAAACCCATGAGAACTAAGGAGGACAACAAGAAATATCATCAAGTGTGTGGAACACTATGGAGAGAAAGCCCTAGCTTACTTTTGCAGAACTAGGTTGCTACAGTTCTAGGGTACCTTGAGGATTTGGGGATGTTTCCCTTTTCTCATTCTATCAGCTCAAGCTCCCACCAGCTATGTCCCACCTACTCTACCTCCACCCCCATTAGGTGCCAGTTTCCCGTGGCCAGGTCAATTTAACCATTTATCACAAATTAGCCTTTAAAAAAGGATATTTATTCAAATATATAGAAATTATAAAAGCAAAATAATCTCCTTCTAATGCCTTGGGGACACAAATTCTCCTATCTCACCTCTGTTTCTGAGGAACATAACCTAAACTGTCTTTGCTATGGATGTTGTTTTTAACTCATTTCAGTCATGTATGACTTTTCATAGTGAACCTCTTTAGGGTTTTCTTGACAGAAACACTGGAATGGTTTACCATTCCTTCTCCAGCTCATTTTACAGGTGAGGAAATTGAGGCAGACAGGGTGAAATGATTTGCCCAGGGTCACATAGCTAGTAAGTGCCCGAGGTCAGATTTGAACTCAGGAAAATGAATCTTCCAGACTCAGGCCCAGCATTCTATCAACTGCTCCAGCTCAGTTTTTATATCTCATTGGTCAATTGACTTCAGGTACATAGATGGCAGTACTGGTAGATGAGTCCTCATCTCATCTACTGGACTGGGATCCAAAGGTCCCTTACAAAGGTCACTCCTTGTTCCTCTTGGTATTGATTTTGAGCTGGCTAAAAAACCCAGGCATTGGAATCCCACGATTCCAGATTCTACAATCTTTATCCAAAATTGAAATGGGTAAACACCAGAGAGAGGTAACAAGCATTTAATAATAAGTACCTACTATTTTACTGTACTGTGCTTTACAAATACTTATTTTCTTTGATACTCATGACAGTCCTGGGTGATATGTTCTACTTATTATCCCCATTTAATAATTGAGGAAACCGAGGTAGAGGTTAAACAACTTGCCCAGGGTAACACAGCTAGTGTCTAAGGATGGATTTGTATTCAGGTTTTTCTGACAACAGGCCCAACCCTCTATCCATAACCTGGAAGAATGTAATAGGAATAATCTAAGGCTGATATTTGCCAAGGAAAGATCAGTGGTTAGACAAAGAGGCAAGGGATTCATGAGGTGAAGATACAGTAATATAGTATTAGTTAATCACAAGGTTATGATTGGATAGGATGGAAGTGATGGGATGATTAGCCTAAGAAAGTACTGAGGAGTGAAGGGATTGGAGGCAGGGGTATGTGATGAACGTTGAACAATCAACTCTTTGAAAATTCAAAAGCTAGTATAGACTGGCTTTAGAAAACTCCTGATTGGAGGTCTCAAAGAGGGTGAATATTTGGTTTAGAGGGAGTAATCTGGTATGATCAGGATGAATAATGTCAGAGTTTTTCAACTAGGTAAGTGGAACACTCATAAGTAATGGTAAGATCCACTATGTGACTAGTCATAAATGTGGTTGAGGTAGAAGGAAGGAACAGGTTCCTTTTTTTTGTTTTTCTGTTTGTTTTTTTGCTTTTTTTTTGGAGGGGCAATTGGGATTAAGTGATTTGCCCAAAGTCACACGGCTAGTAAGTGTTAAGTATCTGAGGCTGTATTTGAACATAGGTCCTCCTGACTCCAGGGCCAGTGCTCCATTAATTGCGCCATCCAGATGCCCTGAACAGGTTTCTTGAAGAAAAGAATTCAAGGAGAGTAAAGAATGGACAACTATAGGAGTTTTCAAGAACACAAACATGGCTGTTGAAGTCTCTTAATATATGGTTAAGAGGTAGAGAAGAGAGGAAGATGTGCCACCAGATATTGAACTCCACAATCAAGGTGAGAGAATGGCCTGGGAGCTGGTATACAATAACTACCATAATCTGGACTGAAGAGAAAATGTTGATAATGTGAAGTTCAGATGGGGAGTGACTGCTGAGTTATGGTGGTAAAGGGAAAGTTTGGAATGGCCATAGGAAGCAAAGGACAGTCTAACTCTGGGAACCATTGTATTGGATGATGAGGGTCAACAAGAGGAACTGTTATATAATGGTGTTGGATGGAGTCAGGTCTCAGAGCTCCTATGTGGCAAAAATATGAACAATTAATTCTAATACTAAATAAAAAAATTTAAGATAATGAGGAAAGGAGTGTCTGCATGAGGGTCTTTGAAGACTCAGAACAGTTGAACACTAAAAGCCATAGGAGGTATGTTCCTATTTTCAGGCTTTAATTTTCATAGTTTCCTTCAAGGGAATTCTAACTACACACAAATGAATGTAAATGCTAAAGATCCCCATTGAATCAATCAATAAAGGTGTAAACTAAGGAAAAATAAATCTTTAGTCAGTTTGGGAGGCCTGGTGTGATTTTATCATCAAATGAAACCAGATGACAAGACAAAGGAAATGCTTTGTGATTGCCTGAAGAGAATCAGTCATGCTCTGATTGGTTGAATCTAATACAAATCTAGGCCAAATGAGAAGCTCACATTCAAGGTCTGGAAGCTTCCATGCTCAGGAGTGCCTTGAGGAGCCAGACTCTCCAGCCTGGACCCAGGAGGTGTTATTGAAGAGAGTCACTCCCCACCCCCTCTATTAATCATGTCATTAGATCTGGACCAGTGGAAAAAAAGAATTCAACCAACTGGTAGCAGAAACACATTGAGGACACACTGAAGACAAAAAAGTTGTAGAAATAAATCCCCTTAGGGAAGGACCCATTTCAAGGAGCATGGCTCACTCACACCAGAAAAAAGACAACAACTATTAAATGTATTACTCAAGAAAGTTTCCAATAACCAGGTAGCGTGAGTTACCTCCTGCCACACATGTCCTACACATGTACCTCACAAGAATACACAAGTTCTCTGGACTTGTATCTATTCTTCCCATGGACCTATGTGTATTTGTGGGAGGGGGTGGCCTGGGCCATTGGGACAAGCATTTGAACTATCTTTTCATGGTATATTGTGAGCACCTACATTATGTTACCTCCATTCAGGATTCCTTTCCCAAGTCCAAACTATCAATGCCAGGTTGGCTCTCTGTAAAGTGGTTATTTCTCTCATCAAGTACCTAGGGGTAACACTGTGGGGTTAGGCATTCTAGCACTGTCTCTCATGAGCCTTCTTCTGACTCATCACCTCTGAAATTTGTCTACAGATGGGGTGAATAATCTCTTTTTTGTTATAGCAACTCATGAAACCACCCTCTGGAATTTAAAGAGCTGATGATCTGACTGAGAGGAAGAACTACTAACGTCACTGATACAGTACATCTTTTGAGGTAGTGAAAAGCTTCCCACATTAAGAAAAAACTCATATATGAAAACTTTGGTAAACATAGAGGCATTTAGGAGTGGTTGTTCATTTGCTTATTTATTTTGCAGAATGAACTTCAATGACCTACCAAGTTTTCGCCTCTACATCCCTCCAGAGATTATGACTATGACTATTTAAAACCTATTTTCAGACTTACTCATGCCCTAGTACTAATAAAGTTGTACCCTTTGGACTGTAGGATCCTACCTGGAAGGGGCCTTAGGACCCCAGACTAATAGCCTTCATAGTTAGCTGTTAAATATACCATACCATGGATTCCTACTCTATACTTATACATGTCAACTAAATATCCTTTTTTGTCTTAAAAACCTATGCCTGCATTTTCTCGAGAGTTACTTATTCAAGACCAGAATACATGTGGAAGTTCCAGAAATTTCTAGGTTTAAAAGAAAGAATCCATTAAAAATACTCTTCTAAGTTAATACTATAATAAGGCACAAAATGCATGAGTATCCCCTCCAAAAAAAAAATAAAAATAGAAGTAGAGAATTACAAAACATTACTTGCCGCAGGCTTGGGGTAGGGATGAGGACTCCCTTGCAACTAGCAGAAGAGAGTCAAATCTTCTGATACCCACCAAGAAATATGCCCTTAAACAAAAAGCCAAACTGTTCTCTGCTAATCTGATCGTCAAGAAAAAAAGAGTCCACAAAGCAGAACCCTCAGAAAACTGACATCATTAAGCCCTGCTTAGGCCATCCAGTCTAGGAAGGTCTCCATGCCTGCTGCTTTTTTCTCTTGAAGGTAACATTACATCTTCTGAATTTCAAGTTCTAGATTGAATGCAAGGACTAGTAGAGATTTTCCTTTCCTTCTTTCAAAGGATAGGGCAGTTTTGAGTTAAGGAGATTCTGCCATTTTAAACCAGAAAAGCACCCCCTTTGTGTAGATTTTGAGGGCTTCTGGGTGCCCCCTTTCCCAAAAATTTAGAAGTATTCTCCTGAAGGAGGAACAAATTATTATGCCTCCTCATTCCAAAAAATTAAAAAGTAACTTGCTGTTAGTTATAATTACAAAGTGCCCAGCTTGGAACCAGGAAGACTCATTTTCCTGAATTCAAATATGGCCTCAAATAGTAGTATGATCCTGGGCAAATCACATAACCATGTTCATCTCAGTTTCTCATCTATAAAATGAGCTGGAGAGGAAAATAACAAAACACTCTAGTGCCTTTTCCAAGAAAGCCCTAAATGGGGTCATGAAGAGTCAGATACAACTGAAATGACTAAATAACAGATAATTATAGTATTGCCAAAGATGTCTAAACAATCAGGCTCATAACGCAAATTGAAAGTCAACAATTTGAACAAACATTTATTAGTCACTTAATGTTTGCAGAATACAGTTTTAGATACTGGGTGATTTAGAAGAATAGAACTCACAATGTTCTTTCATTTTACCAATGGATCCTGGAAAGGAAAGGAAAGAAAAGGAAAGGCAAAAAAGGAAAGGAAAGGAAAGGAAAGGAAAGGAAAGGAAAGGGAAGGGAAGGGAAGGGAAGGGAAGGGAAGGGAAGGGAAGGGAAGGGAAGGGAAGGGAGGGGAAGGGGGGGAAGGGAAGGAAGGGAAGGGAAGGAAGGGAAGGGAAGGGAGGGGAAGGGGGGGAAGGGAAGGAAGGGAAGGAAGGGAAGGGAAGGGAAGGGAAGGGAAGGGAAGGGAAGGGAAGGGAAGGGAAGGGAAGGGAAGGGAAGGGAAGGGAAGGGAAGGGAAGGAAAGAAAAACTCAATAATAATTAAACCCATCTCAAAGTGTAATGGTCTTCTTTGGTTGATGGTATAGCTCCAACCCATAGTGGTTTTCAAACAGCCAGGATAACAATTTATTGGAGATAATGTAGACATGATTTCTGCTTATGAAGAAGACTCCTGAAGTGCCTTTTGGCTCTAAGTTTCTATGATTTTGTGTTATAAGTTTTACACATCAAGTAGCCATGTTAGACTCCAGGTTTAATCACTCAATGCTGGTCTTGTCCCCATTCCTATCCCGATATGTGCCCATTCTTCAATCCTCAGTTTCCCTGGGATGAATATCTTAGATAATCTTGTTTCCCCCAGTCCTACAATGACCTGTAAAGGCCTGCCCCTGATGCCCAGGTCCCATGACTGGATACTCAATGTCCATGCTGTTTGTAATGAGGCTCAATTATCTTCATCCACCCTCCCCCAGCTGGGCTCCCTCCACCCAAGAAATTGCCCCTTTGTTTGCCTGTGCTCCAGACTTGGACTTTGATCTTGAATCTGCTTATTTTCCTAGCAGATTGGCCTCTGTTTTTGTCTCAGATCCTTTGAACCTAGTTTGTTTCCACGTGATTTAACCCCATGCCATTACTGCACCTGGCATATGACCTACAACTAAGTCTACATATTCAAACTTGCTGTGCCCCTCCCCTTGGGACATTTTTTGTCTACACCCTGACATTCTGGCCCAGAGCATCTCCTCTTCTCCTGGGGGTTATCCACCTGGTTTACAGGCTCCAAAATCCCCTTGGGCCAGGCTTCTTAGATGGGCCAGATGGGACAGGACGCTCACTACGTGCTGTCAGATTCTCTGTGATACTGACTGCCTTCATGCTTGACTTGCCTCATTTTTTGCCTTCTGCCAAACTCCCGTGATCTATGCTGACTGCTTTCCAAAACATCTGCCTGCCACCTATGGCTGGATTGCCCTGATGCCAAATGCCCATATGTGTAGACTTCCTTGTCTTTTCTGCTGCTGGTTCCTGCCCTAACCAAGTAAACTCACCTATTCTCCAAGTTTGGGACATTCCTACCTGATCTATCCTTTTAGTGCCAGGACAGACATTGCTTCTGTCAAAAGGCACACTGTAATTTTAAATGGGAAATTCCTCTAATGCATTTTAAATTATTTGACTAATTTGCAACTTTTTAGTTGTAATTGTAGCATATCCACTCTGTAAAGAACTTGGTAGGGTTTGCTATCCCTTTACACACTGGGGATTGAAAGGTAATTGCTCTGCTATAACTTTTTTTCTCTGGGATAGAGTACCAGGCTTGAAGTCAGAAAGACTCATCTATCTGAGTTCAAATCTAACCTCAGACACTTGCTAGCTGTGTGACTCTAGGCAGGTCACCTCATCCTGTTTGCCTCAGTTTCCTCATCTGTAGAATAAGGAGAAGGAAATGGAAAACCACTCCAGTATTTGTGCCAAGAAAACCCCAAATGGGGTCATGAAGAGTTAGACACAACTGAAACAACTGAACAACTTTTGTTTCTATTTAGGTAGGCCTACCCTATGCCTGTAATTAAAGTAAGCTTCTATCAAGTGGAGTGTTACCTCAGTTATGTTTTTGAACATCCTCCACATAGAATGAATGATAAACACAGAACCTAATATGTTTTTTTTCCTTTTCTTAACCAATTGTATTTTTCTACAAACACCCACACATACATGAAAGCCAACTATGCTTTTTCTATACACATATATGTAGAAAATGTTTTCCCAGAAAATTGTGACATATATAACATATATGCACAATTAAATTTGTGTACACATATACATATATATATATCATAATAGGAGGAAAAGTATAGTATTTAAGATCAAAACTCAACCATAAAATTTGAGATACCTTGTGTATGCATAGATGTATATATATATATATATATATGTGTGTGTGTGTGTGTGTGTGTGTGTGTGTGTATACACACATACATAGATACATAAACAATACAACTATTATGTGTATAAGCTATATTAACTCAATGCCTAAATTTACGCACAAGAAAGAAAGAAAAAGACAATGGTGATATTGTCTATGGTAAGAAAATAAAGTATTGCTGGTATTAGTGTAATATTTATGAGTATTACAGTTTAGATCAAGATTTAAAGAAATGCAAGCACTGGATATAATAAGGAAGTACATCTTAGCTTATCTTAAACCACCAGAGGTAAATAGCAAGTGAATAAAGCAATGGACCTGGAGTCAGAAAGACATGAGTTCAAATCTAGACTCAGACTCTTACTGGTTTATGTCTCTAGTCAAGTCATCTAGGTTCAGTTTGCTTCACTTTTCTCATCTGTAAAACTGGGGTAATAATAGCACCTACCTCCAAAGGTAGATATGAGCACAAAATGAGATAATTGTAAAGTATTTTGCAAATCTATTTTTTGCCAAATGCAAATTAAATTGTGGTTTATATCATTAATTTCTGCCAGATTTTGAGTAACAACTTTTTTCCCCATTTTTCCCTGTCCCGCACCCCAGAATAGCAGTCCCACAGGATATCCCCTTATCAAATCTGCTCTCTCCCATATATTCTCCCATAATCCCCTCGACTATCCCAGTAGGGCAAGGTGGATCTCCATGCCCCAATGCCTGTATATCTTATTTCCCAATTATATGCAAAATAGTATTAATAACAGCATTTATACATTTTTACACATTTGATTTTAAAACTGTGAATTCCAGATTCATTCCCTTCCTCCCTTGTCACCCACCTTTACTGGGAAGATAAGCAATTCAGTATATGTTGTGCATATGTAGTTATGCAAAATATTACCATACTAGATACATTGTAAAAGACTGACTATATTTCCCTCCTTCTATCCCACCTCCCACTTGGTCTATTCCTTACTTTGATCCTATCCTTTTTCACAAGTGGGTGCTTCCAACTTCCCTCCCCCGTTTCCATCCCACCCTCCCTTCCATTATCCCCCCCTCTCATCCCCTTCCCCCCTGCTCTACTGTAGAGTGAGATATCCTATTTAGTATGTATGTCATTCTCTCCCTGATCCAAATTCAATGAGAATAAGGTTTTGCTTTTTGCCTTCCTGTTCTTCCCCTCCTTTATAACCATTTTCCCTTGCATCTTCTCTATAAGAGAATTTACCCCATTCTGTTTCTCCCCATCTCCTCTCATTATATTCCTCTCTCACTTCTTAATTTCACCTTTTAAGAATCATCCCTTCCAATTAAATTTGACCTGTGTCCTCTATCTATGTATACCTGTAAATATATAAACACACATTCACATATGTATTCATATGTCCATATACCCTTCATCAACTATTTTCATACTGAGAAAAGTTTCATTAGTTACAGTTATTGTTTTTCCATGTAGGAATGTATATAGTTCAACTTTGATAAGTTCATTATGATTTCTTTTCCCTGTTTACCTTCTCATGCTTCGCTTGCTTCTTGTATCTAAAAGTCAAATTTTCTATTCAACTCTGGTTTTTTCATCAAGAAAGCTTGAAAGTCCTCTATTCCATTGAATGACCAACTTTTCCCCTGAAACATGATACTTAGTTTTGCTGGGTAGGTGATTATTGGATTTAATCCCAGATCTTTTGCCCTCCTGAATATCATATACCAAGCTCTTCAATCCCTCAGTGTAGAAACTGCCAGATCCTGTACTATCCTGATTGCATTTCCACACTATTCAAATTGTTTCTTCCTGGCTGCTTGTAATATTCTCTCCCTGATCTGGAAAATCTGGTACCAGGCTATAATATTCCTAGGAATTTTCTTTGTGGCATCTTTTTAGGGGGTGATCTGTGGATTCCTTCAACCTCTATTTTGCCCTCTGGTTCTAAAACATCAGGACAATTTTCCTGGAGAATTTCTTGAAGGATGATTTCTAGGTTCTTTCTTTGATCATGGTTTTCGGGTAGTTCAATAATTTTTAAATTATCTCTCCTAAATCTATTTTCCAGGTCACTGTTTTTTCCCATGAGATATTTCACATTGCCTTCTATTCTTTTATTTCTTTGGGTCTGTTTAACAACACTAGCTTCCCTTTGGTTCATTCTAAATATGAAGGAAAGATTCTCCTCAGTGAGCCTTTGAGATTCTTTTTCCATCTGACAAATTCAGCTTTTTAAGGTATTCCTCTCCTCATTGCCTTTTCCAGCCTCTTTTGCCATTTGAGTTAGTCTATTTTTAGGGCGTTATTTTCCTCAGTAAGGCTGTTGACTCTCATTTCATAATTTTCTTGCATCATTTTCATTTTTCTTTCCAATTTTTCTTCCACTTCTCTTATTTGATTTTCAAAATCCTTCTTAAGGTCCTCTATGGCCTGTAACCAGCTCAAATTTTCATTTGGGGCTTTTGGTGCAGGAGTTCTGATCTCACAGTCCTCCTGTTCCATGCTTCCATCCTCTTTGCCCCCAAAATAGGAGTCTACTGTTGAATTTTTCTGTTTATTTTGTTTCCTTTGCCTAGGCATATTGCCACTTAATTACTTGACTTTTGGGCTTGTTGCCACAGTAGGACTCTGCCACCAGCCAGGGGAGCTTCCATCCCAAATGCTGGGGTTTTCCCAACTGCTGGAGTTATGAGTTGGGCACCATCTCTGAAGCCCCCACATGCTCTGGCAAGCTGGTCACACATCCCACGACCTCCACCCCAGACCAGAATCCAGATCTAAGAAGGTTAAATCAAGAGTGACTACTCCCCAGTGTGATCTCTGGATTCCCCTACAGTTAGCAGCACAGGAACTGAAGCTGCTGCGTGTGTCCATGGCTGTGCTGAAGCTTCTCATAGGCTTCTCACCCACAGGGAAAGAGGCCACACACTCTCCCAACTAATGAGTCCCAAAGTCCATACTGCACTACCCTCTCACTTTGTCCATGGCATCTATGTGTTGTTAATTCTGGAAATGCCACAGCTGCTGGTGTTCTGGGGTCCCTCCAGTGGGTTGCTGGTCAGGCTGCCCTGGGGCTAAAACCTCAGACTCACACATGCCTGGGCTCAGCTCCCAGAGTGCTGTGCTGGCTGCTCCCTGCCAGGCTGCTGGGCTGTCCTCAGTGGCAGTTTAGATTCTCTGTGTCATTTTGTGTGTTCTACAGCTCCAGAGGTTGTTTGGAGTCCCTTTTTACATGAATTTGGAAATTGTGGGAGCCAGAGCTTCATGGAAGAACTGTTTCTACTCTGCCATCTTGACTCATCAACCTACTTTGCAAATCTTAATGTGCTATATAAAGGCTAACTATACAGTGTGTTCCTTAATGTTTCTTCCAACCTTAAATAAAATAAACATTCACCCTCAATCTTGTGAAGCTGTCCACATCTCCAAGACCTCCAGGAAGGTCCTGGACTTGCCAGATGTTAAGGAGTCTGAGAACACTAGTTCTGTTATGGGTTTTAATGATGACATTGACATGCTCTGATTCATAATTACTTCTAACTAATCTACTCAATCCCTTCTTTTGCATAAGAGACAAAATTGGCATTCTTTTTCTACCAATCTGGTTTTACAATACAGATTGGCTAAAGCCCCCTGTCACCTTACTAGGGGAATATAATATCAATATATGAAAATGTAAATATATAAATTCCCTGAGGGGTCAATAAAGAGAATATGTCACTGATTATATCAGTGGTAAATCTAAGGAAATAGATTAAGTTGACAACTAGCCTATCAGAAATTTTTGTTTTGTTTTGTTTTTGTGGAAAGGTGATACTTTAGGTGAATCCAGAAGGAAGGTAAGGATTCTCAAAGAAAAAAAAAATAAGGAAGAGTATAGTTATCCCTTCTTTTTTTTTTTTTTATTTCACTGTTTATTTGCACGTTTTACAATTAGATATGCAACATACAGTTCAGTGCAAAATAAAGAACAATGTCCCACGGGAATTTGTTGCTTTAAACATGTAGTTTCATGCTGCGTAGAATGATCAAAACAAGAAAAAAATTTAAGGTCAATAAAATGAAAAAAAAATTATATATTTTAATGTTCCACTCAAAAAAAAAAGGAAAATGGAGTCTAGCATTGGCTACATAATCTCAGTTTAGTTAAGGAGAGAGATCACAATCCATCATATTTTTATTACACTGATGAAATGTCTAAAAGTCTTTAGAAGTATAACATCAATCAGAATTAATTCACAAGTACTTCCTAAAATAAAAGCAATACACAAAAAATTCACCATGTAGAACATAAATATTTGTAAATTTGGATACAAAATCATGGAGTGAGTTTGAATTGAGCAAAAGAGACACTGTTAGGTATTACTTCCATCTTCTCCAGCTGCTAACCCAGTGTCCTGGACTTAGTAAAGTACTTTATGGATGCTTAATTAATTTCAGAACTCTATGCTCCTCCTTACAAAATTTTCTACAATAGCTTTTAAGAAAAAACTTCATTACAGAATAGACTTATACCCCTCACCCACAGTAGATAATATGATTATTACTACTTAAGTTACTTACTTTTTAAAAACAAAAATTGTCATAACTTCTTAATTTTGGTTGGCATAAGTAGTAACAATGTAGATATACACAGATATACCTGTAATCTACAGCCAGGTCTATAAGAACATCAGTATCAGAAGGTGATTTTTAGGCAAGCTGTGTGCACAGAACCTCTGGGAATACAACTTTCAAAATGTGAAAGCCTATTTTTAGAATCTTTATTACAGTCAATTATAACATCTATTTTTCCAACACCTTCCTTGCTATAGAGCCATTTGTGCATTTGGACAACGAATTGTTAATTACATTCTTATAATGAATTGGACTGCAACCTTTTATTTGTATTTGAGAAACCAAAGGTTTATTTTTATGCAATCTCCATTTTTAAAACACATTTAATACCTATAATTGTTGCTCATCATTTGTACCTTATAAGCAACCTGCATTTTACTTTATTTTCCACCATTCCCAATCTACTTTCCTCAACAACAGCGAAAGATGATATGTAGAGCAGATCTTCTTTACTCAATTCCTCTAAGAGACCACAAAGGGAGTTTTCCTTGCTCAGGCTAGCCATTCCAGTATTCCAAGTGTACGACTCCCATCTCATTCATCTGTAATTTTATATCCATAAGCAGCTAGTTGACCAGCCATATATTCTCCATCTGAATTATTGTGAGAACAACCCCATGTCCGTATCCAAATTTTCTGAATACCAGGAATAGTACTATCATTTGGTGGATGATCTTCCTCTTGCAAACATTTTTGGGTATTACGCATTCGCACCTTTGGAACAATGCTTTTTCTTGAAAAATATCTATCATGAGGCTTTGAATCTTCTCTTGACACGATATCTTCTATGTCTTCAAGTGGTGAATCACAAGATGCAGCAGGCATCTTGAATTTCTGCAATTTGTCTCACTTCCTCTTGGTCGAACGTGAACGGAGAGGGAAGGAAGATTAGGTGCCCAAAGTCCACAATCTGGCAACAGCTGGAGACTTCAGATGGGGCTCGCCATGACACTTACGTGCCGCTCCGCTTTTCTACGCACGCACCAGGACGGAATATAGTTATCCCTTCTACATTGAAAATTTCACCACTGCAATTTCAACCCATTGTGGGTGGGCATAAGAAATTAAATAGGAATTTGGGGAGTTTAGCAGAAGCTGTAGATTACACAAAATGGCCAGCACATAGAGAAAAAGTTTAGAAATTCAGAAATGCACAAAAGACATGGATAGTATTATATAACGTCAACCTAAATTTTGTAATAATGTACTATAAACACAAGATAAAATTTTAAAAAATCAGACTTCTTCACCAACAGAAAGGAAGGGTCAAAAATTGTATACAGATTTTCCAGATTGTGTGGTGACCATATCCCAAATCTCTGTGATGTGGAAGGTTAATTGTACATATTGGACTTGAAGTAATGAGTTCTGTGAGTGCAAAAGAAGAAATGTTAAATTCTGGAAAAGGTTTATAGTCCAAGTGATTTGAAATAAACATACAAAAAAAGCATTGTGAAATAAGACTGGACATGTAGATAAGAATCATATAGTGCAGGGACACAAATAATGAGAAGAGTTAGTGTTTTATCACCCAGGTGGTAGGAGACACTGAAAGTTTTAGACCAGGAGAGAGACATGATCATTTGCTAACCAGATGCTCACCTTAATTTCATCATGATCTCTATAAACTCATCTTCCTGAAAGATGGCATCAAACCTGAAACTAATGCCTCCTCCTTATCCCTGCCCCTTGAGGTCCATTCAAAGCTCTGATTAGAGAGAATAAATAGTGTATGTTGGAGACCTCTTCCAAGATTCTCTATTCAAGGAGGGGATCCAGGGAAGATACTTTAAAATTTCCCACCTGACTACAGGACTTCATCATATTCCCACATCAAGCCCTCCCTCCTTTCCTCTGCTCCCCCTCAAACTTCTCAGTTTCCTTTTTGTGTTGTCAACACTTGTTAAACTGTGAGATCCTTGATAACAGGGGACTGCCTTTTGACTTTATTTTCCAAGCATTTGACTTTATTTTCCTGGCACATAGTAGGCACTTAATAAATGTTTATTGACTGACTGTCTGATCTGAGCCTCAGGATAATCATTTTGCCAAGTAGAGAGAAGAGCATTAAAGGTTTTATTATTATTATTATTATTATTATTATTATTATTATTATTATTATTTGCTTTTTGGAGGGCAATTGGGATTAAGTAACTTGCCCAAGGTCACACAGCTAGGTTTTTGTTTGTGTGTGTTAAGTGTCTGAGGCCAAATCCAAACTCACGTCCTTTTGACTCCAGGGCCGATGCTCTACTCACTGCGCCATCTAGCCCCCCCCCCCCAAAAAAAAGGTTTTATTATAATATTCCAGGTTAGGACCCAAACAAGGATATTAACCAGAAAGGTAAAAAGAAGGGGATGGATGGAAGACATGTTGAAGAAACAGAATGACAGGATTTAGATAAAGATGGGGGAGAAGGAAGAACAAAGAAGAAAAAGTCAAAAGATACAGGGGAGGGAGGAAAGAAAAAAGGAAAAAATAAATCAACATGATAACTTTATTATATATTTTAAAAGAATAATAAGTTATACACAATAGATTTGTAGTTTCATGTACAATCATCTTTTTTATTTCACTATTTTATAGAAATAGTTATTTTATTTCATAAATTAAAAATAAAATAAATAAAAGTAGAAAAAATATCCAAATCTTCCAAATCTAGGTGACTATAGCAACACCCTTAATAGAAATAAGGAATCTTAGAGGAGAGTGCTTAAAGGAGGGAAATGTTGAGGTTAGTTGTACTTGTATTGGGTTTAAAGGTCTTTGCGATATACAAATAGAGCTGTGGGTCAAAGTTCATGAGAAATAAAGGCTGAATATACAGGTTTAGAAGTCATCCTATAAATGATAATAAAATTCATGGAAATCATAAAAATTATATAATTCAATTTAATATGGAATCTGTGGATGACATCTTATGATTCTAGATTTATTTTTGTAAAATATGGGCTATGGTATAATTTTTAATGTTTTATCATTTTATGATGAACTTGATAGTATTATACCTTCTCTATATCCACCCAAACCAATGTTACTATACTTATTTCTAAATAAGAGTGTCTCCCATGAGAAAATATGAGCATCTGAAGATAAAGTAACAGGATAAATAAGACCTTAAATTGAATAATGCTCCTGGGGAATTCAGCAGAGAGTGAAACAAATCCATCACTTTGCTTTGGGGATCTGACATTTCATGTTTTCTTTAACGTGTATACTTCTTCCATGTACAGTACAGATTGCAATCCCTCTATGACTTGCTATACAGTCTTTGAGAACTGCTGTGGCCAAAATATTCATGACCATATGGTCAATTTGATAATTAGCCTCTCAAAACTTGGAACTTGGTTTTAGGATGGCAGACATGAAATCTGTCACTTGGTAAGCTTTTAGAGCTTGGCAGGATCTCCTAGAGCTTGGACTCTTTATGGTATCGCCTTAAAAATCCCAGGGTAATATCCATGCTGCAATGTGATGTCAGAGATACAACTTGTAGAGGAACCCAGCCCTTGGGTCCTCAATGTTTTCTGAGAGCAACATTATATTGAAGCAAAGTGTAATAATAGATGTTCATTGGATGACCTTGAATCAATAAGCAAAAGTTAAATTATATTATATGTACTTAGTGTAGATAATGGGAAGTAGGATATAGTCTAAGAAAAAACATTTTGTCCAAATGATTAAATGAAAATATTTTCAACTCAAGAAATATTGTTTACAACTTTATTATGAGTTAGGCACTGTACTAGGCTTCAGGACACAAAGACTGAAAATGAAGAAACAACAGCAACAGAGAAAGGAGAAGAAACAGCCCTCAGCGAGATCACTTTCTACTGGGGGATGCCTCCTTTTAAATAGATAAAGTAAAGATGAGATCATTTGAGGAGGGAAAGAACACTAACAAAGAGGAAGATGAGAAAGGCTTCACAGAAGTATGGTGGCAAGAGTTGAAGAAAGCTAGGAATTCTAAGGGACACAGGAAAAGAAAATATATTCCAGGTATGGAAAGGAATTGGTAGCTGGTACAAAGTCTTGGAGGGGGAACATGAGATGGTATATTCAAAGAGCAGCACATAGGCCCCTTTAGGGAGAACATTAGACTGGTTGGAACCATATTGGCAGGACTTTAAATGTTAAGAAGGTGAAGAGTTTGTAAATTATAAGTCTGTCATAAAAACAATAGGGAGGAAATTATGGTTTTTTTAGTAAGATTATGACAGGGTCAGATCAATGCTTTAAAAAGGTTATCTGGAAAGGAAAATGGAGAAGAATTAGAGAGACAAATTTAAGAGGCCATTGAAATAATCCATTCAAAAAGAAATGAAAGGTTACACTATGGTGGGGTGCTTAAGGGGTTAAATTTCAGCATTCTGGAAACTTATTTTTATTACACTTGAATCCCGTGGTGTATAACTGGAGCTTCACTGCCATTTTAAAAAAAAATGTGAAAGCTGGTATACACCATTAGAAAATAAATATGTAATATGTGTCTAAATGTAATTATGTATCTATTTTGGGGAATGGATCTATCAAGGGGGGAAAAGAGAGAGAGCAGCTGGATTGAGATTTATTTTTAATGTAATCAGAGGACAGTGGCTATAGAACCCAAGTTGGACATCAAAATCATTGGAAATTCTCTATAAATGCTTCCCTCTGTGGTAGAAGATATACACCCCAGACAAGGGTTCTATATTTATTTATATTTGTATCTCCAGTGCTTAGCACAATTCCTTATAGAGAAGTGGCCTTGGATAAATGATAGGGACTACATTTATGATTTCTTTAGTATATGGAACTCTGGAGTAAGGAAACTCCCTCTACTAAAATGGGTCAGCATTTCCTCTGTAATTTATAATCTTAGAGAGTTGCCTAGAGCACCAAGAGGTTAAATGACTTTCAGAGAACCATTATATATTAGACAAGACTTGAATCTCAATCTTCTTGTTTTTTAGGCCAACTTACTGTCCACTCTTCCAGGCTGATGTATGTTGAGTGAATCAAATTGATTTGGGTAAAAATCTGAGTATGATGGATATGAATGGCTTTCTACTGGAAGCTTCCCTAAGAAATAGTCTTTCCTATAATATGATTTGGAAACAAAGTGAGCGAACTTAGGAAATGTAATTAATAAAAACATCTGTAAATTTTGAAATTATAATTCATCATTAAAGTATGTTGAAATATAAGAAATATTTAGTAACAAGAACTCTAAACTGAAGTGTGTAAATGTAATGAATTCTAGAAAAGGTTTGTGGAGTTAAAAAAAAAATTCCAGTGTGCTTTTACCAATATAGCATTAGCGTATCTTCAGTAATTATTAGAGAAAATTATGTCATAAATGGAATGCATAACTAGTTAGTCTACTTGCCAAGTATCTCTTTAGTAGAGAAGAGTAATGAAAATTATTCTTTGGATGACTTTATGGACATCTAAATGCTAGGATCACATCATCTCATCCAACCTCCCATCTTGAGCAAGTATATCCTCTAGACGTCTATAATTTCCTGACCACTTCCTGATCCACTATCTACACAAAAACTTCTAGTGATGAAAATGTTACTTCCTCAGAATGTAGCCCATTTGATTTGTGGATATTTCTAATTGTTAGAAAATTATGTTACTTAAACAAAATATCAGCATCCCTATGACTTCCATAGGTTGATCCCAATTTTGCTTTCAAAGCTACATATGAAATCTATATAAACTCTTCCACACAACAGTCCTTCACATCAAGCATAACCCTAGGATATCTTCCCTTCTCCATACCTGGATCCTTCTAGCTATTGCTTATATGATATTGTTCACTGGCACTTTCCTACAATCTTGTTACCATTTCTTCAGTTCTATATTTACCAAACAACCTCATTTTTGGTTTCTTAAGTAAGCATCTCCATTGGAAAGAGAATACAGTGAGCTGCCAACACAAATACACTGTCTAGTTGGAAGCTAAATTTCTTACTGTAAATTAATACCTTGGCATTAAAGTTTAAAAAAATCATGTATTAAGGAAACTCTGATGAAGACCTGTCTGTACCTTATTTCAATGAAATATAAAAAGTCTTAGGGTTACTGTGAACAGTAACACTGGTGTGAATTACAGGTCTTCATTTCTGGAGAGGCAAGATGACAGTTGGGGTGGGGGAGGAGTAAAAGAAAGAATATTTTTAAAAGGATTTTTAAGAGAGATCAAAATGATGAGGAATAATTAAATGACCTGTCATTTTGACTTAAAATTGCCCCAGTTGGATTTTATATTACTTGTTTGGTGTTTCTGTGCAAAATGGAAATAATGTTGGAACAATAATGAAACTAGACCAGGATTTAGGAGACTTAAATGTGTGTCTTTGCTGTAATTCTATGAAGCATTTACATGAGAATGTAGATAGGCAATATAAGGTCAATATCAAGGTATATTAGGTTGCCCATTTATATAAGGAATGTGGCATCTTAACCTCTCATTCTGTTCTTTAGTTTAAATGAGTTTATTTTCAAAGGGTTGGTCACCAAAGACTTGTCTGATATGAAATCTAGTCTAGTAAATGGAGTTTTTATTTCCTACTGAAAACTGTAAATTTCTCCAGTTGGTTCTGAAGAAATTGGAGAAAATATTAAAATTCGCTCTATTTTGCATGTCTCTGATGGCTTATGAAAATGTTCAATTAAAATAGGATAAATTATGATAATGAATGAATATGATTAGGATATGATTTCTGAATTTTAGGGGAAAAAAAACTGATACACCAACAGAGATTACAAAGGTCTGTGACTTGCTAGATAAGTCCTAGTGAGTTGCTGGAAGCAAACTGGAGTTTGAGTGACTTGCCCAGAGTCATGTGACCTATTAAGTAGACAAGATTCAATCCCATTTCTTCCTGCCTATGATGTTGCTACCTCTATGAATCATAGTATTGGGGAGAGGAGGAATGAAGGTACTGCTTTTGTCTCTACTTGATTTAGCATGTTTTATAAAGTCAGGTAGATAGATACATAGATAGATGATAGATAGATAGTAGATATATTAGATAAATAGATAGATAGATAGATAGATAGATAGATAGATAGATAGATAGTAGATAGTAGATAATAGATAGATATAAGGAGACTGAGAGATAGATACAGACAGGGTAGAGATGGATAGATGATAGATAGATAGATAGATAGATAGATAGATAGATAGATAGATAGACAAACATTTGTTAAGTACTTACTACTTATCAGACATTATGCTAAGCTCTGGAAATACACATACTAGCAAACAAGATAGCTTCCATCCTCAAGCAGCTAACACTCTAATGGAGGAAAGTAACACTGAGAAGGGTGTGGAAACATAGAGGGAGGTGGGGAAGATTAGCTTAGGGGGAAAGGTGGTAAACTAGGATATGTAAATGTGCAAGGAATGAGTCAATCTGGGAATGAAGTTAGCATGGTCAGAGTACCTCCTGGAATGGTATTCAGAGCTAGAGATTCACGAATAAGGAGAGTGGGCCTCAAGGAAAATCTATCTCCATTCTGGGAAAGTGACAGGTAAGAAAGTGGGAAAGTCTAGACAGTGAGTTGAGCTGAAAGCCTCTAACATTTACCTGATACTGAACACTATTATTGCCACTACTATTTATGATGGTCCTTTATAGTCTCTCTAAAAGAGAATGGCTAAAGTTGTAATTGCATGTTTGAGGCTTTCTCCCTATGCCCCATTTGTAAGTTGGAAAACATTCTAGTCCCCAGTTGCAAAAAGAAAAAAAAAACATCAAAAGGAGAATGGAACAAGAGAAATTATGTATTTAGGAAGCAATGGGGTAGATATAAGAATAGAGTTAAAGTCTCTGAGACATACAGAGCCTAGCAAGACTGGAAGGATCCTTAAGTGACATGGTTTGAGGTTTCCATTAATGACCACTTAATGACAATTGCCCAAGGGGTTGTCTCTATATGGACAATAGCCCAAATGTGGAAGTTGTACCCAGAATATGAAAGGGAATAAAATTAATCACTATAGGGTCATTACAGCTTGATAAGACCCTCCATTTCACATGATATGTTGCCATTAGCTCCAAAGACATGTTTCTGTGAGAAACCAGCAAGGTTCAGTGAATTACATCAGACATTCTTCAGTTGCCTTGATCACTAGTGTTCCTATTCTCTCTGAATAACCAACATGTATATAACACTTTAAAGTTTGCAAAGTGCTCACACCTCAGGGCCTACAATTTAGGAGCATATTTAACAGAGTCATTGTAGAAATATTTCAATCACATCAACCATATGACTTTTCCATTATCCTGGTCCAGCAGCATCAGTTCTGGCTGATCAGAGTTGCTTAATGCCTAAGCACTAGAGCCCTAAAGGAATTTCTTAAAAGGAATCACCACAAAAAGAGTTGGCCAACTTTTTTTTCCTTTTCTTTCATGACCCCCTGTACTATCAAAGGAAAAAGAAAAACCATAGGAAGTTACAACTTTGTCACACATATAAGGTCTTCACCATTCTGGACCATAATCAAATTATACCTAATAAAGCTAACCATGATGGCTTCTCTTACCATTATACCACTGAGAGTAGACAGTTAAATTCTGATATAAGAAGATGATGAGTAGAGAATGGTGGGTTTTGTTTTTTGTTTTTTTTTTTAGAAGGGGAATGTAGGGCAAGTGGGGTTAAGTGACTTGCCTAAGATCACACAGCTGGTGGTAAGTGTTAAGTGCCTAAGGCTGGATTTGAACTCAGGTCCTCCTGACTCCAGGACCTGTGCCCTATTAACTGCAGCACCTAGTCACCCCAAGAGAATGGTGCTTTTAAACTTACTGTGGTTGCTATGAAATCTGGGTCTAGCTATGCAACCTGGGCAACATTACTCAATGGTGCTTCAGAGATTAACTATCTTTAAAAGTTTGTTACATAGCAGATTTTGTGATTTATCTTGACCATCTGTACACCTACTCCCTGGCCTCTATCTATATGTTGGTCACGAGTGTTTTAGGGGAACAGTGTGCTGTATTGGAAAAAAAATCACAAAAAATGGAGTCAGAAGATCTAGTGTTAAATTTTACCTCTACTGGGGGGCGGAGCCAAGATGGCGGAGTAGAAACAGCTCCTCCAAGCCTCTCTGCCCCCAGATTCTCCACAAACTATGTAAAAAAGGACTCTGAAAATCTTCTGGAGCCCCAGCACCCACAGAACGACACAGAGAAGCTAACCTCCCGCTGAAGACAGCCCAGCACCCTGCAGGAAGGACCAGCGCAGTGTGGGTGCTGGGAGCGCAGGGAGCCCAGCCGAGCCCAGGTTCCGTGAGCCGAGGTTTTAGCCCCAGGGCGGCAGGGCCAGCAGCTGGCTGGAGGAACCCCAGAACACCAGGAGCTGTGGCGACTCCAGAATTATCAACATAGACATGCCTAGGACAAAGTAAGAGGTTAGTGTCCTATGGACTTTGGGACCTGTATTGGGGAATGCGTCAGCTCCCTCCCCTGGGGGCTAGAAGCTGCTGAGGAGACACGCCACTGTGTAGTTTTCAAAGGCATTTCCGGCTCCCAGCCTACAAATCATGGGGAGATCCAGCGATCAGTCTTGGGGGGTAATCGCTCTTGCTTTAACCTCCCTGGATCTGGATTGTGATCTAGGGTGGAAGTTGTGGGTGGGTTTACAGCTTGCCAGAAACGGAAGTTGCCCCCCACACGTTCGGGACGAAAATTCCTCTCTGGCCTTAAAGCCATAGTGTGGCAACAAGCCCAAAAGTCAAGCAATTAAGTGGCAACATGCCAAGGCAAAGGAAACAGAAAAATGCAACCCTAGACTCCTATTTTGGGGGCATAGAGCGGGAAAAGGACTGTGAGGTCAGAAGTCCTGCTCCAAAAGCCCCAGGGGAAAACATGAGTGGGTTGCAGGCCATAGAGGACCTTAAGAAGGACTTTAAAAATCAAATAAGAGAAGTGGAGGAAAAATTGGAAAGAGAAATGAGAAGGATGCAGGAAAAGTATGAAATGAGGGTCAACAGCCTGACTGAGGAAAAACACCTTAAAAAATAGACTAACTCAAATGGCAAAGGAGGCCCAAAAGGGCAATGAGGAGAAGAATGCCTTAAAAAGTCGAATTTGCCAGATGGAAAAAGAATCTCAAAAGTTCACTGAGGAGATTCATTCCTTCAGAGTTAGACTGGAGCAAATGGAAGCTAGTGACTTTATGAGAAATCAAGATGCTGTTAAGCAGATCCAAACAAACGAAAGATTAGAAGGCAATGTGAAATATCTCATGGGAAAAACCGCTGACCTGGAGAATAGATCCAGGAGAGACAATTTAAAAATTATTGGACTACCTGAAAGCCATGATCAAAGAAAGAACCTAGAAATCACCCTTCAAGAAATTCTCAAGGAAAATTGCCCTGATGTTTTAGATCCAGAGGCAAAATAGAGGTTGAAAGAATCCACCAATCACCTCCTGAAAAAGATCCCAAAAAGAAAACTCCCAGGAATATTATAGCCAGGTTCCAGAATCCCCAGATCAAGGAGAAAATACTACAAGCAGCCAGGAAGAAACAATTTCAATATTGTGGAAACACAATCAGAATAGCCCAGGACCTGGCAGCTTCTACACTGAGGGATCGAAGGGCATGGAATATGATATTCCAGAGGGCAAAAGAACTGGGAATGAACCCAAGGGTCACCTACCCAGCAAAACTGAGTATTTTGTTTCAGGGGAAAATATGGTCATTCAGTGCAATAGAGGACTTTCAAGCATTCTTGAGGAAAAAACCAGAGTTGAATAGAAAATTTGACATCCAGACGCAAGAAGGAAGAGATGCCTGAGAAGGTAATCAGGGAAAAGAAATCAAAAGGAACTTATCAAAGTTGAACTATTTACATTCCTATATGGAAAAGCAATAACTGTGACTGATGATATCTTTCTCACTATGAAAATAATGGAAGAAGGGGGTGTGGTCATATGAATACATATGTGAATGTGTGTGTATATGGTTACAGTTATATATGGATAGAGGGCATAGGTTGATTTTGTTGGGAAGGGAGAGTACTCAAGGGATGAAATTATGAGGTGAGAGAGGAAAGTGGCAAGAGGAGATGGGGAGAGACATGGTAGGGTAAACTATCTCATGTAGGGGAAGTGGGTGCAAAGGAGGGGGAGAATAAGGAAGGCTAAAAAGGCAAAACCACATTCACATTGAATTTGGTTCAGGGAGAAAATGACATACATACTAAATGGGATATCTCAACCTGCAGCAGGATAGGGGGAAGGGGGATGAGAGGAGAGATCATGGATGGGAGGGCATCCTTGGGGTGAGGGGAGGTTGGAAGTACCCACTATAGAAGAGGGTCAGGATCATGTAGGGAATGGACCAGGTGGGGGGTGGGATGAGTGGGAGGGAATTATAAGCAGCCTTGCACAATATATCTACTATGATAATGTTTTGCATAGCTAGACATGTACAACATATACTGAATTACTTATATCCCAAGAAGGAATGGGTGACAAGGGAGGAAGGAAATGGATCTGAAATTCAAGGTCATAACATTAAATGTTTCAAATATATATATAAAAAAAAATTTTACCTCTACTGTTTCCCTATGTGACTCTGGAAATATCTCAACTTCTCTCTTCTTCAGTTTCCTTATCCATGATATGGAAGTATGGGAGTAGATGATCATTGAAATTCCTTATACTTATAAATGCTATGATTCTAAAATATCACCAAAGACATGTAATATCAGAAAAGGAATTGAACTAGTACTCTACCAAAACTAAGGAATAACAAAGGAACAGCCACGTTCCATGGCACTTAAAAATCTGTGCTTTTGGAATCATGGGCAAATACTCTACTAGTAAAGTTCTATAACCTCTTTTTTCTTTAATAGATGGCTTTCTTCTTCAATTGTAGGACATAAGAAATCCATCACCCTATGTTATGGGCTCCTTGGTGCTTAACAAGGCTAATACTTGGCGAAAAGGCATACATATATATCACAAGACTTGGCAGGTATGTCCTGTCAGCACTAGAACTCTTCCTTCATAGCTTTCAACACAGGTTTGCCTCTGATCCATGACTGAGCAGTACAGTAGGACTTTAGTGGAAGTCTTCACAGAATCTTAAAAGGACTAGAAGACCTCTACCATGTTGATTACATCTTCTATGAGGAATTTAGAAAAGGAAAAGTGTAAAAATTACAAATTGGGAAGTGTTGATGCTATACAATCTGTCTTTATAGGGAGTATCTGTGCTGAAGAGATCATGGGTCTATAGAAGAATTTAAAAATGTCTATCCAGGGGGAAGTCATTAGAAAACTTCATTTTCCCCCAGTCCCATTCTTTATTTCAGTGAATAAGGTATGAAATTGGAGTCAAGAAGACTAGAATTTGAATCATGCCTCAGACACTTATTAGCTGTATAACCTTGGGGAAGTCATTTAATCTTTCTCAACCTTGGTTTCTTCATCTCTAAAACGGGGATAATTAAAACACCTACTGCATAGGGTTGCTGTGAGGACAAAATGAGATAATGTACACAATAACTCTGTTTGTAAACCTTGAAACAATACATAAACATTATTTAATATTATGATGATTTGTCCCATATCCATTTTTCTATCCCCACTGCCAAAAGCCTAACTCAAGATATCATAACCTCACACCTATATAACTGGAAAAATGCTCTATTTTTTAGCACATCCATGTCTCTCACTGTGTCTTTGTTATTATAGAACCATAGACTCTCAGATATAGAAGGGATTTCAGAGGTCATTGAATTCAATCTATACCTGAATTCACATCTCCTTTGCAATGCCCTACCAGCTTGTCATTTATTTTGGGGAATTTGTTTCTTTGTTTTTAGTATTGTAGAATTTTATTTTTTCTTTTAAGTAGTATTTTATTTTTTCCAATTACATGCAAAAACAATTTTAACATTCATTTTAATGAAATTTTGAATTCCAAATTTTCTCCCTTCCTTTCTTCCCTCCTTCTTCCCTATGATGGTAAACAATTGGATATAGGTTATATATATATGCAATCATGTGAAATATTTCCATATTAGTCATGTTGTGAAAGAGGAAGCAGAAGAAAAGGAAAAAAAAACTACAAAAAATAAAGAAACCGAAAATCAAATTTTCCAATCTTCTCTTGGTGTAAATACCATTTTCCAACATGAGTCTTTTGAGCTTGTATCATTGTATTGCTGAGAAGAGCTAAATCAGTCGTAGTTGATCATGACACAATATTGCTGTTATTGTGTACAATATTCTGGTTCTGCTCACTTCACTTTGCATTAGTTAATGTCAAGTATTTCTAGAGTTTTCTGCAATCTGCCTGCTTGTCATTTCTTATAGCACAATAGTACTCCATTACATTCATATACCACAACTTCTCCACCCATTCCCTAATTGATAGGCATCCCCTCAATTTCAATTTTTTTTCTGAAAAAGTTTTTATTTAAAGACCTTTAATGATAGGAAATCCGTTCTCTTTTGCAGTAGAACATTCTTAGTATGGATAGTCCTAGGGCTCTTTTTGATAACTACACACCAACGTTTAGAATTTTGCTACCTATTGCCAAATAAAACCAGTAGAATCCCACCTCTATACAAAAGTCCTTACAAACTCCTGAAGATAGCTGCTCTACCTAGCTAAGCATTCTCTTCTCCATCTTAAAACACTCTTATTTACTCTAATTGATCTTCATCTGACATGATGTCAAGAACCATTGCTATCCTCACTACACTTGTCTGGAAGTTCCTAATGTTATCAACATTCTTCATAAAATGTGGTTCTCAGAACTGAACATAATACTCCAGCATGGTTTTGACCAAAGATGGGTATCACAGGGACATCAGATCTCTCACTCTGGATACAAAACACTTCAATCTAAGATAATCTTTGTTTGTTTGTTTTTTTAGATATCACAACATACTTGACTCACATTGAGCTTGTAGGCCGATAAAACTTTCTGATATATATATATATATATATATATATATATATATATATATATATATATTTATATTTGCTTTTTTGGAGGGCAATTGGGGTTAAGTAACTTGCCCAAGGTCATACGGCTAAGTTTTTGTTCGTGTGTGCGTTAAGTGTCTGAGTTCAGTTCCGAACTTAGGTCCTTCTGACTCCAGAGCCAACGCTCTACTCACTGCACCACCTAGCAGCCCCGTTTCTGATATTTTTTGAGATAAATTCCTATATATCATAATTCACCCAACCCCATCTTATAGTTGATTTTTCAAACTCCAGTGTAATATCTTAATTTAACCCCATACATTTTCACCATATTAAATATGAGCTCACTGTTTGGAGCTCATTTTGGATACAGACTCTTTTCTTTAACATATTAGCTATCTCTCTTTGTGTTGTCATCAAATTTGGTATACACATCTTCTCTTTATCCACATAACCTACAGAAATATTTAACATCATGTAGATCAAGACAGATTACTGAATGATTCTTTCCAAGTTGACATCTACTACTGTTTGGATTATTCCATGTAATATGTTCCAATAGTAACCTGTTCTAATCATACTCTTGTGATGCTACATTTCTCTATTCATTTATACACAAGCAGCATGGGAGAATTTATCAAATATTTTGCTCACATATAGGAAAACTGTACCTATACTCTAATATACTAAGTATATAACCCTGTTTAAAAAAAGAAATCAGTTTAGTCTGGCATGTCTCATTTTGATAAAGTTGATTATTTTGGATAAATAATTCATTTTCTCAATGTCACTGATCATCTCTTTAATAAAATATTTTAGAATATTTTCATGTGTTGAAGAAAAGTTTCCTGGCTTATAGTCTGAATATGACTCTTTTCATTCGTTTTGCCTTTTGAAAACTGAGATACTTTGTCTCTTTTAAATCCTATGGCACTTCTCTCATTTTCCTTTATCTTTCAAAAATCACTGGATATAAGACATAAATGTCTTATATCTTCCAGTTCTTTCTGTAAAGTTGTCTGGCAAGTTGTCTGGTCTAATTCCAAATCATCAAGGACAGTCAGGTGTCTTCTTCATATCTTTCTACTATTCTTGGGTTTATGGTTTCTATTAGGCAATTTTTCTTCTATCCTTTTTAGTGCAAACTATTCTTCTTCATGGCAGGGAAAAGAGAAAAAAAAGTTTGCAGAAGTCATCATTGCCTTATTGCCTAAACCTCTAAGAGCAATGGGCCTATCACTTCTTAAATCCTCCACTTTCCCCCCAACAGAGATAAATTACCTCTGTTTTCATATATCTTTATCTCTAGTACTCAGATCTTTCTGAGCTTTAATATTTGTGTCATTATTTTTGAAGCCATCCTCCGTTATGTATCATGTCAACTTTCTGTACTAGATTTTGGGTTTTTTTTTATAATTTAAGTTGTTTGATGAGTTCATTGGCATCCACATTGGTCTTTTTAGTTAACATCCTCCTATCTTCTTCCTTGGACTTATTTCTGTTCACATCATCAGAATCTTCTTTTTGATATGGCTGAACCTTCTAAGTCAGGTACCCATTGGCCATTTTACTGGAGCCATGTGGAACTGATCTTTGTAAAACCATAGATAAGGAGAATATAGTGGAACACTGCATCAGATTTGACCAAATAGGGCTCAGCATACAGATTTGCCCCTTGGGCTATAGTTTGTCCACCCCTAAAGAATTCTACCTATCTTTCATTGGAATACTTTTAAATCTCCCCTCCACAGCACTGTTTTTTTTTCTTCTTTTGACCAAATCTAAATTGACCTGCTATCTTCCATATCTTCCCAAGTCTCTATGATTTCTACATTAGCTATTCCTTTCTCTTTATTGTGGAAAATCTGGTTGAGAATAACATTTTTCTTCTTTGTTTCCTCTACCTATGAAAGATGAAATTATCTTACTAAATTATATATATACTAAATTATCTTACTAAAGTAAGCTAGAAAATTATCTTCCATTTGTAGGCTCACATGGGCTTAAATTCTATAAGGTAAATTGGCCCAAGGGCAATGACAAATTGTCAAGAACTAAATTGCAATGTTACAAATAGAAACTAATCTTAACAGGAATAAAATAGGAAGCCAGTTCAGGAGACTACATGTGGATCCATAGGCAAATGTTTAAAGCATTTAAAGTAGACAGGCTGGTCATATCAGGAAAAAAATATTGTTAATAAATGGTAAGTTCATGTGCTCTAATGGTATGCACACAACATTAAGAGATCTAGAGGAAAACCTTCAACTTGAAACATCTATGGAAGATTTCCTAGAGGACATGGACAAGAGTCTAAAAGAATGAACAAAAGATAGGTTGCTATCTTCACTATGACAAAGAGTATTCTCCTTAATGAAATTATGCCTGTATCACAGGATCAAAAAGAGTTCAGAATAAGTGCACTAAACACTGCTGTATTCTGCCTTGTTCAGAACACAATGGTCATATGGCATTCATTTTTTGATGCCACATTTTAATAAAGACATTGACAAACTCTAGTGTATCTATAGCTGGCTAATGAAGGTTATCTATCATGTTGTTCAAGGATCTCAATGTAACTGAGGGTATTCAGCCTGGAAAAGAGAAGGGTTGGAGGAGGGAAGGGTAGTAAGACATGAACGTTTTCATCAAGCCTTTGAATGTCTATCATATGGATGAGGGTTTCAACTTCATTTTCTTGGCTTGGGAAACAGAACCAGGAACAATAATTCAAAGTAAAAGGGGAGGATATTTTGGGTTGATTTAGGTAGAGATAACTTCCTGTTACTGCCATCCAAAAATAGAATGGGCTGACCTATAAAGTAATAGTTTTTTGTTTTTTGTTTTTGTTTTTGTTTTTTATTAGCATGAATTGTCAACTGTTGGTTGACTGAAGACTTACTAGGAATGTTTAAAGAATATCCTAGTTCATTTAACAGTTAGATATGATGACCACCAAAGTTCCTTCCAAATGTGAGATTCTGAAGTTCATGATTCTTAGTGCATGGGTCACCCATTTTTACCCTTTCATAGGGTAAAAGACCTTATGTAGCCTCTTTTTTTATCTAGTTTTACCATATTTACATAGGGTACCATATTTACCCTATGTAACCCTTTTCAAATACTATATATATAATGAATCTCTAAATTCATTACTGATGAATTTAGAGATTTGTAGTAGAAAATGAGAGAAGGATGGAGTATTAGCATATATGTTCAGTTTTCCAACAGGACTAGAATACCTTTCATGTTATGCAAAGACATCTGCATGTATTTGAATGGGTGTAAAATTAACATTAGTATCTTCCAAAGATGTATTTCAGCTTTTGATACCTGATTGAACTTGCAAGTAATATTCATATTATATCTGTTCATTCATTGAGTCCAGATTTATTTTGACAGGATAAAGGGCAAATGGAAGTTGACCTTACTGTAGGAAAATCTATTAATTCTACCAGAAATGACATTTATAGGAAGCAACAAATGACCCACTGACCCACAGATAAGTGATATATAAGCACATAGATGGATGGATCTATCAACATGGCTGCTACAAAAGAAGGACACTAACCTTGACTTAACCCCCAGGCAAGCTGCTCATGAAAGTAGTGTCAAAATTGACATTTAACTAAAATATACATTGCAGAAAGTGCTATAGCCTAAAAATAAGACATTTTAGAATAATATAACTTTTGCTATTGTTAATGGTGAGATAATAATGTATACTCAGAGACCATATACACAAAAAGAAATGTACTCTCACCAGACCATTTTTAGCCATTGTAAGTGTTGAATGTAATCAATATGCATACAAGCATTTATAAAGTATCTACTATAAACAGCCACTAGACTAAACACTAGGAACATAAAAAAGTTGAAGTATCTGTTCTCAAGGTACTCACAGTCTAATGGAGGAAACAACTTGAAAACATAATGACAAAATAAATCAGAAATAATCTTACACGGAAGGAACTAAAACTAAGAGGAATAATGCAAGGTGTTTCTTCAGAAGGTAGGATTTTAGCTGAGACTTAAAAGAAGTCAGAATTCATAAAGCATGGATGAAGAGAGAGAAAACTGCTGGCTAGTGTATCAACAATGCAGTATTCACAATGCCTACAGTAACTATAATTATGCTGATATGGTTAATGATCACAAAATATAACAGACTGTCTACACTGGGGACAAAGCTAGCACATTTATTCAAATACCAGAAAACTGAATCCCAAAACCAGAAAGTCAAAGCCATCACAATAGCTAGCAGTAAACACCCACATTCTCAAGCCTTCAAAACAGAACAGGCTACCCTAACAAAGGTCCTCCTCTCCTCATTCACGGTAACTGCTCAGCATCCACACAGCTTGCTTCCAGCAGCTCCAGTCCCCGCAGTTCCTGTCCCTGGAAGTCCTCAGCAGGAGTCCTTAGCAGAAATTCTGGCTGGCTCAAAAACAGGATTGCGAGCTGCTGCTGCGCTGCTGGGCTTCCAATCACCACACTGGCTCCAGGTCAGCTCAGGCTTCCTCCTGCCCCACCCCTTCCTGCTACATCAGCAAGTTCAAGGGGCACAGAAGATCTTCAAATCCCATAACCATTACAGCTAGTGAAAACAGAGTGAGAAGATATGGATCATGCAACAAATACCAAGGAGATCAGTGTCACTGGATCCAAGAATACATGAAAGGAAGTATACTGGAAAAGCAGGAAGGGGGACATGTAATGGAGCAATTTAAAATACCATTCTTAGTGGTATAGCTATATGTGTGTGCATGCATACATTTACAAACACATATACACACATATACATATATGTATAAATATACATGTGTAGGTAGAAAGATATAGAATTACATTTATAACTATCTATGTATTTCCATCTACACACTCATATATGTTGCTGTTCATTCATTTTCATTTGTGTCTGACTCTTAATGACCCAATTTGGGGTTTTCTTGGCAAAGATACTAGAGTGGTTTACCATTTCCTTCTCCAGATAATTTTACAGATGAGGAAACTGAGGCAAACAAGGTAAAGTTACTTGTCCAGGGTCACATAGCAATTAAGTGTCTGAGGCCAGATTTGAACTCAGGAAGATGAGTCTTCCTGACTCCACACCCAGTGCTCTATCCACTGTGTCACCTACCTCTATGTGTATATGGATATATATATATATATATATATATATATATATATATATATACACACACACACATATATACACATATATGTAAGTATATATACATATATAATGTGTGAATACATATAGTATGTCTATATATACATGTATGATATAGATATATTTATAATATAAAATGCAAAACATTCTTAATATAATAGACAATATGTAATATAAAATGCAACATATAATATACACACATATTTGTGTGTGTATGTATTCAAAGCTGCAGCATAGGATTAACAAAATCAATATGATTTTATACAAATAAATGATCTGTTCTATACTTTTCAGTATAACTATATATATACATACATATTTATGTATATACATATATGTACGTGTGTAAGCAGATGCATACATAAGCATGGGCACTTTTTATTTTTTTAACCAGGAAAATCACCATAATTAAGGGCTGCTGTAAGTTCCCTGAGAACTTACTTTTATTACTAAAAACAATACAGAGAGTAGTGTCTTATATAACAAGGCTTTTTTATATTTCATTTTGGACATATATTTATCTTTCTTACTATCTAAATTTATTCTGAGTATACTATGCCTTTAAATCACACATTCAGCTAGCTCACCTAACCAGGACCTGAAGCCATCTTCCCTGACCTACCTTGCAGGGTTGTTATGAAGATCAAACGAGCTAAGTTAGAAGTGTTTTATAGCCAGTAAAACACTCTATCAATGTCAGCTCTTGTTATTGATCTGACCTTGAGATGGCAGGAGTGTGAATCCTTTGGTACTGAAAGCATGCAGAAGGTTCTTAGAATTGCTTGGTGTTCAGAGGTTTTTGAATATGGAGGAAAATAAAGCAAAACCTTTTCACTCCCTTGAGAAATGACCAGGGTACAAAGAGATGCAAGTGACCACTAGCTGGGCACAATGAAAAGATCACCCAGAGTCTGGAGTCAGCGGTCCTAAAGTCCTGCCTCTGACATTTACTGTCTATGTGACCTTGGGCAATTTCTTTAACCTTTCTAGACCTTGGATGCTTCAGCTATAAAATGAGAGAGCCCAACTAGATGGCTTCTGAGGTTCCTTCCAGTTTTATATCTATGATCCCATAACTATTACTTGCCTGACTGATTCAGTTGTCTATGCCACTCTAACTTAAATTTCTAATCAATTGCTGGTAAGTAAATATATATTTGCAACAATATCCCCCTTTAGAAAATTAACTATTAGCTATTCTCAATAATACAATGATCCAAGACAACTCTGAAGGACTTATGATGAGAAATGCTATCTATCCCTAGAGAAAGAATTGATGGTGACACATACTTTTTTTTTTTGTACTTTATTTTTCTTCAGGTTTTTTTTTGGTTCATGTTTTCTTTCACAACATGAATATTATGGAAATGTGTTGCATGACTACACATGTATAACCTACATTGAATTGCTTGCCTTCTCAATGAAGAGAGGTGGGGAACGAAGGAGAGAATTTGTAACTCAAAGTTTTAAAAATAAATGTCAAAAATTGTTTTTTACGTGTAACTGGGGAAAAATAAAAAAGTAAATCAAAGAAAAAAATGACATTTTACACAAATAAATGTTTTAGAATATATTTTTCAGTAAATATAATAATTAAAAGACAAAAATGTAAATTTCTTAAAAGCAGTTTGTTATTTCTTTTTTAACTACTTATCCACAGTGTCTTATATGTAGATAGTGGTTATCTGACAAATGTCTATTGATTTTAATCAAATGTGACTCTAAAATAATCTCCTCCCTTTCCTCTGCTTAATTCTTCACAACACTTCAATTTTTCTCAGTTATGTAGTCCGACAAAACTGCTAACAATTCTCAGACCTTAATAATCTACCTACAGTCAACTGGATAAAGTTAAGTCAATATGCCCTTATAAAGAAAGCACCTAATAAGTGAGAGGCCCTATACTAAGCAGCAAGGATACAAAGAAAGGCAAACGTTCTCTACAGTCAAAGAGCTGACAATTTATTAACAGTTTTATTTAAGCCACTCTCAATAATCGGATAGGTCCAAATCCTGGCTGGATTAGCTATATAATAAAGGCCTGAAAACACCAGTCAAATGAGAGAACCATTAAGATGACTTTCAGGGAAACTGGAAGACTAAATGTTTAGACAATGTGTCTTGTTTTGCTCAGCTGTATAAACCTGGACCCATGGAGTTCTGCTAGAATAAGCCTCATTTGAAATGCCTCTATACTTAAAAAAAAAAAAAAACACTCAGAAAGGATTCCTTTATGGCTTTCATCTAATAGATAGTTTTATTATCTTTTCACATAACAAGATATTTTCTTGAAAATGTTTTCCATTGTGGAAGCCTTAGGGAAGAACACACTGTACTTAGACAAGTTAAGAGGAAATAAAATTCAAGTTGCTATCATTAAACTATATAATATTTTAAGTGGTGGATGGTGTGTTGTTGTTTTACTATAGGTAAGTCTTACAAATAGTAAAAACTCATAGTACAAGTTTTTAACCTGTCAGGTAGAATATGAAATACAGGTATTTTCTTTTTCTTGCTAAAGTGGTAATCTGAAACATGAGAGTTTCCATAGTAAATAGAAACTATTAAGTAAATGAGAGAGTGAGAAGAGAGAGAGAGAGAGAGAGAGAGAGAGAGAGAGAGAGAGAGAGAAAGAGAGAGAGAGAGATAGGAGGGAGCAAGAGGGAGGGAGAGAGAGAGGGAGAGCAAGCACGCAAGGGAGAGACAGACAGACACTTGGAATCAGAAGCCTTTTGAAAAGGTCATGAATAACGTGAGGAGCCTGATATCTACTCCAGGATACTAGCACAGATAGAGAGGGTGATCTTCCTCTCCATAATGATCCTCAAGGGTATTTTAGCATGTGGTACAACTCTTTGCACTCCCTCATTAGCCCTCAAATGCCCATTCTAAAAGCACTATGGCCCTGGTGCCCTTTTGGGGGGCTTACTTTCCCAGTGATATCCCAGCCTCTGCCTACCCCAAGCATTATGGCTTCAGAACAGCAGGCCATGCCATGCTGACTAGATAGTTAGCAAGATGGTTCCAGGTTCCTCTCCAGTTGCAATTATACTCATTCAGTAATGCACTTTGTTCTCTTCTCCCACCAAATACTCACACACACACACACACACACACACACACACACACACACACACACACTCTAGTCAACTTTTAGTTGTGGTATTAGTTGATTAGGACAAGTCATTTAACCTCTTCTCATGTAAAACAGAGTAGAGAGATAATCATTAAGCTCTAAATCAGCAACTAAGGTGGGAGAACTGGGACTTTGCCCAGGTGCCCAAAATTAGAGGCAGTGCTATTGCTCCAGCAGCATAGAAATAACTTGCCACCTATCTAGCAAGGATAATTATGTGAAACACGAAGAGCCCCAATGGAGCTCTGTTCCTTTCCCACCACTCCCCCCCCCCAAACCCTCCAAGTCCCAAACCACAAAAGGCTCCACTCCAGGTAAGTTCTTCCTTAGCCCACTTTGTCATCTTCTTGCCAGGCTGCAGGCTTCAGGCTGCCTCAGGGTCTCTGTCTCTCTCCTCACTGGGCAGTGTCCCACAGGCTTTATCGTCTCTATCCCCCTCTTTCAACTTGATTTATCCTAACAATTTGATTCGATGAGGTGTTTTCGAGAAGCTTGTCAAAGCTGTAAAAATTACTAGTTAGGATCTCTTTCAAGTAACTTTCTGTGATTTTGAGGAAAGTGTTATAAAGCACAAAGATATAATGTCTCTATCTCACCACAGTGTATCAGTAGGGAAAACCATGAGTTTTAAGTATTTGCTTAAGTCACCCAATTCTCTCCCTTACATAAAGGAGAAAGAAAAATAAATAAATAAATAAACCTCCCAAGTGTTAATAGGCCTGAAAACAACCAGATGTTGTAGCTGTTGATGTTGTTGTTGTTTGGGGGGAAGGGGGAGGTAGGAAGTTTTGTTTTGCTTTCATTTGGATTCTGGAGTTTAAAAAGCAATTCTCTGAATTCAGCCATCAAGACATTAGTTCCTAGAAGTTTTCAGACTGATGTAATCTTTTTTAGGCAAAACTCACTCTGATCCAAAATGAAGATATCATCATACACACAGGCTTTCTCAAGTTCAGTCAAGCTGTCTGACAGTTTCATCTTAACCCTAGGTATTAAGATCACATTTCACCAACTTAAGAGCATATACTTTATATGTTGGCCTGATGGCTACAATCCTGATGGGTGTATTGTGAGATCAATACCTTTATTAATGCTAATAAAACACTTAATGCCTTTTCCCTGATGCAGACGTGGCCCCTTAATCCTTCCTTATGCTTTTGGGGGTAATCATTTTTACAACATAAGATCACTTACACAAGTAAAGTACATTTTAACACCTTTCCCTCTCATCCATGTGAACAGATGAGCCTAATAGAATCCCAGCAGTGCAGTTAAACTTCTTTCCTAGGTTAATCAGGCTCAAAGAGAGTTTCCCAACTAAGCTTCCCAAAGGGAGGCATCTCCACTGTTCAAATAAATAAAGAAAATTTTATAGAGCAATTGTTCATCTTCAAAATTGCAGGGGCTGAGGAAAGAGAAGTGCCCATAGAAGGAAAAGAAAAGGTTAGGGTTTATGGAACTTTAAAAACAACAACAACAAAAAACAACCCATGCCCCTTTCCTCCCCTTCTTTTCCTTTTTGTGTGTGTGGGGGCCAAAAGGAGGGGGATAGGAGAAGGATGAGGTGGTCATGTAGTGGACAGCATCCTTAAAAAAATATATCCTTCTCAACAAAGAAGTTAGACAGGTCTCTTTTCATTTGATCTTTAATCCCTTCTCTCCCCTCTAGAATGGCAAAGGAGCACTTCTCCCTTTCTAATAAATAGCCAGCAAAGCAAGGCATTCAAGGCTAGGTCTCTTTGATCAGCACAAAGCTGTCAGCCCCTGCAGTTTTTTTTTTTTCCTCCCAGCCCTTGTTCCTGGCTAAAAGCGGAAGTAATACCCCCTGAAAGAAATACCCTAGGTGTCCTGCAAATCATCAATCTTTCTCTCTCTCTACCCCCCTTTTTTTCCAGAGGCCCACCCTCCCAGCCTGAACAAATCCCCCTTTTCCTCCCTCCTCCCCATTCTCCAAAATTCCAGTTCCATTTGATACACAATTCAATGTGCCAGTCTGACCTACTGGGACCTTGCTGTCTGAGACTCTACCACTCAGTGCAGACAGGGGAGACCTCTGTTCTAACAATAAACAACAGGGCTCACTTTTTCCCTGAGTTTTGAAGAGGAAATTATATAAATACATGTGTTTCCATGTGTAGCAGCTTGCTTTCGAGAGGTTCAGCATTGTTTTCATTTGAATGTACCCTTTATTTGACCCCTCAAATTCCTCTCCCTCTTTTCCCCCCTAGGCCCCCAAACGGTTTGAGAGGTCCTTACGGAATCTCTGGGTTTTCATTTTGGTCTCAGACTGCTATGTTTGGGAGACCCAGCAGCATTTTAACTGTAAACATTTGCAAATGCTGCTGTTTCCAGACAGGTCATTTAACACATTTTAAAGCTGATGTTCCCCATTCCTTGTTTACTGCTGTGATTATAAGCAATCTGTGTCCCCTCTTATCATGGTGTCAGGCAGTGATATATAGTTTGTAAATATTATGCAAAGGAAATAATTCACAGAGGCAAACAATTACAGGAAACTATATGCAGCAGGCATAAGTGTTTACCAAGTCACAATGCAGGGGACTGGTGGGGGTTTGACAGGGGTTTGGGGGGGGGAGGAGGTTTCAGGGGAGGAGAAAGTGATCGGAAGGATCCTGATTCTTTGACAGTGACATAACAACTAATTAAACAAAACGTCGCTTAAAGGCCCTTGCTATTTTTCCAGAAATTGCTCGAATGTGTGCATTATTAAAGAAAAGAAAAAAAAAGAAGGAAAGAAAGAACCAGATGGGAGGGGCTTGGGGGGAACCGTAATGAGTGAATACAGCTCCTTGTGCTGGCTGCAAAATGTCAAACTGCACTGGAAAGAAATACAGCATTGCAGTGGTGGTGTGCTGAGGCCCCTCGTCGAAAAGCGGCAGCTATTAAGTGGAAAATTCCTGCAGAGGACGTGTTTCCATTTCTAATGGGAAGAAAGAGGGTGTTGTTTGAGGCTTGCAGGTCGGTGGAAAATACAGAAAACCCAGGGAAGATGAGAAAATGACCTCATTGAACTCTGAGGACTTAAGCAAACAAAGCGATTTCGCCAAGCAGACACATTCTTGTGGTACTGATGCCTGAACAGCCCGATTGATCCGCAATGTTATAGATTGTGGGGGCAGCAGGCTGTTTGCCAGGCTGTTATTTGGGGGGGCGGGGTGTAGGGAGTCGGAGCTCCTAGTGAACATATAGCCAATCTTACAGTAAGTAGGCATGTTGACAAAAGGCTGGAGAAGGTTGGGTTTACACACACAACACACACCCCCTCCCTTTTCAGGGGAAGTTCCTGTTTACATCACTGGGTGAACCCCATTAAGCAGAGGGGCACACCTTGCAGATTAATGCCTTGCAGCACGCCCTGCACGCACCCGCATTTTCCATTGCACCTGGGGAGTCACCGAGTTTGGGGTGGGGGGCGCAGGGGGGGAGTGGCGGGTTTTGTAAAAACTTGGTGGGGCTCCTTCCCAGGACTGCTTAGGCTGCATTGTATGGCGCTACCGAAGGGGGCACAAACCGGGCACATCTTGACGTCTGGGCTGTGGCTTCCCCGAAGAGGCCCCCTATATGGCAGCTCAGAATGCCATAATTACCATTTTATATCATCTAAACAAACTGGGGCTTAAGGATTCTGGGGCCAATCAGAGGCCATGCTTTTGTTGTTCTGTTAGGCTCTGTTTGCGAGAAAGGAGAGGAAAAACCTTATGGCAGCTAGGAAGTATGCTCAAGGGCTTTATTTTTTTTTTTTATGAAGCTTTTATTTTCTTTCTCTAATATGATAACGTTATACCGATAACAATAGGAAAAAAAACCCCACAATATTAATATGCGTGTTAGGGGTAGAGTTGGACTTTTTTCTTACTATTTACACCCAATTCAGTTCATTTTACTAATGCATTGTGGAATTGAATGTCTATTGATCTATGCCCACGGTTCTTTAGAAGACCTTTAAGTTATTTTGCAGGGATCCTTGTATTTACAGTTGATTGTCCTCTCCCTCTCCCTAGATATGTTTGGACAAATCCAAACAGAAATCTGAATACCATAGGCATTCAAGTCCCAAACTCAGATCAGACTTACCAGATCTCAAAGTGGAGTGCTTAAGCAAGGTCTGCAAAGTCTAAATAGCAAGCTAAGAAGCTAAGCTTGGGGGAGGAGGGGGATAAATGAGCTACAAGTGACATCGAGATAGAGATGAATAGCTGTTTGAGACAAATGATAAACTAAAGAGGCTGCATTTGGATTCAAAATATTAATTGTCAAGGTCCCTTCCAGCTTTCAGCTTGTGATCCTGTGATCTGTGGCTTAAAGAAACACTCTGAGTATTGTAGCATGAAGGGAGGGGGGGAGGAAGGGAGAGAAAGAGGAAGGGAGGGAGGAAGGAAGGGAGGAAGGGAGGAAGGAAGGAAGGAAGGAAGGAAGGAAGGAAGGAAAGTGTAGAGGGAGTGCAGCACAAATACTGTGAAATTACTTTAAATGATTCAAAAAGCAAGACTGTGCTAAGCTTTTGTTATGTATCTAGAATTATGATAGTATGATAGAGATTATAAAGATTCAAAAGGGTTCAATCTGTGTTTTATCTAAAGGATATTAAAATTGCTATTAAAATTACAAACCTTTTGTTCTTTGAATATAATTTTGTTACTTTGTTAGAAAAGTGCGACACAGTATCTTTGCCATGGAAAACATAAACACCCCCCTCCACCATGGAAAGTATTGGTTGATAGAAGGGGGAGTGACTGGTGTCTGTATATGGAAACAGAGGACATAAATTCAAAACTTCAATCTATTGCTTAATACACCTGTGATCTTGGGTTTAACCTCTCTGGGCCTCGGTTTCCTAACTTCTAAATGAGATAATCAGAATAGATAACCTCTAAGACTCCTTCCAGGGAGACTGGATGGCTCAGTAGATGGAATGCCAGCCCTGGAATCCAGCAGACCTCAGTTCCAATCTGGATGTAGATTTACTAGCTGTGTCACTCTGGAGAAAAAGTCACTTTAACCCTTCCAGAGAAGGAAATGGCAAGCCCCAAATGGTATCATGAAGAGACAGAACACTGAAAACATGACTGAACAAAGTTTTCTACTAACCCTAAATCTAGGATCCCATGTAAAATGACCAAATTCCACAAAACCAATTTAATATTGTTCTATGACAAATTATTACAGAATAGGCTATACGGATCTGTTAGTAAGTTCAAATCCAATCCTCAACTTTTACTGTGTGACCCTGCACAGGTCACTTAACCCTGTTTGCCTCAGTTTCCTCAACTGTAAGATGGGGATAATCATAGATCAAATAAAATATGTGCCTGGCACATAGTAGGTTCTATATATTACCAATTATGAAAAACTACTATAAATCAAACATAAATAACAAATTCCTTTCCTAAATTGAAGAGAACAGGATTACAGAAGGAGGAGAGGGAAAGTTCATACTGAATGGAATTTTTTTGAATATAGCTTTATTTTCTAAGAAGAAAAGCATAGGGTCTGAGATCACTTTGCCAGACCCATACAGGAATCTCCTTTAAGACATCTCTGACAACTAGAACCCAGACTGCATCAGAATACTCCACTGGTAGTGGGAAGGAGGGAAGGGACAGAATATGCTACCATTTAAGGCAGCCTTTTCATGTTAGGAATAACTGGGAAGGTTAGGAATTTTCTCTTTACTTAGAGCTACAAGTGACCTCTCTGCACCTTCCACTCATTGTTTCTCATTGTGCTCTTGGTTATGCCTTTAAATATGACTACCTTTCAGATACTTAACATCATAAGGGATAGAGACAGTGACTGGCCTGCAATGTCATTTAGATGGAGTACTCAGGTAAGGAAACTCCATGGAATGAGGCAGACTATTCTCCTATTCGCCTAGGGTGGCCAAAGACATGTAGAAGATAAATGACTTACTCAGTATGTGTCAGAAGCAGAATTTGATCCCATGACTTCCTAACTTTGAGGGCAACTGTCTAACCAGTAGCCCATGCTGTGTCTCTTGAATCTGACAATCACAGGATCATTGATTCAGCCTGGGAGGCCACTGAGAGATCACCTTGTCATAGAATTGCAGATAAATGTGTAAAAGGGAACTCAGAGTTCATCCCTCGCTCATTTTACAGGTGAGGAAACTGAGGACTAAACAGTTTCACTCACATTCCCACCATCATACAAGTAGTAAGAGTGTTCAAAGGTAGGATTTTAATCTGTTATCTCTGCAAATCCACATCTAGTGCTCTGTTCAATGTACCATGATACAACTCCTTTATCTTATAGGTGAAGCTCAGAGAGGAAATAAATGCAAATGATGGAATCATAGATTTAAAGCTAGGAAAAAACAAACAAACAAAACAACAACAACAACAACAACAAAAACAAAAACAAAAACAAAAACACCTTAGAAGCCATTTGGTTCAATTCACCCATTTTAAAGTTTAGGAAACTGAGGACCAGAGAGTTAAAGTGACAAGGTCACCCTGATAGTAAATTGCAGATTTATAAAAGCAAACTGCATACAGAAAGGGGAAGGATGATGTGTTCAATTTTAGGACAAATTAAAAAGATTTATGGAATAAGATAAAATACTTCAGCCACATGTCCCTGTCTGTTTCCTTTCTTCTTTCTCAAACATTGTTTGCTATGGTGCCAGAGGAGGGACACTTAAGGTGCTCAGATTCTTCTCCTGGCCCAACATGTGTCCCACTGCCCTTGGCTTGTTCAACCTGGCATGCTTTATCCCTACACTGCCAATTTCAGGGGTCATCTCGTATCAGATGATAAACATGCATCTGTAATGTTATTTAAAAAAGCAAGATGTTACTGGGTACATAAATAGTTCCTGTAGGACCTGTGAGGTCATGTTCTACTTTTCTTTGAGCTTTGTTAGGACCAAAGTAAAATACTATACTGAGTCCTGGAGAGTATTCAAAAAGCAAGAAGAATGAATTGAGAAAACAAGAACTGTCAGAATTTTGATGAATTAGTTTGGAGAATGGAGAGATGGAGGGAGGATAGATTAACGATTTTCAAGGACACCAAAAGAGAATGATGACCAGAAGGAACAGAGAAATTGCCTAAGGGATTTAAAGTCTTTTCCAGACCTGATTCACAAAGTTTCACTGTAGACATATGAAAATTTAGGAGCAAATTGTACACAGAAATATTTTGTTCCCTGAGGCCCTGAAAAGAATGAATCCTACCTGAGACTGACACAAAGTTGAAACTTGGAAGGTTGGGAAAAACCCAGCCCTTCTCCCTTTCCTCTAAGCGATTGCAATCTCTAATGATTCAGAGATTTCTGCTACTTCTGCATGAGCACATTTCACCTTTTCTGTCACCAGTCCAGTCTCTTTTCCCCCATTACCTCCCCAAATAGCTCACATCACCACAACTTAGTTTTATATTAGAATGTATAGAGTATTTGATTTCAAGTTGAGTGTAAATCCTTGTTCAGAACATCAAGAACTAACTGCCTTTATGACTTTGAACAAGTCATTTTCTTTCTGGATCTAAGTTTTCCTCCTGAAAGAGTGGAAATAGATGACCAGAAAGTCTCATCTACTTCTGTATCCATGACCCTGTGAACCTTCTGCTTTTTCCCAGTATTTATTGGCTGAGTCATCCATCTTATATAATCTGAGATCACTACTCAAGAAGAATTTTTCACCATTCTTTTATTCAACAGACATTAAAGTGCCTATTATGCGTCAGGAAATGCTTATGGAATGTGTTACAAAGACAAAAGCAAAACAGTCCCCCACCTTTAAGGATCTTACATTATAGTGGAGCTAAACAATGTGTACACAGATAACACAAGATAAGTGCATAAAGATGAAACCAGAGATTTCATTGTTATAAGGATTGTCCAGGTGAGTAAATTCCTTCTGCCAATAGATTGCCTTCTTCCCTACATCTTTTATTTTTATTGGCGTCATTATTGTAGTTGTTCAAGTTGTTCAGTCTTGTCTGACTGACTACATTTGGGGTTTTCTTAGCAAAGATATTGGAATGGTTTCCCATTTCCTTCTCCAGCTCATTTTCCAGATGAAGAAACTAAGTCAAACTGGGTTAAGTGACTTACCCAGGTTCACACAGCTAGTAAGTGTCTGAAGCCAGATTTGAACTTAGATCTTCATGACTCCATGCCCAGTATTCCATTCACTGAGCCATCTAACTGTTCTATAGTGTTAGAGGGTTCCCTGGTATACTGAAGGGTTGTGTATGACTTGCCCAGGGTCTCATAGATAATACATGTCAGACTATACTTTAAGCCAGGTCTTGCTAACTTTGATACCATTTATCTACTGAATATACCATACTTCCTCCCATACAAAAATAAATTAAAAAGTTATATGATGCATAATAGGGTCCTGGCCAATGGGGATCCATCATGACCAGAGTATATATAGTATATTCCAGGGAAGGGGAAGAGACTGGGGAACCTACTTTTAGAAATAACATGATGTAATAGAGGGGCTCTGCTCTCTGATTCAAAATATGCCCTGATGCTGTTCCTGGTCCTCTTATTATGTGGCAAAAATGGGCTTTTTGACAGATTCTGAGCCAAAACTGAGAATCATTCAAATGGTATTAGGTAGCCAATGTGTTTTATCTTTCCTGCCTGGCTGTGTTCCAGTGAGGAAGCATGAACTTTTATAAGCCCTAGAAAGGGAAAGAGACTTTAGACCATTTTTTTCTTACCTTAGCAGCCATGATATAGTCTCTGAATGTATGGCCATGTTGCTGTGTCTGTCTTTATGGGGTCTATTCTTCATGTTCTGATGAAGGAGTATTGGTGATAACTATGACCTAGGCATCTTCAAAACAACAGAATTAAAAGTTCCAGAAATCTAGAAGCTGGAGTCCATTCCAGGATTTTCAGGAGGGCAAACACAGATGAAATTGCTGCTGGGACTCTGAACAATTGTTGACTTGACCCAGCCTAGGAGAAGCAAACATGTGGCCTCATCCTTCAATCCATTGGCTAAATCAGATTTGGAAGTCAGTTAATCATGTAGCATTTATTAAGGACCTACTATGTACTAGCCAATGTGCTATGTACGCAGGATAAAAAAAAAAAAACAAGAAAAGATGGTCCATACTCCCAAGAAACTCACAGTCTAATGGGAGAAACCATGCAAATATTTATGTATTTGTATTTTTGTGTATATTATGTATTTGTATCATGTACATGTATTAGGTAATTAATAAGCTGTATACAGGATGAATTAGAAATAATCAGAGAGAAAGAACTAGAATTAAGGACGCTTGGGAAAATGTTTTGTTTTGTTTTTTTGGTAGAAGACAGGACTTTTTTAAGCAATTGGGGTTAAGTAACTTGCTCAAGGTTACACAGCTAGTTATTTATGTGTGGGTGCTAAGTAACTGAGCCTGGAACCGATCCCACATCCTCCCAACTCTGGGGCCAGGGATGTTACTCACTGTGCCACCTAGCCACCCCTGAAGATGGGATTTTAATTGAAATTTGAAGGTCTCCAGGGAATCTAGAAGACAGTGAAAAGAGGGAGAGAATTACAGTTATGGGAGGCAACCAACGAAAATATACAGAGCCAAGTGATACAATGTCTCGTTCAAAGAATAGCAGGGAGACAGAACAATGTCACTGGACAAATGTATATTAGATTGCGTAAGGTCCCTGGAAAAGTGGGGAAAGGGCAGGTTATATGTGGTTTTGAAGGCAAATAGAGGATTTTTTATTAGATTTTGGAGATGATAGGGAGTCATTGGTGTTTATTGAATGGTGGGAAGGGCTTAAAACCTTGCTCTTTAGGAAGATCAGTTTGCCCAATGAGTTGAGGATGGACTGGAATGGGAAGACACTTGAGGCAGGGATACCAACCAGCAGACTATTGAAATAGTTCAAGAAAAAAAAGGAAAAGGAAAAGAAGTTGTTCAGGAGTTAGGATTTGTGAGTTTGCTCCAAGTAGTGGCACTTCCATAGGAGAAGACAGTGAGGTACTTTAAAAGAGATGTTATGAAGGTAAAAGCAAAAGGACTTGGCAAAAGATTGGATATGGGAGGGAGGAGAGTAAGGACTAGAAGATGACATCGAGATTGTGAGTTTCAGTGACTAGGAGGATGGTGGTATACTAGACAGTAATAAGAAAGTTCAGAAAAGGAGAAGAATTAGAAGGAAAAACAACAAATTCAGTTTTGGATAACTTGAACTTCAGATGTGACTCAAACATCCCATTCAAAATGGAGATGCAAGACCAGAGGTAAGGAGAGAGATTAGTACTGGATAGGTAGATCTGGTAATCATGGATGTAGAGACGATAATTGAATCCATGGAAGTTGATAAGAGAAATAATTTAGAAGGACAAGGGAAAGGAATCTAGGACAAAGCCTGGGGGGAGTCCATGATGAGTGTATCTGAATTAGATGTAGATCCAGCAAAAAGAGCATGAGAAGAGGTAGTCAAACTGGTAGGAAGAGAACCAGGAGAGAAAAGTGTCACAATAACTTAAAGCAAAAAGAATATCAAGGAGAAAGGGGTGGTTAATATTGGCAAATGCTGCAGAGAAGATGAGGATTAAGATAGATCTGTTGATCAAGAGATTATTGGTGCATTTGTAGTTTGCATTTTGCCCCAGACACAAGATATATGTGGGGTTTCTTGAGCAGGAGTGACATGGGTACATGTATGCTTTAGCAATATTGATTTGGACGTTTTATGAATGATGGTTGTTGTCTGTCCTTTTTTCTGGAAGTGAACCATGACATCAAGGAGGTGATGCCAATGACATGTAAGTGAATTAAGTAACGGAGGGCTTTAAGTAAGGGATGGCTGTACACAGTCAGCAGCCTCACTTTCTCTTCTGAAGCCATCTGGGTCCATTGCAAGATATGAATGATGAACTAAAAAGGGAAGGACTGGTGCCTGGGAGGCCAATTCAGAAGCTATTACAATATTCCAATCTTCTCTTTAATTCCCCTTCCCCCAGGTCTTTGTTGTAACTTACTCTCTACTTCAATATATATTAATATACTTCCAAACAATCCTAAAATATATTGGACTCAGTATGTGTATGTTTGTGTGTGGATACACACACACACACACACACACACACACACACACACGCACGCACACATACACACACACACACACAGGCAATCACTGGCCAGAATGAACTAAGAGTTACCTAAGGAAACTCTCTCCTCATTATTTCTCTAGCCCCCTTTTTTATCCAGAAAGCCTCTCTATTGTACTATTTTCATAATAAACTCTTGTGCAAGAAGACAAAATATGGGCATGAGCAATAGTTACTTATACTCCCAAAGATTATTATTTTGTGTGGTAGAAAGGGCATCAGACTAGGAGTCAGAGAACCAGGGTTCTGTTCCAGGCTCCCCCTCCTTATTACCTGCATGACTCTGAGTAAGCCTTTTAGCCCCTCTAGGCCTCCACTTCTTTATCTGTAAAAGAAGGGATATGCGGGGCGGCTAGGTGGCGCAGTGAGTTAGAGCGCCGGCCCTGGAGTCAGAAGGACTTGAGTTCGGATCCGGCCTCAGACACTTAACACACAAAAACCTAGCCATGTGACCTTGGGCAAGTTACTTAACCCCAATTGCCTTCCAAAAAGCAAAAAAAAAACCACAAAAAACAAAAGAAGGGATATGAACTAAATATCCTCTAAGGTTCCTTCCAGTTCTAAATCCTATCATACTTCAGAAAAAAATGAATGCAACCATCCCTTAAGAATACTATAGCAGTAGGCTTCCTTTTGAAGAGGTTTTGGGACAATATAGTCATTTTGTAGTTCAATCAAGCTCATTAAAATCATTTTCTACCCTTATGCAGAAGAATTAAGGATGCAAACATATTTAACCCCTTCCTACATTATCTTATTCCTTATTTCAGACTTTCTCTTAGTTTTTATCTTCTCTATATTTTTATACCTCTGAAAAATTTTCCCCAAGCCATTTCACAGTGGGGGAGTAATATGTTCCTATTAAATATTATTATGACAAATTGGCTATTTAAGCACATATAAGAATCTTATTTATTAAATTGGGCATCACTTAAGAATATAATGTTCATTACCCACAGAGGCAGAGAGAGGGAGACAGACAAGTAAAGAGAGAGACAAAAAGAGTGAGAGAGAGAGAGAGAGAGAGAGAGAGAGAGAGAGAGAGACCAGAAAGAAGAAAGAGAAGGGGAAAAAGAAAGAAGAGACAAATTTTCTTTCAGGGAACTGGAGAAAGATTAATCCATCCACTAGTGACTACATTGGAGTTATTGTCCTTGGAGTTATTGATGTTGCCATGATGCACTAGCAAGCTGGGAATAGAATGACTATGTACAAGAGATTCAAAAAGTTCTGCCAATTTTTCACTTCAATCTGACTCTTAGCAACCTTGCTATTCTAAATCCAGTCTCCCTCATAACAACCTTGTGTTGGGGCCAAATTTAGTATTGCTTTTTATAATGTGTACAAATGGGGACTAAGACAAACTCATTTTGGCAACCATACCTACCTACAAACCCAAGATGGATTCGTTACACACGAAAGAACTAGTTGGTCTTATGAAAAAAGTTATCAGGTCATCTCTCCAGAAACAGAATGGAAGATTGTTTTGGGTGCCCACATGACAATTTTTTAAAAAGTATTTGAGAGAAGATTGTTTGGACGTGTACATGACAGTTTTGTTAGGGCATTTGACTGTTCTTGATCTGTGATGAACCTACATAAGATAGACGAAACTCAGGAGATTTCATTGTGCTTTCCAAGGGGATTCATGCTGTGGCTTGGTTTTTGTGGCTATTGCATCAAATAACATATTGGCCCCCATGAAATGTCTTTAAGGGTGATGTAGACATTCCCACCACAATGTGGTTTCTATAAAATAAAATCAAGGGGTCTAGGGACAGCTTGGACATGGCCCCTTTTTGTTGCTGAAAATGAGGCAGCTAGCTATCCACAGAAAGTGAAGACATTTGAGTTGTTTTTTTTTTTTTTGGTAAAAACCCCAAATTTAAAATGATTCCCAGAATGTTTACTTTGAATATCTCATGCAAACAAACTTCCTTTGGAGATTTGTTCTTCTCTCTACTTCTGGTTGGAAGCACAATGACTGCCTAGTATAAAATATGTCTGTAGAAACTAGAAAGGCATTGCTAAAAATGCTAAAAGCACTGCTCTCAGCTGACCCTGAATTAAGGATAGTCTGCCTATCCAAAAATAAATGCAGTATACCCCATATGCCTTCAATATTCCTCTGTTTCTTAAGGAAGCAACCTTGGCCATTCATTTCTAGTGCTTTTCCACTAGAAATTAGAAGTTAGGAAAGTGTACAAATATATATATATATATATATATATATATATATATATATATATATATATATATAACATTACTAAACAGTACATAATTACACGAACCCATGTTCAATTCATTAAGAAATCCAGAAATGCTGGTGGTTATTTATTTGGATCAGTCAGGCTGGTACCCAATAAATCAATAAATGCTATATTATTCTGTTGTTATTTTTTACAAATAATATATCCAGTTATAAGTACCTTGTAAGATATGGAACCACTTTCTTTGAGCATCTCCTGACATATAATAAATTACCCACACTTATTCAGTACCTTCTCAGTGCACTGTCTTTTACATGATGTAAGATAGTTTATATTATAAATTTCATGGACCTTCCATTATTTTGGATAATGAAAGCTTGTGACTCTTATCCTCTGATGCCATAACAGCTTATCATGTGGCCTTTCTACATTCATGTGGTGTTTATTCCAGTAAATTTCTCTCTCCTTTTAGAATTCTTTTTACCACTAATCAGGATGGCAAGAATATTATAGAATCACTGAATTTTAGAGCTGACTGGTAATTGATTTGGATGACTATTAATACCTAATGTGTGGAACCTCAGGAAATACTTAGGACCATTACTATTGACTGCTGCAGCTGGAGCAGGTTTCTCCACAACCAGCTGTCAGCATTGACCATCCCCATTGGGATACTCCATTGACTTGGTAAGACCAGTTGAAGAGCTGAAAATAGTGGTTGAGAACTCTTCTATTTTATCCAACAGGCTTCAATTAAACATATTTACACCTCCTTAACCAATTTCACCAAGGCTTCAAGGTTGAAGACTGTAATTACTAATAATCTGTAGTCTACCAGGTAGGAATTATGCAGATGGAAGAAGAATCTTAGGAGTATTGTCTTAAAATTGACAAAAGGAAAATGTATTGAATTTTATCCTTTTAATGTATTTTATACAGACATGCTATAGAAGTGTGTGTGTGTGTGTGTGTGTGTGAGAGAGAGAGAGAGAGAGAGAGAGAGAGAGAGAGAGAGAGAGAGAGAGAGAGAGAGAGAGATGCTCTGGGGAGGTTTCTTAGAGTCAGAAAGACTTGGATTCTCAAACATAGTAGAGGGGTGACTATGGGTAAGTCATTGAAACTTTCACTTACCTACAGTGTAGTAGTTACAGAAAAGTTGATCCACCTCAGTGTAGGGAGCTGCTACTCCTTGGAGTACCCTATGAAGATAATAATAAGATGATTGAAAAAATATATTAATCAAGCATTTATTAGTCACTTACTATATTCTAAGCGCTGTACTAGAGATACAAAATCAAACCAACACAATAGTCCCTAATTCTTCAAGGAGGTTAAATTTTATAAAGAGAAACAACATATCTGCCTACAAGCATTATATATGTATAATATATAAATGCATATGTGTATGCATACATCTATATATATATATTCATTTATATATATGTATGTATAAGTTATCCCAAAAGTTTATGTATACTTTTAAGGCTTAATACCTTTTATGCATATACACATGTGTTGTGAAGATATGTAAATGTGTACATGCAAATGCACACTCACACAAATACAGATGCATATGCATTCAGATGTTGCATACTTGCACATATGTGTACATACATGCCAGTGTATACACATAACACATGAAATTACATATTTTGCCCTTATGCATAGACATATATGTGTGCAAAATTGTATATAATATGCCTATAAGCATACATATACAATACATAAAACATGCATGCTTATAAACCTACATGTAGATATAAGTATATGTATATGCATGTACACATGTGCATGCACATGTTGGTGCTTTTCCACTAGAAAATAGACATTAGTAAGTTTGCAATACATACACGTATGTATGCACATAAACATATACATACACACATAAATTGTATGTGCCTCTATAAACACATATACATGCATGCAATGTGGGATGTAGTCAATTTTATAACCCTATTTAAATATTACAATATTTTATAACCCTATTTAAATATATGGTGATATACTTTTATGAATATGTATCATAATAGAGAAACTGATTATGTGTGCAAATTCGTTTTGAGTATTCTTGTATCTCCCGGTATCTATTTTCCTTTCAAAATAATTATTTAAGCTATTCAAGGTATATTAAGAATTCAGAAATGATTTTCAAAGTATCTTACAACATCTGATAATGTCAAATTGTTGACACAGGTTACAAGTTCTGATGTACAGTGTGTTTTACAAGTTTGTCCCTAAGAAGCATTCTCTTTGATGATCTTCCTTTAAACATCTACAAGCTGAAATATTCCCACAGCTTGTATCTCCCCTCTTTTACACAGTGCCTGTGAGTGTTTTGGGCACCACAGTCTTCCTTAACAGAAAGCCTCAGTTAATCTAAATTTGATGAGACATTCATACAGACCATTCACTTCCATGTTGGGGGGAAACCTTAAGAGAAAGCTTTTAAATGCGTCTCCTATTATATTCATGATTGTCCAATGCCTAATGTAATGTGTGTGATGCAGAAAACTAAAGCTGGCCAATGTGGTGGGAGTGTTTCTGGGAGCTACTGGCAGGCATCTTATCTCTGCAGCCCTCCCTCCCTTTCCCCCTCCCTTATCCCCCCCCCCCAATAAGCCCTACCACATAGCAGCTAATTGCAAGGATTAGGGCACACTAAGACACTCAAGCTACACTTCTGTGGGTTTGGGGAGAAACAACACGTTTAAACATTCCAGTGATGGTTTCCTTGGCAACTTCCATAACAACAGCTCTGTAAAACTATGAGTTTCTGTTTTCTTAACCCTTCAGGACATTAACTGAATGAATACTTCCTTGAGAAAATATTTCAGTCAGCCAGATATGGTCAAACACACTTAAGCTCAGCAGTATAGGGCTTCTGTCCTAGTCTCTGTGTGCCCATCCCTTCTTCTTCCCTCGCCCCAAAAAAATCAAATTAGAATTTGCTCATTGAAGTCATCCATTTTAATAATGGTTGAGAGTCAACTTCACAAAAGAAGTGGATAGCATTTAGCATAGTTTGTGAGAAATATAACTTGAAAACAAAATATTATAACTTCAAACCAGGAAAAAATGAGTTATTTCTATTTGTAATCCCTATTTACACTTAGGGAAACTGAAAATCTAAAGCTCAATGGGTCTAGATTAAAAAAAAAAACCTTGTCATTTAAAAGGGAAGGAAATAAATACACCTTAAACTGTGTATATAAAAATAAAAGGATTTATAAAAGTTCACTATGTCTATTTTGCTGTATGCTTCAAAACTAGATAGATAGAGAGAGATAAATACATTTTTTTGCTGTATAGCTACTGAATGAAGGAAACAAATGTGTATATAGTATGCAGTCTCATACACCATCATTATTTAGATCTTACTTTACAATCCAACCTAAAAATAGCAATAATTCCATCAGGTGAAACTTATTAGATGCTATGATTATTATGAGGTTCTAATTATTTGCTATGCACTGAAAAGAAATGATAAAAATAATTAAACTTTCATTTCCTAGTTTAGGGCATTAAAATAATTGATTAGTAAAGACATCTAAAAATTTCTCAATTCAAAATCTTAATTGAAAAGATGATTTATGCATAAATGAATGTGATTTGTATTTATATAATTCATGTTTATTTTAGCATAACTGAATATTTTCAATATGTTCATAACATACATTTCTATATTATAGAACCATTAAAAATTGTATTTGCTTTCATATGGTCCAGTCCTTTATTTCTTCTTGATCACAGCTAACATTCTCAATCCATAATTATTTAATCAAAACAATTCTCTACACATAAAAGGAGTGATGTTAAGTAATAAAATACATCAAGGCACTTGTAAAATGCAGTGCTTGATTTAAGGGAGTTTGGAAGTGCCTTGGCCTCAAATAATAGGAGCTGAAAATGCTCAATTAACATACAATTGTTGGGGGAAGCCTGAAGATTGTGTTGGTAATTACAAGGTCATTCGTATTTTCTTTAATGTAATAATGACAATAGTCAATGTTAGCTTCCCACTAGGAAAAAAAGAATATATATATTCAAAGAGATTTTTTTTAAGGTAGATGCTGAAAAACCATGGTGGAGGCAGTGTTTTGAAAGGCCTGAAGGCTACATGAGGTAACTTACCAGAGACTATAGAGCTCCTTAAACCTTTAGCTGTGGATATCTAAGAAGGTTCTGTTTCCATTTTATGTAGACTTCACCCCTGGACCCCATGTTTTAGCACTTCAGTCCTGAGACTGTGACAGTGAGAATGTGTCCTTTGTTCAGACATGAAAGGACAGCAGGGAGGCCCTCACATAGTCCAATGGGACAGGCAGAACTCAGTGATTCATTCAGTACCAGCAAACCAAAAATATTTTCGTTGGGGAACTAAACAGGCCTAGAGCCTATTCATAATGGTATCTAGAGGAAAAGGAAAACTGGTAAGGGGAGTAGATAGTTACAGTCTCCCATTTTATTTTTAAGTTTTTAGTGAAATCAGGCTTTTAGTTTCACCTATGGTGCTTCAGGCAGGGGTTCTTAACATTTTGAGGGGGGCATGGAGCCATTAGCAGTCTGAAGAAACCTTTAACCCCCTTCTCAGAAAAATGTTTTTAAATACATAACAAAAGGAAAACAATTATATTGAGATACAGTTATCAAAATACAAGTAAAAAGAAATTCATGGCCTCTCATAACCTGATTCTTCAAAGTATATTCTCTCCACAAGTATAGATCTCAACCTTTCTAGATCTTTCTCCTCAGTGTGGTTATTGTCTATGTACATCTATAAACCTTCCATAAACATCTACCCAATGTATTATAGGTCTTCCTCTGAGTCTTTCAGTGTTAATGCAGCCTGCCCATCTGTACCTCTTGTTCTTGCCTCCTGTTTGATTCAAGTCTTTTTCTAGTCCTATATCATACAGTGTAAAATAAATTTATGAGTTGGAATGGGGCTCAGTTGTTATATGTAACCTGCCCCATAACTGAAAAAAGAGATAATAGCTGGGATCCTACCATCTGATGCTCTACAGGAATAGTCTTCAGAGATGGGGTAAAGAGTTCTCAATAATGACATCCAGAAGCCATACAGAGAAATAATTGTGATGAGCAAACAATGTAAAGGAGGAGTCTTCTAAAGAAGGGAAGGGAACAAATATGTGTTACATATTTATTATTTGCCAGACACCATCCTAAGTATTTTACAAATATTATTTCATTTGATCCTGACGTCAACCTTGGGAAACAGGTGCTATTATATTCATTTTACAGTTAAAGAAACTGAGGCAATTAGTAATGAAGTGACTTCCTCAAGGTCTCACAGCTAGAAAGTATCTGAGGCCAGATTTAAATTCAGGTCATCCTAAGTCTAGGCCTAACCCACTGTGCCACCTAGTTCCCTCTATAAATGTATAGATAACTTATCCATGAACTTACATTTTCAAATGGCACATTCAGAAATCAGGGATAAATAACAAATTATGAATATGAAAGATTGTATGTCTTATGAGAGTACTATCAAAATTATTTAAAAAGAAAAAAAACTTGTAGAGTGGACCCAAGATGGAGGAGAAAGGAAGTGACTCACCAGAGCTCTCTGGAAAACCCCTCTGAACACCTTTAAATAATGCCCTAAAACAGTTTTTGGAGTGGCACAACACACAAAAGGACAGAATGCAATAATTTCCTAGCCAAAGGAAACTTAGAAGTTCAACAAGTAAGGTCTGTCACACCTAGGCAAGAGAAAAGCACAGTCTACTGTAGGTCACTCCAGCACAGACTGGGCCCCAGGTCTCAGCAAACCAGGAGTAGACCTTGGGAGCCACTAAATGTGTAGCAGCAGTTGCTGCCTCCAGAACTCCCAGACCACAGATTGTACTCAGATATGGGTCACAGTCCTGAGTGGCAGTCCCAGGGCAAGGAGGAGCACTAGCACATTAGAACGTGCAAGGCACAGTGGAGCAGGGACCTTCCTCATATTTCCAGGGCAAAAAAGAGGCTTGTGGTCACAGACCAGAACACAGGCCAGGAGAGTTAGTAAACACGTCTCTTTAGATCATACCACCTTAGAAGAACTGAAAATCTGTAGGTCCTTAGAAGTACCTCAGAAAAGAGTTACACAAAACCCCTGAAGTCTGGGACAGTACATCCTCTACTCTGAAGGCAGAGCCCTACTTTAACAAAGAGTTAAAAGTCAAGAAGTAAACAAGAAAAACAAAAAAAAAAAAATAGAAAAAAAATTCTGACCACAGAAAATCAATATGATGATAAGGAAGATAAAAACATATTTAAGACAATAGTAAAGTTAAAGCTCCTACATTCAAAGGCTCCAAAAAAACTATGAATTTGACTCAGGCCATGGAAGAGCACAAAAATTTTTTTGAAAATCAAGCAAGAGGAGTTCAAGAGGGGCAGAGCCAAGATGGTGGAGTAGAAACAGCACGTCCAAGGTGCTCTCCCCCGGATCACCTCCAAACCATGTAAAAGGGGACTCTGAACAACTTCTGGAGCCCCAGCACCCAGAGAACGACACAGAGAAGCTAACATCCTGCTTAGGACAGGCCAGCAGCCCTGCAGGAAGGGCCAGCACAGTGCTCTGGGAGCCGAGAGCCCAGCACACCAGAGAGCTGAGCCCAGGTCCATGTGAGCCTGGGTTTTAGGCCCAGGGCGGCTGGTCCAGCAACCTGCCAGAGGGACCCCAGAACACTAGCAGCTGTGGCGATTCCAGAATTATCAACACAGATATGCCTAGGACAAAGTGAGAGGTTAGTGCCCTATGGACTTTGGGACCAGTATTTGGGGAACTTGTCAGCTTCTTCCCCTAGGGGCTAGAAGCCACTGAGGAGACACTCCATTTTGCAGTTTCAGTGGCAGCTCCAGCTCCTGGCCTGCGAACCATATGGAGATCTAGCAATCAGTCTTGGGGGGTAATCGCTCTTGCTTTAACCTCCCTGGATCTGGATTGTAGTCTGCGGTGGAGGTTGTGGAGTGGGCATCCAGCTTGCCAGAGCTAGAAATTGTGAAGACCCCAACAATGGGATGGAAGCTCCCCTGTCTGGTGGCAGAGTCCTACTGTGGCAACAAGCCCAAAAGTCAAGTAATTAAGTGGCAACATGCCAAGAAAAAGGAAACAAACAGAAAAATGAAACATTAGACTCCTATTTTGGGGGCAAAGAGAATTGAAGCATGGAACAGGAAGAGGACTGTGAGGTCAGAAATCCTGCGCCAAAAGCCCCAAAGGAAAATATGAGCGGGTTACAGGCAATATAGGACTTTAAGAAGGACTATAAAAATCAAATAAGAGAAGTGGAGGAAAATTGGGAAGAGAAATGAGAAAGATGCAGGAAAAGTATGAAATACTTTTTTTTTTATACTTATTAAATACTTATTTTTCAGAATAGCCCAGGACCTGGCAGCTTCTACACTGAGGGATCGAAGGGCATGGAATATGATATTCCTGACGGTAAAGAGCTGGGATTGAAGCCAAGGGTCACCTACCCAGCAAAACTGAATATTTTTGTTTCGGGCGAACATATGGTCATTCAGTGGAATAGAGGACTTTCAAGCATTCTTGAGGAAAAAAGCAGAGCTGAATAGAAAATTTGACATCCAGACACAAGAAGCAAAAGATACTTGAGAAGGTAATCAGGGAAAAGAAATCAAAAGGAACTTATCAAAGTTGGACTATTTACATTCCTACATGGAAAAATGGTAACTGTGACTGATGAAACCTTTCTCAGTATGAAAATAATGGAAGAAGGGTATATGGACATATGAATACAATATGTGAATGTGTGTATATATGATTACAGTTATACATGGATAGAGGGCATAGGTTGAATTTGTTGGGAAGGGATGATACTTAAGGGGTAAAATTATGAGATGAGAGAGGAAAATGGCAAGAGGAGATGGGGAGAGACAGGGTAGGGTAAACTCTCTCATGCAGAAGAGGCAAGGGGAAGTAGTTGCAGGGGAGGGGAAGAACAGGAAGGCAAAAAGGCAAAACCATATTCTCATTGAAATTGGCACAAGGAGAGAATGACATACATACTAAATGGGATATCCCAACCTGCAGCAGAGTAGAGAGAAGGGGAATGAGACGGGGGATGATGGAGGGGAGGACATTCTAGGGGGAGGGGAGGTTGGAAGTACCCACTTTCAAAGAGGGACAGGATCAAAGTAGGGAATGGACCAGGTGGTGGGTGGTATGGGTGGGAGGGAATTAAAAGCAGCCTTTTATAATATATCTACTATGGTAATATTTTGTATAGCTATACATGTACAACACATACTGAATTACTTATCTTCCCAGTGGGAATGGGTGACAAGGCAGGAAGGGAATGGATCTGAAATTTGAGGTCTTAAAATTAAATGTTCCAAATATATATAAATAGTATTTTAATGCTATTTTGCATGTAATTGGGAGATAAGATGTGCAGGCATTGGGGCACAGAGATTCACCTTGCTATAATGGAAAAGTCAAAGGGGGTATATGAGAACATATGGGAGAGAGCAGATTGGATGCCAGGATATCTTGTAGGACTGCTATTCTGGGATGGTGGGTAGGGGAAAAATGGGGAAAAATTGTAACTCAAAATCTCGTGGAAATGAATGATGTAAAACCAGAAGTTAATAAAGCATTTGTTGAAAAGAGAAAGAAAAAGAAATCAAGCATGATATAGAGGAAAAATTGGGAAGAGAAATGAGATTTATGCAAAGAAATCATGAAAAATGAGTCAACAACTTGGTAAAGGATCCACAGATACAGAAGAAAATAAAACTTTAAAAAACAGATTAGAACAAATGGTAAAAGATGTCTACAAAGCCAATGAGGATAAAAATGCTTTGAAAATCATAATTGAACAAATGGGAAAAAAGCATGAAGATACACTGAAGAAAAGAAAACTCCTTAAAAAAATAGAATTGGTCAAATGGAAGACGAGGTACAAAACCATGAGAAAATGGAAAACAATGTGAAATGTCTGAGTGGAAATATAACTGACCTGGAAAATAGATCCAAGAAAGATAGTTTTAAAATTATTGGACTACCTGAAAGCCAAGATTAAAAAAAAAAGCCTAGACATGATCTTTCAAGAAATTATCAAGGAAAATTGTCCTGATTTTCTAGAACCAGAGGGTAAAATAGAAATTTAAAGACTCCACCAATCTTCTGAAAGAGACCCCAAAATAAGAATTCCCAGGAATATTATAGCCAATTTACAGAATTCCCAGGTCAAGAAGAAAATATTGCAGGCAGCCAGAAAGAAACAATTCAAGTATAGTGAAGCCACAGTCAGGATAACACAAGTTTAGCAGCTTCTATATCAACTGACAGAAAAGCTTGGAATATGATATTTTAGAGGGTAAAGGAGCTTGGATTACAACCAAGAATCACCTACTCAGCAAAACTGAGTATAATCCTTCAGGGTGAAAATGGATATTCAATTAAATAGAGGATTTTCAAGCATTCTTGATGAAAGACCAGAACCAAATAGAAAATTTGAATTTTAAATACAATATTCAAGAAAAGCATAAAACAGTAAACAAGAAAGAGAAATCATAAGGGCCTTCATAATGTTGAATTGTTACATCTCTACATGGGAAGATGATGCTTGTAACTTCCATGAACTTTCTCATTATTAGGGCCATTAGAAAGAGTATATATAGAGAGGGCATAGGTGTGGGTTGAATATAAAGGGATTATATCTTAAAAATAAATAAAATTAAGGGGTGAGAGAGGAATGCACTGGGAGAAAGTGAAAGGGAATGGTAGAATGAGGCAAATTATCTCACGGAAAAAAGGCAAGAAAAACTTTTACATTGGAGGGAAAGATGGGGGGCCATGAGAGGAAGTGATTGAACCTTACTCTCATCAGAATTATCTCAAAGAAGGAAAAACATAGACACTCAGTTGGGTATAAATGTATATCTTACCGTACAGGAAAGTAGGAGGAGAAGAGAAGGGCGTGTGATAGAAAGGAGGGTCGATTGGGGAAGGTGGTAGTCAGATGCAAAAACTTTTGTAGAGGGACAGGGTAAAAGGAGAGAAACAATATAATAAACAGAAGGTGAACTAGGATAGAGGGAAATATAGTTAAAAAGTCATAACTGTGAAAAAATAGAAACAAGTTTCTTTGATAAGGGTTTCTTTTCTCAAACATATAGAGAATTGAGTAGAATTTATAAAATTAAGAGACACTCCCCAAATGATAATTGATTGAAAGATATGAACAGTTTTCATATGAAGTAATCTAAAGCTATCTATAACCATATGAAAATAATGCTTCAAAACACTATTGCTTGGAGAAATGGAAATTAAAATAATTGTGAAGTACTACTTCAAACCTATTAGTTTGGCTAGTAGGACAGAAAAGAGAAATGACAAATGTTGAAGCAGATGTGGAAAAAAAAAATAAGACACTGATGTACTGTTGGGAAGTTGTGACCTGACTCAACCATTCTTTCAAGCAATTTGAAACTATGCCCATAGTACTATAAAACCATGCATGTCCTTTGATATAGCAATACCACTACTAGATCTGCATCCAAAGAGAGAAAAATCAAAAAGGAAAAGGACCTAGATATACAAAAATATTTATAGCAGCTCTTTTCTGGTGTCAAACAATTGGGAATTGAGGGGATGCTCATCCATTGGGGATTGGCTGAACAAATTGTATCATGTGATTGTGATGGAATATTATCATGCTATAAGAAATAATGGTCTCAGAAAAATCATGGAATGACTTATAGAAGCTGATACAAAGTGGCAATGTACTGTGTACAAAGTAACAGCAATATGTAAGATGATAAACTGTGAATGACTTAGCTATTCTCAGCAATACAAGACAACTCTGAAGAATTTAAGATGAAAAATGTTATCCATCCCCTGAGAAAGAATTGATGGTATCTCAATACAAACTGAAGCATACTTTTTTTAACTTTATTTTTCTTGAGTTTTTTAATCTATGTTTTCTTTCACAGCACAACTAATGTGGAAATGTTTTGCATGACTACACATGTATGTCTTATATCAAATTGTTTGCCTTCTCAGTGAGGGGGGAGTGGAAAGGAGGAAAGAAAATAATTTGAAACTCAAAGTTTTAAAAATAAATGTTAAATTACTTTTACATGTAAGTGGGGGAAAATAAAACACTGAAAAGCATATTACAAAGAAAGAAAACCATATGAAAAATTGAAGGGTTAATTAGTAAGAATTTGGTAAGTTCAAGTTGAACTTTCTATCATAAATATAAATTTGGGGGCTGAAAGCCTGGCCACTTAAAAGTAATGAATAAAAATAAAATTTGTCATATTAAAAAATTCTCATGATTATCTGAAGCTGACAAGGAAAATAAAATAAAATAAAATGAGGATGTTTCCCCTTAGGGAAAAAAGGAAATTCAAGAAGGAATATCTTGTTCATAATGAACAAGACAATAATAACTTAAAAAAAAGAAGAAAGCACAAATGTTCCAACTTATTTTGCTTCTATTTTTTCTACCAATATGAATGCCATTTGGACTACAAAAAAAGTAACAAAAGTAGTTAATAAGAAATTGAATACTAACATAAGTAGGAAATGAGTAGTAGAGCACCAGTCTGCCCTTGATGCATTTTCTTGGGTACTGAAAGAAGTAGTGGACAAAATTGCTTAGCAACTATAATCCCAGAGAATAGGAAAGGCATTGCAAAATTGGAGAGGACAAATGATGTCACAATTTTCAGATAAGTAAAGGGAGCGGAGTCTGTAAATTGGAGAGCAGCAAGCTTGACTCTAATTGCTACCAAAATAATAGAATATGTTATTTAAAGGATGGCTATAGAACATTTAGAAAAGAAAGCAGTGATCACCAAGAGTCAGCATAACTTCATCAAGAACAGATCATTTCATATTTTGAAAGAGTATCTGTAGAATGCTGTGGAAATTATTTATCTAGATCTTAGCAAAATATTTGACTAAGTATTTCAACACATACTTTTAGAAAAAGATAATGGAAACCTATCAGCCAGATGAAAATGCAGTTAAGTAGATTCGAAACTGTTTGCCTATCAGGGTCCTAAAATATAGCTATTAACATATTTCAAAGTCAAGTAGGAGTGAGGTCTGCACTACATTGCCTTATATTTGACTGACTCTGTGATAGGTAACATAAAAGACAGTGCCAAGAGTTGGCATGCTTATCAGATTTGCCTATGACACACAGCTGGAATGGAGAACTAAAACATTAGATAGCCATCAGGGTTTGAAAGAAACCTCAACAGGCTACAATGTTGGGCCAACTGTGATAATATGAACTTTAATGGGAATGCACATAGAGTCTTACAGTTGTTTTAAAATAAAATAATCAATTTCTCAAATACAAGATGGAGGAAATGTTACTAGAAGTTTGAAAATAATCTGAGTATTTTATTGAACTTTAAGGTCAATAAAAAAAACAAAATAAATTTTAAAAAGGAAAAAAAAAAACTTGTGATTTTATCTGTCAGTAACTCTGGGTGAGCAAGGTATTCTACCAATTCAGATCCATACTTTCTCTAATATTTAGATTTTAGAGAGTTTCTTGGGGCACTGGGAATATGTGTTGTGCCCTGGGACACATAGCCAGGGTAAATAAGAGGTAAAACTTGACCCCAGGTCTTCTAGACTCTAAGACTAGATATTTGTCCACTTTGGCATGCTATCTCTCAATAGTGTAATATGGTAGGGGCGGCTAGGTGGCGCAATGAGTAGAGCATCGGCCCTGGAGTCAGAAGAACCTGAGTTCGGATCCAGCCTCAGACACTTAACGCACACACAAATAAAAAACCTAGCCGTGGGGCCTTGGCCAAGTTACTTAACCCCAATTGTGCTCCAAAAAGCAAAAAAAAAAAAATAGTGTAATATGGTAGCCAAAAATATAATGCAAATTTATTGCATTGCTAGAGCTTTCATGACTAGTATAAGAGAGGGAACAACTCCAATCTACTTTGTCTTGGCCAGTCTGTATACATTCTGTGTTCAGTTCTGGGAGCCCTATCTTAGGAAGGACATCAGTAGGAGAGAGGATATACTGAGAATAGAAATCAGGATGTTGAAGAGATCGTGCTATATTAGAATTAGCTGAAAGAACTAGAGGTATTTCACATGAAGAAGGGAGTAGATAAGATGGCCATCTTCAAATATTTGAGGGGCTTTCATATGGAAAAGGGTTTAAACTTGCTTTGCCTGGCCAAGTCAACAGACATTAATTATTTACTGTGTGCAGGCATGTAATGATAATGGGAATTTGAAGATCTTCCCTGTCCCTTAATAAGCCAAAGGGAATTCGAAGACTTTCCCTCCTTTGAAGATTTTCCCTGCCCCCTAATAAGCTGAATGTAATCACATGAGCCTGTTTGGGGAAAAGTTTGCTGAAGGGTGGAGCAGAGCTCACAGGAAACTGGGACTCAGAACAGTTAGAACTGAAAGGAGGTGAGGACACACCCAGGAAGACACCTAGACTTGTGAGTGTTGGTTTATGGGAAGTCTAAAGGATGGTATGACTTCATGCTGTGCTATGGTACATTAACATCTTTGCTACTATGATGGATTTGACTTTCTAGTGCTGGGATTTGATTTTTTGGTGTCTGAATAAATGTTTTTGCTTCTGTCTTCTATATGGACAGTCCATTATATTTTGTGATTGAAAACTATGCTAGCATATATGCAGTTGCCATTGGTTGTGTGAATACTTTATTGGTATTACATTTGGCCACGAGGATGGGATGATGAAATATCAGGCCTCTATTTGGAAGTAAAAGGGACTTAAAAGAAGAAATGGATATCTAGCATGGGAGGATTTAGCTTATTCCTCTCTAGTGAGAGAATGGGCTAAAAGTATAGGCTCTGTGAAAACTGGGAACTGAGTCTACAGAAGGGAGAATCTAGAGCTTTAGAAAAATGTTTGCAAGGAATCCAATAAAACCAGGGAGAGAACTGGAAGGAGTATGTGGAAGAGGCAGGGATTTACTAACAAGTTACTGTACTATATGTAAAATCAGAGACAAGTTGCTACAAGAAAAAATTCAAATGGAGAAGAAATTAGATATTTTTAATGATAAATTTTCCATGTTACAGCATTTGGGCTCTCCTTTAGGGGAGAAACCTGGAAGGTTTCAGGTGGTGAGAGCCTCTTGACTCAGAAAAAGAAGCAGAAAAGTAACAGGAAGAAGGTTCATACAGTTTTGGAACAGACTGAAACTGTTTGCCCTGGCAATGTCTTCCAGGAGAGTGTGTGGGTGGAAAATGATACAATGTTAAATGATGAGACTTTTACAAGGGTAGAGATTTGCCCCATACTGAGAAGAAAGCAGGAGAATCAGGGAGGCCAAACAAAGTTGAGGGAGATAATTGAGGCTTTCACTCAGCAAGAGGTTACTGATATATTAAGTGGATTCACTAAAAGAATTGGAGGATTATTAGTGTCTTGGATGGTGAGAATCAGTGATGAAGGGGTCAGAGGAGTAGGGGTAGACAGCATGGATTGCTTGAAATGTACAGTTATTAGTCAGAATTCTTTTGTCCAGCAAGCTTTTAGAGATTACTATATTCAAGGAGGTGACAATACAACCAATATGTTAGTTTTAGCTGCAGAGGGATGCAATAAAACGTATTCCACTGTTTCTCTGTGGCCTAGTAGAGAGAGACCATGGTATTCTCTTAGGGACTGCATGAAAAAGTTAAAGGAAGAGGTAGTAAAAACTGCTATCATGGTTAGAGATGCAGATGAATACCATGATATCCTGTTAGCAATTTCTCATAGAAATATCATAATGAAGATAGCTCTTCCTACTTATAAGCACCTAATTCTGACTCTACTAATTGGTGAAATACGGTACCTTCTTTTGGAGGTGCTGGATAAGATTTCACAGATAAGTGACTTAGGAGAATGGGAAAAAGATACATTTCTGAGAGAGAGAAGAGTAAATATTCAGCAGATTCAAAGTCAGAATAGATTGAAAAGAAAAAGAATTGTTTATTGCTCTATTGAAAGCAGGGCTAGATTGTGGAAGAATTGACAGTATTCCAACTAATGAACTATATAAAATGTACCAAGAAAAGGTGCTTAATATTAGATGGAATAAGGAAGTGAGGACTGTCCCTAAAGATCCTCCTGAATCCTTGTATCCAAGTTTGTCACACCTTCAGGGAGAATAGGAAATTGACCAAGCCCCAGCTCAGATTAAAGAAATACACAGATGGGATTACAGACCCCATATCAATCTATCTATATGTTGGAAAAATGGATCAAATACTGTAACTTTTGTTTATTCAGGAGAAGAGGATTACCAAAATGTACCCTTAACTCATGTATTCTACTGTAAATGAGGCTATGATAGTGGGTTCATGAACTCCAGAAGTACGGCTGACCCAATATCTATTTCTTTTGGGCTATTTTTCTGTTAAACTTGTTTGTGAGATTTGTTTCCTGCAGGTTTAGTACCCTGAAGATGCCTGATCACTTAAGCCAAATGTCAACCCTCTCCACAACTGTCATGTGTCACCACTGTACCTGGCATTGGTAAAATTCCAGATACCAGCTAAAGAACTTACCTTTTGGGGGCGGAGCCAAGATGGTGGAGTAGAAACAGCTCCTCCAAGCCTCTCTGCCCCCAGAAACCCCCCAAACTATGTAAAAAGGGACTCTGAACAACTTCTGGAGCCCCAGCACCCACAGAACGACACAGAGAAGCTAAGCTCTCACTGAGGACAGCCCAGCAGCCCTGCAGGAAGGACCAGCACAGTGGTCTGGGACCTGCCAGCATGCAGTGCGCAGAGCGCGGGGAGTAGAGCCGAGCCGAGCTGAGCCCAGGTCCACGTGAGCCAAGGTTTTAGCCCCAGGGCGGCAGGGCCAGCAGTGGGCTAGAGAGACCCCAGAACACCAGCAGCTGTGGCTATTCCAGAATTATCAACATAGACATGCCTAGAACAAAGTAAGAGGTTAGTGTCATATGGACTTTGGGACCTGTATTTGGGAAATGTGTCGGCTCCCTCCCCTGGGGGCTAGAAGCCGCTGAGGACAAAGGCCATTTTGTAGTTTTCAGAGGCAGCTCCAGCTCCCAGCCTACAAATCATGGGGAGATCCAGCGATCAGTCTTGGGGGGTAATCCCTCTTGCTTTAACCTCCCTGGATCTGGATTGTGATCTAGGGTGGAAGTCGTGCGTGGGTTTACAACTTGCCAGAAACGGAAGTTGCCCCCCACACATTCAGGACGAAAATTCCTCTAGCTGGCCTTAAAGCCATAGTGTGGCAAAAAGCCCAAAAGTCAGGTAATCAAGTGGCAACATGCCAATGCAAAGGAAACAGAAAAATGCAATCCTAGACTCCTATTTTGGGGGCATAGAGCGGGAAAAGGACTGTGAGGTCAGAAGTCCTGCTCCAAAAGCCCCAGGGGAAAACATGAGCGGGTTGCAGGCCATAGAGGACCTTAAGAAGGACTTTAAAATCAAATAAGAGAAGTGGAGGAAAAATTAGAAAGAGAAATGAGAAGGATGCAGGAAAAGTATGAAATGAGGGTCAACAGCCTGACTGAGGAAAACAACACCTTAAAAAATAGACTAGCTCAAATGGCAAAGGAGGCCCAAAAGGGCAATGAGGAGAAGAATGCCTTAAAAAGTCGAATTTGCCAGATGGAAAAGAATCTCAAAAGTTCACTGAGGAGATTCATTCCTTCAGAGTTAGACTGGAGCAAATGGAAGCTAATGACTTTATGAGAAATCAAGATGCTGTTAAGCAGATCCAAACAAACGAAAGATTAGAAGGCAATGTGAAATATCTCATGGGAAAAACCACTGACCTGGAAAATAGATCCAGGAGAGACAATTTAAAAATTATTGGACTACCTGAAAGCCATGATCAAGGAAAGAACCTAGAAATCACCCTTCAAGAAATTCTCAAGGAAAACTGCCCTGATGTTTTAGATCCAGAGGGCAAAATAGAGGTTGAAAGAATCCACCGATCACCTCCTGAAAAAGATCCCAAAAAGAAAACTCCCAGGAATATTATAGCCAGGTTCCAGAATCCCCAGATCAAGGAGAAAATACTACAAGCAGCCAGGAAGAAACAATTTCAATATTGTGGAAACACAATCAGAATAGCCCAGGACCTGGCAGCTTCTACACTGAGGGATCGAAGGGCATGGAATATGATATTCCAGAGGGCAAAGAACTGGGAATGAACCCAAGGGTCACCTACCCAGCAAAACTGAGTATTTTGTTTCAGGGGAAAATATGGTCATTCAGTGGAATAGAGGACTTTCAAGCATTCCTGAGGAAAAAAACCAGAATTGAATAGAAAATTTGACATCCAGACACAAGAAGGAAGAGATGCCTGAGAAGGTAATCAGGGAAAAGAAATCAAAAGGAACTTATCAAAGTTGAACTATTTACATTCCTATATGGAAAAGCAATAACTGTGACTGATGATATCTTTCTCACTATGAAAATAATGGAAGGGGGTGTGGTCATATGAATACATATGTGAATGTGTGTGTATATGGTTACAGTTATATATGGATAGAGGGCATAGGTTGAATTTGTTGGGAAGGGAGAATATTCAAGGGATGAAATTATGAGGTGAGAGAGGAAAGTGGCAAGAGGAGATGGGGAGAGACAGGGTAGGGTAAACTATCCCATGTAGAAGAAGCAAGGGGAAGTGGTTGCAAAGGAGGGGGAGAATAAGGAAGGCTAAAAGGCAAAACCACATTCACATTGAATTTGGTTCAGGGAGAAAATGACATACATACTAAATGGGATATCTCAACCTGCAGCAGGATAGGGGGAAGGGGGATGAGAGGAGGGATGATGGATGGGAGGGCATCCTTGGGGTGAGGGGAGGTTGGAAGTACCCACTATAGAAGAGGGACAGGATCATGTAGGGAATGGACCAGGTGGGGGGGGGATGAGTGGGAGGGAATTATAAGCAGCCTTGTACAATATATCTACTATGATAATGTTTTGAATAGCTAGACATGTACAACATATACTGAATTACTTATCTCCCAAGAAGGAATGGGTGAAAAGGGAGGAAGGAAATGGATCTGAAATTCGAGGTTGTAACATTAAATGTTTCAAATATATATAAATACTATTATTAATACTCTTTTGCTTGTAATAGGGAGATAAGATGTGCAGGCATTGGGACACAAAGATTCACCTTCCTCTAATGGAAAAGTCGATGGGGGTATGGGAGAAGGTATGGGAGAGAGCAGTTTGGAGGAAGCGATATCTTGTGGGACTACTATTCTGGGAGGTTGGGTAGGGGAATAATGGGGGGAAATGATTGTAACTCAAAATCTGGCGGAAATGAATGATGTAAAACAGAAGTTAATAAAGCATTTGTTTAAAGAACTTACCTTTTGAATGGTACCTCCTGGACCTGGTGTTGACCAAGCTTTGGATTCCAGATAAAGAAAAGAGCTCTCGAATGGGACCTCTTGGGGCAGGAACAACTCTATGTCTAATTACAGCAGGAAGGTAGATATGGGAGAAGAGGCCTTCTCCCTTTACCCCAAGATTTTGAGCCCCATTGGTTTGAGGGGCAAATGATGGGGTGTTTGTGCTCAAGCCCCTACCCTAAGATATTATTTTTGTGCTTATTTACTGTTATCCCTGTTATATTATTGTGAAGTTCTGTTGAAATCAGTTACCCCACCAATTACTCCTAAACTCCCATTAACCAATGTAATGAAATGTATTGTTAATATATTTTTGCTTTGTAAGAGACATGGAAGATGTTGGGGGCAAATATAATGGTAATGGGAATGTGAAGATCTTCCCTGTCCCTTAATAAACCTAAGGGAATTTAAAGACTTTCCCTTCTTTGAAGATTTTCACTGCCCTCTAATAGGCTGCATGTAATCACATGGAGCCTAGGATGGGGGTAGTTTGCTGAAGGGTGGAACAGAGCTCACAATAAGCTGGGAATCAGAGCAGTTAGTTGGAGGGAACAGAGGATGGATGCATAGAGGGAAACAGCTAAACTTGTGAGTGTTGATTTGATGGGAAGTCTAAACAATTGTATGCTCTCTGCTCTGTTATGGTGTATTAACTTCTTTGCTGCTATGATGGATTAGACTTTCTGGTGTTAGGATCTGTTTTTTTGGTGTCTGAATAAATGTTTTCCTTCTGTCTTCTGTATGGGGAGTCTGTCATGTTTTGCAATTGAGAACTACACTGGCATATTTACAGTTGCCATTGGGGCTGTGAATATTGTGTTGACACTACAAGGCACTGTCCTATTGCTCAACAGTGTGAATAGGGCAGGCAAAAATATATGAACTTAGGCTGCATTTGGCTTCAGTTAGGGCAATATGCTATAGTTAAAAAAAGAAAAATGTAGTCTTTATTTTAAAAAAAGAGGAAAAATTTCCTAATCATTAAAGCTATACAAAAGCAGAATGTGCTACCTCAGAAGCACTTACCCTGCTTCAAACTCTTAGAAAAAAATAAAAAGGCTAGATGCTAGAGAACTTAAGAGTGAAGTTATGGAGAATTTTTTTTTTTTTGGTATGAGTTGCACAAAATAGATTCAGATTTTTTCCATCTCAGAAAATCTGTGAAGGCACTGATGCAAATGCTGTAGAAAATAGGAATAAAGGGGCAGCTAGGTGGCACAGTGAGTAGAATGCCAGCCCTGGAGTCAGAAGGACCTGAGTTCAGATCTGGCCTCAGACACTTAACACACACAAACAAAAACCTAGCTGTGTGACCTTGGGCAAGTTACTTAACCCCAATTGCCCTCCACAAAAACAAAAGAAAATAGGAACAAAGACAGGATCATTTGGTAAAATCCTAAAAAATCATCCTCCAGGTTAACATTGAATGAATTAATAGAAAAGCATATGAAGTCCATTGGTGATAAAAATACAAAAATTACATTTTAATAAAGAGAGATAACACTCTCTAGGGAAGTCATAGGTAGGGAGGGAGTTTCTGTCTGTGAAATCACAGGGACAGTGAGTGAACTCATTTATTTATTCTTTCCAGGAATTTTTATAATAATTTAATTATAGTCTTCAAAGGAGTTAGGGGTTGGGGGAGGAGAAGTTGTATAGTAAGAACAGGATGAATATGATCAGGTTTCAGAATTGTTATGGCTATGTGTAGAGCTATTTATAATAAGTGCTTAGCAGCCAGAAGCCCAAGATCCCAGAGCAGAAGATGGAGTGTTGAGTCGGAGGTGGAAAATAGAGTACAGGAGTAGAGTGGTATGAGTATGACTAGGCAGTAGCAGCATGGTGTGTATTTTCTCAATTAGTGTCAAATTAACTTAATTGGAGTGAAAAAGATCTACAAGTTTCCACCTTATTCATAAGATTTCATAAAAGTCTCAATATTTTGCTAAAACTAACTCCTTTTTTACTAATTAACTCTTTATTTCCCAATAAGTGCTCTCCCTATTTACCAATCCAGTATACTTGTCAAAAGCATATAGGATTATTTTTTTCCTGAGTAACTGTTAGTGAAGCCATGTGATCCTAGTGACCACCACTTCCTTTTCCTAAGCACAAACAAAAAGCATTTGTTCAATAAATTTCCTCTCATATTTATAGGAATTTAAGTGTTTACCAATCTGTACTTATTTTTACTTTTCCCTCTCTGTGAAAAACTAGGGAAATTCAATTTTTTCATCTGCAGTCTATTGATATATAACCTCTCTTTCACTCTTTCCATCTTGAACCCTAGATATCTCTTTTGTTTTTATTTTTTTTCCCAAAGGTAGTTTTTTTTTTTTGGTCTTTATTAATTTTTTTGTGTGTGTGTTGTGTTTTTTTTTTTTACTTTTAGTTTACTAGATCTCTTTTTATAGGTCTTTGTTTTACTCCTTCTAGTTTGAAGATCATCCTTTTTGATGATTAGAAAAGGAATACAGGAGTTAAGTAATATTGTTTTCTCTCTGACAATTGTTTATATAACATTACCTGCTCCAAGGAGAAGTGGGATATTTCCTCTAATCACTTTTGTTCTTCTTCTGAACATAGTTCTTTATATTTAACAAAGTTTTATTTTTGCAAGACTCAGTCCATTATGAGTTTAGTTTTCTTGATGTTAATTCCTATAGTTTGGTGCCATTCTTTTATTTTTATTTTTATTTGACTTTCTTCTATCCTTTAGTCCAATGTTTTAAAATGTCAGTTCCTCAATGTCCTGTGCAATCACATTGGTTTCATTAAATATATACACCTCACCCCACCCTCATTTCAATAATTTGAAATAAGTACATAATACTTGTTAGAGATCTTCCTTTATCTCTTTGATGATACTTTAAAATCACATTTTTGAGCAATTGAATTCTTCCATTTTTTAGTTGTGGCTTCATTCCTTTACATCTATTCATCAATAATAGCCATGACAAGGCATAACCTGAAATGTGTTTACAAGAATGAAATAAATCATCTATTGCATTTAAATTTCATTTTAGATCAAATATTTGTGCATACCTGATAATTCAACTCTGAGGATTTTGGAATGTTTAAAGCATATTATTATTATCATTATCATTATCATTATTATTATTATTATCTAACATTTATATAGTGCTTTAAGTTTTGCAAAGTACTTTACTTATATTAGCACATTCTATCCTCACAAAAACTTTGGGAAGCAAGTACTATCATTATCTTTATTTTACATATTACAAAAGAGACAGACAGAGATTAAGTATCTTGTCCATGTTCCTTTAAGTAGTAAGTTTTTATCTGATCTTCCTGACTCCAAGTTTAAATCTCTCTGTACTGTATATCTCAGTTGTTTATAAATCACCATATTCCGAAAGATCCCGGTTACCTTTGACAAATTCACACCTTTTCCATTCTATTCCCATTCAATGTTCTGTACAATCATATTGGTTTCATTAAATATATGCACAATTAATATATTCTAATATTCTGTTAATTCTATTTTTTTTTTGGAGGGGGAAAGGCAGGGCAATTGGGTTTAAGTGACTTGTCCAAGGTTACATGGTTAGTAAGTGTTAAGTGTCTGAGGTCAGATTTGAACTTAGGTCCCCCTTACCCCAGGGCTGGTGCTCTATTCACTGCGCCAAGTTAATTCTATTTTCTATAATCCAATATTCATAGACCACGTAAATAAATCCATGATGCTTATACCCTGAGGCATATACATATTTAAATATCCAACATTGCTTTCTTTTACTTTTTCACGCAATAATTATAGTTCTTTTAATTTTTTACCTTACATTATAGGGCTTTAAGAATCATAAATTTAAAATGTTAAACAAATTTGATTGAAGGAGTTTCCTTTAGCTGCTTCCTCCTTTACCCAGTGTTTATTTATAAAGAGCAGCAATTTTTTTAGCTGACTCCCATTCCAACTTCCAGTTCATTGACTGAATGATGCCTGATGAAACCTGTGTTAAGCAAATTAGAAAACAAAGAAGAGCAAAAATGCACAAGGAATATATTTCATTAGCCTTTCAGAAGACCCTGACCTTAAAATCCAAACATCACAAAAGATTTATTGATGCAAATTTTCCTACTATAATATAGCTTCTATCATAAAGCACCTGGAACTAGAATGCTTTCAGTTTCTAATTTTAACTCTAAGCCTTAATGTATGTTCTAGATTCTGTTGACTCTCTGTACAGATTCATGGGAACATCAACACCATAATATATTCCTGATATTTGACAAGGGAAAGAAGGGGTGACATCATCTATTTGACCTTCAAAGATCTAACATTTTAGCTTCAAAGATACATTTTTTTCTATAGGTTAAATAAATATCAAGTAATTTCATAGGGGAGAGATGATCAGAAAGAGAGTGTTGTCTGAGCTGAGAATTGAAAGGACCTAGAGATTTCAAAAGGTAGAGATGAGAAAGGGGAGCATTCCAGGTATAGAAGGCAAAAGCATGGAGGTCGGAGACAAATTGCCATGTATGGGGAAGACTAAGTAGGGTAGATTGGCTCATATATATTTCATGTGACATCAATCTGGAAAAATAGTTTGGAGTCATACTGTGAAACGCCAAACAGAGGAATCTGCATTTTATGCTCAAGGCGTTAGAGCAAGCCATTGAATCTTCCTCAATACTGGGGTGCTGTTGCCAGAACTATATTTTAGAAATATCAATTTGGTATTTATATGCATAGTGAATTGAAAAGACTGGATTGTGAGAGAATAGTCACAAAGACATTACAAAATCAAGGTGAGGAGTGATGAAACTGAGGGACTTCAGTGGTCTTGTGAGTAGCAATAAAAGGACAGGTGCAAAATATATGGAAGTAGAATTGTCAAGACTTTGTTAGTAGTTGAAAAAGATAAAGGGAAGTGGAAGGACTGAGGATGACTATAAGATTATGAAAATGGATGAAAGATGGTGGTACCCTCATTAGGTAAAGGGAAGTAATGTGGAGGGACAGGTTTGGTGGGGGAGGAAAATAGGTTCCATGTAGATCTTGTTAATAATTCCATAAGAATTTAGAAACATATGATGAATGGACTTGCCAAAGGTCCAAAGAATAGTGCCAAAGAAGATTTTCATTTAGTCATACAAAGCTAAAATTTAGAGCAGACTAGCATCTGCTTAGCTGCCCTGGATGTGTGTAGGAGAGCCTATCTGGTATCTGACTTTCACAGAATCACAAGACACCTAAGTTGGAAAGGAATTCAGAGCTCATTCAATCCAAACTTTTCTTAATCCAATCAATGCCTGAATAGGAAACAACTCTAGAACAACCATCTTGTTCCTATCTGAAGATTTCTAATTAGGGAGACTATAATAAGGCAGCTCACTCCACTTTTCACCATCTCTGTTAATTTTCCCACACTTTGAAATTAAAACTACCCCTTTGTAACATTCCTTTGTTCTCAGTTCTGCCTTCTATCTTCTAGCAAAAGAAAATCCTCCTCCATATAACAACACTTAAAGCATTTGAACATATTTATCATGCCCCACAGCCAGACCTATCTTCTCTTCTCCAAGGGAACACCTCCAATTCTTTCAACTGATTTTCACAAAAGCGTGGTGACCACCATTTTATGTGTTCTCATCCAGATAAAACCAAATATGTCAATGTCATTTATCAATGAAAATGTATTTATTAAGCACCCACTATGTGCCAGATACCCAAATTGAAAGGAAGAACTCCAGGGAGAATCTCATCAAGGCAGAACAGAGAGAAACTACCACCTCCCAGATTCTGGATATTGTGTTTCTATTAATGAAGCCTAAGTTCCTCTGTAGGTAGCTAGGTGGTATAGAGGATAGAGCACTGAACTTGAAGTACTTGAAGTCAGGAATACATAAGTATGAATCTTGCTTCAGGACCTTACTATGTGACCATGGACATGTCAGTTAAATGCTCTGTCCCTCAGTTTCCTCACATGCAAAATAGGGGTAGTAATAGTAACTACCATTCAGTGTTGCTTTAAAGATAAAATGAGATAATTTATAAAAGTGTTTCCACAAAGTTTTTATAAATGTTAGCTATTGTTATTTTCTATAGCATACCATACTGCAGGCTTATATTGAATTTGGAGTAACTAAAATGCAAATGGTCCTTTTCAAATAAAATGCTATCTAGCCATGCTTGAGCTTACCACTATTGTTCAGCTGATGATAAAAATACAATATGGGGCTTTACATGTATCAAAATAAATTTATTCCTATTAGGTTTAGCCCACTATGTTTTCCCAATAAATAAATAAATAAATATATATATATATATATATATATATATATATAATTATGTAACACACACATATCAGGAGAGAGAGTTGTTATCCTGTATTTTACCTATCTACCCAGTTTTATACAATTTGAAAATTTGATAAAGAATCCATCAAGCCATTATTTTACAGATAACACACAAGAGGCATTGGAGGTTTGGGACTCCAACCTCTAACAAGTTCAATCTTGATCTGGTCAGACAGGCAGACACCTTCAGAATGGTTACTAAGCAGGTTTATTCTAGTCTCAGAAAGGTTGCTCATAATGGAATTACTAGCTCTTACAGCATTCTTTAATCACCTTTGTGGCAGAAGCTGGAGAGAAGAGGGGGGAACTACCCCTAAATCTCAATGGGGTCAATGGAGACAATTACAACTAGTCCTTGCAAGCCTCAATGGGGGCTAGATGAAGGGCACATAAATTCCTCTATGCATTACCTGAAGTTTCCCCCTGGTTTCCCCACTCACTGACCAGTACACACTTGCTTTATAGGGCAACAGACAAAGAAGGCATCTTGCCAACATTAAGCTCACTAGTTAATTAACAATATTATCATTTTGCTCAATTGCAGTAAATATCAATTATGTCCCTTGCATCTCACCACACAGACACAATAGAACTGTCTGTGATTCTAGGAATTACTATCTTGAATCCTTGGGGCTATCCTGGGACTTATGTAATGCCTGGAAACTGGACATTGCAATGGCCCTTGATCTTGATAAACTAAACTTTGAAATCCAGATTTAATATGCTTTCAATTCCCCTGACCTTACTTTTGTAATGGTAATGAAATTTGAAGATCTCTTTGTATTGCTAAGCTGACAGGTACTTATCACCAAGTTTCAAATTAAGCCTCTGTTAAAGAAACAGAAGGTATGAACCCCTGTTGCTGATGTAAACTCTAAAATGGATAACAAAATCCTCCTTACTTACAGTCATCATGGAAGTCATTGATAAAAATGCTAAAACAATAAAAATCTCTCAGTGTTATGATAAGAGCCGTGAGTTCTCCCTTGGAGATCTCTGTTCCATTAATAACTACACTTTGGTCCAATTATTCAGTCAACTTTGAATTCAACTAACTACTGTTATCTAACCCAGATCTCTTTTACTTGTCCATATGGAAAATATGGAAACTTTTGTAAAATACCTTTTTGAAATCCAGATCTAATATTCTTTCAATTACCCTGAACTTACTGTTGTAATGGTAATGGAATTTGAAGATCCCTTTGTATCACTGATCTCACCTGTCTTCCAAGGGCTACCTGGAGCTGCTGAGGCTACTAAGGGCTTCTGAGGGTCAGTCAAGTTGCTGAAGATTTCCAAGGGGCAGCCAGAGATGCCAGGTGAAGCATAACTGTGGTATCAGTACATTGTTTGTGGCTTTTTTAAACCTTAACTTCCCAGGAATAGAGACTGTAAAGGATTTAAGGTAGACTGGACATTGTGAGCTTCAGTGTGGAACAGGAACTGTATACAAAGCTAGACAAGGAACTAGGAGCTGTCTGCCTTTGAATCCAGGTGACAGTTTGGTGAATTCTGGTAGGAGACAGTGATGAGGTATGGGCCCTGGGAGTCCCTTCAAACTCTCCTTGAGTCCTTGAGGTTCAGGCTCTGGGAACCTCCCTTGGACTCTTGATTAAATCATCCCATTTGATGAGGCATTTGCATGAGGCAATAAGCCTTACATTGTGGCTGATCCCAAGCCTTTATTAGGAGACTTCACATCCTCTGTTACTAGACTTTCCACCTTTGAGCCTATCAAAGTGTCAATCTACCCTTGAACTGGCCTAGCCCACCATTTTCTGTAATCTCTAGATGGCCTCCCACCCTTAATCACTCATTGACCTCATTATATCCTCCTGAAGACTCTCCCCAAACTCCTCCTCTAGACCACCCCTAGATTCCTCCCACAACCTTCTGTATATAAGACCCCATCCTGTCTCCATGTCTGTGAGAGCACCATAGAAGGCCATGGAAGAGTGAGAGCACCATAGAACAGGGAGAGCACAATAGAATGACCTAGCACAGATTTACTCTGTGTCTAATACAAATGAACTTTTAATAAATTTTACTTTTCTTTGGCTGAGAAGACTCGAGTCTATTTCATTCGACAAGACCCGGTGTGTTGGTATTTTGGGGACTCCAGAGCAACCCTAACCCCCTTAGTTGGTAACCTCTTCAACAGGACTATGGAAGGGAAACCATGAAAATTGAAAGCCTGCCCTGAGTCAAGGTGAAAAGACCTCTCTGTGAATACTGAGTAGTGACTGACCCTGAGGTAAGGTTTTGCTTTGGGTCTCACATTGGGAAGAGTTGTGTGATTTGGCCAGATGAGACTCTGGGCAGCCACTGAGCCCCTCCCCGCCAGGCTTTGAAAACCTAGATGCTGGTGCTTCCCTCTCTGGTAACTAACTAGGTATGGATGTAATGTTCAGACAGTTGGAAGTCCTGTCTGCTGAATTGTGTTATTTTCTGCTGAGTACTAACTGATAGAATTGTAATTTATTTGTGATTGTACTTTGTGATTGAATTAAGGACACTGTGATTAACTAAATGAGTGTATTACCCAGGGGTGGCGTGCTTTGACTTTTGTATCCCTTTAGGAGTCAAGCCTCCTCAATGATGATTGAATGATTGAGTTACTAAATGATTGTACATTGTTGAAAACTATTGGGGCAGCTAGGTGGCGCAGTGAGTAGAGTGCCGGCCCTGGGCTCAGAAGGACCTGAGTTCAGATCCAACCTCCACCACTTAACACACACACACACAAAAAACCTAGCCACGTGACCTTGGGCAAGTTACTTAACCCCAATTGCCCTCCAAAAAGCAAAAAAAAAAAAAAAAGAAAGCTATTGTAACCACTTTGATGAAAACTATGTGGTCATTTTAGTGATAAGACATTGTGAATGCTGTATTTTGTTTTTCTGTGATAAGTTGTAACATTGTGAATGCTGTACCTTTATTTTCTGTGAATGTTTTGCTCTGGTTTGTTATTGAATAAATGAAGTGTTCACTATACTATGTAATCAGAATCTTGAAAGCTGTTCAAAGCATCAGTCCTCTGGAAAGCTGCTCTGTGTGGCTTTACACCTGTCTAATAACTCTGTCAAAAAAGTAAAAAGAAAATTATATCAGTTTTGCCTCACCTCTTCTTGACAAAGTCATGTTGGTCCTTTGTGATCACTGTTTCACTTTTTATTTTATTTTTTTTTATTTTTATTTTTTTTTAAACAAATACTTTATTAACTTCTGTTTTACATCATTCATTTCCGCCAGATTTTGAGTTACAATCATTTTCCCCCCATTATTCCCCTACCCACCCTCCCAGAATAGCAGTCCCACAAGATATCGTTTCCTCCAATCTGCTCTCTCCCATACCTTCTCCCATACTCCCATCGACTTTTCCATTAGAGGAAGATGAATCTTTGTGTCCCAAGGCCTGCACATCTTATCTCCCAATTATAGGCAAAAGAGTATTAATAATAGTATTTATATATATATTTGAAACATTTAATGTTACAACCTTTAATTTCAGATCCATTTCCTTCCTCCCTTGTCACCCATTCCTTCTTGGGATATAAGTAATTCAGTATATGTTGTACATGTCTAGCTATGCAAAACATTATCATAGTAGATATATTGTACAAGGCTGCTTATAATTCCCTCCCACTCATCCCACTCCCCCACCTGGTCCATTCCCTACTAGATCCTGTCCCTCTTCTATAGTGGGTACTTCCAACCTCCCCTCACCCCAAGGATGCCCTCCCATCCATCATCCCTCCTCTCATCCCCCTTCCCCCTATCCTGCTGTAGGTTGAGATATCCCATTTAGTATGTATGTCATTTTCTCCCTGAACCAAATTCAATGTGAATGTGGTTTTGCCTTTTTAGCCTTCCTTATTCTCCCCCTCCTTTGCACCCTCTTCCCCTACATGAGATAGTTTACCCTACCATGTCTCTCCCCATCTCCTCTTGCCACTTTCCTCTCTCACCTCATAATTTCATCCCTTGAGTACTCTCCTTCCCAACAAAATCAACCTATGCCCTCTTTCCATATATAACTGTAGCCATATACACACACATTCACATATGTATTCATATGACCACACCCCCTTCTTCCATTATTTTCATAGAGAGAAAGATATCATCAGTCACAGATATTGCTTTTCCATATAGGAATGTAAATAGTTCAACTTGGATAAGTTCCTTTTGATTTCTTTTCCCTGATTACCTTCTCAGGCATCTCTTCCTTCTTGTGTCTTGGTGTCAAATTTTCTATTCAATTCTGGTTTTTTCCTCAAGAATGCTTGAAAGTCCTCTATTCCACTGAATGACCATATTTTCCCCTGAAACAAAATACTCAGTTTTGCTGGGCAGGTGACCCTTGGGTTCATTCCCAGCTCTTTTGCCCTCTGGAATATTATATTCCATGCCCTTCGATCCCTCAGTGTAGAAGCTGCCAGGTCCTGGGCTATTCTGATTGTGTTTCCACAATATTGAAATTGTTTCTTCCTGGCTGTTTGTAGTATTTTCTCCTTGATCTGGGGATTCTGGAACCTGGCTATAATATTCCTGGGAGTTTTCTTTTTGGGATCTTTTTTCAGGAGGTGATCGGTGGATTCTTTCAACCTCTATTTTGCCCTCTGGATCTAAAACATCAGGGCAGTTTTCCTTGAGAATTTCTTGAAGGGTGATTTATAGTTTCTTTCTTTGATCATGGCTTTCAGGTAGTCCAATAATTTTTAAATTGTCTTTCCTGGATCTATTTTCCAGGTCAGTGGTTTTTCCCATGAGATATTTCACATTGCCTTCTAATCTTTCGTTTGTTTGGATCTGCTTAACAGCATCTTGATTTCTCATAAAGTCACTGGCTTCCATTTGCTCCAGTCTAACTCTGAAGGAATGAATCTCCTCAGTGAACTTTTGAGATTCTTTTTCCATCTGGCAAATCTGACTTTTTAAGGCATTCTTCTCCTCATTGCCCTTTTGGGCCTCCTTTGCCATTTGAGTTAGTCTATTTTTTAAGGTGTTGTTTTCCTCAGTCAGGCTGTTGACCCTCATTTCATACTTTTCCTGCATCCTTCTCATTTCTCTTCCCAATTTTTCCTCCACTTCTTATTTGATTTTTAAAGTCCTTCTTAAGGTCCTCTATGGCCTGCAACCCGCTCATGTTTTCCCCTGGGGCTTTTGGAGCAGGACTTCTGACCTCACAGTCCTTTCCCGCTCTATGCCCCCAAAATAGGAGTCTAGGGTTGCATTTTTCTGTTTCCTTTGCCTTGGCATGTTGCCACTTAATTGCTTGACTTTTGGGCTTGTTGCCACACTATGGCTTTAAGGCCAGATAGAGGAATTTTCGTCCTGAAGGTGTGGGGGGCAACTTCCGTTTCTGGCAAGCTGTAAACCCACCCACGACTTCCACCCTAGATCACAATCCAGATCCAGGGAGGTTAAAGCAAGAGCGATTACCCCCCAAGACTGATCGCTGGATCTCCCCACGATTTGTAGGCTGGGAGCCGGAAATGCCTCTGAAAACTACAAAATGGCGTGTCTCCTCAGCGGCTTCTAGCCCCCAGGGGAGGGAGCTGACGCATTCCCCAAATACAGGTCCCAAAGTCCATAGGACACTGACCTCTTACTTTGTCCTAGGCAAGTCTATGTTGATAATTCTGGAATCTCCACAGTTCCTGGTGTTCTGGGGTTCCTCCAGCCAGCTGCTGGCCCTGCCGCCCTGGGGCTAAAACCTCGGCTCATGTGGACCTGGGCTCCGCTCGGCTCCTGTGCTCTGCGCGCTGCCGGCTCCCAGACCACTGTGCTGGTCCTTCCTGCAGGGTGCTGGTCTGTCCTCAGCGGGAGGTTAGCTTCTCTGTGTCCTTCTGTGGGTGCTGGGGCTCCAGAAGTTTTTCAGAGTCCTTTTTTACATAGTTTGTGGAGAATCTGGGGGCAGAGAGGCTTGGACGAGCTGTTTCTACTCCGCCATCTTGGCTCTGCCCCCCCACTGTTTCACTTTTTAAATGATTACAAACCATCTCTTTAATGAAGTGCTCTTGAGTGTTTCCAGTAATTAAAGTCAAGCTCATAGGTCTATTGTCTGAAGACTACCCTCTTCTCTGTTTTGAAAATTGCAAAAGCATTATCTTGCTTTCAGTCACATGGTACTTTCTTATTTTCCCAGGTGTTTCAAAGAATATTATTAATAGCTCAGCAATCATATTTGCCAATTCTTCCAATACTTTGGGATGCAGTTCATTTAAATGTGATGACTTGAACACATTGAGGACAGTTAAATGATCATATCATCTTTTCCTTACATTGTGCTTGAGTTCCCCATGGACAATTTTCATGTCATTCTTCTCTGTCCAAACTAAAAAAGGAAATTAAGAGTCTAGTAACTGACATTTTTCTCCTTATTGTTTACATCAGCCCATCTACACCAAGCAGTAAGCTGCTCTTTCAATTCTTTTATTTTTTTTGCTCCCCACATTTCTTTTTTAAAAGGGGAACTGGTGCTCTCTCTTTGGTCATGTGGTTCAATTTGTTTTGAGGTTTCACATGTCTTACCATATGTTTGACTATTATGCTACTAAAGAAGTTACCCATAAAGAGGGTAGGAAGTTTAGTAAGTCTAGTAACAGAGGGTGGGAAGTCAAGTAACAGACTTGCCTCATGGAAATGCCTTATCAAATGAGATGATTTAATCAGAGTTCAAGGGCCTGTACCTCAAGGACTTAAGGAGAGCTTGACGTGGCTCCCAGAGCCCATACATCATTACTAATTTTGTATATATCTTCAGTTCCTTGTCCTTACTTCCTAATTCTATCTAGGCTAGTCAATAATCCCATATGCATTTACATCATCCTATTTAGACATAGTCCTCTTTTCTTTCATGTTATCAATCAACCAACCAACCAAAAATATACATTAAGTAACTACTATTTTCCAAATATTATTTTGGGTTTTAGGGATACAGACAATCATCATCATCACCACCACCACCACCACCACCACCACCACCATCATCATCATCATCATCCCTGCCCACAAGGAGCTTATATTCCACATACACAGCTATTTACAAATACATACAAGGTAATCTTGGAAGGTGCTAGCAGCTGGAGAAGAGGGTATGGAGTAAGAAAGTGACAATTTCAATCTTGACACCACCACCACAGATTTTTCAGGCCAGAGTACTCTATCTATATTTTCCTTGAACTTTGAGGAAAATCTGTCCTTTCAAAATCTGCTGTATGTGTGTCAGACTGCCTGGAAACCCTCACTCCCTCCATTATCATTCCCTATTACAAATTGTAGAAAAAGTAGTCACTTCCTCCTAAGGGTCCCAGTATTTCTATTTCAATTCTGCTTGGCTCAATTTATGATTCAAAATAATATTTTCCTCATTATTTTCTACACCTTTTGCATATTGAAATTATCATTGAGACAAGATAAGAATTGATAAGCAGCCCTGCTTTTAGCAAAAAAGAAAAATAAGCAAATGCTAGCAGTTGACTATATAGCAGAAGCCAAAGATTATTAATATATTTCCATGCCTCGTTTGCTGTCTCCACACTACCCCACTCTAATCCCACAAGTTGTAATCATTTCCTTCTTTGGAATTCATGGTATATAGTATATGCCCACAACAATACAGTTTCACCTTAACACAGTACCTGACATATTGCAGGTACTAAAGTACTTGATTTGACTCATCTTTTGAATTAGCTGTTTACCCTTCCATTCCCATCTGATAATCATCATCTCCATATTACTCAATCCTAGTTATATCTCTGAGTTCAAATTTGTCTCTTTCAGTTAACATTAACAGCTCCTGTTTATTCTACATTCTTTTAAATGTGTGTATAGATATTTGGGGCCCTTGGTTTCACTGTTTTCTCTTTCCTTGAATGCTGCCTCTAGGGAATAATGGTCCTGACTTGTTTTTTTTTTTAAACAAATGCTTTATTAACTTCTGTTTTACATCATTCATTTCTACCAGATTTTGAGTTACAATCATTTTCCCCCTGTTATTCCCCTATCCAACCTCCCAGAACAGCAGTCCCAGAAGATATCTCTTCCTCCAATCTGCTCTCTCCCATACCTTCTCCCATACCCCCTTCGACTTTTCCATTAGAGGAAGGTGAATCTTTGTGTCCCAATGCCTGCACATCTCCCAATTATAAGCAAAATTGTATTAATAATAGTATTTATATATATTTGAAGCATTTAATGTTAAGACCTCAAATTTCAGATCCATTTCCTTCCTCCCTTGTCACCCATTCCCTCTGGCGAGATAAGTAATTCAGTATATGTTGTACATGTCTAGCTATGTAAAACATTATCATAGTAGATATATTATACAAGGCTGCTTATAATTCCCTCCCACTCATCCCACCCCCACCTGGTCCATTCCCCACATGATCCTGTACTTCCTCTAGAGTGGGTACTTCCAACATCCCCTCCCCCCAAGGATCCCCTCCCATCAATCATCCCTCCTCTCATCCCCCTTCCCCCTATTCTGCTGCAGGTTGAGATATCCCATTTAGTATGTATGTCATTCTCTCCCTGAACCTAATTCAATGAGAATGTGGTTTTGCCTTTTTTGCCTTCCTATTCTCCTCCTCCCTTGCAACCACTTCCGCTTGCTTCTTCTACATGAGATAGTTTACCCTGCCCTGTCTCTCCCCATCTCCTCTTGCCACTTTCCTCTCTCACCTCATAATTTCATCCCTTGAGTATTCTCCCTTCCCAACAAATTCAACCTATGCCCTCTATCCATATATAACTGTAACCATATACACACACAGTTTGGGACCTGGCAGCACGCAGTGTGCAGAGCGCGCGGGGAGCCGAGCCAAGCCCAGGTCTGCATGAGCCGAGGTTATAGCCCCAGGGCAGCAGGGCCAGCAGCCAGCTGGAGGAACCCCAGAACACCAACAGACTTGGCGACTACAGAATTATCAACATAGACATGCCTAGGACAAAGTAAGAGGTTAGTGTCCTATGGACTTTGGGACCTGTATTTGGTGTAATGCATCAGCTCCCTCACCTGGGGGCTAGAAGCAGCTGAGGAGACAAGCCATTTTGTAGTTTTCAGAGGCAGCTCCAGCTCCTGGACTGCGAATTAATTGTAGGGAGATCCAGTGATCAGTCTTGGGGGGTAATCGCTCTTGCTTTAACCTCCCTGGATCTGAATTGTGATCTAGGGTGGAAGTCATGTGTGGGTTTACAGGTTGCCAGAAACAGAAGTTGCCCCCCACACCTTCGGGATGAAAATTCCTCTATCTGGCCTTAAAGCCATAGTGTGGCAACAAGCCCAAAAGCCAGGTAATCTAGTGGCAACATGCCAAGGCAAAAGGAAGAGAAAAATGCAACCCTAGACTCCTATTTTGGGGGCATAGAGCGGGAAAAGGACTGTTAGGTCAAAAGTCCTGCTCCCAAAGCCCCAGGGGAAAACATGAGCGGGTTGCAGGCCATAGAGGACCTTAAGAAGGACTTTAAAAATCAAATAAGTGGAGGAAAAATTGGAAAGAGAAATGAGAAGGATGCAGGAAAAGTATGAAATGAGGGTCAACAGCCTGACTGAGGAAAACAACACCTTAAAAAATAGACTGACTCAAATGGCAAAGGAGGCCCAAAAGGGAAACAAGGAGAAGAATGCCTTAAAAAGTCAAATTTGCCAGATGGAAAAAGAATCTCAAAAGTTCACTGAGGAGATTCATTCCTTCAGAGTTAGACTGGAGCAAATGGAAGCTAATGACTTTATGAGAAAACAAGATGCTGTTAAGCAGATCCAAACAAATGAAAGATTAGAAGGCAATGTGAAATATCTCATGGGAAAAACCACTGACCTGAAAATAGATCCAGGAGAGACAATTTAAAAATTATTGGACTACCTGAAAGCCATGATCAAAGAAAGAACCTAGAAATCACCCTTCAAGAAATTCTCAAGGAAAACTGCCCTGATGTTTTAGATCCAGAGGGCAAAATAGAGGTTGAAAGAATCCACCGATCACCTCCTGAAAAAGATCCCCAAAGAAAACTCCCAGGAATATTATAGCCAGGTTCCAGAATCCCTAGATCAAGGAGAAAATACTACAAGCAGCCAGGAAGAAACAATTTCAATATTGTGGAAACGCAATCAGAATAGCCCAGGACGTGGTAGCTTCTACACTGAGGGATCGAAGGGCATGGAATATGATATTCCAGAGGGCAAAAGAACTGGGAATGAACCCAAGGGTCACCTACCCAGCAAAACTGAGTATTTTGTTTCAGGGGAAAATATGGTCATTCAGAGGAATAGAGGACTTTCAAGCATTCTTGCGGAAAAAAACAGAATTGAATAGAAAATTTGACATCCAGACACAAGAAGCAAGAGATGCCTGAGAAGGTAATCAGGGAAAAGAAATCAAAAGGAACTTATCAAAGTTGAACTACTTACATTCCTATATGGAAAAGCAATAACTGTGTCTGATAATATCTTTCTCACTATGAAAATAATGGAAGAAGGGGGTGTGGTCATATGAATACATATGTGAATGTGTGTGTATATGGTTACAGTTATATATGGAGAGAGGGCATAGGTTGAATATGTTGGAAAGGGAGAATACTCAAGGGATGAAATTATGAGGTGAGAGAGGAAAGTAGCAAGAGGAGATGGGGAAAGACAGGGTAGGGTAAACTATCTCATGTAGAAGAAGCAAGGGGAAGTGGTTGCAAGGGAGGGGGAGAATAGGAAGGGGGAAAAAAAAGGCAAATCCACATTCTCATTGAATTTGGTTCAGGGAGAGAATGACATACATACTAAATGGGATATCTCAACCTGCAGCAGAATAGGGGAAAGGGGGAGGAGAGGAGGGATGATGGATGGGAGGGCATCCTTGGGGGGAGGGGAGGTTGGAAGTACCCACTATAGAAGAGGGACAGGATCATGTAGGGAATGGACCAGGTGGGGGGTGCGATGAGTTGGAGGGAATTATAAGCAGCCTTGTACAATATATCTACTATGATAATGTTTTGCATAGCTAGACATGTACAACATATACTGAATCACTTATCTCCCCAGAGGGAATGGGTGACAAGGGAGGAAGGAAATAATGGATCTGAAATTCGAGGTCTTAACATTAATGTTTCAAATATATATATATATATATGTGTGTGTGTGTGTGTGTGTGTGTGTGTGTGTATGCTATTATTAATACTCTTTTGCTTATAATTGGGAGATAAGATGTGCAGGCATTGGGACACAAAGATTCACCTTCCTCTAATGGAAAAGTCGAAGGGGGTATGGGAGAAGGTATGGGAGAGAGCAGATTGGAGGAAGCGATATCTTGTGGGACTGCTATTCTGGGAGGTTGGGTAGGGAAATAATGGGGGGAAAATGATTGTAACTCAAAATCTGGCGGAAATGAATGATGTAAAACAGAAGTTAATAAAGCATTTGTTTAAAAAAAATAATTGTGGTAGGAAAAAAGCCAAAAACCAAGAAGGTACCCATTGATTGATGTGATAGACAAAATGTGATACATGAATGCAATGAAAAATTCATTCACTGTAAGAAATGGAGATATAGAGAATTTGGAGAATCATGGAAAGGCTTCTATGAACTGGTGCCCGATGGAGCAAGCAGAACCAAGAAAATAATATAAATGATGATTATGACAATATAAAAAAGAATAATAAAACACAACTGAATGTTGTATAAAAAAAATATTTATTTATTTATTTTTAGTTTTTAACATTCAGTTCCACAGGCTTTTGAGTTTTGAATTTTCTCTGCCTCCCCAAGAGAGCATATACATATACATTCATATTAAACATATTTTCACATTAATTATGTTGAAAAGAAGAATTATAACTAATTGAATGAACCATGAAAAAGAAACAAAAAAATTTCTTTATCTTTGAATTGATATGAATACAGTATATTTTATATTCAGAGGGTGCTTTTTAAAATAGTATTGTACCAAACTGAAAGGCATTTGAAGTATCCTTTAAAGGATCAAGCTATTGCTGTCACAAGCTGTGTCTCCACTTAATCTGGTTTTAAGATTGAGAGAATTCTTTTAAATCAATAACTATAAGTCCTGAAGTAGACTTTAAAAGAAAACTAAATTGTTCAATGAAAACTCAACAAAAAGGTTTTTTGATTAAAAAATCCTTTGCTACATTTTGGTAAAGGTATGACTATATCTGTATCTATATGTGTGTTTAGATATCTACATGAAGCTATATAGATATCTATACATACATTTATATATATGTATCTATTTGATGTATGCAATATCTGTGTATTTTAACATGAGTAACATTCATATATTATTTTTGTTTTATAACTAATTTTTATTAATGATACCAATAAGCTAATTGTTTACTTGGTGATTAATTTATGTGGTTATGTAGAGTATAAAAACCTGGAATTTTGGGGGGAAAGTTTTTACTATACTTTCTTGCTTTTAAAAAGTAAAGAATAGCGTGTGGCCTTGGGCAAGTTAACCCCAATTTCCTTACCTTCCCCTCTCAAAAAAATAGAAAGAAAAAAGTAAGGAAAATTATGAACAAAAATATCTTGAAGTTCTACATCATCTCCATTATCTTCTCTGGTAAGGTGGAGAAGTGAGTGAGTGAGTGGAGAGGTGTGGAATTCAGCATAAAGGACTCACTGCTTCTAAGACTTGCTGACATATAGAAAACAATCATACATAAAATGACTGCTGACATTTGGAGAGAAAAATTACAGAAAGGAAACTGCCTGTATGATTGAGGCATCCTTGACATAATTCAATTGCATTGATACTTTTTTTAGTTGGACAAAATCAGGTGTTTATATTTGTAAAACACAACCTTCTTAGAGACCATATGAATAGGAATGTGCCAGTGGAGAATTAAAAAAAAAAAAACAGAGCAAAAGCAATGCCAAGTAAATTGTTTTTTTAAGCGGGGGAAATGAGTAGTTGCCATGAGTTTGCTGTATTTTATTTGTCATTCTTCTCTGTGTCTAAGTTGTAGCACTGTTTGCTGTTTTAGGAATCTTCCTCATGCTAGGTTGGAGAACCCCCTCCAAAGACATGTACTTTGACTTTGTTGTCAATTTCTTGGGAGTTACTTATATTGGATGTGGAATTTCAATAATGAGTCAGAGGCTGAAATTGAACTCAGGTCTCCCCAACTCCAAGCCCAGTGTACAAACCACTCTATCATTCTGTCTGCTTTCATTTAATAAATAATAAAAAATGCTCTGCTGACTACCTCACAAGGATATTTTGAGCTCAAGGGGAATGACTCTGCTCTATGAAAGTCAGCTGTTTTTTGTTGTTATGTCCCCAGTGCCCCAGCTAGAACTCTGTGTATACCATGTGCTTCATAAATATATCATTGAAATGAATTAAAATGTTTACTATCATATATGTGTATTTCTGAGACAGAGCTGAAAAGATCCAGATGTCAGTCAGCATATTGGGGCTTTTTCTGTGTGTACACTGAGGTTTTGTTGTTTTGTTGTGTTTTGTTTTACACTTCTGAGTGGAATTTTAGCATGGATACTTTCAGTACAATTTGTGAGACATCAAACACATTTAAGCGTTAGGAATAGCAGAGACCTGATGGCAAAGTATTTAAGTAACAGCGATTGGTGAGATTCATCTTTAGCCTCTTCTTTATCAAATTATCATGTGATGCCAAATCTAAAATAAAAATAACATTGTTGGACAAAAATAATAGCATCACTAGAGGGATTGGGGAGGATGGAGAGCAGTGAATAATGAATCTCAGGCTATTAACAAGGTTAATGGAAGACCCAGTTAAACTCCCACAGTGAGCATTAAAAACAAATACTTCTCAAGATAATATCCAAATTATCTCCAGACTGGCTCCTGTCTTCCCATTTATACATTCTACATTGACTTTCTATTCCCCCTTTCTCTTTTAACTCTAGGTTTTCTTTGTTTTCCCTTGCACTCTTCTTCATATCTATAAGCCTTTTCTACTTATCCCTTGCCTTTAGGGTTTGGAGCTCTCAGCATCTATGCATTTATTTCCCTGATGTCTTCCTGCAGCTAGTGCTTTCCTTGATATGGGCTCCATCAGTTTCCATCAACATTCCAGTTTCCTAGATGTCAAATGATAGATATCAATATAGGTTGAAGGCTAAGGAGTAAGAACATGCAAGTCTTTATGACACATCCAATCATAAGAATCAGTTTTCAATGAATTAGTTTCCTTCTCCATATTGCTATTTTCTTTTAGAAACACCATTCCTTTTCAAAAGAGATATTATTAAGGGTAAACAATCACTGCAGAGGTCTATAGGACCATTTAAAGGTTGTGTATAGCAAGATTTTCATTGCAATTGCAGTTAATCTGAATTCCAATTATATTTGCCAAAGATCCATAATTCTCCCACTTCAGAACTACAAAATCTAAAGTTTTTAATAGAACACATATTTGTGACATGTCACTTTTTTTATTGCCAAGGCTATAAAGTACCAATCAAGTCCAAAAAAAAAAGCACTTTATGCTCCTCCCATTCCTGGGTTTAAAAAAAAAAAATAGCTGTTTCCCATGAATGCAATTTTCCAAGTGGTTTGTACTCAAGAATCATTGGCAAGCTTTATAGTAGTTCTCAAGTTATCTTTTTTTAAGAAATCATAGCTTTATTAGGTCTGAAAAGATTCTAAACATCCATAATACAATAAATAGACTTTTCTTATACAATGGTACTGAGCCTCATTATAATTTTATTATCAACTTTAGTTTTATATTTGTTCCTGTTTAACAATTGTGTAAATTTGCCTTTAATCATAATTTAAAAAATTCTATTTTTGAGGGTATCTTACTTTTTTATTGTTGTGTTTCAGTTTTTATTGTCTTGTGTGTGTGTGTGTGTGTGTGTGTGTGTGTGTGTTGCCTTTGGTCTTTATTGTTCAACTACTCTAAAGAGAACTATTTAATATCCTTAAATGTTTTTGCCTTGTTTAAACTATTTGACACTGGAATAAATGGTGGGGCATCAGGTCAGTTTCTCTTATAAATAGTAACCCATGAATGAGGTGACCATGAAAAAAAGCAAGAAAGCAAAACATCAGAGAGATATTGTACAAAAAAGATGAACAGAACTTATAAATAAATTCAAGATAGGGAAATACAAGGAGATTCCTTTTTTTCCAAAATATAAGACCAAGATCTTTTATAAAAATGCATTTGACAATAAAATTCCAATAAAAGCATTTATTTTAGAAATTGTTATACTGCACTACTCCTGGATAAATACATTCATTTTTCATGACTTCTTTTTCTCATTAAAAAATAGTAGTAATTGAGGTGGAGAAAGGAACGATACTATTCTCCCACTTTCTTCACTAGATATGATATATAAAAAGCACTATGCAAAGATCATCCAAAGCTCCCCATGCCTCTCCTGGGTATATTTTCACAAAGTACACACCCTGTGATATTCTATTGTACCCAAAACACTCATTTGCCAAGTCTCTAAACCATTATCACATAGACCTTTATTGAGATCAGATAGTTCTCCCATGGCCAGGGTCTCTATGTGCCATTTTCTCTTGAGGTGATCACCTTGTTCTATGACTCTTAGCTAGCTCTCAACATTTAAGTAGCAAGAAAAGAGTTGATTTTTTTTATAAGATCAATGATGGGAAGAAATTGACCAGATGCCAGTATACCCTGGAAAGACTTAATACGTGTTTGCTGAATTGAATTGAATGTGACTTTTAGACCTGGCAAGTTTGGCAAGCCTGGGGTGAATCAGAGAACATTGGCACAGTTATGCAAACTGTAGTCCTGCTGATCGGGAGTCACAGTCTTGTAGCAAACCTACTTCACATTGACAGGTTAACATTGAAGCCAGAATTCCTTGGAACAAGATAGATTGTGCTCCCTCCGTGAGCAGTGACCCAAATGATTAAGCTGCCCCCCAAATGGACAGTTTAGATAAATGTTTCAGTTTTTCTCACCGAGGTGAGTGAACTCCATATCACTGTGTTGCCCATAGGGGAAGTTGGTTCCTAGTGTTTTAACTCCTCCAAGATGAGGGTCAAGGCAATCCAAATAATTGAGTGGTTCCTCCTGTGGTTAAAGATCCAAACTCTTTTGAGTGTTTCCAAACGTGACCATTAGGTCCTACTATGTCAAGTGTTCATGATGTTGCATTAAGTCAAATGCAAATGGATGCCATTTAAACCAGTCATCTCTGTTTTTCAGGCATGCTGTTGAATTGCCCATTCACCATATTTCTTTCCACATTCACAATTGCGGTAAAAGCACATTGAAAATAAAGCATATAATTCAGACATTCGCAGTGCATCTCTGAAAACGTCAGCAGGTCTAGTGCATTTGAAGCCTTTCAATGGCTGTCAATGGTGGCTGGTGAAAAATAAAGCACGCCATTGTTCTTTTAGTGAAAATACTAAAGCAGTTGGTAGAAAGCAGCTCTACGGGGAGATTCCTTTTTTCCAAAATGTAAGACCAAGATCTTTTATAAAAATGCATTTGACAAAAGAAGAATCATTGATTTACCAAAGGAATTTTGTTGGACAACCAAAACAATAGATCTATTCTATGGGGATGATAGGGGATAAAACACAAGTGGTCAACATAAGTGATCCTCCTTTCCCCTTCAACTGATGAACTAGACTGCAAATGCTCAGCAAAATTTGTATTAAAGGCTCAAAATTGTATGCAAAAACTTTGTTAAAAAAAAAGCTTTCTTTACGTTTGTTAAATTAATAGTTTTGCTAAAATGGGATTTTATAAATTTGGGATTTCCTCAGTTTGAGAAACTCCCAGTATGTGACCTAATTTCATCAACAGAGAGGAAATTCACAAAATTGAAACCACCTACACTTTAGCAGATAACTCCTAGGGAGTTGATGGATGCACAAGGAAATCAAGTGATTTGCCAAGAGTTGCACAGCCAATAAATGTCAGAGGCAGGATTTTGAGCCCAAATCTTCTTCAATCTAATCCCAGCTTGCTTTCTTCTATATCCCACCTCTAGTTAAAATTGTAGTAAGCGGGGGAATGGGATTTTCAGGTACTGTACTTAGAAGCTGGCATTGTTTCTCTGTATTAAACACGTTTGTTTGTTTGTTTTATTTTTCCTGGAACAGAAATGATCTATTCCATAATGGAAGTATTAGACCACTCACCATACCACCATGTCTTCTGTCTGTTACAACATGTATCCCTTTGTGCTTCCAGGTCCATGATCAATCTAGAAGTAGAATAGAAAATCTTTATGAAATTATCATGGATAATACTAATACTGTCTGCCTTACAGGGATGTGTTGGGGTAGACACTGGGGTGTGTTGGAATTAGTTCTTATTGGCTATTGAGAATTGATTAAGTTTCCAGTGTCTGAATTTGAAACTATATTTTACAAATTTAGCTTTGACTTGGTGTCTTTTTTTTGTCTAGACTTGTGAAAATGATGGAGAAAAAATTATACAGGAAGATAGGGCTAGATATTTAGATATGAGAATCATTTGCATAGGAATGATAATTTACCCCATGAGTAGTGGTGAAATTACCAAGTAAGGTAGTATTAAAGCAAAGAGAGAACAGAGATTTGGAGAGTGCTTAGTGGAATATCATGGATGAGGGCTTCAAGGAAAATCTGATGACCATTTATTTCTAAGTTTCTCAGGATTCTTTATTTTCTTCCTTTGGGTGTGGGTTAGTCTTTATAGTCCCCTCCATCTCTGTGATTCTGCAGTCTTGTGATAGATATAGGTATAGACAGTGAGACAGAAACATAGGTATAGACATAGACATAATGATATAGATATGTGTATCTCATATTCATGATATAATTAGGATGACCAGTTGGGTGAATAAATGGAAAAATGCTCTCTCAACAAAGCATGCACCACATAGAAGTGAAGATAGTTTCTTTGACTCACCCCCAGTTTCCTCATTGGATTTGCACAGTGCTGAAAGTTAGACAGTCTTTCCTATAAGGTAATGCTTGTGTCTTGAAGAATTCCTTGTCAAATTAAAAAGAACTTGAGGAGGAAATAATAGTGGCAATACATTAATTCATTATCGACCATCAACATCTCTCACTATAATTTTTGTGGATAACTTGATGTGGGAGTCAGAATATAGGCATAATCACAGATAGTGATTTTAAAAAATTTCCTAAGCAGCTTGAGAAACCTTACTATTATTTGGAGGAACTACAGCTTGTTTCAGGGAAGGGATTGTCCTTACTAATAAATATCAGGCAAGCAAAGCATCATTAGACTTTTGAAGTATGAAAGAGCTGAACTGAGGGTGTACAAAGAAAAAATAGGTAAGAGAATGCCAGGTAAGCATTCTAAGACAGTACATGCTTTTTTGAGAATCTGCCTTGTTGTGTTACTGGTGTGAAGGAGGATGGTACAGGGGATGATGTGGTTAAAACATCAATAACGGGTAGAGCAAACAGCTTTATCAGTGGCAATCACAATTAAAGAAGAGAGATGATGATCAAGTCGGGAAACTGAAGAACAGGTTATAATGAAAAACACCCAAAACAAAAACAAAAACCAATCCAGAGCCTAGAATACAGAGGTAGCCGGTGAAGATGAAAACTATTTTTCCCCCTAATAGACACTTAAATGTGTTGGAAGAAGTTTTTTACTTCTTTTTTTATTCTTTCTTCTCCAATTCAGAGTAACTAATATCTGCAAATCCTTCATAGAATTTGATCTTAAATGTTTCCATCTAGTGATTCCATTTTTTTATTCCAAGTTTTGTCTGATACTAATATTGATGCTGTTATATCTGGTGCTATCATCCCCTTGCTTCACAAAGAAACTGAGGCATTCTGCAAGTCAAATATTCATCCCAGCGGAGCCAGAAGAATCAATGTCAAAGTAAGGAATAAATGACTTTTCAACTTGCAATCTTCTGTTCCAGCCTATAGACCACAGTTTCAGTCATGTGTCAGAACAGATGAAACAATGTGCAACTTATGTAACTTAATGCTTTCTATCAGAACCCCCTGCTCAGTCTGTAATTGAGGTAAGGACCTCTGGGAAAATGGGAATGGTAGAAGCACCTACTTCAGAGGTTAAACTGAAGATCAATTGATGATGAAATATATTGATAGCTATATATAGATACATATGTGTATCTATATCTATATAATATACATATATATATTATCTGTTACACATACACACACATACTTTGCAAACCTTAAATGCTGGCTATTTTATTGTTAAAAACTTTTCAGTGGGCTATAGCAAATAGAATACTAGCCATAGAGTCAAAAAGTCTTGGGTTTTAAATCTGGGCTCAGATAAATACTAGCTTTGTCGCTCTTGGCCTCCCTACTGGGGCACTCAGTCTCAGTTTCCCTTATATATAAAACTAGGCAATAATTCCCCATACTCTAGAATGCTGTGAAGATCAAATGAGATAATGAATAAAAAGTACTTGTCCAGTCTTAAAGCACAGTATGAATGTCAACTATATATGTGTATATATGTATGCGTGCGTGTGTGTGTGTGTGTGTGTGTGTGTGTGTGTGTGTGTTGAAGGGAGGAAGGCAGGGCAATTGGTGTAAGTGACTTGCCCAATGTCACATGGCTAGTAAGTGTTAAGTGTCTGAGGCTGGATTTGAAGTCAGGTCCTCTTGACTCCAGGGCCAGTGTTCTATTCACTGTACCACCTAACTGCATTGATATTCTAATGTCCTAGACATTAAATTTTTTTCTTAAATTTTAGAAAATATTTTAAATAATCATTTGCTTTAAAATCTAAACACTGTGTTCTTGAAATAATGGGTTACTGGACATTTTCAGAAGGGACCTTTATCTATAAAAATAGGGTGGATGAACTTTTCCTAAGGGAGGAAAGAAAAAATAAAATCTGATTTTAGACAGCATAAAACAAGCACTGAAACTGGCAATTTGAATGAAGACCTCTTGAGTTTGAAAATGTCCACATAACTTTCACAACTTCACAAATGTATTAGGTTTTTCCTCACAATTGGAAATCTCCATTATAGTTGATTCTGTGAAGTATTTAAGCTCACACAGTGAATAATTTTGACACATAAAAGGTAAACAGCATAGTAAAACCATCCCACCATCTCCACCACAGTCTGGGAGTCCATAATGGGAATCCACACTCCCACCTGCCTTGACCAAGGAGGGGTCCTATATTCTTAATAGAACCCCCTAGACATCCACAGAGATAAGCAGTCTTTTGAGTGCTGGAGGTGAGAATACTGTAGGGAAACTGATTGGTATAACTGATCAGAAGCTACTGGGTAAATCAGAACTGCTGTTCTTAGAAATGGAAAAGGGAAGAGAATTGAGAAAAGAATGAAAAGCCTCATATATTTACATAATGTTTGAATGAGCATCTACAAATCAAAGCCCAGGACACTCAAAGTTCACCAACAATTAGTTTCAACAATGTGAGATTATTCAAAGCTTGCCAAGGTTTCAAGGTTTTGAAGACACAACCCAATGGTGTTAATGTTTTCTTTGAGAATTTGTCTCCTTCTTCACGCTTCACCTGTTAAATCTATTGCTTTGCATTATTGTTAATGTTTTATTTGCTGTATCACTGCCACACTATTATTTACACTTCAGGGTCTTTGATATTATTTTTTCCAGTTGTGTCCAACTCTTCCCCACCACAATTGGGGTTTTCTTGGCAAAGATACAAATGTGTTTTGTCATTTTTTTCTCCACCTCATTTTACAGATGAAGAAACTAAGGCAAACAGGGTTAAGTGACTTGTTTAGGATCACACAGTTAGTAAGTATCTGAGGCCAGGTTTGAAACTGAGGAAGATGATTCTTCCTGACTACGGGGCTGGCATTCTATCCACTGTGCCACTTAGCTGCCCTAGGTATATGGTAGATGCCAGTAAAGTGATCTTTTGTATCAGAATACTGACCTAGGTTCTCTCATGATGTTTGAATGAGCAGCCACAAAGAATGAAAAGCCTTAGATAATTACATAATGTTTGAGGAAGCAGTTAAGGTACTTAACCAAGGCAATTCAGGTCCTTAGTTACAGAGGGGATTTGAAAGTTCCTTGACCCCAAACCCAGTACTCTTCTTTGCACTATACCATATTGACTCATCTACATTATGATGAAAATACAGTCCTTCCTTTTGTCTTTATTAATCAAAATCTGTCCCTTTTTGTTTACCTGAAGAGGTCTTTTTCATTTTAAAAATAAGTCTGAGGGTGGCTAGGTGGCACAGTGAGTAGAGCGTCGGCCCTGGAGTCAGAAGGACCTGAGTTCAGATCCGGCCTAAGACACTTAACACACACACAAACAAAAGCCTAGCCGTGTGACCTTGGGCAAGTTACTTAACCCCAATTGCTCTCCAAAAAGCAAAAAAATAAAAAAAAATTTAAAAATAAATGTCTGAAATCCCAATGGTTAAGAAGAAAAATAGTTACTTCTCTCTCCTTACTCCCCTGCTGACTCTAATTTCTAAAAATTTGATAGTAAATTTTACCTTCCATAAGTCTGATTCAGTTCTTATGTAAATTAAACCTTTTATCAATAACAACTCACATTTACATAAAACTTTAATTTTTCAAAATGAACCACAATGTAAAGAAAGTAATACAATTGTTATTATTGCCTTCTTTCTAAGCAACTTGACAGTAAAGCAGAGAGAGAGATCTGGGTTTGGAGTCAGGTAAATGAGCCTTAATCCAGCCTTTGACACTTACTAGCTGCATGACTATGGGCAAGTCACTTAACTTCTGTCTACTTCAGCTTCCTCAGATGTAGAATGGAGATAGTAATGGGACCAAACTCCCAAGGTGGTTGTAAGGAACAAATGAGATAGCAGCTGAAAAGCATTGAGCACAGTGCTTGGCATTGCCTGCCAGCTACACTTCGACTTCTTTGGATTTCTATGTCATGCCTTCCTTCCCTAGGAAATTCATCATTGAGAATTCTCATTATGCTGCATGACTGAATCTGCCTGGGACTCACACCTTATCAGTACTCTCTACCCGTCTCACAGAAATCTTTGGCAGGGCCATGGGCTCTAGGGCCTCCACAGGGCTCAACGAGATGTTTCTCCCCATTTCCTACCTACTACACCTTTTCTGGACTTCTCCATCATACCCCACCCTGCATCTTTCCATCCTCCTTTTCAGCTTCTTTTTGCGGGATGTTGTCCTTTGTTGAATTGTAAGCTCCTTGAGGGTAGGGGCTCTCTCTATTTTTATTTGTATTTATATCCCAAGCACTTAGCACAGCACCTGATCCATAGTAGGTACTTAATAAATATTTATTGACTAATGGGATATGAATTTAATAAATGCTTTTTCTCTCCCCTACTCTATAAAAATTGTGGCTCAAAAAGGAAATGGATTTGCTTGAGGTCACGTGGCTAGTAAATATCAGAGCTAGATTTGGATGCCTGGTCTCCTGATTTGAAGCACAACAATTTTTCCAAGTACTCTGAATCCATGTTGCCTGGTATGCTGTGAGTGCTCCAACTGTCCCTGTGTGTCTGTCATTTTTCCTCTGAAATAAAATACTGTAATTTCTACTCTACTTCCAGGGTCAAACAGGTAACAGTAAGAGATGGTAAAAATCAGTGTAATTTCAAAGTTGCTAACAGCATGCCTCTTACCCAGCTAAACCATTTATAATCCAGTTGTTGCTAGTCAAAGAAATGGTATGGGGTAAGCCCTAAGGTGATTGAAGGTGACAGGGTCAGAACCTTAGCTGTCTAAGAAGGGCTAAGGTGTGGTCGTGACCTGAGAAAGGGGGGTAGACCTAATAATAGTGTTCTTCCACACTGGTGATTCTAGACTTGCAGAAATATCTAGTACCAGAATTATGACCAATTATTTAAGGTTGTTCTGATGCTCTGAGTTGCTTTCCTTTTTCCTTACTCTGGCTATTTCCTTCCATAATTAATTTATTTCTTTGCTCTTTTAGTGTTTACCTTAACAGTTTCCATGTTGATGCCTGTCATGATTCTTGACCTCCATTCTTCCTCAACCAATAAGTCAGGTGCTGATTCAGCTGGGAAGAGAAGAGGTGACTGAAGGTCAAACTCAATTTTAGAGTCAATCCAAGGTCCAGTCAGTGAATATTTTTTCTGCAATTTAAGTACTGCAAAGGGAACAAGGTGAGAAATGCCTCCCCTAGAAGATCTGCTGAATAAAATGACGTTTTAACATGCACTGTCACTGGTCATCAATATAATCACACCACTTATGTAGACTCTTTTGTTCCTTTGGATTGCATGTAAGGTCTGCACCTTGATATTGGGAACTCCCTGTGTAGAAACTTTGTGTATAGCTGCGGATAGTCAAGTTGCCTGATATCTATCCAGAGGCATTATCTCTTACTCCTTTTCCACAGTCTACAATTCAACCAAGCTGGCACTTCACTGTTGCTAACACAAAGGATTCCATGCCTCATTGCTGTGCTGTGCTGTGCTGGGTGACCCTCAAACCTGGAATGCACAACCTCTTCCTTTCCTCCTCATGACATACTTTCTCTTTTATCCACGCTACAACTTAAGTGCCACCTTCTACATGAAGGCTTTCTTGTTCGCCCACCTGCTAGTGCTCCCCCTCCCCAAGTGCTCTCCCTGTATTTGCCCACTTTTCATATATTCTCTTTATACTTATATGCATACGTTTTATTTCACCCACTAGAATGTAAGCTCTTTGAGAATAGCAATCATTTTATTCATAGTTTTTGTATCTTCAGAATCTAGGATGGTGCTTTAATTGAATGTCTCATTCTGTTCCAGCTAGCACTCAGGACTTCCTCCACCAGGTCCCAAGGTGGGTCACTTTCTCTCCTTCCTCTCCCCACTTTGAACTTCCTTTTATGTGTTTTCTCACCCTATTAGAAAGTAATCCCCCTCAGGAGAGACTGAGTTTCTTTTAGCTTGTTTTGGCATTCCTGTGGCTTAGCACAGTGCTCAGTCCATTTTGTTGTTAGCAGCTTTTTCAGTTATGTTGGACTCTTCATGACCCTGTTGCTGGGTTTTCTTGGCAAAGACACTATAGAGGTTTTCCAATTCCTTCTCCAGCTCCTTTTACAGATTAGAAAACTGAAATGGAGTTAAGTGACTTGTCCAAGGTCACATAGCTAGGAAATATCTGATACCAGATTTGAACTCAGGAAGAGGAATGTTTTTGATTGCAGGCCTGGTGCTCTATCCACTACACCACTTAACTGCCCCTGTTTTTTCCATAGTAAATATTTAATTAGTGCTAGTTGATCATGGCTGTAGCTGGTTGGAATTTAATAAGTGCATGTGGATTGAATACTCCTGGGCAACAAAAAGTTAAATAGCGTGACTATGGACAGAGAGCTAGTGTGACTCAGCAGCACAACTTGAACCCATGTCTTCCTGACTCCAAGGTAGGCTCACAATCCATTACCCTAGCTCCCCATTTATTTAGACTTATACATCCTGAAACTTTGCCATAGGATGCAGAGCATTTGCTAATTAATTTGTGGCAGATTTGATAATTTTCCAAGATACTGAACTTTAGAAAGTCCTGCAGTTTAAGAGCTAGATAGTCACCAAATGAGACAGATTAAGAGACAAAGAAATGTTCTAGATATATATCTAGTCAGCCTATAAATCAACCTAATGTTTGTCGCCATGATTATTTATTGTATCTGCTCATCTCCTACCCAGTGACGTGGCATTTACAGCAACATGGGTTGTATAGCAGAAATTGGCTTGCACAGTGGGAAAAATAGTTTATCAGTGGACTTGGATTTTAATCTTGACTCTGTTACTTAGGACCTTTCATACGTTGCACAAGATACTTAACTTTTCTAGACTGTAGAAAAAAGGTTTGAGATTAGATGATCTCAGTGGTCCCTTTCAGAGGCCAGCCATAGACCTGGAGTCAGGAAGACCTGACCTTAAATTCAGCCTCAGACAAGTATAAGCTGCTGACCCTGAGCAAGTCACTCAACCTATGACTGCTTCAGTTGCCTTAGCTGTAAAACAGGTACCATACTAAGACCTACCTCCCAGGGTACTGTGAAGATAAAATGAGATATATTTTTAAAGTCCTTAGCACCATGCCCAGCACATAGTAGGTACTTAATAAATGATTTCCTTCTCATGCCAGAATTCCTGCTGTGTGTTCATCTCTGATGTCCTTTTCCCTTCAACAAAGCTCATGAATTTCTTTTAAAGCTAATTTAGCTGTGAATCTCTATTGGGATGGCGAGAAAGGGAAAACATTGTGATTTATCTAAGGAATAATATGATGTGGCAAGATATCAATAGTAAGAATCCGAAAGACCTCGGTTTGAATTCTGTTTCAGATGCTTTTAATCTGAGTGATTCTGAGCAGATTACATAATTTTTTTCTGTTATCTGTAGATGGGTAGTAGTTGTGATACCAGCACCTCTTGAACAGAGTTGTCTTACAGATTGGGAAAGCAATTTGGATAGTGGAAAAAGTACTAGTTGTGAATATGAATTCACTTCCTGGTTTTGTGAAACTTTCCATCTATGATCCTGAGTTTCAGTTTCCTTATATGTAAAATCAGGAGCTTGGATGTGATGGTCTCTAAAGTACCTTTTAGATCTATGAGTACACAAAATAAATAAGTGCTATAATTTATCCTAGATATCACTGTCTCCTTAAAGATTACTCTAATCATGGTCTTGGAGGATTATACCATGGCATTTTATTGGAGCTAAACCAGCTGGGTGAGATTTTGCAGAGCCCTCTCTAGATTTTCTCTTGAAATAGTGCTTTGGACTATGCCCAAAGGATAATCAAACTATGCAATACCACTACTAGGTCTGTATACCAGAGAGGTCATATAAAAGGGGAAAGGACCTACATGCACAAAAATATTTGTAGCAGCTCTTTTTGTGTTGGCAAAGAATTATAAATTGAGGGAATGCCCATCAATTGGGGAAAGACTGAAAAATTTCTGGTATATGAATATAATAAAATATTATTATACTATAAGAAATTACAAGCAGGTATATTTTTTAAAAACCTGGTAAGACTTACATGAACTGATGCAAAATGAAGTGAGCAGAACAAGGAGAACATTGTACACAGTAACAACAACTTATGATGATCAATTATGATCAACTTAGCTCTTTTCATCTATACAAATGATTCAAGGCAATTACAAAGGATCATGATGAAAAATCCTGTCCACATTCAGGGAAAGATCTGATGGAGTTTGAATGTAGATGGAACCATACTATTTTCACTTTATTTTCATTTGCAAACTTTTTTTTTAAGTTTCTTCTTTCACAACATGATTTTATTTTTGCTTTTTTTGGAGGGTAATTGGGGTTAAGTAACTTGCCCAAGGTTACATGGCCAGGTTTTTGTTTGTGTGTGTTAAGTGTCTGAGGCCGGATCTGAACTCAGGTCCTTCTGACTCCAGGGCCAGCGCTCTACTCACTGCACCACCTAGCCGCCCCCACAACATGATTAATATGGGAATATGTCTTACATGATTGCACATATGTAACCTATATCAAATTGCTTACTGTTTTAAGGAGGACAGAGTGAAGGATGGAAGAAAATGAATGTTAAAAATTGTCTTTACCTATAATTGGAAAAAAATAAACTACTACTAAAAAATAAAACATGTCACCAGTAAAGTTCCCTTACTTGTTCCAAAAAAACAACAACATGGAAATAGCATTCTGGCTGATAATAAACCTTTGACTGCTTGCTATGAATGACATCAGCACCAGCAATGCCCTCTTAAAATTTGGAGCTCATTTTAACCTCTCAAGATAGATGTAGTCATCACTAGTTTTCACAAGGAATCTTGTGACTTATGGTCAACTTCATCTCTAGAAGTCAACTTTATCAAGTGATTGCTTCCAGGATTATTGGCCTGGGGTAGGGGGTAGGTGCATTGGTAGTATTGAGGCTCTCCCTTCATGTAGCAACTGTGTACAAGTGACAGCTTCCTCCATGATTGTATAGGTAACACCCATAACCTTTATTCGAATTACTGTCATTTTTAGTGGAGCCATGACTTTTAGCCAGCACACCAGGAGAATGCAAAGTAAGCCACATATGCTTCCTGATCTTTTAGCTGCTTAACCTCCTAATTCATCATGTTCTCCAGAGTGCTGAGTTATTTAACCTGAAACATGAGAAACTAGAAGAATCAGCCTGGGATCTAGTGAAGGGAGAACATTTTAATATTTAAGAAGTAACTCTTTATCTTCAAATGCTTAGTGAATACTAAGCCAGTTTTTGAAAGACCCAGTTTCAGAAAGAGTTAATGCCCTCTCTTATCCCCTGCTCTCCACCCTAAATGTGAAATAGTTTAGTTATACTTGGGGGGAGTGAATAAAAATTGTTTTGGTCCTTAAAATTGACTTGAAAGTAATCAGTTGGTAGTCAACTTGCTAACATTTATGAAGAGCCTTCTTTGAGAGGAAGTAAGGTAAAGTGATTAGCAAGCTGTTCTTGGAGCCAGGAAGATCTGTCTTCAAGTCCCACTCTTGTCATAGGCTAGTCACATGATAGTATAGATCACTTAAATTCTCAATACTCTAAGTCACTCTAAGTTGCAAAGAAAGTGCCGTCCTGTGAGACATTGTACAGAGTGCTGTCATCTCAGAGTTCCCTATACCAGTCAATCAACTTGGTACATGGCAAGGAACATGGTAGAGAAAGTAGAGAATGCAGATTGGAAAGTAACAAAGACATGGTTGTCCTAAGTGTCCTCCTTAAATGGAGGTTCTAGGAGCAGCAACCGAATCAGAGACAAAGTATTGTTAATTTATAACTGTCAGGTCTAGAGTAAAGTTCCAGAATAAAGATCCAGAGCAGGGTACAGGTGTCCCAGAGTGCTACCTCTTTTTTTTTTTTTAAAGCAATTGGGGTTAAGTAACTTGCTCAAGGTTACATGACTAGTCATTATTATTTATGCGTGGGTGCTCATTTTCTGAGACCGGATCTGATCTCGGGTCATCCCAACTCCCGACGCTCTTACTCACTGCGCCTCCTAGCCGCCCCTTTAGGGCAATTGGGGTTAAGTAACTTGCCCAAGGTTACACGGCTAGGTTTTTGTTTGTATGGATTAAGTGTCGGAGGCCGGCTCCGAACTCAGGTCCTTCTGATTCCAGGGCCGGCGCTCTATTCACTGCGCCACCTAGCCGCCCCGAGTGCTACCTCTTTTACAGAAGAAAACTTAAGCAGAGGGAAGAACACATAACAATCTATAACGTATATGATAAAAGTAGTAGAATCACAAGACCAGCCTAGGAATTGAGATACCTGAGATGTCTTCCCCATTCTATTGACTCTTTGTCTTGTGAAGAAGTTGCCTCTTCATGGTATTAAAAATGATTTACAAACTGAATACAATAAAAAACCAAAAGATGAACCTCAAGATCTCACTCCCCAGCATAGTCCCTCCATTCCAGATAAGCCACTACTTCCTTGTCCCTGTGCCCATCACTTGCTAGATCCTGCCTATGCCTTTGGGCCTGCTATTCAATGATACTACCCATCTGTCGTGTCCTCTCTAGAACCAACTCAAAATTCAGTTTCTATAGGAAGTCTTTTTGTACTCAATGGACATCCACTCTGATCATTCTTTTAGTATGCATGACCTTAAACATTTCATTTCCTGATCACAATGATGATGATGATGATGATGATGATGATGATGATGATGAATCTGATACCTGTTCTTTGGTAGAATGCTTTAAGTTTTGCAAAGCACTTTATAAATATTATATCATTATATCTTCCTGGTTGTTAGAGTCTTCTCTTCCCATCATTGTATTCTGTATTCATTCATCTATTTAAATACTGCATTCTCAAGGTAGAAAGCTTTTGGTGTGTTTCCTTCATCTCTTTCCTTCATCCCAACACCATTCCAGCACAATGGCTCCCACAGAGTAACCCCTAATAGATAATTCTCCTTAAAGTAAGTTGGATTAAGCATACATTTCACTGGATCAGGGTAGCTGCTGTGGGCTTGGTGATAGAGTGTTTTACTATACTCTTCCCTCATCACTTCACTGTTAATGTTTCATCTCTGGGATGAGATTGCGAGCTCTGCAGGTGTAAGGCATCTCCAATTTTCTTTTCCTTCTTTTTTCTTTCTTCATTCTTCCACTAACCCCTTTAATTGTGGTCTCTAAACAGCAGGTTTTCAAATACTGGCTATCCAGGCTTTCTACTTAGTACTTCTGTAAGACATTTAGGTTGAGAAGAAAACATTCTCCAACCTCAGTCTTAACCCTAACTGGATGAAAGACAATAGTGTGTCAATTAATGACAATAATACTAACAATAACCAGAGGCAGTGTGGTGTAGCAGATAGCAAGCTGACCTGCATCAAGAAGATCTGGGTTCAAGTTTTGCTTCTGACATGTACTGACTTGGTGACCCTGGGGAAATCACTTCCTCTCTTAGGGCCCTAGAAATTCTTTGAGAGTGCGAATTGCATAGGGCAGCTACATGGTGAATTGGATAAAGAACCAGGCCTGGAATCAGGAAGACTCATCTTCCTGAATTCAAACCTGGCCTCAGATACTTATTAACTGTGTGACCCTGGATAATCATTTAACCCAGTTTACCTTAGTTTCCTCATCTGTAAAATAAGCTGGAGAAGGAAATGGCAAACCACTCCAGTATCTTGGCCAAGAAAACCAAATGGGGTCACAGAGAGTCAGACATGACTGGATAAAAATAAACTGCAGAACACTTGCTGATTTGCATTGGAAGAGATAGCTTTATTATCAGAGGTTCTTATACTAAAAATTACTGACTTCTTGTCTCACCATGTAAAATAATCAAATATGATTATTTTGAGTGTTGATATTAGTTATCTTTCCTTCCTCAGATTATGGTGTATCTGTATGCATGCCTGTAGATACACACATATGTAGATAAGTGTACATATGTGTATATATAACATACTTATATACATTAACCTATTTATTTGCCATCAGTAGAATGTATTACCATTGAGAGACCTATTTCATTATATTTGTATATATCCATCATCTTATACATAGTAGCTTAATATGTACATGTAAACTTAATATTTATACGTAAATGTAAACTTGATGCTTACTGGATAATAGCTATCATTTAGACAACCCATTTTGAGGTTTACAAAGCACTGTACATGGATCATATGCTCCCCAAATCCCAGTGGTATAGGTCCTGGCAAGAAAAACACAATTCTGTATTCACCTTCATATAGTAGAAGGAAATACATATAGAAAACTGTTGAAATGATCTCACTTACTTGATGCCAAACCCACTTTTCATCATGGTGATTACTAGAAGTAAGAGTAGTAACAGGAGTCTTTTGGGGTTGGGGATGGGGGAGGGCTTCATCCATTAATTGGTTGCCCTTTATCAAACATTCTGAAAAGTGTAACCTCTAGAAGTCAGCTGTAAATGTGCAATAGTGATACCATTGACCTTAGTAAAGTGCAGGCTATGAATTTCAATGAAGGGACTGAATGTGTTTTAAAGACCATCTTGAGGCACTACCTGTTTAAACCAGGACTTTGTTTCATCAATTACTCTCCCTTTCTTGAATCCTTAATCCCTCTGTCACGATTGCCCCTTCCTTCTGACTACAAATATACTTGAAAAGATTTAAAATTCTCCCCTATGCTGAAAAAAGTGCTTTTTTTTTCATTCTGCTCCCCATAACAAGTAGCTATGCTATTTTTTTTTCCATCTCAACTGTAGCTAACTTTCTTAGAAGACTAGTCTATACTCTCTTTTTAGTCCTTTGAACCTGTGGTACTTGGGGTCACCAACACTATATTTTTTTTAAACAAATGCTTTATTAACTTCTGTTTTACATCATTCAGTTCCACCAGATTTTGAGTTACAATCATTTCCCCCCCGTTATTCCCCTACCCAACCTCCCAGAATAGCAGTCCCACAAGATATCGCTTCCTCCAATCTGCTCTCTCCCATACCTTCTCCCATACCCCCATCGACTTTTCCATTAGAGGAAGGTGAATCTTTGTGTCCCAATGCCTGCACATCTTATCTCCCAATTATAAGCAAGAGAGTATTAATAATAGTATTTATATATATTTGAAACATTTAATCTTAAGACCTCGAATTTCAGATCCATTTCCTTCCTCACTTGTCACCCATTCCCTCTTGGGAGATAAGTAATTCAGTATATGTTGTACATGTCTAGCTATGCAAAACATTATCATAGTAGATATATTGTACAAGGCTGCTTATAATTCCCTCCCACTCATCCCACCCCCCACCTGGTCCATTCCCTACATGATCCTGTCCCTCTTCTATAGTGGGTACTTCTACCCTCCCTTCCCCCCAAGGTTCCCCCCCCCATCAATCATCCCTCCTCTCATCCCCCTTCCCCCTATTCTGCTGCAGGTTGAGATAACTCATTTAGTATATATGTCATTCTCTCCCTGAACCAAATTCAATGAGAATGTGGATTTGCGATTTTTTTTCCCTTCCTACTCTCCCCCTCCCTTGCAACCACTTCCCCTTGCTTCTTCTACATGAGATATTTTACCCTACCCTGTCTTTCCCCATCTCCTCTTGCCACTTTCCTCTCTCACCTCATAATTTCATCCCTTGAGTATTCTCCCTTCCCAACAAATTCAACCTATGCCCTCTATCCATATACACACACATTCACATATGTATTCATATGACCACACAACCTTCTTCCATTATTTTCATAGTGAGAAAGATATCATCACTCACAGTTATTATTTTTCCATATAGGAATGTAAATAGTTCAACTTTGATAAGTTCCTTTTGATTTCTTTTCCCTGATTACCTTCTCAGGCATCTCTTGCTTCTTGGGTCTGGATGTCAAATTTTCTATTCAATTCTGGTTTTTTCCTCAAGAATGTTTGAAAGTTCTCTATTCCACTGAATGACCATATTTTCCCCTGAAACAAAATACTCAGTTTTGCTGGGTAGGTGACCCTTGGGTTCATTCCCAGTTCTTTTGCCCTCTGGAATATCATATTCCATGCCCTTCGATCCCTCAGTGTAGAAGCTGCCAGGTCCTGGGCTATTCTGATTGTGTTTCCACAATATTGAAATTGTTTATTCCTGGCTGCTTGGAGTATTTTCTCCTTGATCTGGGGATTCTGGAACCTGGCTATAATATTCCTGGCAGTTTTCTTTTTGGGATCTTTTTCAGGAGGTGATCGGTGGGTTCTTTCAACCTCTATTTTGCCCTCTGGATCTAAAACATCAAGGCAGTTTTCCTTGAGAATTTCTTGAAGGGTGATTTCTAGGTTCTTTCTTTGATCATGGCTTTCAAGTAGTCCAATAATTTTTAAATTGTCTCTCCTGGATCTATTTTCCAGGTCAGTGGTTTTTCCCATGAGATATTTCACATTGCCTTCTAAACTTTCATTTGTTTGGATCTGCTTAACAGCCTCTTGATTTCTCATAAAGTCATTAGCTTCCATTTGCTCCAGTCTAACTCTGAAGGAATCAATCTCCTCAGTGAACTTTTGAGATTCTTTTTCCATCTGGCAAATTCGACTTTTTAAGGCATTCTTCTCCTCATTGCCCTTTTGGGCCTCCTTTGCCATTTGAGTCAGTCTATTTTTTAAGGTGTTGTTTTCCTCAGTCAGGCTGTTGACCCTCATTTCATACTTTTCCTGCATCCTTCTCATTTCTCTTTCCAATTTTTCCTCCACTTCTCTTATTTGATTTTGAAAGTCCTTCTTAATGTCCTCTATGGCCTGCAACCTGCTCATGTTTTCCCCTGGGGCTTTTGGAGCAGGACTTCTGACCTCACAGTCCTTTTCCCGCTCTATGCCCCCAAAATAGGAGTCTAGGGTTGCATTTTTCTGTTTCCTTTGCCTTGGCATGTTGCCACTAGATTACCTGACTTTTGGGCTTGTTGCCACACTATGGCTTTAAGGCCAGATAGAGGAATTTTTGTCCTGAAGGTGTGGGGGGCAACTTCCGTTTCTGGCAAGCTATAAACCCACCCACAACTTCCACCCTAGATCACAATCCAGATCCAGGGAGGTTAAAGCAAGAGCGATTACCCCCCCCAAGACTGATCGCTGGATCTCCCTACAATTAATTGCAGGCCGGGAGCTGGAGCTGCCTCTGAAAACTACAAAATGGCGTGTCTCCTCAGCGGCTTCTAGCCCCCAGGGGAGGGAGCTGACGCATTCCCCAAATATAGGTCCCAAAGTCCATAGGACACTAACCTCTTACTTTGTCCTAGGCATGTCTATGTTGATAATTCTGGAGTCGCCACAGCTGCTGGTGTTCTGGGTTTCCTCCAGCCGGCTGCTGGCCCTGCCGCCCTGGGGCTAAAACCTCGGCTCACGCGGACCTGGGCTCAGCTCTGCTCGGCTCTGCGCGTTGCTCGCTGCTGGCTCCCAGACCACTGCGCTGGTCCTTCCTGCAGGGCTGCTGGGCTGTCCTCAGTGGGAGGTTAGCTTCTCTGTGTCGTTCTGTGGGTGCTGGGGCTCCAGAAGTTGTTCAGAGTCCCCTTTTACATAGTTTGGGGGGAATCTGGGGGCAGAGTGGCTTGGATGAGCTGTTTCTACTCTGCCATCTTGGCTCCACTGACCAACGCTATATTTTTGATTTGACTGATAACATTTTGTCAGTTCTTTTTGGATCTCTGGGATTTTTAAGGAATCTTGGGAATTTCCCTTCCATGATTTCTATGACCACTTGATAAGACCATAATTTTCTTCTAATTTCTTTTTTCTCCTTTGCCTCTTTCAAAGCCCTGATGTCTCATCCTTTCCCTGGGTGGGGAGATACCCTCAAGTTCAGTCTTAGTCTTTCTGTTATTTTCTGTCTGCTCTCTTCCCTGCCAGGTGACATTTACTCTGACAACTTTTTGGAATCAAAGGATTTCAAAATTAGAAATATTGCCTACACCTGAGAAAGAATTCCCTTTGTTAACTGGACACTAAGACTTAGCATAAAGAACTACACTGAGGGGTTATTTATGGGAGGTTCTATACCATCTTGGAAATACCCTTGGCTCAGTAATCAGAAGACCTAGGTTCACATCCTGTCTCCAATACTTATTACCTGCCTGAAATTAAGCATTCAACCTCTCTTGACAACTCCTATCCAATGAAAAAGATGGACTAGAAGGCACCTGAGATTCCTTCCAGTGCTAGTTATTATCCTATGATCTTGTGAGTCAGCTCAGTTCTTAGGAAATGTTTCCTTATATCACCTAATTTCACTTCTTTGCAACTTCTTCCCAATTCTCTTTGGAGCCAAGCAAACCAAGCCCACTTTCCATAAAATACTTCCCACAGAATTGTTTCTTGTAGTCCAGAAATGTCTAATACCCCAGTGGAGAGCAATACTCCCAAGTAAGGGCTAAACCAGATTAAAATGTGAAAGAAATAATTATTAATTATCAATGATTTGGGAAGATTCAATTCCCCCCTTTTTTCTGTTATCCTCATTTCAAGACCTCAGTCTCTGAAGGTTGAGCTAACCTTCTTCTCTATTTGAGCCCACCTGACCTTACAAGGAACAAAGAATCTCTAGGCTAAGTAAATTCCATTCATTCAAGCTTGGGTGGAATTAAATGCTTATGTCTAGATTGCCCACAGCTAGGGATGATCCAGATATCAGAATAGTCTCAGTCCAAAAGTGACCATGATGTCACCCTGAACTCCTCATTGGACTGAATTCACTTGTCTTTGTAAAGTCCATCTCTCATTAATTGTTAACCAAGCACAGTTCATTGTCACCTTCAGGAACACTCTTCTTCCTAAAGGGCGTATAAGTCATGAGTCTGCCACCATGATGATCTTTGTTCTAAGAGAAAGACAGCCAAATGATCCTTTTATTAATAAACATTCTGGAATTATTAATAAAATGATTAAATTACCAAGAAATATATCAAACATCACAAATGTAATTGGGAAAAAGTTAACAAAATAAATAAAAATAAATATATGTACATAATTAATTTAATAATAAATAAAATAAATAAGTTACAATAATATAAATAAATCAAAATAAAGATAAAATTACATTTTAAAACTTTGTCATTTGAGGCCCACAGGGATCCCGATGAATGAATTAGTGGCCCTTATTTCTATTTGAATTTGACACCATTGATGTAGTCATTTCATGCCACATGTAACAGAAAACTTTTCTCTGTTCTTGAGTACTTCTCTTTTGAAAACTGTTCTGCATTGGGATCCCTCAGCTAGGAAGGTCATCAGATAACAGTAACCCTCCCATTGTAAAAGATCCATTCAGATCAGCAGAATTTCAGGGGTACTAACATCAGAAGGTGATGGTTTGGGCATAAATGAGGGCCTCTCTTTTCAGAAATCTTGTTTGACATTATGCTAGCCCAATTTTTGACAAATGGGAGGATTCAGAACCTAGGGCAGATGCCAAAATATCATAGCCATTTGTGTCCTAACCCCTAAGTTATTCCTAGTACTATGGTTCTGAAAGAGTGGATTTAATATACTGGTTAAGTCCAAAATCTTAATTGGTGGAAAAGGGGGTTTCCTTAATGTGTGGTGCTCTCTTTTCTACCAGTCTCTGTTATTCTTATTTTGCTAGGCATTCTCTCGGAATGGAGAAGAGAGTTCAGCCAAAGGCAGCTTCACTCCACAAATGGACAAAAGGAAATATATTCTTAACAGCTTCTCCCCACAATGAACTTAGAATATCAGGAAAGAAAAATCCATCTTCAACTAAAAAGGTGGCCATCTTTTGGCTAGAAGAACAAATTGATACATCCTGCTATAAATTTGATTTAGATGAATTCAAATTGTAAAGGTAATGTTTAGCATTTGTTATCAGAGAATCAATTTGTTAGAAAATCTTTGGAGTCTGAAACATTCTACTGAATACCACTGGGGTGGCTCATTAGGAAGGAAGTGGTGCAGACCGCCTCTGACTGCAAGGCCCTTAGAATCTCTTGGCTGAAAGAGAAGACAAATAGAGGCAATATGGCATCATAGATGGAACAGGAGTCAGATGAGCTGTGTCCAACCTTTGGCAAATAATTTAACCTTTACACTTCACATGTTCAATTAAATTCATTTAAATTAAATAAATCATCTCAGTTTCCTCAGCTATAAAATGAGGAATGAATTCCAAGAACCCATCAGTCTAAGCCTATAATCCTATGGCATGGCATGAAAAATTCCAGACCACATGGAACACAAGAACACAATCATGACATAACTGTCAAGTTCTGATGAGCTATGCCCTGATTACTCCTTCTTAGAACAAAACAAAACAAAACTTGGAAACATCTGAAAAGTTTCAATAATGAAGAAAACAAAATATTTTTGAATGAGAAAAAATGGACATATCATTACATATATGTATCTAAAGATGAAGATAGTTACTGATACAGATGGATGTGTAGATAGAACTACATTTATGTGTGTATATATATGTATATATATATATATATATATATATACATATACATATATACAGAGGAGAGGAGAGGAGAGGAGGGGAGAGGAGAGGCGAGAGAGAGAGAGAGAGAGAGAGAGAGAGAGAGAGAGAGAGAGAGAGAGAGAGAAGAAAGGAGAAAGAAAGAGGAGGAAGGAAAGAAAGGAAAAAGGGGGAAGAGGGAGGAGGGAAGGAGTGAGGGAGGGAGAGGGGGAGGGAGAGGAGAGAGAGAAACAACACAATATATGGTAATAAAATGCCTCTGGAACAGTAGGAATATCTGGGTTAAAATAAAATCCTTACTGTGTGATCCTGGGCAAGTTACTTAACCCCAATAGCCCTCCAAAAAGCAAAAAAAAAAATGAAATAAAGTCCTTACTCTGATACATAAACTATGTGATCATGGCCTTTTATATGGCACTTTAAGGTTTTCGAAGCACTTTTACATATGTTATCTCATGTATTTTCACAATAACCCTATAAGGTGTATGCAGTTGGTATCCTCATTTTACAGATGAGGAAACTGAGGCTGGGGGCATTTAAGTGGCTTGCCCTGGTTCATACAACTAGAAAGCATTTGAGACAGGATTTAAACTCAGACCATATTTCTCCAAGTCCAGCACTCTACCCACTGCATCATGAATATGATATAATCTATCTAAGCCCCCATTTCCTTCTATCTAAAATGCATTGAACAATGCCTAGGATACCTGCCTTATGGGGATACTGTCCTGATCAAAGGATATAGTCAAGATAAAGTGCTTTAAAATATATAACACATGTACATATATTTACAGCTTTAAATTTAGGCACATTTGTAACTAATTTCTGACATGTATTTCAAGCCTGCCAATTCAGTATTGAAATGACTCTTTTACTAAGTCACACGTTGACTCATTCTTTTATCTAGACATATTTTGTGATATCTTTAGAAATGAAATTGTGCTTTAAATGGAAAATAGTAATATTTTCAGTGTTGTAACCCTTACACCATGACAACCTCCCTGTAGGAGTTTGTACATCAACACTATGTTGTCATTTGTTGGCTTGTGAGTGGCATTGCTTTGTGAATATTCACTATACAAGTTAGATCATCATTCTAAGTCCCTTAAAAAGGAATGATTATAGAATGTTAGAGCCAGAAGTACAACTTCTTCATCATAGAGATGTGGAATCTGAGTTCCAGAAACAAAGTGACTTGTCCAAATTAACTAATGGGCAAGAAAGGACTGAATTCAAGTCCTCAAGCTCCTGAACACTCTCTCTATTATACTATGTTGTCTTTAGAGATAGGGTACATTTTTGGAGTCAGGAAGCCCTGGGTTCAAATTCTATGCCAGAAACAAGGCAAGTAACCTCTCTGTGCCTCAGTTTACTGTTTACTCCTCCTGACAATCATAGCTTGCATTTCTATAGTTTTAAGTTTAGTAATGTATATTACATATATTAAGTCATGTGATCCTCATAACAATCCTGTGAGGTTGGTACAGTTATTATTTTGACTTTACAGATGAAGAAGCAGACTCAGAGAGGTAATGGAACTTGTCCAGGGTCACACAGCTAGGAAGTATCCAAGACAGGATTTGAACTCAGGGATCTGTAACTTTGAGTCTAGTACACTGAATCACCTAACTCCCTCAAAATGTGGATGGCTGGACTTAATGACCTCTCAGATCCCTTGAAGTTTGATATCTATTATCTAATGACTCTCTCTTTGTATGATTTCATTTTGCTTAGTCTTTTGGACAAACACTGAAAATTTCTTTTTAAGTTACTATTATTATGTAAGAAGAATAAGGTTTTTAAGCATTGGCACTCATTAATAAGTATAGTAGTTAGAATCCATTGATCAAATGAGATAACCAAATTAGTACAATTATCCCTTCCTCATCATGATTTTCTTCATTGTGGTTTCAACATGTCTCAGTTTAGCATAAGAAATAAAATGGGAATTTGGGGGGAATTTTATGGAAGTCTACCCCATAGTCTACTTTTCTTTATGCACATAGTATACACCTAGTAGAATGTAATCTCTTTCAGAGCAGGGATTATGTAACTTTTTCTTTTATGTTCCTGGCACCCAGGTGCACAGAGCTTTTATGCAATAGTCAAATCAAATGTTTGTTTCTGAACTGAATTCCTTGTGGAGAGGTGGTTCCTATTTTTTTTTTTTTATTTTTTTGCTTTTTGGAGGGGGAGGAAGGCAGAGCAATTGGGATTAATTGACTTGCTCAAGGTCACACGGCCAGTAAGTATTAAGTGTCTGAGGTTGGATTTGAACTCAGGTCCTTCTCACTCCAGGGCTGGTGCTCTATTCACTAAGCAACCTAGCCACCCCGAGTTTCTATTTCTTTTAAGGTGATGATGCGTGTCATTGGCCTGCTAATCCAGGGGACCGTCTATCCATTTGCTGGATTAGCAGCAAAACAGAAAAACACAAACCAAAAAAAAAAAAAAAAACCTCACACCTGAGTCCATGCACTCTCAAATCATCTCTGAGCCTTCTCTAGTGAGTTCCTGCCATTCTCAGAGACCTAGATGATCCTCTAGACTCCTAGACCTGTCTTAAAGTCAGTTCTCCCAGATATGGGTATGCATTTAGGACACTAGAATTAACTTATTTTTCCTTTAGACAATCTCTCTCACCTCTACTAGAGACTTCTGTGATGATCTTGCTTGTTCTAGGAATTCTTGGAATTTTTCATTTGGCCAGGAACTCCTTTACTCCATTATTGCCATATGAACTGCTGCCATTATTCTCTATCATCTCTTTCATGCTCTAGTACTAGTAAATCTAGGACATGTGATTATTCCTCCTTGGAGGTCCTATGAACTTTTCAAATAAGCTTCAGAATCACAGATTTCCTCTCCAGGGAACTAAGATTAAGGAGCTCTGTACTCAGAATGAAGTCCTCTGTTTTGTTCATTTCTGACTATACTCTCAGGTCTGACTCTACCTGGCTACCTTTATCTCCTTTCTCTTTGTAAACACCAAATGTAAATTTCCTGGTTCATGATTGTGAGGAGACCTTGGATTGTGTTTATGCCAGTCGAGTTGTTTTGAAATATTCTCCTCTCCCAAACCCCGAAGCAGTCTGGTACACAGATGGTTCAAGCTTTATTGAACAAGGGGTAAGGAAAAGTGGATATTCAGTGGTCAGGCTCTATCAAACCATAGAGGCCAAACCCCTGCCCCCTGGGACTTCTACCCAGAAGGCAGAATTGATAGCACTCACCAGAGCCCTAGAACTAGGGGAAAATAAATGAGTAAACATTTTTACTGACTTGAAATATGCTTTCCATGTTCTACGTGCTCATGGAGCAATTTAGAAAGAAAGGGGATATCTGACAGCAAAAAATTCCCCTACCAAACACGCACAGGAGATTTTACATCTCCTCCAAGCTGTTCAAAAGCCCTCCGAGGTAGCAGTTATCTTTTTGCAAAGGCCACCAGAAAGGGGAAACTAATCAGGCTGTGAGAAATTGCCTGGCAGGCACTGTAGCAAAGAATAATGCCCACCAATTGGCTGTACTGGCTTCTTTACTCCCACAGCTCCCTGATTCCTTCACACTTTCGTATAGCCCTCAAGAACAGACCCTTGCTAAGGAAAGGAAATACTCTTTTTCCTCCTCTGGGTGGTTTCAAACACCCTTAGGACAACTTCTCATAACAGAGGAAAGTCAGTGGAAGCTTCTTTTTGGCTTACACCAAGCCTCACACCTGGGGAAGAATAACCTCCAGTCTCTGATAAAGCCCATTTTTACTGGCAGTAAGCTAGGAGAAACCATCAGACAGGTCAGTCAGGCCTGCACAACCTGTGCTCAGGTGAACCCTGAAGTGTGGTGCCACTACCACCTGTTCAGAGGAGGGTACCTACCCAGGTGAAGACGGGCAGATACACTTTACACCCCCCATGTAGGGGTTTCAAATTTCTTTTGGCTTTTGTTGACACTTTTACTAATTGGGTAGAAGCTTCCCCTTGCAGAACTGAAAAGGCTCAGGAGGTATCAAAGTTATTATAAAAGGAAAGTATACCTTGTTTTGGCTTGCCTGGCTCCTTACAGAGCAACAATGGAGCAGCTTTTATTTCACAGATAACCCAGGCAGTGGCAAGGACACTTAAAATCACTTACCCCTTCCACTCAGCCTAGAATCCAAAATCTTCTGGTAAAGTAGAGAAAATGAATCATACCCTTAAGCGGGTCCTTACTAAGCTACGCATAGAAACCCGAGAAGATTGGGTTAAGGCCCCATTGGTCTGCTCAGAGCCCGAATCACACCTCGGGAAAATATCAAGCTTAGTCCCTTTGAACTCATGTATGGGAGGCCCATCCTAACCTCTGACATAATGGTGGACCCAGAACAGCATTTAATTACCCAATTTGCAACTCAGTTAGGAGCTGTCAGTAATGCTCTGATTGAATATGCCAATAAGTATCTCCCAAAACCTCTTAGCAATGAAAAGGAGTGTCCTGTTGCAGTACAACATGGAGATTGGGTCTACTTAAAGTCATTGAAAACCTAAAAGGGAGAACAGTTAGATATCAAATGGAAGGGACCCTACCAAGTCATACTCACCACTCCAACAGCAGTAAAACTAGGTCTCCCCAGCTGGGCTCATAATTCTATGATTAAACCAGTACCACTTCTTCCTTCTCCCCCAGAGACTCCAAAATATATCTGTGAGCCATTGGAGGGCCTCAAGCTACTGTTTAGAAAGGCCCCAGCCCCCTCCAGCAAAAAGGATAAAAAGAGGTGAAATTATACCTGCCCTTTTCCATTTTGGCCTTGCCATAGTCATCTTTAATTCCTGCCAGGGAAATTGTCCTTTCTCTATTTTTTTTGGTGCCTGTTTGGTCTTTGTTTGCTTAACCTCCTTGCCAGGTTTTTCTCCCCCAGGGTTAAAGCCATCAACCTCTAGATGATCACTTAGGCTATACCAACCTCTGACCAAATCCAAGTTCTACAGCCTACTGGACCTGGCATTAGGCATGTTCCAGAGTCTGACCCCTTGAATGTGAAATCTGACCCCCTTGAATGGGACCCAGAGAGGCAGGGTTTTACCTTTATACTCTATACCCCTTGCCAGTAGGAAGGACTTTCAGAAGCTGAAACCTTCACCCTTTACCCCAAAGGAATTTGGGTCCCATTTGTTTGAGGGGGGAATGATGAGGTACAGGCTCTGAGAAACCCCTTGAACTTTGATTGAACCTTCCCATTTGATGAGGCATTGGCCTGAGGCCATAAGCCTTTCATTGTGGCTAGCCCAAACCCCAGTTACTAGCCTAGCCCTCCTTTATCCAGCTAGCTCCCATACTTGATCCTCCCAAACCCTCCATTGTCTCATCCTCAGGTACCTTCTAGCTACCTCCCACCCTTAGTCTCTCATCACTGGAGTCTGACCTCATTTGACTTCTCCTGAAGACCCTCCTCAAACGCCTTTCCTAGACCACCCTTAGATTCCTCCCACAGCCTTTCTGTATATAAGACCCATCTTGCCTCCATGAGGTGAGGGAATGCCTAAGAATTATGAAGTGCAGACTTACTCTGTGTCAGATTATTCTGGCCTGCTTATCTAGTACAAGAATCACCAGATACCGAGGCTCCTTAAGAGTCTACCCATTAAGGCGGATCTTTAATAAACTTTGCTTTTCTTTGGCTGAGAGAAAACTTGAGTCAAATTTGTTCAGCAGGACCCAGCATGTTGGTATTTTGGGGTCTTGAACACCCCTAACCCTATACCTCAACATTTTATGGTTACCCTTATCACAAAGATGTGGCTCAGCTGTATGACCACCAAAATTTGATCATATCGAAATTTCACTTCACTGCTCAAGAATTTCCAATGACTGCTAACCACTTCAAAGATTTTTTTTTTAATCCTCTGACATTTAAAGTCTCTTAACAGTCTAATTCAAGCAAAACTGTTGTTATTTAGTAGTTTCAGTAATGTCTGATCCTTCATGACCCCATTTGGGGTTTGCTTGGCAAATCTGCTAGAGCCATTTGCCACTTCCTTCTTCAGTTCATTTTACAGATGAGGGAATGGAGGGAAGCAAGGTGAAGTGACTTGCCTAGGGTCAACAAAGTTAAGTAAGTATCTGAGGGCTTGAGTATTTGAACTCAAATCTTCCTGACTCCAGACCCAGGGCTTTATCCACTGTGCCTCCTATGCCAAATTGATTTCAACTTATTATGAATAACCTTTCTCCTCACACTCTATAATCCAACCTAATTGCCCCCACCTTTCATTCCTGGTATATGGCATTTCTTTGTTCATGCCTTTCCATAGCCTGGCCTGTCTACAGGACATTTCTTTACCTCCTTGGGCAAAATCCCTAAGGCCCTACAAGGCTCATCTCTAATGCCACCACTTTCCCAAAGTGTGTCACAAGTCAGTTGCTAACATTACAGAAATTTCTTTAGAGTTACCTTTAATATATATTTGAACTTACTTATGTGGGTCCAAATTATTTCCCATAGAATAATAAGCTTCTTGAATACATTAAATGTTTTATACCTTGTCTTTGTATCTCTGGCACTTAGTATAGTTCCAAGTATATTGGGATCACTTAATAATTGTTTATGGACTGATTAAACCCCAAATCCCGAAGTTGAAATCATTTCCCTCCTGATAAACCTCTGGAAATTAAGGACAGCCTGACTCCAGACACTCCCCTAGAAAGACTACCCTTGGGGCGGCTAGGTGGCGCAGGGAGTAGAGCGCCAGCCCTGGAGTCAGAAGGACCTGAGTTCGGATCCGGCCTCAGACACTTAACCCACACAAACAAAAACCTAGCCGTGTGACCTTGGGCAAGTTAAGTAACCCCAATTGCCCTAAAAGGGCTGCTAGGTGGCGCAGTGAGTAAGAGCGCCGGCCTCGGAGTTGGGATGACCCGAGATCAAATCCAGCCTCAGAAAATGAGCACCCACACGCAAATAATCACTAGCCGTGTAACCTTGAGCAAGTTACTTAACCCCAATTGCTTAAAAAAAAAAAAAAAAAAAAAGACTGCCCTCCACTTCTTGGATACTAAAGACTTTTCTCTGCTTCAAACACAGCATCTCTTTCCCTTCTAGCTTAAGAACTATAACCTGGTTCACTCTAAAGCTCATATAAATTGGACCACACCAGATCCCCGCCCAAGTTCGACATAATGGCTCTATTTTGGACCCTCCAGGCTTAGAGTGAATGTCAATGGTAACTGTTTCTCTTTGAAACAGCAACCCTGAGGGTCTCTCCCCTCCCAGCTTGATTTTTTTCCTTTTTTTTTCTAATTAAAGGGGCCCTATAAGACATATTTTTTAAAGAGGCCTATTCACTGAATGGATGTTACCTTACTCTAAGAGAATAAGTGAAAAAGTCAGCCTAAAAGGACCAGGGTCTCCCATTGCATCCTGGGTCATCTCTAGTCATCTAGATCAATATCTGATCACTGGCTCCAGATGGCTCTGAAGGAGAAACTGAGACTGGTGACCTTGCAGAGCCCTCCCTCACTCAAATCAAAGCCAACTGCAAGTCATGTCATCATTTCCCTGATGCCATGGTCCTCTTCAAAAACGAAGGAAAAAACCAAGAACTATATGACTTTAGAGTAGAGGAAATATGGTATAGAACAAAGAGCGCTGAATTCACAATAATATGTAAGAAGAGGGGTTGAGTTCTTGAGGCTCAAAGAGCTTAGGACTCTTCTTTCTCCTTCCCCTAGCCCCATTCCTTCTACCAGCTCTATTTCTATGTCCTTGTTTATCACTCACAAGTTCCTGTACATTTCATATGCCCTTTTCTGAACTTAGCTGATTTAAAATATTATTACTTACAAGAGAGGGTTTGTGAAATTAATGTAAATATTGTGGGCTAAATGGAGTTTTGTGACCTAATGATTCTCAATTATAATTTTTAAAATAAATGTAATAGCAATGACTCATACTACCCTCCCCATCTCTACCACCACCACCGCTGCCACCAATTCTTGGAAACAGAAGACAGAAAACTTTTTAAAAAATATATTACCTTGAATAAAAAACCAATATAGTCCTAACAGAATAAAGATTTTTGTTTTACATACAGGAAATTCCCATGGCATTTGCCCTAAGAAGAAACTGAGGCTTAATTTTTGAATGAAAGGAAGTTTAAAATGAAAAGTTAAAACCCAGGATCTAGTTATAATAAAGTGTCACCCTTTATTCAGTCCCATATTCTGATGATCAGATTAAAACTTAAGGCTTCCTTTATTCACTGGAAAGAAGCTAGACTTTCCATAATTTTCAAATGAAGCTTCATAATAGACTTAAAATGGTCTTGTCTAAAATTCAAAACCAGATTTACTTTTTAACTTTTCATTGCATACTTGAATGTCTTTCCCTAGCTCTTTATGTTTTCATTGGCTTAGGTGATGTTCCATGGGGGAAGGCAAGTGGAAAAGGGAAATTGAGTACAAACAAAAACAGAAAAGGAAAGGTCTCAATCAAAATTTTTCTTCAATATTCATGGAGTATTCTGAAATGCTTTCCAGATTGACGCTTCACTTCTCCATAGTTTTTAAGATTGTCTTATTCAAGTACACATTTGTCTTTATTTTGGCTCTGGCCATGGATATTATGATGTCACCATTAATCTGTTTCAATAATTCTCTGCAGAACTGATATTCAATATTAAAACAGAAGTTGGTTTCATAGAATTTTCAAATCATAAATTGTCCATTTTATCAGAAAACAGAATTTTAAGTGAGAACAATCCTAAGATCAATAGGAATTCTGCCCCTGGTGCCAAAATCTGCTCATTGAATAAATAAATGATGATATATTTATTCTTCTGAGAAACAAAACATTTTTCCTAAGAATAATTCTCATCACAATCCAAAATATTTGCATGCAAAGAAAAGGCAGTAACTTGAGGAAGAATTAGACCAGAGGGAATGGCTTTACTTCTGGTGTAGTTGGTGAGGGGACATGATGACTATCTTCAAGTACTTGAAGGACTGTCATGTGGAAAATGGATTAGCTGTGTTTTTCTGGACCTCATAAGGCAGAACTAGAAGCTATGCCTGGGAATCACAAAAAGGCAGATTTGGGTTCAAAGTTGGTGTAGGAGGAGTATATTCCCAATTTTTAGACCTATCTATAAATGAAATAGTCAACAATGAGATGTGATGAATTCCTCTTCAGTAAAAGTTTCCAATAGATAGAAACCTGCTTTTTGGAAATGTTTTCTATGATATTACCATTAATAAATCAGTTGAACCAGGTTTCTGAGATTGTCCTAATGCTCAGTGCTTAGAGTCTGTGATGCTGTGAATGTAGAGAAAAAAGGAAGACATTATAAATAATTAAATACATACTTATCTTGATGTGTACCTATAGAATCTACCCAGCTGAGGGTACCTGACAAGCCTCAGACATGTTGGTGATTTAGGGAAATGTCTACCCTAAGCATATGAAGACTTTCCCTGGTGGAAGGGGTGAATGATAATAATGTGTTCCAATGGTTATGAAATCAACTAAAGCTTACACTGTGGAACTTAACTGAAAAAGCCGAGGTTATCCACTGCCATTGCCAGTCATTTGAACTTCTGTATTGCCACTGGACTTCAAAGATTCAGAAAGAAAGAATGTGACTGATGACTTTGAGCAACTCTACTTAAATTCATGCTGTCATTGGTCTTAGAAAATGAGAGATGAACAACAATAACCTATAGAATATAATCCTACCCTTGTGTCTCATTGTTATGTGAGGATGGTCCTGGATTCTCAAAACCTATGCCTGGAATGTGCAAGTCCTGACACTTAAACAAGTTGGAAAGTCTTCAAGCACAGGTTGAGTGAGACTGTTTGCTAGTCATCCATTGACTAGTCTAATGAAACTTAAAGGAATTCATCAGCAGATTCATGGCAGGTTGGTGACTTTTTGGGAACAATAATCCTCAAAGACCATCTAATGAATTTTAGAATGGTCATAATCTATGCCAGTGTAGAAAGTATTCACAGCTATAAAAACACCATGGGTTTTTGAGATATTGTAACATTTTATAAACACACACACACACACACTTGTGTGTACCCCCATATATGTGAACTTATGCGTATCAGTATGACTTTTCTTCTTTCCCTCACCAATAAGAAGAAAGCAGCTGAAGAATAACTCCAAAGTTGGGCATACTTCCAGACCTACATGAAGAATATTTTCAGAGCTGAATTTGAAAAGAAAAATAAAATAAAATAAACAAATGTTGTAGCCAATTGAAAAATCACTTGTGAGAATCTGCAGATGACATATATGCTATATCTAAGTAAGGGAGAACTTCATAATCTCCCATTTTTTTTTTTGCAAAATTAGGAGTGAGAGTTTGCCATGTTTAGTTTGACAGTGATAATGAGAAAATGCTCTGGCCTATTTGTGGCTTATGCAAACTATGCTGATTGGGGTAGAATACATCTGGATGTGTGGCAATTTAAGGGTATCTGCTTCTTCCTTATTCACTGTAGCCTAAGTTCAATCTGGGGCTACTAAATCACCAATTTTAGATCAAGCTTGCTTTCTACTATCAACCTGGAATGTTTTACCGCGCAGTACTTTGATTCAGTAATTACCAGGTTTGAGTTAGCATGTCTTTTTCTGACAGGCCTCATGGAAACCATCCTCAAATGTTGGAGACTCTTTGGCCACAGAATGTTGGAGTTAGATATGTAGAACAAATCTAGCAAATAGAGCATGGCTGAGTAAATGAAACCCTCTTCTTTCTTCCCTAGAAGCTGGCTTCCTAGGCAGACCTAGAAATGAGTCTTTACAGGAGGGTGGGTCTTGGGGGGGTAAGAAGATTTGGCCTATTTAGCATTTTTCTCTGATATTGAAGAGTCCAAGAAGGATTGGGATTGCCATCAAGATTAAGATAAACCAAATTATCAGTTGAGACAGGAAGTTTTGAACAAATATTAAAGCCCATCATGGTTGGCTAAAAAAGTGCCTTTACCTGATGAAACATTTCCATAATTCAGTCATTTTTCTACAATCTTTCTTTCAACAGGCTGGAATGAAACATTTTTGTTGTTGTTCAGTCATTTCAATAGTAGCAAACTCTTTGTTACCCTATTTGGGATTTTCTTGGCAACGATTCTGGAGTGGTTTGCTATTTCTTTCTCCACCTCATTTTGTAGATAAATAAATTGAGGCAAACAGACTCAAGTGACTTGCCCAGGGTAACATAGTTAATAAGTGTCTGAGGCTGGATTTGAACTCAGTTCTTCCTGACTCCAGGACTGCTGCTCCATTGTACTGCCTAGTTGCCCTTGGAATGAGATTCTACTAGATAACTAAAGACATTCATTGATGAGATATTTGCCATCATCCTATGAAACTTTTAGTCTTTTTTGGAAATATCTGTTGCCCTTAGAAGATCATTATAGTTAGAAGTTGAATGAGGGGTTTATTAAGTGGGAGGGTCTATGCTGGGGGATGGAAATACAAGGAAAAACATGAAGCAGTCGCTGCCCTCAGAGCACTTACATTTATCAGGAGGAAAGCAACTTATCCTCAGAAAAGTAAAGATAAAAATAGATAAAATAAATTAAAGAATAATGGGGAGGGGGGGAAATGATTAATGACTCTACAGAGAAGGAAAAGCCTTTTGTAGGATGTGTCTTTTGAACTGAGGCTTAAAGAAAAGTAGGAACTATAGTAACCAAAATTTATAATATTAAGAAACTATTTTTTAAAATAGCATCCATAACAAACCCACCAAATTAGGAAAAAAGGGACGGAGGGGCAGAAGATCCTGAGCATGGAGTTTTCTCGGGCTTTCATTGATATTTTTTACATTAATCTCTGGTTCTTAATCTCCTCATCTGAAAGATGAAGCAGTTGGACTAAGTGATATCTGAGGACCCTTTAAGCTCTGTCATCCTGTGTTTTCATGAAATTGTCAAGGAACTCTTCAGTCTTCCAATTAATTTAGGCTACCCAGGCTAGGAATGAATTGAAGCTGCTGTGGTGGTATTTGGTTGTAAGCATCACAGAGGTGACTTGCTCTAACTAATGGTTAACACCATGACCACAAAAAAAGGGGAGGATGTTTTGGTTGCCCTGGCAGCTAGGTGACTAGGCCTCAAGCCAGGAAGAAGTGTGTTCAGATACCAACTGAGACATGCTTACTGGTTGTATGAATGTGGGCAAGTAACTTAACCTCAGTTTATCTCATTTTTCTCAATTGTAAAATAAGAATAATAATATAGGGATAATAAAAGATCAAATGATATATAATAAAAGATCGAATGATATAAGACACATCACATATTAGGTACTACATAAATGTTAGTTACTGTCATCATCATCATCATCAGTATTCAGAGTTGAGGAAAGTATAGAAAGTGTAGAAAAAAATGTCCCACCTGGAGTGGAATTTGAGGGGTCCTCCATCTAACTTACTATTGGGAAAATTCAAAATGGTTCATCTCCATGCTTTCTTTCCCCAGTGATACCATATGCATTTCAGCAGCTTGAAGCATTACAGGTTGCGTTCCCCTTCTTCTAAGAAGCTCCTTGGAGTTAGACACTATTTTCACTTCTGTCATTCTATCGTAGGACCTGGAACAGTTCCTGATACGTATAAATGTCTATTGGTTATTTGCTTGATTGAAATGCTACCAATGTTTATCAATACTTTACCCTACATCCCATCAACCATTTCCAGTAGGGCCATCAGTACCATGAGAATTCTCTGATTCAGTCTAATTATTTGTTCTTGATAATTGTCCCAAGAGCAATAATGGAAAGAACAAGCTCATCTGATGTATGTTATTTGTGCAACCTGGGCCTCAGTCTGTTCATCTGTAAAATAAGAGAGATAGACTGGATACCCTCATTAAAATTTAGATATACAATGTTATGTTTCTACCATAAACCATTTAATTAACCGTAATATGACTATGGCTGGTGTATGCTGGTAGCTTTTTAACAACCAGATCTCTATCACTTTAATAAGTCCAGAAAATCAAAAGAAGGAAAAAGAAGCCCTGATTTGGAACCCTGAGAAATTTGAATATAACAATTTCTAAGGGTTGCTGAAAATTGAACAGTCTTCACTCTCAAGCCTATCAAGATGGTTTTTGTACTATTGCTTATGGCCATGTCCTTATACCAAACACAACAGGCCAGTTCTTTTCTTTTTACTCCCTGGTTCATCTACCTGCAAGAGGTCTTTTGGAAAGATGTATTATTTGAAAATCTGGAGCACAGTTAGCTTGTGCACAACTTTTTCCTAGCAAAAAGCTTTCATTTCAGAAAGCTGAGATAAAATATTTCACAAACAATCTAAATTTAAGCACATGTGGATCAGTTACAGAAAAAACAACAACACACCATACCCCTATCCCCACCCCCACCCCCATATCACCATTTGGATTCTGGATACACAGAATATGCCAAGATACTGAAAATAAGAATGCCTTTCGATACTGTGTCACATTAAGCATAACACCCATGCTTAATATGTCACAGTATCGAAAGGCATTCCTTTTAGTATATGTATGTATATATGCCAGGTTTGGAGACTACCTCCTGGGCTTCCAATTAAAATGTGAACATTTGGGGGTTGTGTTTGTTTATTCTTGGCAAGGCCCCACTTCCTGTTTCTAAGAAAAAAAAAGCTTTTCAAAGCTTCTTGGACATCAAATAGCTCTTGCAAAACAATATTTTGATGAGCTAAGTGTAAATGAATCAGAAACATACGGATTGAATTTCCATCGAGCTCCACATGGGTTTAAACATTAACTTAACAGAGGATTTGGTGAGATATACTTGGAATTTATGGGACCAAAAAATGGAGAAGATCAAAACCATGCACACATGCAACTTTTCTGAGATATCTTCTGCTGCCTTCCCCAACACGTAAGGTTTACTCCCCCTATTTAGAAACCTGTTTTGAAAGGTGGAAGTTACACATTAGAACTGTTTAAATAGAGCCTGACAAAGCCTTCTAATGGAAAACAGTAATACTTTTACAAGCAGGCTTCAAAGAGAACAAACACCCAGGGCCACCTGCCCTGGTCATTTCTATCAAGAGAATTTTTTGTTTTTGGTTCACTCTCCCATCTCCCTTCTACTCTCCTAGAGGGTGAAGAGGAATAGAAAGGGACAGGCTTTTATTTTATTTTTTCGGAGGGCAAGGAGTGTTGCTGGTGAATACTTGGCTTACTGAGATGTGTGCTTGGTTCTTCCAAGCCATGTTGGCAATGTTCCATATAGCTGATTCTGAAGCTTTGTCCTCTATCTTAGATTATATTTGGAAATTCCTCTGGGAATTTCCCAGCCACTATAGAGTGATGTGTTTAATAAGGGTTTGCAGCTAAATGATTTTAATTCTTGAAAAAAAAATTAAGCAATTAATTCAGTTCATTCACCCCAGATAGAGACAATTGCATGTCCTTGTGGATAGAAAATCAGGATTGGAGTCTGGGAGACCTGGGCATAAGCCCCACCTCTGACACTTAATAATAGTATGACCCTGGGCAAGTCATTTAACCTCTAGATGCTTGAGGCAGCTCTCCAGGTTTCTCTATCAAGTTACAGATAAGTGACCTGCCCTGAAGAGTTATTTACTATTCTCTGTGGAAATCACATCTTCTTCCTGCATCTATGCCTATTTCACTTAAGTATTAGAACTGAAATATCAATCAATAATTAGATTAGCAAATATTTGTTAAGCATCTACTAAGATTCAAGCTCTGTGTTAAACCCTGGTAGAAATAAAACAAAAGAAGCAACATCTCACCACCCTCAAACAAATGACATGCATTTCCATGTGGGAGAGACAATAAAGATGGATTTAAATATATCCAGATCATAGAAAAAGAATAAATCAGAAGTATTTACGTACAAGTATTTAAGTACTTTGAGAGGGAAGGAATAGAAAGGATGGCAAGTGGAAAGCTTCACTTAGCAAGTTATATATGAGCTGAGTGTTAAAAGAAGAGAAATTGGTGAAGGCACTTCCATAGAGCATCTAACAGTTAATAGATGGAGGGGTGGGGAGGGAGTTACTTAAAAATAATATGGAAAGGATATTCAGTAAGAATATTGCATTGATTGCTTTGGGAGCAGCTCTCCCCCCTCAGCATTTTCCACAATGACATGTAGTCATAAATATGTGTCTAGCTAGTAGCCTTAGGTATCCCCTACTGTTTGTGGGCTGGAATTGGCACTTAGGCTATTAGAAAGTTATGTCAAGGGGCAGAGCCAAGATGGCGGAATAAAAACAGCTCATCCAAGCCACTCTGCCCCCAGATTCCCTCCAAACTATGTAAAGGGGACTCTGAACAACTTCTGGAGCCCCAGCACCAACAGAACGACACAGAGAAGCTAGCCTCCCACTGAGGACAGCCCAACAGCCCTGCAGGAAGGACCAGCACAGCACTCTGGGAACCGGCAGCGCACAGCATGCAGAGCGCAGGGAGCCGAGCCAAGCAGAGACCAGGTCCGCGTGAGCCGAGGTTTTAGCCCCAGGGTGGCAGGGCCAGCAGCTGGCTGGAGGAACACCAGAACACCAGCAGCTGTGGCGACTCCAGAATTATCAACATAGACATGCCTAGGACAAAGTAAGAGGTTAGTGTCCTATGGACTTTGGGACCAGTATTTGGGGAATGCGTTGGCTCCCTCCCCTGGGGGCTAGAAGCCGCTGAGGAGACATGCCATTTTGCAGTTTTCAGACACAGCTCCAGCTCCTGGCCTGCAATTAATTGTAGGGAGATCCAGCGATCAGTCTTGGGGGGTAATCACTCTTGCTTTAACCTCCCTGGGTCTGGACTGTGATCTGGGGTGGAAGTCATGGGTGGGTTTACAACTTGCCAGAAACAGAAGTTGTCCCCCACACATTCGGGACGAAAATTCCTCTATCTGGCCTTAAAGCCATAATGTGGCAACAAGCCCAAAAGTCAAGTAACTAAGTGGCAACATGCCAAGGCAAAGGAAACAGAAAAATGCAACCCTAGACTCCTATTTTGGGGGCATAGAGCGGGAAAAGGACTGTGAGATCAGAAGTCCTGCTCCAAAAGTCCCAGGGGAAAGCATGAGTGGGGTGCAGGCCACAGAGAACCTTAAGAAGGACTTTCAAAATCAAATAAGAGAAGTGGAGGAAAAATTGGAAAGAGAAATGAGAAGGATGCAGGAAAAGTACGAAATGAGGGTCAACAGCCTGACTGAGGAAAATAACACCTTAAAAAATAGACTAACTCAAATGGCAAAGGAGGCCCAAAAGGGCAATGAGGAGAAGAATGCCTTAAAAAGTCTAATTTGCCAGATGGAGAAAGAATCTCAAAAGTTCACTGAGGAGATTCATTCCTTCAGAGTTAGACTGGAACAAATGGAAGCTAATGACTTTATGAGAAATCAAGATGCTGTTAAGCAGATCCAAACAAATTAAAGATTAGAAGGCAATGTGAAATGTCTCATGGGAAAAACCACTGACCTAGAAAATAGATCCAGGAGAAACAATTTAAAAATTATTGGACTACCTGAAAGCCATGACCAAAGAAAGAACCTAGAAATCACCCTTCAAGAAATTCTCAAGGAAAATTGCCCTGATGTTTTATATCCAGAGGGCAAAATAGAGGTTAAAAGAATCCACCGATCACCTCCTGAAAAAGATCCCAAAAAGAAAACTCCCAGGAATATTATAGCCAGGTTCCAGAATCCCCAGATCAAGGAGAAAATACTACAAGCAGCCAGGAAGAAACAATTTCAATATTGTGGAAACACAATCAGAATAGCCCAGGACCTGACAGCTTCTTCACTGAGGGATCGAAGGGCATGGAATATGATATTCCAGAGGGCAAAAGAGCTGGGACTGAACCCAAGGGTCACCTACCCAGCAAACCTGAGGAAAATATGGTCATTCAGTGGAACAGAGGACTTTCAAGCATTCTTGAGGAAAAAGCAGAGTTGAATAGACAATTTGACATCCAGACACAAGAAGCAAGAGATGCCTGAGAAGGTCATCAGGGAAAAGAAATCAAAAGGAACTTACCAAAGTTGAGCTATTTACATTCCTATATGGAAAAACAATAACTGTGATTGATGAAACCTTCCTCAGTATGAAAATAATGGAAGAAGCGTGTGTGGCCATATGAATACATATGTGAATGTGTGTACCCTTGTTTACAGTTATATATGGATAGAGGGCATAGGTTGAATTTGTTGGGAAGGGAGGATACTCAAGGGGTGAAATTAAGAGATGAGAGGGGAAAGTGGCACGATGAGTTGGGGAGAGACAGGGTAGGGTAAACTATCTCATGTAGAAGAAGCAAGGAGAAGTGGTTGCAAAGGACGGGGAGAATAGGAAGGGAAAAAAGGCACAACCACATTCTCACTGAATTTGGTTCAGGGAGAGAATGACATACATACTAAATGGGATATCTCAACCTGCAGCAGAATAGGGGGAAGGGGGATGAGAGGAGGGATGATGGATGGGGGGGGGGAACTTTGGGGGGAGGGGAGAGTAGAAGTACCCACTACAGAAGAGGGACAGGATCATGTAGGGAATGGACCAGATGGGGGCTGGGATGAGTGGGAGGGAATTGTAAGCAGCCTTGTACAATATATCTACTATGATAATGTTTTGCATAGCTAGACATGTACAACATATACTGAATTACTTATCTCCCAAGAGGGAATGGGTGACAAGGGAGGAAGGAAATGGATCTGAAATTCAAGGTCTTAACATTAAATGTTTCAAATATATATAAATACTATTATTAATACTCTTTTGCTTGTAATTGGGAGATAAGATGTGCAGGCATTGGGACACAAAGGTTTACCTTCCTCTAATGGAAAAGTCGAAGGGGGTATGGGAGAAGGTATGGGAGAGAGCAGATTGGAGGAAGCAATATCTTGTGTAACTGTTATTCTGGGAGGTTGGGTAGGTGAATAACGGGGAGAAAATGATTATAACTCAAAATCTGGTGGAAATGAATGATGTAAAACAGAAGTTAATAAACCATTTGTTTAAAAAGAAAAGAAAGTTATGTCAAGGGTTTCAGCCTTAGTCTTCTGGGCCAATTATATCTTGACAATGTTTTCATAAACCTTTAAGGAGAAATTATTCTAATTTATGTGGGAGTAGGTACCATTCCTATGCCAGTTACTTAGATTTCCAAAAAGAACTTAGACCTCTGTCTGCACTACAATTGCCACCTCTGAATTCTTGTCTTAGCCTGACAGTCATTAACTACCTGCATTCCCCGAAAAGCAAGAAAGAGGACAAAGGGTTATGTCTAGTCATGCCCTAGTTTCACTGTTGTTTATCTCTCTCACATTATCAGCTTTCGATGATGACAAGGCTAATCTCTGTATTTGTTGTTGTTCAGTCATTTTTCAGACATGTCTGACTCTTCATGACCCCATCTGGGCTTTTCTTGGCAAAGATACTGGAGTGGTTTGCCATTTCCTTCTCCAGCTCGTTTTACAGATGAAGAAACTGAGGAAAACAGAGTTAAGTGACTTGTCTAGGGTCACACAGTGAATAAATATCTGAGGCCAGATTTGAACTCAGGAAGAGGATACTTCCTGACTCCAGGCCCAGCATTCTATCCATCATGCCACCTAAACTCCATTTATTACTTAAACTTTGGGTGTCAACTTTTGCTTGGATTCTTGGATTTTGATTTTCCCTGTGTCCTTGTGCCCTGAACTGCAACCCTATACAATGACCTCAGTTTACCTATTTAATCACTCATTCAATCAGTTAACAATCATTTATTAAGAACTTATTATATATGTCAGTTATTGTGCATGGGAATGCAAGAGAAGGAAAGGGAAGACTGGGAATTAAATTTTATCTCATCCCTACTATGTGCCAGCATAATGCTAGGTATTTTACAAATATAATGTCATCTGATCCCCACAACCCTGTGAAGTAGGTCCTATTATGAGCCCCACTTAACAGTTGAGGGAACTGAAACAGAGAGTGGCTAAGTGATTTGCTTATGGCCACACTGCTAGTAAGTGTCTAAGGTCCAATTTGAAACTTGGGTCTTCCTGAGTCTAGGCCCAGCATGCTATCCAGATGTGGTAAATGCTATCCCAACTCCATTTTAAGATGAAGACACAGAGCTTAAGTGATACCTGGGATCACAAACCTAGTAAATATCTGAGGTCATATGTGAATTCTCATCTTCTTGACTCCAGGCCCAGGATTCTATCCACTTTGTTATCTAGCTGCCAAGGAGTATAAAAAACACAATTGCTGTCATCGAGGATGTCACATTCTGAAAGAGGATACATCTAAATGTCCAGTCATATACAAGATGAGTGAGGGTACCTGGAGGGACTCTGAAAGGGGATGGCAACATATGCATATATGTTCTCTTCTGTTTCATCTGACTTCTTAGAGTACAGCCATGGCTGTTCCTGGATCCTCTTCAGTCACTAGATGGTACTCATTATGACTTCTTGTTTTTATGTCATGTACACTTCATGTATCTGGCCTGGTCCTGCACTCTTGGGTAATACTGCCTACCTACCCACAATCTGACAGTGACATTAGATTTCCCTGTGGGTACAGAAAGCAGATATGATTCTCAGCCTTTTACTGTGTTTTGTGTTTCAAAATTGCTCAGATTTAGCAAAGGTTTTCCCATTCTCGTCAGTTTTCCAGCAGAACTAGTCTTATAAATGCTGGCGTATTTTGAAGATGAGTATGTTGTGGTAGATTGTGCCCCAACTACATCACACTCAAGTAGATCTTAAAAACAAATAGTTGTTTTCATAGAACACAAATAACTGAAGTCTAGATTCTGGGATCATACTATCTAGTGAATAAAAGTTTTCCTTCCTCTACATAAGGGGTTAGGTTTCACTAATGTAGGAATGCATACATCTTCTACAGGAATTCAGTTATTGGCCTAGACGCTTCCTTCTCTCAGGCAGTGAGAGTTCACTCTCAGGTCTTGGGTCTCAGGTCTCTGACCTTTGCTCAAAAAGGAAACAGAAAGACCGAAGGCGGCCAAGAACCCAAGGTTCAGCATCTCCTTTCTCAGACACCTGAGCAAACACATACAGCTAACCATGTGCTAGAAAACAAATATGCCAATCTACTAAATAAGATTTTGGCGTGGAAAATTTTACTTCCAATGCATCCTTGCATATATTAAGTATGCTTATAGAAGTGAAGAAATTGGATTTTCCTTCCTCAAAAGGTTTAAAAAAGCTTTCAAATACCTGCTCGAGGAAACAAGAGAGAATGAGAGCAAAAATGAAAGAAAGAGAGACAGAGACAATGGAGAGACACAGAGAGAGAGAGGAGGCAGAAGTAGAAAGACAGATAAAAAAAAGAGAGACATAGGGGAAAAAGAGAGAAAGAAGGCAGGGAAAGAGGAGGAAGATAAAGAGGGTGAAAGAGAAGGAGGAGGAGGAAGAAGGAAGTAGAGATCATGCCTCAGATGTCTGAGAAGTTTCTCTCAACAATGCCACTCTTAAGGCCATTGCCCTTGAAAGATTGATCACACAAAGTTTCAAGCCCATCAACTGCCCCACTGACCTTGCCTCCCTCCCATGTTAGCTTTTAGCCCTTTTCACTTGAAGGATCAAGGATTAGACTTGGAAAGGACCTTAGAGGCCCCTGAGCCCAATATTCTCATTTTACAGATAAAGAAACTGAGACCTAGAGAGATTAAGTGACTTCCCTAGGATCACACAACTCTAAGTATCTGAGACAAAATTTGAACCTAGTTCTCCTGGCTACAATGACAGTGTTCTACTTATATAAGAACACATCACAACTGTACAAAAATTAGTTTTTTGAGGTTAGGCATGTTATGGCAAGAGTTTTATTTTTTGATTTGCTATTGTTCAATGAAGCAAGGAACAATGGGAAAGACACATCATTAATGCATATAAAACAAATAAATTTATTTCAAAGAAAAATTTTAAAAAGCAAAAAACAAAACAAAACTTTTTTTGTCTCAAATGTTCATTCTGATGTCTTTATGTACCATGTAGAGAGGAAGTGTGGCTTAGTACAAAACCAAACCCTAGATATGGAGTAACAGGCCCTGGGGTCATAGCTTGCCTCTATCACCTATGGAATCTTGGGCAAATCACTGAATTCCTCGGTGCTTGTTTTCTTAGTATAAAATGAAGGGATTGGACTAAGTAGTTAGCTGCTAAGCCCTCTTCTAGTTTTTGAGCTCTAAGTCTATAAGTCCCCCAAAAGGTAATCAGAGGAAGTAAGGGCAGAGGATTGGCAAAATGCCTGCCATCTTCTTAGCTGACGTTCTCTTCCCTTTCCTTCTCCCTGGCTTGTCACTCACCAGTTCCTCCTTGAGGTCTGGGGATTGGGTGAGAATTGCTCTTGACCATATGCTTTGTGAAACTTAGGTCCCATCACTGTTTTGGAGTGCCCTTCTAAGGGGCAAGACAAGCAGTGATTAGAGGAAGCTTTTCCTGTTTTTCACAGAAAGTATTTTCTCTAGTCATACCATTCTGTACTTTGAATATGACTGTCCTCCCCAAGGTCTCCCACATTGATGCTATAATGCAATCTCTCTTGATCCTTACAATGAACCAATGAGATGGTGGCACAAAAATAATTATTAGTGTATTTTAACAGGGGACAGAATGGAGACTTTGAGATATTAAATGACTTATAAAATATAATGCAAATAATAAATGAAATAGCAGATTCTAGAACCCAGGCATCCTGACCCATATCCAGTGAGTGGTCTTCCAACTATGTCCCTGTACTGTTCTGGCCTTACTGAGAAAAGAAACTAAAGACAATCACAGAAATGGGGTCAAAGTTTCACTATATAAAGCAAAATACAATGCTAGCCATCATCATTACTATCATTTACTGTTTTAAGATTTGCAAAAGTACAAATATTTTTTTTTATCCTCACAACTCTGGGAGGAAGGTATTATTTGCATTTTACAGATGAGGAAACTAAGGAAGATGGCATTTAAGTGATTTGCTCATTATTATATAACTAATAAATGTCTGAGATAGGTTTAGAGGTAAATAGATCCATCTAGGAATTAAGAAATTTAGATTCTCATCTTGATTTTTCTACTTATTAAACAAAAGATTCCCTCCTACCCTCAGAAATACAAAATGGTGTTACATTTTCCTTTCATATGGGGAAAGTCACTGTAACATTGGAAAGTTAGTGAATATCATATTTAAGGTTAATAGCAACAGAAAACAAGTCTGATTGTGACTTGGGGGAAGTTTTAATTGATTTTTAAAATTTAGGTGATCATAAGCTGTAAAGCCAGAACTAAAAGCAGAGATGTAATGGACTTTGGGACCAAGCTGAGGCCAAAGCCAGAAGTCATGAAAATTACAATCAAGGGGCGGCTAGGTGGTGCAGTGAGTAGAGCGCCAGCCCTGGAGTCAGAAGGACCTGAGTTCGGATCTGGCCTCAGACACTTAACACAAACAAACAAACAAACAAAAAACCTAGCCATGTGACCTTGGGCAAGTTACTTAACCTCAATTGCCCTCCAAAAAGCAAAAAAAAAAAAAAATTACAATCAAGCTAGAAGGACAGCTATAGAATAGAGTTTCTAGAATGCCAAGGTCAGATTGAAACAACTGAATGGTAGTCAAAATCTGGGCCAAGAGGAAGCTGGGACTGAAAATATCAGAGGAAGAATTCAGATATAAGATTTTGAAGTAAGTGTAAGAAATTAAAATTTGCTACATTCAAAAGAGCCCTGTCATGACTTCCTTTAAATGGTGGGTTGATGCATACCCTTTATTCTTAAAGGAATGTGCCTTGTTAGGAACTGGAAACTAGAGCTAGGGAATAAAACACCCTGAGCCCAAAGGCAAGTAGCAGATTATAGTTCATGTTTCTTCTTCTATCGCTTCCATACTTGGCTGACCACAATATCAGCTGTGCCAGAAAAAAATATATATATATGTATGTATGTATGTATGTATGTATGAATGTATGTATGAATATTACATATTGGAGTTGATGCTTCACAGGGGTTATCTTAATTGGAACCATACCTACATGTTGTTTCTTTCCCTTTTATCAGTTGTATGATTCTTGAGGTGTTGATACAACAGTCTTTTAGAGAGTCTGCCAACTGCATGCACTATTCTCCTACCATGGAAGGCAGAGGGAAGTGAGTCTGTCTTTCCAGCAGCCAAAGGAAGTGTTGAATTTCAAGAAAATCAGAAACAGATTTACAAAATCTGCTTCTTCTATTTTTAAGCTTTTCTTCTAAATGACTAATTATCTTTTAGTGTCATAAGTAGTCATTGGAATGTAGGGTTAACTGCATTTTCCACATGGTTCTCTGTAATTGACACTTTCACAAATGCCTGATGGAATTTTAGAAGCTAGGACCTTAATGTCGAGCCAGTGATGGTAGATTCCTAGTAAGATTTGCTGGGGGTAGAGAGATAGAGACTGTGTGAAGTATCCTCAATTGAAACATAAAAACATTATAGTCATAGATTCATAGAACGTTAAAGATATTAAATCTAATTCCTTCATTTTACAGATGAGGGCCAGACAGGTAAAGTTACTGTTCAAAGTCTTACACAGGTAGTGGAGATGTGGGCATTGGAGATATGAGTATCAGCAAAGACAGTGCCAGAAGGAAAAGTGTTTTGTTTTGTATTTAAAGATATAAAGCAGCATAAACTTGGCCATGGCACGAAAAAGACCCTGGTATCCTATCTGAACGAGGTGTGTGAGAGATTTGGTAGGAAGCTTCAGAATTCACATAGCCCTGATCATTTAGTGACCTCCAGATTGTCATGCCAAGATTAAGGATGGAACTGATTAGGTGAGAAACTTCAGACTCTAAACCTTAACTTTAATGCCATTAATTTCTTCTAAACATGTCCCTGAAGACCTGAGGATTCCCACTCATTTGTATATGAATTCAAGCCATATTCACTACTTGATTCAGAATCTTATTATTTATCTTTACATTCTATTTTATATTTTATACGCATTTATATTATTTATATATATATATTTTACATTCTATTTTATATTTATATCTAAATGTATTTTGCTTTGAAGGTATGTGGTTTTTTGTTATAGTCTGGCACAAAGGGATCTTGATAGGGTTTCAAAACTCAACTTTGAATAAATTAGTCTAGTATAGTTAAGAGAGATGCTAAAATTCTTTCATTCACTCAGTAAATACTTATTTAGCATCTTTATCATTTAAGGTGTTAGGTGAGATCAGGCTTGAAATGGAGGCTGTCTCTTGCTTTCTGCTCCATCATCCCTGGAAGGAGGTGCTATTATTATCTTTTATATTGTATTTTTACAGTTGAGGAAACTGAGGTAAACAACGGTTAAGTGACTTGTTGAGGGTCACACAACTAGTAAGTGTCTGAGGTCAAATTTGAATGCAATGCTTCCTGACTCTTAATCTGAAATCCTTGAGCTTGTGTGTGTATGTATCTTAATATATATTTGTGAGTATTGTACGTGTGTGTATAAACAATTGTCTTTCAAAAGAATTGTTTTCCTTTGTAGTTCTATATATTTTTTGTGCATGTAAAATCAAGTGAAAATGGGTATTCATCCATAGTCTTGTAATATATGCATTATTCAATATCCATAATCGTCCATCTCTAAAACAAGGGAGAGTGGTTCATTTTCTTATCTCTTATTCATGGAAAAATAGTGCTCATTATAATTACACAGCACTCAGCTTTATTTCTCATTGCTGCTTTTCCATTTATAATATTGTAGTCATCATGTACACTGTTTTCCTGGTTCTGATCACTTCATGCTGCATTGGCTTATATAAGGCTTCCTGTGCTTCTCTATGGTGTCCAGATTCATTATTTCTTTTATCAAAGTAAGGTTTCACCACATTCATGTACCACAATTTGTGTACACATTTTCAGTCAGTGAACATCTTCTTCATTTCCCATTCTTTGGGTCTGAAAAACTGGTGCTTGTAAGTAATTTAGTGCCTTTGGGGTCTTTCTCTCTTTTTTTGACCCAATCCCTGAGCTTCAAAAGTTCTTAGAGAACAGAAAGGATACCATGTGAACTAGAAAAGGGGAAATATCTTGATTTTTTTTTAAATGAAAAGTAGACTTTGTAAACTACACATCTGTGATTTAACTTTGATTCCTGGCAAAATTCTACAATATATTTAAAACATGGTTAAGTAAACATGCAAAAAAGGATGTGGTGGTTATAACAATATAGCAGGTCTTGATTGAGAACAAGATATGATAGGCAAACCTCAACTCATATGTAGATGGTTCTTAGATTTAAATTAGTATAAATGAAGATAAACTTTATCAAGACTTTAGCTTAGCATTTGGCAAAGTATCTCATGTTATTGCTTTGAAGACGTGAGCTAAATAACACTACAGTTAGGTGTTTTTGGCCTAGTTGAATGACTGGATTTGAAAAATGATCACTATTTATTTGACATCAACTTTGAAGGAATTCTTCAGTTATAGGCATCTCTGCTCAGACCTGTGCTATTTTAACATTTTTATCAATTACTTGAATAAAAGCCCAGATGGTATACTTATCAAGTTTACAGATGAAACAAAGCTACCAGGGATTGTTAGCTATAACAAGTAGATGGCAACAGGAATTCAGAAAGTTTTGATTAGGTTGGATACTGTGATTGATCCAAAGAGATGAAATTTATGAGAGATCATTGTAATTTCCTATACTTGAGTTAAGTGAAACAACCTTAGAAATACAAGACTGAGGGGACAGTATTAGATATTCAACAGACTGTGAAGGCCTTTAAATGGCAAGATAAGGAATCTGCATTCTAGCCTTGAAACAACAGGGAACTACTGAATATTTTTGAACAATGGTGAAGAAGATCATTTGATTCCTATGTGGAAGACAGATTGAAAGCTAGAAGCATGGAAATTAAGAAGTTACTGTAATAGTTCAGGGGAGAAGTAATAGCAAAATAAATTAGAACCAAATAGAAGAAAGAGAAAGAACTAGGGAGATGCTATGAAGGTAGAATCAGCAAGACTTGGCAATTGATTAGATGGGGTGGGGTTTGAGGGAAAATGAGCTAAGGATGACGCCAAGGTTAGGAACCTGGGGTTGAAGAATGGATAGTTTTTTGGGGGAAGATACATTTATATTTTGAAAAAAAAATTGAATTTAAAATTGAAATTTCAGCAAAGGTAGAGAAGATGCCTGGCTATTATTGTTCAGAGTGTCTGGCTAGGGTTCAGGAGAGAGTTAAAAGGTAGAAATATTACTTTATAGATATGAATCAAATCTATATGAGCTGTGGAATCACTGAGTGATAGTATATAGAGAAAAGTGAGAAAAGGGCCAAAAGAATGCTCTGTAAAATATTCCACAATAATAATGCAATGATAGTTAACATATTTATTTACTGCTTTTAACATTTATAAAGTGCTTTATATATGTTCTCCCTTTGGTGAAGTAGATAGAGAACTGAACCTGGAGTCAGGAAGCATTGCATTCAAATTTGACCTCAGACACTTACTAGTTGTGTGACCCTCAACAAGTCATTTAACCATTGTTTACCTCAGTTTCCTCAACTGTAAAAATATCATATAATAGATAATAATAGCACCTCCTTCCAGGGTTGGCATGATAATCAAATGAGGTAATATTTGTAAAGTGCTTAGCATAGTGTCTGGCACTTAATGGGCACTTAAATACTTATTTCCTTCCTTCCTTTTGAGATACAAAAAAATAGGGTACAGCAGCATTGGAATCTCTGTCCAAGATGGTTTAAAAGTAAATAGCTTTTATCTATTGAAATTGTCTTTCCCACCCCCAACTATTTTTCATTTTCCCTCCAGACTTCATGAGATATTAATTTTTTAAACACAAACCATTACCATTATGAGTGATGTTTATGTTGGCATAAATGCCTTCCATTGTGTGAAAATTTTATGAGCAAATTGCCATCGTGTGAATCCAGTTTCCCTAACCAAAGTTCTCTTGTGAAATGGTCTGTTTAGCAAACATTTTTTTTTTAAATCAATGCCCTAAAGCCTAATTCAATTATAACTTCTAAAAAGCAGATAATCTAAACCTGTTTTTGCCTATAATTTCGTTAAAAAGATATGTGCCAACATAAGACTTTTGTCAGCTACCTTTGTGAGGAATATATTCTTTCATGTTGGAAAATTGTAAAGAACAAGCAGGACCTCTCCTTTGTAGACTTTACAGACACAGAAGGTTGTATACATTTTTCACAATTCTTTCTCCTCCTGTTCTTTAAAAAAAAGTCCTTTGTTATATGGGAAGGATTTTTGGAAGGGGGAAGTCAAAGAATATAAGAATGAACATAGTCAATGTAAGAACAAAAAAAAGGATCAATAAAAATTATTTTTAAAAAGAAATATATTGTTTCATGCTTTTGACAGATCCACAAAAGTCAGTGTTAGGGTCCCCAGTATCAGAAGTAGAATCCTTCTTTATTACCTACCAGGTCCACTTTTATCCTGAGATAAAAAGTATTATTCTCCAGCCTGGTTCAGTGGTGGTTGCATCATGTGTACAAATTGAGAATGGACTCTAAAGGTCCCTTGCTTTGAACTAGCATATCTCATAGCTTAGCTACACAGATTTTGCATCACTTGATGGTTTACAGAATTTTATGGCAACACTGTGAGGTAGATGCATGGTAGTTGCAATTCCTTTTTATAGAAGAAGAAAGTGGGAAAGAAAAACAGACAGATCAAGCATTTTCAGAGAAACAAGGAAGCCCAATTAGTACCCAATAGAAAGCTAGATGACTCAGTTGATAGAGGGCTGAATCTAGAATCAGGAATAACTGAGTTCAACCTGGCCTCAGGAATTTAGCAGCTATGTGATCCTGGGTAACTCACTTTATTTAATTTTTGTCTTAATCCACTGGAGAAGGAAATGGCAAACCACTTCAGTATCATTGCAAGAAAACACCACTGGTACGCAATGGTCCATAGAGTCAAGATGAGTTGAACACAACTGAACAACAAGACATTGCATGCTTGTGCCTTTTTCCTTCCTTTGCCCACCATGTTGCCTTCTTGTTCAACAAATGAATTTTTTTCCTTTAATGTGTCCAAATATAACTCATCCCTCAAGATTTAGGTCAAGTCCAGCATCCTTCATAAAGACTGCTTCACTGATCTCTCTGACTTCTTATGGTATTTATGAATCATAACATAAAATCAAAAATTCCATTGTATTTCTAGTTTTGTTTTCTATTGCTCTGTGCCCATCAGTGTAGCATCCCATGAAAGGGGACTATGGCCTCCTAGACAGGCAAAGACATGTCTCATATTTCTTTTATGGGTCTCCTAACCCCCGATCCCCACCATCTCAGTACTGAACACTGGGTAGTTGAAACTGTAATAGTAGATCCAGTGCTTGACTTGGAGTCAGGAGATCAGTTCAAATCCTGTCTCAGACATTTTCTAGTTGTGTGGTCATGGCTGAGTCACTTAATGTCCCAAACCATCACTTTCCACATCTGCAAAATGAAGATAATGTGTTTACTACTTACTTCACATGCTTATTGTAAGGAAACCACTTTGTAAACTTTTAAGTCCTATATAAATGATTTGTTAATTCTAAAATATATCCATTTATGTTTGCAACTTGGCCTCTCTTGGGTTATTTCATTTGTAGATTAACTCTGTGTCCAAGTGCCTTAGAGTAAACCATTTTAAAATTATGAAATAGTTAAGGACAATTAAACCAACCGAATTTATTTATTTCAAAATTTATCTGGGTAGGGGAGGTAGAAGACTAAAATATTGTTTCTTCTTGTATTCCATTTGAGAAGATTCAATTTATTTCACTCCTTAAAGTTTCCAAAAAGTGGGAACAAACTATCTTGAGGTGTTTTTGTTACATAAGTAAAGGCCACTTTGTGTTTGCTTTTTGCCCATAAAGAACAATGGAAGTATCATTGGCCATGGCATAAAGAAGATACTGAACTTGCAATGTTAATACTCCTTATACATGGAATGCCCTTGAGGAAAATGTATTGAGGTAAAAGATCAGAAAAAAATCTATCAACAAGCCCAAAGCCCAAATAGTGAAAACCTCCAGGTTTCATGAATTATGCCTTGCTCTTTCATTGTGCAAGAAGCCAAAGCCTTATCTACAGAAAACTCACGGTTTATTACAAGTTTCAATAATTAATTTCAATTAAAAATGAAATTTAGCAATTAATTTATATCCAGTTTTAAACTGGCCCTAAAATAAGGATTTACAGTACAATGGCAGGTCACATAGTTTTATCCTCAAATATTGCAAAATCATGATTTATTTTGAGATTCAAATCCTAAATGTAATACATGTGCCAAATGGAAACTTTTTATAAGACAGTATAAGTGATGGAAAAGAATAATCTGACAAAAGTTCACTGAATGGTCTCCAGGATTTTTTGAGGTTCAAAACGAATGAACAAAAACTCACCTCCATCATCCCAAGGCATTCAGGAACAGTATTAAAGAGAAAAAGGTGACACTCTTTAATGAACTCCATAAACATAAGAGAAAAGGATCATGCAAAATCATAGTCTTCAGAGGAACAGCTGTATAAAATACTACCCAGGGGACAGAATCACTTAAGAAAGGCTGTAGAAAATGGCTTCAGTCTTTGGCCTTGGGATTAATTTCACAATCCTGGACCTATTTCCACAGAACATTATTAAGGTTTTTCAAAAAGGAAGAAAGGATTCCTCCAGGAAGAAAGGGGAGAGCCAGCATGCGAAACATGAATGTTTGTAGGACTCTGAACACATAGAAGCAATGATCTGTATACTTTGAGCTTAATCTTTAGGATTTAAAGTAGATTGACATATCTATACAACACGACCTCTTGTAGGCCATGCCAGGCAAAAACCATTCAACTCTACCACCAATAAATGAGCCTATTTTAAAAACTGTATTTACAAGAAGAGATTGGGGATTAGATTATTTAGTCTGTGTCCTAGCACTGGCCTAGACATACCCTAATGATAAGGGCTCAGTGTTAGGTACCATTTTTTTGTCATACTGGTCTTAAATGTCTGAATAATACTGAAAATGCAAAGGAAAAAAAAGTTTTGGACATTCTTTCTTTAAAATTGTCTTGAATCCTTCCTTTAAAATTTGTCTTAAGGTCACTATCTTTCAGTTTATCCCCATCTCTATTACCCTGAGCTGTCATTCAACTCTTCACAAATAGTTTCCTGTATTAGCTTCTTGATTTCCTGGCTTTCTAAGCTAGCCCACATAGTGGTTTTCCTAAACATAAACGTCACCATTCCATTCCATGTCAGAGAATGAACAATGACTCTAAATAGCCTAGGAAAAACCAAGTCTGTTCTCTTTACTCTCACATTCAAAGTCTTTCACAATCTGGGTCTACTTTCCCAAACCAACCTAGTCCTTTACAACTAACTTCAATGGACCCCTTGCTGTGCTGCAAGGCTTCTGCAACATCTTTCCAAGGTGTTATTTTTCTTTCTTACCTCATGTGAAAATGCATATTGAAAATGTTGTATTTGTTCTAAAAAGTTAAATTATGCTAAACATTTAAGTATAAATGGGGAAAGGGAAAAGGGAAGGGAAGGAAAAGAGGAAGGGGGAAGGCAGAAGTAAGAGACTGGTAAAGCCTACTTCAAGAAAGGCACAATGACATATAATAAGGGTCCTAGTCCATAATTGGGGCCATGCACAGACATTCTATAACTGGTTCTGGTTGGCTAAGAATGTGATGAAGAAACAGAATTTTGGTTGTATGGTCAAATAGTGATACATCCAAAAGGCACTAACAGTAGCAAATGGAGGTCTTGTCATTGTTCTTTTATTCCAAGGTAGAATTTGAAGAAAGATATATATGCTATAACCTCTGGGTTGGAAGAGGTCTCAGCCCCCTGCACATCTAAGACCATCATTCTGGTCTTAGGATATAGGCCTTTAACAATTAATACTTCATATTTGTCCTTTCCTATTTTAGGTGAAAGAAACTGGAAATGGTTATGAATTTGTGAATTTCTATAGGTTGTGAGAGGAAGCCATTAGAATTCTAGTTGGATTCCCTGCTGGGTTTGTCAAAACTAGAGAGTGAGAAACCTAGTTCAGCATACTCATTTAACCATTCACCATGATGAATTTGGAAGTTAAGCACATGGGGAAAAAGCAGTACAGAAACTAAATCAGCATCTAAGACCACTCTCCCCAGGGCCCGAGGTGCTATAGGGGAGTGTGTGGCCACAAGTGTTGGGTAGAGTGCTTATAGTTCTGTCCTTTCCATATCTTTGATATAAATATCCCTTTTAAAAAGCCAATTGATATTAATTGATTAAATGGAACTAGAGTTCTAAAAAGTGGAAGCTAATAGTGAGAGGAACCGAATGGAATATCTAATGCTCAATAATATCATAGAAGAGGGGTGGCTAGGTGGCGCAGTGAATAGAGCACCAGCCCTGGAGTCAGGAGGACCTGAGTTCAAATGTGACCTCAGACACTAACACTTACTAGCTGTATGACCTTGGGCAAGTCACTTAAGCCCAACCACCCTGCCCTCCCCCCTCCAAAAAGCAAAATAATAATAATAATAATAATAATACCATAGAAGAGACCACTCCAAACCCTCAGGGCTACCTCTGGAAACCTGAAAGGGAAATTTAGCCAGCCCTGGGGCTGAAAGAGCAAGTCTAAAGTCATCATATATATTAATATTTCTCTCTCTCTTTTCCTCATTGAGTAGATGAGCAAGAAGTTTGATAATCAACTCTATAAGACTGTGAGAGTGTAAGAGGGGTAGGAACGGGCATGGCTCTTTGAGGATATGATTTCTTCTCTTTTTCTCATGAGCTGTCGATGTTTATGTTGATCAAAGGTACATGGACTAATGTGTGCCGTATCCAATGAACAAAAGGGGATAAATTCTATTCCCAGCATTGGAAATGCAATGGCCTAACCTCTTAACTACATGATAGTTATAGAGATCAGAACACATGATCCAAGCAGTAATGATTCTAGAGGCCTAGATTCTTGAAGAGATGAGGGAGAATCTTCTAGGAAATGTGACCCCAGAATCAAGATTTATAGCTAAAGGAGAGGGGTGAGGAGGGTCAAAGTTTCCTATGCAGTACAAGCCTCAATGCACATCCCTCTAGTAACCATAAGTTCATAAATTATATGCATATAACCTTCTATACAAGAAGATGGGAGGTGTTTTCTGACAGTTCTGAAGTACTGCCAGCCTCCCTAGAAGAAGGGCTCCATCAAAAGTTGTGAAACATTAAAGAGAATAAAGCTACAATCTCTGCTGCTATTAGTTATTCCTATGATATGGATCTGATGTAATAAGGATTTCGTGTTTAGCATTCCCTTCAAATGGGAGTCCACACTTTAAGGGTTATGCCACAAAAACAGATATCTGCATACATCACAGGTGTGGAAATGGTTTTGCTAGAATGAAAGATACATTGCATTTATTGTTTATGAACTAATACATATCACATATCATAAACATTTTCTGTGAGGTAGAATGCTGTTCTTATTCAACATATACATTCCTTCAATAAGTGTCTATATACTATATAGTGACCACATCTGTGGAGACTGAGTCAAGAACTATAAGCACAGATTTTCCCAGAACTAACTCTATGTGTGGGGGGAATGAGCTAAGGAGCAAATTATTTTTTTTCATCATTCCCCAGAATGTATATAGTATGTCTAAGCGAGAGCATGTGGTGCAGGCCATGGGATATATTTAGGCCAAGAGAAGCTTACTCAAAACATGTGCAAAAGCAGCTAGAGTTTAGTCTAAATCAAAAGTTTGTCTAAACTGTAGACAATGGTCTGAATCATTTTGCTCCAATAAACTTTGTAATACGAGGGAAAACATTTTTTTTCTTTTGAGGAGTATGTGAGAGACAAATGCTGGTGGTTGTATACAGGTGGTCATGCCAATGAAATACCCAAATTGTTCATAGTGGTAATAAAATAGTAAATCAATTTATAATGTACTTGTCAGTCAATCAGCTACCACCATTACCTTATCACATCTCTGGACTTTTATATTTGCCTTCTATTTGGACTCCAGGCCTCAAGTCTGTTCCCATTATTAACCATCCACCACACATATGACAAAGTGATTTTCCAAAAGCAAAAGTCTGATAATGTCAACCCCATCCTTTTCTCAACCATCTCCTCTTTTCTGGCACTTAAACCTTTTCTCAACTTAGGCCCCTTCCTTTCTTCTTAATATTTTTAACATAAAAATTATTCCTTTCCATATCTAGCCATGCTGGACTAATACAAACTACATTCTATCTCCCACTTCTGTTTCTTTGCATTAACTATTTACCATGATTATAATGTTCTCATTACCCATGATTCTTAGAATCCTTAGCTTCTTTTAAGATTCAATGCAATTGCCATCTCTTATAAAAAATGTTTTTCCCAGATGTTCTGGAAGCTAATACCTTCTCCTCTTGGGATACCTTCCATATTACTCAGTATTTATAAAATACCTATACACACAAACCTGGTTTATTAACTTAATTTCCAATTTTCAAAAAAATAAAATAAAATAAATTCATATGACAATCACAAAGTTGTGTTATGAGATTTTGAGGGGAGGGAGGTAGAATTGGGTGAGAGGGCTGACAGTCTGGGATTCATTACTGCCTTGAGCTACTACAGGAGTTGAGAATCAAAGATTTAGAGTTTCAAGAGACCACAGAGGACATATGTGTATATGTGTGTAAATAGATACACATATACATAAATGTATATACATATATCATAGATGTGAGTATGTATACACTCACACACACATATATATGCATATATTATATATATAATATATTCTCCAAAATAAAATACTACATACACACACATGTATTTCTGTATATATGTATATCCACATCATACGTTCCTGAACAAGGATTGTGGAGAATTGACTCATTTAAGCACATTGTAAATTGAATTACTATTTTATCACCACTATTAATAATTTGGATAATTCAACAGCACAATCACTGGCCTGACAGTCATGATCATCTACCTGTTTAATGCCAACCAAAAGAAACAAAAGGAGGGATTTCACCTTGAATTATAAAGTTTATTGGAGGAGAATGATTGAGACCATTCTCTAAAGCTTAGACAAACTTTTATCTTATAGCTATGTAGCCCTTTATATTTCTACCATGGTATTTGGTATATAGTAAGTTATTAATAAATGCATGTTGTATTGATTAATCACTGGAGTTGTTTTTTTTTGTTTTTGTTTTTTTTTTTAGTAGAGGAGTGACATTGTCAGATCAATAAATCTACATTAATTAAATGTTTACTCAGGACACAAAATCTTGTGGAAATGAATGTTGAAAACTAAAAATAAATTAATTAATTAAAAATGCTTACTAATGCAGACATGCGCCATCAATATTATTTTCCATCATTATTACTATTATAATAATTTCTCCAAAATAAATTCTCCAAGGATATATGCTTAGATACTTCATCATGCCACAGAAGTGACTCTGGATTCTCCTAGATTAAACCAGCAGAGTGTAAACTCTGGCCAGTTCTAACCAACATGGTGAACTGTCTGGTGTAAGCCTAGAAATGGTTGTCAACAAGTAAATGAACATTTTTATTAAACACCTACTAAGTACCAGGTACCATGAAATGCTTTGGGGATACAGAGGAAAGGGAAAAATAATAGTCCCTGCTTTCAATGATCTCATAGTCTAATGAGGGAGACAATATCCAAACTATGTTTAAAGGATATATGGTCTCCTAGAGAATCAAGTAAAAAATTACTTGAGATAATAAATAAATTTGGCAAAGTGGCAGGATATAAAATAAACTTATGTAAATCCTCAGCCTTCATATATATACATAAGGAAATTCAATAGCAAGAGATAGAAAGAGAAATCCCATTTTAAGTTACTGTAGACATTATAAAATATTTGGGTATCTATCTGACAAAACAAACCCAGGACTCAGATATAACTAACTGGAAAAACATCAATTGCTCATGGCTGGGTTGAACTAATATAATAAAAATGACAATTTTACCTAAATTAAATTACATATGTAGTACCATACCTATCAATCTACCAAAAATTACTTTATAGAGCTAGAAAAAATAGTAGTAAAATTCATTTGGAAGAATAAAAGGCCCAGAATATCAAAGTAATTAATGAAAAGAAATGCTAGGGAAGGTGGCCTAGCCATACCAGATTTTAATCTGTGTTATAAAGCAGCAATCATCAAAAGAACTTGGTACTGGCTGAATAGAGTAGTGGATCAATGGACTAGATTGGGTACATGAGACTCAGCAGTCAATTAATATAGTCATCTACTGTTTGATAAACTCCAAGGCCCCAGTTTTGGGGATAAGAACACACAAAAACTGCTAGGAAAACTGGAACATAGTATGGCAGAAATTGGGCATAGACCAATATCTAACACCATACACCAAAATAAAGTTGAAATGGGTACATGATCTAGGCATAAATTGATATTGTTAGCAATCTGGGAGAGCAATGGATAATTTACCTGTCAGATCTATGGAGAGTGAAGACTTTATGACTAAACAAGAGTTATAAAGGAGCATTATAAAATGGATAATTTTGATTATGTTAAATTGAAAGCTTCTGTACAAATAAAGCCAATGTTACCAAGATTAAGAGGGAAATAGAAAAATGGGAAATAATTTTTACAACCAGTGTCTCAGATAAAGGTCTCATTTCTAAAATATACAAAGAATTGAGTTGAATCTATAAGAATACAAGCCATTCCCCAACTGATAAATGGTCAAAGGATATGAACTGGCAGTTCTCAGAAGATGAAATTAAAGATATCTATAAGCATATGAAAAAATGTTCTAAATCACTATTGATTAGAGAAATGTAAATCAAAACAATTCTGAGGTACCACATCTCATTGGCCAGATTGGCTAAGATGACAAAACAGGAAAATAATAAATGCTGGGGAGGATGTGGAAAATTTGGAACACTAATGCATTGTTGGTGGAGTTGATTCAACCATTCTGGAGAACAATCTGGAACTATGCCCAAAGGGCTATGACTAAGTACCTGACCTTTGACCCAGCAATGCCACTTCTAGCATTATATACCAAGGAGATCAGAGAAGTCGGAGGAGGTTCTGGATGTATAAAAATATTTATAGCAGTTCTTTTTGTGGTGGCAAAGAATTGGAAATCAAGGAGATGCCCATCAAGTGGGGAATGGCTGAACAAGTTGTGGTATATGAATATAATGGAATACTACTGTGCTATAAGAAATGAAGAGCAGAAGGACTTCATAATAACCTAGAGAGACTTGTATAAACTGATGCTGAGCGAGACGAGTAGAACCAGGAGAAATCTCTATACAATCACAGACACAATGTATGTGTGACAAGTAACTTCAATAGACTTGGCTCTTCTCAGCAATGTAAGGTTATAAGACAATTCCACAAGATTCACAATCAAAAGAGATATCCATATCCAGACAAAGAGATGTGGAATCTGAATGCAAATTGAAACAAATTACTTGCTCTGTTTCTTTTTCTTATTTTGTTTTGTTTCCTCTTTCCCACTGATCATTCCTTCAGTTATAAACTTTCTTTACAACCTGACTAGTGAAGATATTTGTAGATACCATATAGATTCAAGTACATGCTGCCATGCCAGGTTGGGGGGGGGAGGGGAGGGGAAGGAGAAGAGAGGGAGGGGGAGGAAATCTGAAATTCAAGGGACTGTGGAACTGAATGCTGTAAAATAAAAGTGAATGAACAAATCAATTAAAAAAAAACAATATATGGTCTATATGGTTTATATGTCTCTTGTCTGAGGATCAATGACATTGTTTCAAGAGGCTCATCATGAGATTGATTATAGGGTTATGAAATTTCAAGCCCAAGAAACTTTTGAAAACTAACTCCTAAGTGATAACTCTGCTGCCACCTGCCTCTGTGGAAGAATCACTCTACAATTCAGCCAGACTAGTCTACTTGCTGATAGCCCCACATGTCTACAATGATCTCCTTCCTCACCTCTCCCTCTTAGAATCTCAAGACTCCTTCAGGATTCAGTTCAAATACCACCTTTTGTGGGAGTCCTATCCTACCTTCCCAACTACAGCACTCACTCCCACCCTCATACTCAAGGTTACCCTCCATTTTCCCTATGGACATTTTCTACAATCTTATTTATTTATATGTTGTCTTCCCCATGAAAATGCAAGTTATTTGAGGGTAGGGACTATTTTTTGCACTTCTTTTAATCCCTAGCATTTAATGAGGTGCCAAACATATAACTTATAGGGGTTCAATCAATAGTTTTTAATTGATTAATTGAGTATGAATGCTGCTGAAAGCACAACACCCTGAAGCAATGGAAAACTATGAGATGATCAAGCTCGATCTAAACACCAAAACTTCAATAATCTGTGGAATCACAACTAAGGCAATATAAACTGGTTCTTGACTTGTGCTATCAACCAAATGCTGAGAGTACACTTCTCCATAGCAGTTATTCCAAAGAAACTCCTTTGCTCATTCCTCATGGTCCTACTTTAGTCAATTCCACACAGTACAACCCTGCTTACTCATCTAGTCCTGGGCTACTACCTCCAGAGTCTCCTCCCCGTGACACCAATATGAGAATTCCCCTTCATTCTCAATCTTTCCAGGGTCTGTGTACTTGTGTGTCTAGGTGATGATCCATTTCCAATTCACCTGTGGTATTCATTGCCTCTATAATACTATCTTTTGAACCACCGTTGCCTATCTTCATACTGTTTTTGCTCTATGTGAAAAATATCTAGTTTAATTTAGGATAATATAATTTAAATCCACAGGGAAAGCAAGAAAAGGAAGGAAGCAATAGAAGGGAAAGGAAGGGAAGGAGGAGAAAAAAGAGAAAGAAAGAAAATTATTTTGATTAAAAAATACTAACTCATGTTGCTGCTTTGCTCTGCCAGTTATACGCATAAATACAACTTTACTGAGTGAGGAAAGAGTACTGACTCTGGATTCAAAGGGCCTGAGTTCAGTTCCTGCCTAATTCTTATTACTTAGACTGTATAAGTCACTTCATCTCCTTGGGCATTGATTCATCATTTATAAAGAGTGGGACCAGATGTTCTCTGAGGTCCTGTGGAACTCCTAAATCTATGATCCTGGACTCAAAGCAGTAATGGATTCTAGACCACCACCACCATCAGTCATCCTTAGCCCATTGCCCCCAAAATCTAACCCAATTCTCTTTCCTATACATTTATTTGTATTTTTTTTTGGAAAAATGGAAATTAAGAAAATTACACAACTCTGAAATTACAATATTGATGAAAAATAGTATTATGTAAGCAAATGGTCGTTTTTTTTTTTTTTTTAGTTTTTTTAAAGCAATTGGGGTTAAGTAACTTGCTCAAGGTTACATGGCTAGTCATTATTTATGTGTGGGTGCTCATTTTCTGAGGCTAGATTTGATCCTCGTTCATCCAAACTCCGAGGCCGGCACTCTTACTGCACCACCCAGCCACCCCGAAATGGTCATTTCTTATGCTCTATTCTATTCAAGTTGGTCTTCTGGAATCATATGCATTCTCTTAGTGAAAACTGTTACTCTGAAGATTCTTGACTAATAGACCATTTAAAATTAAGGGAATAAATGAATTTTCAGAGACCAAAAATGACCACCTACTAGTGAAGCCCCTGGTGATGTGCCTTTCCATCCTTAGGCTCATCCATGGTAACATAGTCTGTCATTATGTCTATACTTTCATCAAACCTGCCACAGCTTGCAGTTGGCTTGTGCAGTCTGCCAGATGCAAAAGTCATCACCACATCAAGATAAGTCATCATCTTTGTGGTAGAAACTGATTCAGAATTACCTTGAATTTCTTCCAATTTTCCATAGAGATTAAGTAGTTTCTATTAAGTAATCCATAAAGTACCTTTGGAAGGTCTGTGATGATCTGGAATACTTTCAGTAAAAGTAGTGACAAGTAAACTCATGGAACAACTAGACATACATGCTGCCTACACATGGCTGTGTGAGCATTTTATTGCTTTATTTGTTTAATCACATATACTAAGCTTGCTCAATGACCCTTCAATTGTCAATAACAAAAGGCATAAAGTGAGGAGATGTGGGCTCATGGAAGGTAATTGCCACTGTTCTGTCTAGAAGAGATTCCAAATTCTGTATGGAGAGTGATAGCCTACTGATATTTCTGCTTGCAGAAGCAATGTGTTGGTTGTAGCAAGGCCAAGAAGAGGCAACAGAGTGTTTCAGTGGCCAGAGCACTGGGCTTTAAGCCTGGAAGACCTAATTTCAAACCTCGGATCCTTAATATTTGACTCGGGGCAAGACAGATATTTCTTTTTTCAGCCTCAGTTTCCTCAAATGTAAGGTTTGGATTTAATGGCCTGTGAGGTCCCTTCAAGTTCTAAAACTATGATGCTAGGAAAAGTACATTGTGGTTCCTTGAACAAAAACTATACTGACTTAAAAGTTTGTCTTAATTTTATTTAATACTTAAAATAAATGGAAAAAAGACTATTGTCCAGATTATAAAAAGAAGTTAGACAAACAATAGAACTAATATCCATCAGTATTGCTATATTAATTTCAAGCAGACTTATGTTTTCATCGGCATAGGGAAGTTCTTTTTTTAAAAATTTAATTATTTATTTTTAGTTTACAACATTCAGTTACAAAAACTTTTGAGTTTTAAATTTTCTCCCCCTCTGTCACATCTCCCCTTTCTCCAATATGATATAGGCTCTACATATACATCCTCATTAGACATATTTTCACATTAGTCATGTTGCAAAGAAAAACTATAACCAATGGAATGAACCACGAGAAAGAAGAAATAATAAAACAAAAAGTAGAGAGAACAAATAGTATGTTTTGATCTGCATTTAGACTCCATTATTCTTTCTCTGGATGTGGATGACATTTTCCATCATGAGCCTTTTGGAGTTGTCTTAGAACCTTGCATGGTTGAAAAGAGCCAAGTCTATCAAAGTTACCGAGCAATGTGGCTGTAACTGTATACAATGTTCTCCTGGTTCTGCTCCCCTAATTCAGCATCAGTTCATGTAAGTCTTTACAGGTTTTTCTGAAGTCCTCAAGATCATCAATTCTTATAGCATAGGGAAGTTCTAATAAGGAAACTCTAATGATGCATTCTCTCTACAACTTAGTGTGAGTTACTTGGGATGCTGAGAAGTTATTTTGTCCTGGGCCACACAGACAAAATGTGTGACAGACAAGACCTGAGCCAAGTGCTTCCTCTCTCTGAAGCTCCTTTCATTAATTACACTGTGCTGCTTCTAATTGTATATACATATACCTATGCATACATAGATATACACACATCATACAGGATTGGGGAAATATATACATACATACATATGTGTGTATACGTATGCACATATATATACATACATACATACATACCATACACTGTGAATAAATGAATTAGAGACTTTTGATTGACAGAAATATATCTTCAAAAAATAAACGAGATTGGTCACATGGCAATAGCAAGGGATAACTAAATAAATACATCTTCAAGAGGCAGACTCTCAGCATGTTGGGTGAACTTCCTATGGTGTGCTTAGAAGGGGACATAGACAATCTTCCCCGTCAAAGGGGAGGTTTGTATGAGTTATCATGTATGTTGTTGGAAGGAATTTTCATATCCACAGATCCATTTGGGTATTAAATGCATATACTAATATTAATCAAATATCATAGTGTAGCACGCATGCTGTAATCACTTTGGAAATCAGATAATCTTTTAAAGATAAAAAATATGCTAATCAAAGGCAGAACAAAGTAGAGTTAGGAGATCAGGGTTCTAGACTCAGCTTTGATAGAAAGAATTTGTATGACCTTGGACAAGCCTTGCCCTTTTCTATAATTCATTTTTCTCCTTCATGAAATGAAGAGGGCAATGTAAATGACTTTAAAGTCTCTCCAATTCTAAAATATTCTAATTCAAATTTTCTCCCCTATCTTATGTGACATGTAATTGCATACCGTCCCCATAACCAACCTGTCACACTTGGAATAGAAAATTTGAATTCCCAGGTCAGCATTCCCTTGTCAGTGTTACATTTTGAATCCCAGTTTGACAAATGAGATTCTTTTATTTTTTTAAAGAAAGAAGGGATTATGCAAAGGTAGCAGTTTGTCAGTTCTTTTTTTAATACTATCTATGTCAAGATATGCTCTCAGAGTCGCATCTAAATCCCACTTTGCCCTTTAAAACAACAAATAGTACAGCCTCCCATTCCTCCTCCTCCCCCTGCAAAAATCAGCACTGCTTACTTCAGCAGTTTTTATTCCGATCTATCTATCTATCTATCTATCTATCTATCTATCTATCTATCTATCTATCTATCTATCTTCAATACAAACCACGAAAATGACAAGTTTGATTAAGAATTTAAAAAGAAAAAGACAATAAGCTAGATTGCCTTTTGGAAATTACACAGTTTCTTTAATGATCCCAAATTTCTCCCAGAAACAAAGATCTTTTGTTCAGTATTAATATTCTGGTATTTGTGGTGGCATGTTGTAGGATAGGAAGGCTAGATGGTATAGGGAACAGAGTACCAGGAAAAGAACAAGGAAAACCTAAGTTCAAATCCAGTCTCAGACACTTGCTAGCTGTGTGACCCTGGGCAAGTTGCTTAACTCTGTTTGTCTCAGTTTCTACATCTGTAAAAATGAGCTGGAGAGGGAAATGGCAAACCACCCCAGTATCTTTGCCAAGAAAACTCTCAAGAGGGTCAAGAAGAGTCAGACATGACTGAAATGACTGAGCAACAAATTGGTAGGATACTCTTTAGCTATTCAGTCAAAGCCTAGAGCAATTAATATTCTGATTAAAGTTCTATAAGAATTCTACATCTATAAATAACATTATTTTCTATCTATGGACCACATGTACCATAGATTTTATTCATACCAATGAAATATACATTAAATATCTCATGAAAATTAATGAACGAGGACACATAATTCAGATTTTACTAGACTCTCCTGTTTACTGATGGCACTCAAAGCATAAACCAAAGGGGCTCTCATTCATTGGGGCTGGGATACATCTCCTTTTTCCTATCCTTGGTACACTAATTTCTCTCTCTCTCTCTCTCTCTCTCTCTCTCTCTCTCTCTCTCTCTCTCTCTCTCTCTCCTTAATTATTTCAACTAAATCTCCTCTCCCCTTCCTGTGCCAGTTCTTGTAGACCTAAAAAGTATGACTGATGGACTTCCAAAATACCACATCAAGGTTGATATAGGCTAACAAGACTCTCTTTCCTCAAAACTGGAAGGGGTAGAAGGAAAATCATTGACATAATTAACTGAGATGATAGATGAATAGAAAAGGTTCAATAATTAAGTACTGATTAAATAGAACCAAGTCAAGATGTGTATTTGGGGCTGGTTTGCCAATGATCCGGCTTTTCACAAATACACAGTGCTTTGCTTATTTTATAGGGGTACTTTTGAAAAGTATGCTTGGACATTTTATTCTCCCCAGCTCTAAAGGAGCATGGGATTATATTAGAGCTGATATAATCTTCAAAGCACTGAAGGTTCAATATTCATGGTAGGTCATGGAAAGGAAGATAACAAAAGAATGAAAAAATGATGTATGTTATTCAACCCATCAAAAAAGTGACTAAAAGTGCATTAATAACTCCAAATCCATATACCTACTTACTCATCTTTATAAAATCTTTATGAAAATGATCTAAATCTGTATCAAAAGAATCGTCAATAAAAATATTAGAAGTGGGGTGGCTTGGTGGTGCAGTGAATAAAGCACTGGCCCTGGAGTCAGGAGGACTTGAGTTCAAATCCGGCCTGAGACACTTAACACTTACTATCCATGTGACCTTGGGCAAGTCACTTCACACCAACTGCCCTGCCTTCCCCCATCCAAAAAGCAAAAAAAAAAAAAAAAAGAAGGGAACAAGTTTTCATAAAATATTTTCTATTGTAGACTGTCCAATATCACAGATGTAGAGCTATGAAATGGAAAGAAGTAACAGTTGTTCACCCCTTGAATTTTTACACATGGGGACACTGAAGCCTAAAGAGATGAGGTGACTTACCCAAAATCACACATTCAATAAGCAGCAAATTCTGGATTTGAGCCCAGGACTTCTTTTTGCAAGTCTCCACTATTTTCACAGTATCATTTACATATTTATAGTTACACAATTGACTGAAAGTTGCAGAGAATATCTAAATTCAATTTTCCATGACAAAAATACAGCATTTTAATAGATGAAGGAAAACTCCAAGCTCTCTACCAATCTTTAAAGCTATATGAAGAACAATATCTTAATATCCCTTGCCTCCTCCTCCATGTAGATTAGTCTAAGTTGTTTTATTTCCCCTCTTAAAGTACACTGAGGTAAAATCAAGATGGTAGAAAAGGAACTGCACCCCCAACTGAACTCTCCCAACATTCCTCTCCAAATAATTTAAAAATAATGCCTCATCAATTTTTGGCATTGCAGAGACAACAAAAGGTCAAAGATAGACATTTTTCTATCCTAAGACAACTTAGGAGGTCAGTAGGAGAAGTGTGTAATACCGGGGTGGGGTCCTACCCAGTAAATATGTGGCCAAGCACAAGCCATGGGCCTTGGAGGCAGCCACTGGTACATCAGCAACAGCAGCTTTGAGAGCTCCCAACCCAAAAGGTCATTCCATTGAATTATTACAAATATATGGTATTGAAATGTGGACAATGAATTGGACCCATAACTTAATAGGAGGAAAAGAATGGGCTGAGATAGATTTGTGTAATTCCGTGGTGCTTTAAACAACCCCAAGCTGTTTCCTAGCATAAAAACCCATTTTTTCCCCAAAATTATGCTCTTCTGGTAGTGTTAAAATCACAGATTAACAAATCAAAGTTGTAGGGAGCCCAAAAGTGAATGGACAGACAGTAAACAATGTTATAGCACATTTCCCATACTGATTTGTGTTCAAGAAGTAATATGAGATATATAAGGAAATATATGATCAAAAAGCAATTGGCTGGGCATGTGATGAGAGAAAGGGACTGTTAATGGATATCCAGCATGTTTTCACTGATATCCATGACATCAAAAAAGTTCCAGGGAAAGAATTCTAATATGTTGAATAGATCCTCTGCAGAGGGTCTTTACAAGATAATGAAATCAGTACCCACAAAGTGACACAGAGAAGCTAACCTCCCATTGAGGACAGCCCAGCAGGATGGCAGCAAGCAGCCAGTCCAGCGCTCTGGATGCTGACCCCAACCCTGTTGGAGCTGGAGGTCTTAGCCCCAGGTCTTAGCCCCCTGACTAGCTGCTGGCTGGAGGGACTTCAGATCACCAGCAGCTATGGAGGTTTACAAACTGAGAGGTCAGTGCAGTGTGGACTTTGGGACCTGGGAATTCAGAGTATGATCCTGCCTTTGCTCCCTGGACAAGAAGTGGCTGAGGTGCCTCAGCCATGCAGCCACCAACACATGGCAGCTTCAGCTACTGGTCTACAGATTGTAGGGGGACCAAGCAACCAGTCTGAGGGGTAATTGCTCTTGCTTTAACTTATTGGATCTGCATTGCTGTCTAGGGTGGAGATGCTGGGGTATATGACCAGCTTTCCAGAGCATGTGAAGGCTTCAGAGAGGGCACCCAACTAATACCTTTGGCAGCCACAAAAATCCCTGTGTTTGGGATAAAGCTCCTGTTTCTGGGAGCAGAGTTCTACCGTGGCAAATAGCCCAAAAGTAGGGCCAGCTAGATGGCGCAGTGAGTAGAGCGTCGGCCCTGGAGTCAGAAGGACCTGAGTTCAGATCCGGCCTCAGACACTTAATGCACAAACAAACCAAAAAAAAAAAAAAAACAACCTAGCCATGTGACCTTGGGCAAGTTACTTAACCCCAATTGCCCTCCAAAAAGCAAAAAAAAAAAAAAAGCCCAAAAGTCAAATAATTGAGGGGAAACATGAGCAGACAAAGGAAGCAAAGCAAACAGAGCAAGCCAACTTTACATTCCTATTTTGGGGACAAAAAGGATCAAAGCATGGAACAGGAGGAAGACAGTGAAGTCAGAACTCCTACACCAAAATCTTCCAAGAAAAATGTGAGCTGGGTACGGGCCATAGAGGAGCTTAAAAAGGATTTTGAAAACCAAATAAGAGAAGTAGAAGAAAAATTGGGAAGAGAAATGAAAATGATGGAAGAACAGTATGAAATGAGAGTCAACAACCTGACTGAAGAAAATAACACCTTAAAAAATAGACTAACTCAGATGGCAAAAGAAGCTCAAAAAGGCAATGAGGAGAAGAATGCCTTAAAAAATTGAATTTGCCAGAAGGAAAAAGAATCTCAAAAGCTTATTGAAGAGAATCATTCCTTCAGAATTAGATTGGTGGGGTGGCTAGGTGGAGCAGTGAATAGAACACTGGCCCTGGAGTCAGGAGGACCTGAGTTCAAATCTGGTCTCAGACACTTGACACACTTACTAGCCATGTGGCTTTCAGCAAGTCATTTAACCCCAACTGCCCTCCAAAAAGAGAAAAAAAAAGAATTAGATTTTAGCAAATGAGAAAAAAAATACTTTATGAGAAAGCAAGATACTATTAAACAGATCCAAACAAATGAAAAAAATAGAAGGCAATGTGAAATATCTTCTTGGAAAAATACTGACCTAGAAAATAGATCCAGGAGAGATAATTTAAAAATTAATGGACTACCTGAAAGCCATGATCTAATAAAAAACCTAGATATCATCTTTCAAGCAATTCTCAAGGAAAATTGCCATGATGATTTAGAACCACAGGGCAAAATAGAGGTTGAAAGAGTCTACCAATTACCTCCTGAAAAAGATCCCTACCAACAAAACTACTAGGAATATTATAGCCAGGTTCTGGAGTTCCCAAATCAAGGAGAAAATATTATAAGCAGCCAGGAAGATATAATTTCAATATTGTGGAAGCACAATCAGAATAACTGAGGACCTGGCAGCTTCTACATTGTGTAATTGAAGGGCTTGGAATATGATATTCTGGAGGTCAAAGGAGCTGGGATTAAAATCAAGAATCACCTGCCCAGCAAAAATGAGTATCATGTTTCAGGGCAAAATATGATCATTCAGTGGAATAGAGGACTTTCAAGCATTCTTGATGAAAAAACAGAGTTGAATAGAAAATTTGACATTCAGATTCAAGAAGCAAGAGAAGCTTAAGAAGGTAAACAGGGAAAAGAAATCAAAAGAACTTATCAAAGTTGAACTACTTATATCCTTATATAGAAAAATGGTAATTGTAACTTATAAAACTTTTCACAGTATGAGAATAATTGAAGGCAACAGAAATGTATATGTGTATATGTGTTTGCATGTATACATACATATTTATGTCTATATAGGAGGGTATATGGGAGTATGAATACATATGTGAGTGTGTTTATATATGTCTACATGTATAGGGCACAGGGCCAATTGAATAGGAAGGGTTGATAATTAAAAGGTAAAATTAAGAGGTGAGAAGGGAATATAATGAGAGGAGATGAGAAGAGACAGAATGGGGTAAACTATATATTATAGAAGAGTCAAGGGAAAATTGTTACAATGGAGGGGAAGAAAAGGAAGGCAAAAGGAAATGAGTCAACCTTATTGTCATTGAATTTGGCTTAGGGAGGGAATGACATAAACACTAAATAGGCTGTCTCACCCTACAGGAGAGTAGAGGGGAAGGGGAGGAGAGGGGAGATAATGGAAGGGAGGGCAGGCTCAGGGGGAGGGAATTTGGAAGCACACACTTTTGAAAAGGGAAAGGATCAAAGTAGAAAATAGAACAAGTTGGGGGTGGGATAGGATAGACGGAAATGTAGTCAGTCTTCCACAATATATCCATTATGGAAATGTTTTGTGTAGCTACTCATATACAACCTATATTGAATTGCTTATCTTCCCAATGAAGGTGGGTGACAAGGGAGGAAGGGAAAGAATCTGGAATCAAAAGTTTTAAAATCAAATGTTTAAATATATATATATATATACATATATAATTATTAATATTTTACATGTAATTAGAAAATGAGATATATAGGCACTGGGGTATAGAGATCCACAGTGCCCTACTAGAAAGTTGAAGGAGGAGTGAGGGAAGATATGGGAGAGAGCAGATTGGGTGAGGGGATATTCAGTGGAAACACTTTTATGGGGTGGTTGGTAGGGAAAATCGGGGTGAAAATTTGTAACTCAAAATCTTGTGGAAATGAATGACGTAAACTAAAAAGTAAAAAAGAAAGAGAAAAAGAAGATAATGAAAGCCATGGATTCTAGGAGAATGGTTAAGACTAAAGTCGTTATCAGAATCCAGTTAGATTCTGAACTATATTATGTCATAGTATATCCCACGATCAAGAAATAAGAAAGACTGAAATTCACAGCTGGCTATGCTTCTAAAGGACATAAGAATCTTTGCCATATCATTTTACTACAGATTTATTTAGATATTAGTAAATTGCAATGGAGCAGGTTTTTGATTGAGGGCAATGATCTATTTTGACACAAATCACCAGCCAAATGAAAGAAAAGCATGAAATATTTTGAGAGGCAGATTAAAGAATTATAGGTCATTCTACTGGACCATTCAACCTTCTTTTGCATGGTTAACTATAATGACCAATTAGTCACTTAGAAAAAACTGATGCATGATATGTAGTTGGACAATAGGGGGAACTGATCCTTAAATGTCTAAGTATATTTTTTTTCTTGAATAGACATATAATTGTGATTTAGTTGATGTAGGGAGTTGGTGTGATGAGAAATTTCCTCTACCAAAGATGATACACACCATTTTTCTTTGCATTGTATAGATTTAGAGAATGACCTGAATCATTGAAAAGTCATGTCACTTACTTAAAGTCACACAGAAAGCCAATATGAGATTCAGTCTGTAAGATGAATTTTTGTGACCCTCAGGCCAGTTCTTATCTACGTCACCATGTTGTCTCTCACACAGGTGGGGGGGGGGGTGGGAGGGAAGGAAGAAGAGAGAGAGAAACAAAGAGAGAGAGAGAGAGAGAGAGAGAGAGAGAGAGAGAGAGAGAGAGAGAGAGGACACTAGGTAGATAGTAGAGATCATATAGATACCTAAGATGATATAGAGGTAAATATAGTTAATTTGCTCAGTGGATAAAGAGCTATACCGGAAGTCAGGAAGACTCACCTTCCTGATTTGGATTTCAACCACAGATATTTTCAAGCTGTGTGATCCTGGGTATGTCACATATCCCTATGTGCCTTCATTTCCTCATCTGTAAAATGAGCTGGAGAAGGAAATGGCAAACCACTCCAGTATCTTTGCAAAGAAAACCCTAAATAGGTTCACAAAGAGTCAGAATGACTGAACAACAAACAGCAACAGAGATGATATAGATTAGGTTGTAGAGATATAGAGGGAATTGTAGAGGTAGAGATACAGGTGTGCCCAATGTTGTATGCCCACTTATGAAAGCTGATTTTTAAATTTTAGCAGGGGCACATATATTTTAAAAATCTGAAAATGCTACAAGTCATGGCTTGTTTTATTGTTTTGTTGATCATTTAGGCTTAAGAAACTCATAGAGAAAATATTAATAATGCAGATTAAACTCATGTTGTGCAAACTTGTTTTTCCCTTTTCTAGAGAGCCAATTGTTAAACATATATCAGCACACCCCTGGGTATAGGCATAAGCATATATATATAAATATGATTATATTCTTGGCCAGATGGATAGAATTAAACAGAAGCAAGGGAACTGATTGAATTGCCTTTGGGGAATTTTGCAATTCTTTTAATGACCTAAGCTTCCCAATGAAACAGACCCTTCTTTGTACCCACAATTCTTCTAGAGATGCTTTGTGACAATGAATGAGTCATGTAATAGGAATCTCTGAATAATTAAAGTTGATCATCTGAAAAACAATGGAGAAGAACATAGTGGGTGTGAGTAGGCTGTAGTATATTACTAATGATGAGCTGTACAGAGTTCATAAAGGATACCAACAGAGTGATATATTACTGTTGAAGAAGGAGGGAATAGTAAGTAGTAAGAATGAAGGATACCAATGGAAAGTCTCCATATTCTCCACTGGAATCTAATGAAAGTCAAGATATAGAAGGACCATAGCACAATGAGTGGGTCCCGTGTGAAGCATTTACAGAAGGACGCCCCACAGGATAAGAAGGTATAGATGGGCAATGGATTGGGACAGAATTAAATAGCACAGGTTCTACTTCAAATGGTCAACAATAAAGTGCTTTTAATGGCCCAAAACTTCCCCTTAAAATTAAGATCCATCTTTTTAAGACCAAAATTCTTCCAATGATACTAGGGCACTAAAAGTTATGAAATACCAAAATTCCCAAAGACTTAAAATTATGGATTTCTCAAAGGGCTATAGAGAGGCTATTGGTGGGCATGAGCAGACTACAACATTAACAATGATAAATGTCACAGGAAAATGTGTAAAAAATATCACAAGAGGGATGAATGAATGGCAAAGGTGGTGGAGTAGTCTTGAACCAGAGATAAGTTATAACCATTGGACAAACCATGTGGTTCATTAGAATCCACAAAATGTCAAGATACCTAGGAAAGAAAAACATCCCAATATGTTGAGATGGCCCCCTGTGGAAGCTACACAGAAGGATTTAGGCAAATATTTCAATAAAGGGAAGATATGGATGAGTTGATATGGGCTGCATCTTTGGAAGTAGCACATCAAAGGAAATACTGAATCAAAAAGTATTAAAAATAGTTAAAATATGACAAGAATGGCCTTGATATCGATGTTCATTTATATTATTCCAACCTTGATATAAGGGTCCCCATCAAAATAATATCCAACAGATCCTTCTTTTCAACTAACTGAATATTTCTTAAGAAATTCAATAAATTGTGGGTATATTCACCATTCAAATTTCAGGGGAAAGCTGTTTAGGAAAAAAAAAACTTTTAGAAAAAGAACAATCTTTTAAAACATGATAAATGTGTATAATATTTTTGGAACCAATGTATGTGTTGCCTATTTTCCTTGGTTTAATTACTTTCTGACTTTTCTGTGAACTTGCAAATAGCTCTGATCCTTTTGGCAGGACCCCTATTTAGCACACTCATTGTTCAGCTAAATTCCAAATCCTGCTCTTCGATGTCTCCTTACCTTGGCATTTCTGCTCTGCTCTGCCAAGAGAGAATGCTTCCATTCTCCCTTTTTGGAGGGGCTGAGCTATTTTCTCCTGTTTGGGTTGTAGAGAGACAACAACCTTTATGTCATATGACAAGCTAAAATGAAACCAAATGACTCTAGCATGGAAACTGAAGATTACAGCATAGCCATTCTTTCCTAGAAAATGAAATTCATTTTGCCCTGACACAATTGAACTTCTCTCATGTTCTTGCTTTGACTATTTCCTAGAGCACAATTTATCTGACTTCTTCAATTATGTTCAAATTAGGGGCTTGTTTGAAGCTAGCCCTTCAAGTATATTCTCACCTTTAAGACCTTTGGCTATATCTCAGATTTCAAGGAAAGTTACTTAGCGATTAAAAAAAACAAAAACAAAAACAAAACACTGAGTAATTAAATGCATGATAAGGGACTAAAAAAAGTAAATAGATTACATGTGACAACTAATCCTGTGGATTTTTCCAGTAGGTGGAAAAAAACAGACCACGTTATTTTTCTCTTTGACCAGGAACAGATTGTGTCCTAAGTATCACTTCTAATCCTGTTTTTCTTCCAATACATATTATTGCCATACTGTTTGTCCCCCGGTAGTTAAAAATATTGTCAGAGTAACTATTTAAAAACAAATAACTGAACTAAAAAAACAACTTGTCAGGATTTTAACTAAGCCATAAAATTTTCCTTTGGACTGAAACTTGGCATGCTCCTTACTACAAGTTTGAAATATATATTTTTGTCTCTCATTAACTGAACTACCTATTAAAGGTGAAAGTTCTTAAGGGCAGCTAGGTGGTGCAGTGAATAGAGCACTGGCCCTGGAGTCAGGAAGACTTGAGTTCAAATCAGACCTCAGACACTTCACACAAAACTAGCTCTGTGACCTTGGGCAAGTCACTTAAACCCAACTGCCCTCCCAAAAGAAAAAATAAGTGAAAGTTTAGATTTCAGTGATTCTCTAGTTAAAATTCCCCAGATTCCACCTGCCTCAAAATCTTTTTTAACAAGTTTATGTCTTGTTCACTCTCAAAAAAAAAAAATGCAATTACACAATTGGGTCAAAGAGTTTACATCTCAGGACACTGAAAATAAATATTTATCCAGTTATTTGATAAACAGATTTCAGTTTCCTGAGTCAAAACAGGATCTAAGCCTAAGAAAGCTATCATGACCTAATGGACTAAATACAGACAAGACTAAACAGTCCAAGCCCTCCTAGCTCATCTTAATGATATTCCTGGCTTTGGCATGTCCACATTTCCTCAGCACTACAAAAGTGGAAAATGATATCAACTTCCCTCCAAGGAAGAATGAAAATAATTTGTGGTGGAAAAAGTATACTTTCCCTTCATTATAATTATATCTTCTATTTTTATAACATATTAAGATTGTACACTTTCATCAAAACAGTGTGGCAAAGTAGTGAGGATAAATATTATTATCCTTGTTTTATTTTATTTTTTGATTTTTTTTTTTTTTGGAGAGAAGAAGGCAGGGCAATTGTGATTAAGTGACTTGCCCAAGGTCACATGGCTATTAAGTGTTGTATCGGAGGTCAAATTTGAACTCATGTCCTCCTGACTCTAGGACCAATGCTCTATTGACTGTGCCACCTAGCCACCCATGTTTTCCTCATTTTAAAGATGAGAAAGCCAAGATTCACACAGATTTATCTACCTGTCCATGGTCACATAGTAAAGATTAGGACCAAGATTCAAAACCATTTGTCCCAATACCAAATCTAATACTATTTTTACTATACTAGACTACTAGTATACTAATATTAAGAAAGTTCCCAGTTACCCATGCTGCAAAACCCTATTACTAAATAAGTTTTTATTACAAATGAGACTCTGATTGTACTTTTGATAACAAAATCCCCGCTATCGGGTCCCAGAGGGTCTGCTGTTACACCAAATTTTATAACATGGACAATCATAGCTAGAACTATAGTCTAGTTTGGTTTTCCACTGTAGTTTCTAGAGAAAATGTGAAGCTAATGATCCCTACCCCTCCACCCCCACATCCTTACCCTGCCTTGCCATCTACTTTAACATGGTGGAAACCATCTAAGAAGTTCATGCAGAAGGCTGGGGATGACTTGGGAATCAGAACCACCCTGACTCACAAACTTCTGAGCATGGAGAAAAAGGGTTTCTTATGTTTTTCTTGCTTTGTTTTGTTTTTTTCATAAGGGAAAGCTAGTTTCTGGATCATGATGTTATAACTCATTCCACATTGTACTATTCTGGTGATGAGATGTCTGCATAAGGATGTTATTTTTTTTAAGTAAGAACTAAATATTAAAACAAGCAAAAAATCTCTGCATTTATCTACCAGGTGAAGGAACCAATTACAAAAACTGTATAATATGCAAAGGAAAACTCATCACTATAATTTATCAAACAGTTGACAGCTATTTGATTTAGGACTACAGAAAGCTTTATGGGAAATAAATTTAGCAATAAAGCATTTTATTTGCTATCTCCTGCTCAGTTCTATACCATTTGGAGCATCTTCTGAGATAGTCTTTAGCAACTGGGAAATATATGTACATATTTTATATTTTACCTGAAGAGATGAATTTTCCCAAAGCAGGAAATCTCAAACATTTACTAGGAAAATTCCAAGCAGTTTATCATACCAACAGTTTATCATACCAAGAAAAGAAAGCCTCTGTTTTCTGTGATACATAAACAAACATGTACATTTAAAGACACACACACACACACACACACACACACACACACACACACAAATTCTTGAAAATTACCTGAGTCAAATAGTTAACTGTAGGTAGTAATCAGATCAGTTGAAACTTGGAAGGATTGAAGTTAGCTTTGAGAGAGAGGATTCTGGGAAGATGGAGAATTGGGTCAGAACATTCCAAGCTCTTAAGATTCCACCACCCCCACCTCCCCACCCCACAAAAAAGAGAAAAAAATAGCCCCTAGGTTGAACAAAGGGAGAGAGAAAATAAATAAGAAAAGGGACACAACCAGAGTCTACCTGGGATTATTTGAGAACATCCCAAGAAAAATCCCAGGGTGAGATTTGGTCCCTGTGAAGAGCAAACACCTCCAGGCTAGAGTGTACTTTAATAATAAGCAGCAAGCCCTCAGGTTAGTTGGGTTGAGAGGTTGCTGGTGCCTGCTACAAGAACTTTTACACCAGGATAGTGAGGGGAGTTGGGCTTCTGAGTCCAGGAAGATCTCTGTTAATGAGAAACGCCAGAGCAGCTGGGGCGAGAAGCAAGCAGCACATGCCCAGTGAGTGCAGAAAAAGTGGGGCAGAAAACCCCTGGCTGTGGGCACTTACAGGACACTGGAAGTTGGGCTTTGGTGCAAGGCTAGAGGGGAGAACTGAAGATCTGGGGCAAGAGGAACCATTTCCCATGCCCCAAAGCTAGAAGTGATTACAAAAATTAAGCTATTACAAAAAAAAAAAAATGCAGAGGCAAAGGAGAAAGAATCCAACCATAGAAAGGTGTTATGGGAATGGGGGAGGAAGGAGTGGAGAGGAAAAAAAAAAGCAAAGCAAAAAAAGTGCACAGCAGAGAACAAAAGAAAAATTAGGAGGAAACAAAGACAAAATGGACAGTTCTCAATACGTGTATTATTTATCATACAGGCTTTCTTGAAGTGAAAATTCGTTACATATTTTGAATCCTCTCTTATGTTCTCCTATGCACACTTTTTTTCCTTTCTTACTTTGTATTTAAGTTCCAATATTAAGTTTATAATATATTTTTGCTTCTTTTCTCTAATTTGTATTTGTATTCTAACCCTTGAGTCTAAAAAAAAAAAAAGAAAGAAACTTGGAACAATTTATTCCCACTTAATTTCAAATTGAATAGTGTAATAGCTTATCATAGCTAATTCTAATAGGTATGTTTTCTATGTCCATCAGTTATGTACTGTTATAAACAAGATAAAAGATGTAGGCTAGATTATTATACAATTAGGCCTATTTGCAACTGGCTGAATGTCTGGATTTAAGTGTAATCATTAATTTGTAAAGAATTACCTATTAGATTGCCTCAGATACAGAAACAGTGGGGCAGTTTGTATCTTTGGGCCTACACTATCCAATATTTTTATTAGTGACTTATAAGATGGCACAGACTGCATTCTAATTGAATTTGAAGATGAAACAATTTTGACTAATACTAATGTGTTAGAGAGAGTCAGGATTCAAAAAGTTCTCAACAGTTTAGATTAGTGGGACAACTTTTGTAAATGAATTCAATAGGCACAAATATAAAGTCAACTTCACAAATAGTTGACTTGAGCAAAGATTTAGGAGTTTTGGTGGGCAGCAAGCTCAAAGAATCAACAGTGCACTAGGATGCCCCTAAAAGGGAATATGTTTGCTTTGAGAGAGGCATAATGTACAGAAAAGGTGCAAAAAGGTAAGGCCATACCTAGAGTATTGTTTTCAGTTCTGGGTGATGTATTTTGGCAAGGAGGTTAATAAGCTAGATAACATTCAGATTTGGGGAAAATAAATGGAGAAGAGTCACAAGATTGTCCCAAATAGAAGGCCAAAGTCAAGATGGTGGAATAAAAGCAGGAACTTGCTTTAGTTTGTCCCCCAATCACCTCCAGATACCTGTAAAAATGACTCTAAACAAATTTTAGAGCTATAGAACCCAAAAAAGACAGAGTGAAATATGTCTCCAGCTGAGAACAGCCTGGTAAACTGAAAGGCAGGGTCTATTGCATTGGACTGGGAGCAGAGCTCAGTTGGCCATGGTGGCACAGAACAGTCAGGAGCAGACCTTAGGGGACTGAATCACTGACAGCTGTGGCAGTTTCCAGACTTTTCAACCCACAAACACCAAAGACAAAGTAAAAGGTCAGTGGGAAAATTCTGTTGGGCCTGGGTGAGAAAAGAGCATATCAGGCTCCTGTGCTCAAAACAGCAGAGATAGCACAGATTAAAACCAAGAATCACCTGCCTAGCCTAACTGAGTATAATACTTCAGAGGAAAATATGGAACTTCAATGAAATTGAGGACTTTCAAGCACTCTTGATGAAAAGCTCAGAGCTGAACAGAAAATTTGACTTTCAAATACAAAAATCAAGAGAAGCATGAAAAGGTAAACAGGGAAGAAAAATCAGAAGGAACTTATTAAAGTTGAATTGTTTACATTTCTACATGGAAAGATAATATTTGTTACGCTTTTTTCAGTATTAGGATAGTTGAAGAGGAGATATAATATATATATATATATATACACATATATATGTATACATGTAGGTATATATGTATATGTGTGTATGTTTACATAGAGGGCACAGGGTGAGTTGAATATGAAGGGATGATATCTAAAAAATAAAATTAAGAGGTGAGTGAGGAATATATTGGGAGAAGGAAAAAGAGAGAGATAGAATATGGTAAATTATCTCACATAAAAGAGGCTGTTACAATGGAGGGGGAAAACAGGGAGGTGAAAAGGAATGAGTCAACCTTACTCTCCTTGAATTTGGCTTAAGGAGGGAATAACATACACATTCAATTGGGTATCTTACCCTATAGGAAAGTAGGGGGGAGGGGATAAAGGGGTAGAGGATGGGGAGGGATAGAAGAGAGGGCAGACTGTGGAAAGGGGTAATCAGTATGCTTGCCATCTTGGGGTGGGGGTAGGAGAGAGATGAGGACAAAATTTGGAACTTAAAATCTTGTGGAAATGAATATTGAAAATAAAAAAATAAATAAATACTAAATGTTTATTGACCAAAAAAAAAAAAAAAAAGATTGTGCCAAATAAATCTTATAAGAAGAAAATGGGAGATCTTTTGACTCAAAGAGGAAAGGCTTGGGTGAATGGGGTGTCTGTCATCTTTGGGACATACAAAAAAAGATATTTGATTGGTCCTGCTTAACTGCAAAGGAAATATTTAGAAACACTGTATGGAAGTTTCCCAATAGATAAAGCATCATTTCACCTAAGAAAAAAACCTCCCCAACACTTAGAACTAGGCAAAGAGAAGTGATTACCTTAGATGGCAGGGGAATTTCCCTTACCAAAGGTCTTTGGGCAGAGACTTGAATGAAAACTTGTTGAAGATGTCAGAGTGGTCAAGTATATATGAATGTAATTAGATAGCCTCTGAGATTACCCCTAACACTGAACTTCAAGAATTTATGTCATTGTATATGTTGTGAAGTCTATTATGATCATATGTTGTTTGCAGTAAACTCTTTCCTGAAAGTTCTAGGGTTTAATCACTAATGGTTTATGGCCATGCTGTGCTGCCCTTAGACTTTAAGCTGTCAGTGGAGCCAGCTCAGACCAGCTCGTGAGATACAGTTGTTAAATTTTCAGTGTGAGTATTTTTGCCTTGGAAATGAATGAACGTTGCAAATCAGAACTTCTTTTACTGTTTTACTGATTGCATAGACTTTTAAAAAGTGATGGAGAAAACATCAAATAATGCTGATTGAATTTAAAAGTGTGTTTTGTGTAGATTTTTTTCCCCCAGTGAGCTGGTTCCTAAACATTTACCAGCATACCCTTGCTTTAATGAGCCAGACTCAGGAGTACAAAAGTCTGCCCATTCTCCAGGGTTTGTAAGTGTTTATTAAATGTCCAGCAAGGCACTTAGTAAAGTATTGCCTTGCAAGTACTTAGTGATTGCAAAAAATCAGCTGAAGATGGGCAATGCTAAGCTAGATAAGTGTTCCTCAATCCATGATTTGTGATATTTCAGTGAACATATAGAAATATGGTTCTGATGATAAAAATGACTTTGTCCTGTATAGAATGAAGGCCAAAAGTGTAAAATGGTCATACAATAAGTGATTTATAGTTTGGGATTTCCTGCCAAAACAATGAGATATTTTGTAATCTACTGATTAATCCTTCTCTCTCAAACCTACCAACTATGCACCACTTTCAGAAATCATCAATATCTTAGTCCTCTGAAACCTATGCAGTTTGATGGTACTTCTGTTGACCCCTGAAACCCCAGAAATGGATCAAAAAATCACACCACAAATCGACTTTCAGTCTGTATGAGTCCTTTCCCCGTTAATGTGAATCATGGAAGTTGGGGTTGGAATACTGCCTGATGTTTTTGCAAATGGTGTGTTTTTGTTTTTATTTTGTTTTTACCTAATGCATCAGAATATCTGAGCTATAGAGAAGGAAAAATGCCAAGAGCATGCAGATCGTCCACTGCCTAAACATGGTTTATGAGTCAGACCAGGAGTGATTCCAAACATATTTTATGATCTTCTTTTAGTTATATGAACTAATATGGTGATTGAATATTACAGGAACAGTCAAAACCAATCAGCTGGGATTCCTTGTCTTTCATGCCAGGCCATTTAAGTATTATTCCCATATGGAGAGGCATCCTTTTGAGAGACTGAATTTTATTTTTACTTCATAGCTGGCTAAAATATTAATAATAAAGATCAGTCAAAGAATAGAAATGGCATAGTGACAATATGTGATAAATAAAAAGGAATTCATAAACAATATTCAGAATACCCTCTCCTAGTGCCCTAACCCTGTAGCAAATCCAAGTCTTTTTCATTGGTGGAATTGCAGCAGTAAGTTAGTTGCTTAATTATCTAAGATAATATTTAAGGGGCAACAAGGTGGCACAGTAGATAGTGTGTGGGTTAAGTTCAAATCTGGCTTCAGATACTTACTGTCTATCTTAAGTCACTTAACCCCTGTTTATCTTACTTTCCTCATTTATAAAATGGGGATAGTAACAGCACTTACCTCCCAGGATTGTAAGGATCAAATTAAATAATAAGTAATTAATTAATAATTATTTAATACTAATATAATATAATTTGATATAACACCATATAACATAATGTAACATAACGTAATATAATATAATAATAAATTAAATAATAATAAATAATGAGTAATAATCACATTAAATAATAAATACTATAGTAAGCTCTATATAAGTGTTAGTTGCCATTATTATTATTTACAAAAAGAAAAATAAGAAAAAAAAAACATGCTGCGTCTAATCTTAATCCATCCACCATTGTTGATTACACATTTAATGGCCTGGTAAGTAGTGTTTACAGAGCTGTTGCTTATATGACCTATGAGCATTATACAAGACATTTGGAAAAGTTTCATCACATCACTGTGATGACATAGCTGCTCATTTCCTAACAGGGTATAAGATTTGGAGAGGACCTTAGAAACCAAGAATCCGCACTATACTGTAGCTGACAATCGATTATTCAGCTCGGCTTTCATCTCTCTAGTGAAATGGGACCTCTAGAGGCAGCACATTCCACTTTTACATAACTCCAATTAATTATTGGGGAATTTTTGGCTTCATCAAGATAAAATACTCCTCTTTCCATCTTCTACCCATGGCTCTTAATTCTACCTTTTAGAATGAAGCAAGGCAAATGGAAACTCTTCTCCATGGGGCAATACTTTAATTGCATAAATATTATCATGACGCAAATTAGTTTTCTTTCCCTTCAAGGGGTCATCATATGGCACGATCCTGATTACTTTCACTGTCTTAGTTACCCTTATGTAGCAGCAAGCACCCTAGCATACGTAGGGTGGCTGCCAACACAGGTTCCTAGATCTCCTTTTCTAAAGGAAAGCAACTCAAAATGGGTTAACAATCTTGCTTTAATCAAACATATGTCATTTATCTAGTTCAGGGGAAAAAGGTCAGCACCCCGAACTTCAGAGAATACAGAGGTTACAAGCAGACAAAAAATACAGACAGAGAAACAAAATCAGCAGACAGACTTCCAAATGTCTGACCATTACATCCATACCTAGTCAGTTACCAGAGAGGGAAGCACCAACATCTGGGTTTTCAAAGCCAGGGGGCTCAATGGCTGCCCAGAGTCTCATCTGGTCAAATCATATAACTCTTCTCAAAGTGAGCTCCAAAGCCAAACCTCATGTCAGGGTATATATAGTCTTCTCCTGGCTCAGAGAATGTCACAACCCTCTTGACCCACTGCCCAATCATGCAGCACCAAGGTGTGGTCATTCCTGAAAAACAAGCCTCTGGGACAGGCTCCAGGTGACCACATTCAGCCTATTGGGGGCAGAGTATATTTTCAAATTAAGGAAGGTTCTAAGAGTCTCTTAAGCCTATCAAAGGGCCTAGGGGCAGGGAAGATCTTAAATTCCCATTCCTATAACACCTTATCTGATCTCTATCTTATCAATGTCCTTCTCAAGGTGTGGCCACCTTGAACTAGACCCAATATTCTATATGTGTGCTTAGAAAAGAGCAGAGTACCTATAATAGAATTCTTACCTCCCTAGTCCTAGAAATTAAATTTTTTGATGCAACCTAAGATTATATTGCTTTATAGCTACTGTATCACTGTTGAGAACTTGATTTTACTTCTTAGGACCTTGTATTCCACTGAAACACCCAGATATATTTCAGATGGACTCTTTTCTAACCTACTTTTTTTTCCTCTATTTTGTACTGGTGAAGGTATTTTTTTAAACCCCAAAGTACAACTTTACATTTATTTATATCAACTTTCATCCTATTAGTTTTGTCACAACTGGACATTTTTTGGCAACCAACTCTATCATCCAGTGTCTTAGTTATTCTTCCCAGCTTTGGGTAACTTGAAAATTTGAAGACCCATGCCTTGATACACATTACTATTTAAAATATTAAATAGCAGAAATCCCTGGGTCTTGTATGCCAGAGTTCTTCTGGTTTCTTTAGCATTTCTCATCCCTCTTAGACTGATTATCCCCTGAAGAATTTTAGTCTATTAGGTTCTACTTATACTTTAAATGAACTATTTAAACTCTGCATAGTTTTACTCTTCATTTTCATCACAATTCTAAGATGTGCTAGTCGCTTCTTACCATATTCACTATTTTCATTCAACCAACTAATTTCTTCCCCTTGCTGAAGATTAGATCTGGAATATACTATTCATTTGTTGCTTCTTCCAAATTTTGAAGGATAAAATTATAATTTAGTCATCAAGTGATTATTACATGCTCTTCTTTGGGCAAAGAAAAGATTTCTAGAATATATAAAACTTAGCAGCTAAAGTCATACTAAAATTATTTAGTTTTAGTCCTGGAATAAAAATAAAATTCTTGGGTCTTGCCCTTTGAAAATCAATTCGAGATTTTATGATGACTCAAAGTGCTTTTTTTAAACAAGAGGTATTTTTTATCTCATTACCATTTTTTGGCAATGAAATTGATCTGTGAATTATTAGAATAATATTTATCCAGTATCCATTTAAAAATAAACTGATGTCAGAACAAAATTGAGCCAAGATATAACATCTATCATAATGAATTAGAAGAACAAATAATTGATATTAGAAAATAATAAAAGCTGTGACTACGAATTTCTAATTCATGCATTCATTCAACAAAAATAAGCAGTTAAACTACCAATAGGAAGCATTTATATAGTGATTTAAAGTTTGCAAAACTCTTAGGACATGTTAATTCATTTGATCCTTACCCTGTGATATAGGTGCTATTATTATCCCCATTTCACAGATAAGAAAACTCAAAGAGAAGCTAAGTAACTTTCCCAGGGTCAAACAACAAGTAAATAGCTGAAGCAAGACTTCAAGTATTTCCAATTCTCATATTCTATTCAATGCACAACCCAACTGCCACTTTATAACATGCAAGGCACAGTATTATACAGTGGATTCGATACAGAGATACAGAAGACATTGCTCTTATACACAACAATGATAATTTTTTTAATTATCTGTTATCTTCAAAACACTGTACTGGGACTGGAGTTACAAAGTCAAATTAGAAAACTACTAAAACTTAATGAGTTTGTATTATACAGGAGAAGAAACTGTTTCACCAAGGGATCCGTTACCCACAGATTCCAGATAGTTACTCAGAGTTCTTGATATGCCTGGTACATAGTAAGCTCTTAATTAATGTTTGTTTGACTTTTGACTAAATATTTTGTGGGACATAATCCTTCCCAAACTATATTTTATGTGCTACTAACAGTGTGATTACTTTTACTAGTTATCCAAAAAAAAACCTTTTCATATCAAAAGAATTATATGATATTTGATAATGATACAAGCAATAGAATTCCTTCAAAAAAAATCTTGATCTTCTCCCCCCACAAATGCACACATTCTCTGTGGATACACAAAGAGTTCCTTTGTAGGGCATGTGGATATAGTAAACACATAATGCCATTATATCTGTGTGGAGGGGTATAAACATAAAGAAAAAAATTGTGACCAGGGCACATGCACTCAGGTGCAATTCATCTGATTTTTCAAAACTTCTAAAGTCTTCATACAATTTTCCATGAGGACTTTTCCCTATTTGGTCTTGTTTCCAGTGCTCCTTAACAGAAGCCATGTCTCAAATGGTACCTACTAGGTTTCAGATCTCTACTCCAACTGATTTCCAGCTATCTAGGTTGTCTTCAGGGTGAAGTAATACTTTGTCATGAGACTACCATGTATGCTGTGATTAGTTAGCCTTTCTTTTACAAAAAAAGGCTAACACTCTCTTCAATCTTCCCACTCTTTCTCAGTCAATGATTATTAAGTTCTGCCTACTTTAAAAGCTAATAATTAAGAGTAACAGATATATAGGTTCAGAACATATTTATTCTTTAAATTCTTCTTTGGGCTACTCTTGTCTCTACTATCTTTACTGAATCTCTGAATTTAACTGTCATCTGATCTTAGGGGAAAACCATTTTAGTATTTATCATATGCTCTACTTGGGACCAGTATACAGGAATCTACTTCCTAGAAACTGGCAATGTTGACTGTGAAACTATGGTATAGAAACTTTTTAATTTAAAGACACACACACAACCATATATATGTGCCCTTATATACTTTTGATCTGGACCTATATTTCTTGTGTGAAGGAAATTCAGTTCTGCATCTAAAAATGCCCTCCACTGAAGCAGATTGTAATTATAAACCATATGAAACTTATATTCTTTGAGAGGTGTGTGTTCTCCTGAGATTAGGTCATTTGCTTATGGTCACATGGCTTGCCAAAGGGATGAATTGAATGTAGATCTTCTTGTCCCCAAGACCTATACTCCATTCATTATTCCACACCATCTCTTCTCTAACGCAAATGTCATTTCCTCTTGAAGTAGTGTATTTAATCTCTTTCAAGAGAGTCTTGGAGATTTAACAAAAATCACAAAACATCTTGTTCTGTTAGAGAAGAATTAAAATCCGCTGACTTCCTATTCATTTCATTTGTTCCTGGATCGTCTTTTCTCTCTTGTAGCTTGGCTTCCATCTTAAAGCTGTGAAATTTACATCCTGTTGAGTGAAGCTATCAAAACAAATTTCCTGTTAGTCCCATGCTAAACTGTTTACTATTCATAGTCATCAGTCTGCAAGGAAGGAGAAGACAAACTTGGAAGCAATAATTAATTAAAATGTTTAGAGTTTAATCAAAAAGTTTGGAGTTACATGAAGCCTTTCATCTCCTATGATTTGAATGCACTCTGACAGAATTGCTCAAATGAAATTCTGTTCAAGTTATACAAGGGGAGGGGGCAGCAAAGCAGTGGGATATAGTGGAAAGAAATTTGAATAAGAATTCAGGAAACACAGATTTCAGGACAGACACTCCCAGAAATAGCTTTGTTATTTTGGTGAAATTACTTGATCCTTCTATTCTACAGCTCCACATCAGTAAACTGAAAAGATGAAACTGGGTGAGCTATATGATTCTCTCAAGTCCTCAAGTTCTTTGATTCTAAGAGAAATGTCTAGGAGTATCTTCAAACCAACTTGGAACAGTTCATGAAAGTTGATGTTAAATTTTGAGTGAGAGAATTTACACATCAGAAATTACAAATGTTATAAATTACAGCTTGATTTATTATTTCAATGATGGCTTAGATGTAAAAATGATAAATAAAATGTTAATAATGCAGATTAAGGGAACCAAGATGGTGGAGTAGAAACAGCAAGTCCAAGGCACTCTCCCCCCAGATCACCTCCAAACTATGTAAAAGGGGACTCTGAACAACTTCTGGAGTCCCAGCACCAACAGAACAACACAGAGCAGCTAACCTTCCACTGAGGACAGCCCAGCAACCCTGCAGGAAGGACCAGCACAGCACTCTGGGAGCGGGGAGCACAGTGCGTGGAGAACCGAGCCCAGGTCTGCAAGAGCCACAGTATTAGCCCCAGGGTGGCCAGGCCAGCAGCCAGCTGGAGGGACCCCAGAACACCAGCTGCTGTGGCGATTCCAGAATTATCAACACAGACATGCCTAGGACAAAGTGAGAGGTTAGTGCCCTATGGACTTTGGGACCAGTATTTGGGGAACACGTCGGCTTCCTCCCCTAGGAGCTAGAAGCTGCTGAGAAGACACTCTATTTTGTAGTTTTCAGTGGAAGGTCCAGCTCCTGGCCTGCAAACTGTAGGGAGACCCAGCGATCAGTCCTAGGGGGTAATCACTCTTGCTTTAACGTCCCTGGATCTGGATTGTGGTCTGGGGTGTAGGTCCTGGGGTGGGTATCCAGCTTGCCAGAAATAGAAGTTGTGAAGACCCCACACATTCAGGATGAAAGTTCACCTGTTTGGTGGCAGAGTTCTACTGAAGGAACAAGCCCAAAAGTCAAGTAATTAAGTGGCAACATGCCAAGGCAAAGGAAACAAATTAAACAGAAAAATGCAACATTAGATTCTTATTTTGGGGGGGCAAAGAGGATTGAAGCATGGAAAAGGAAGAGGACTGTGAGGTCAGAAATCCAGCTCCAAAAGCCCCAAAGGAATATATGAGCAGGTTACAGGCCATAGAGGACCTTAAGAAGTACGTTAAAAATCAAATAAGAGAAGTGGAAGAAAAATTGGGAAGAAAAATGAGAAGGATGCAGGAAAAGTATGAAATGAGGGTCAACAGCCTGACTGAGGAAAACAACACCTTAAAAAATAGACTAACTCAAATGGCAAAGGAGGCCCAAAAGGGCAATGAGGAGAAGAATACCTTGAAAAGCTGATTTTGCCAGATGGAAAAAGAATCTCAAAAGCTCACTGAGGAGATTCATTCCTTCAGAGTTAGACTGGAGCAAATGGAAGCTAATGACTTTATGAAAAATCAAGATGCTATTAAGCAGATCCAAACAAATAAAAGAATAGAAGGCAATGTGAAATAACTCATGGGAAAAACCACTGACCTGGAAAATAGATCCAGGAGAAATAATTTAAAAATCATTGGACTACCTGAAAACCATGATCAAAGTAAGAACCTAGAAATCACCCTTCAAGAAATTCTCAAGGAAAATTGCCCTGATGTCTTAGATCCAGAGGGCAATATAGAGGTTGAAAGAATCCACAGACCACCTCCTGAAAAAGATCCCAAAAAGAAAACTCCCAGGAATATTATAGCCAGGTTCCAGAATCCCCAGATCAAGTAGAAAATACTACAAGCAGCCAGGAAGAAACAATTTCAATATTGTGGAAACACAATCAGAATAGCCCAGGACCTGGCAGCTTCTACACTGAAGGATTGAAGGGCATGGATATGTTATTCCAGAGGGCAAAAAAGCTGGGACTAAACCCAAGGGTCACCTACCCAGCAAAACTGAGTATTTTGTTTCAGGGGAAAATAGGGTCATTCAGTGGAACAGAGGACTTTCAAGCATTCTTGAGGAAAAAACCAGAGTTGAATGGAAAATTTGACAGCCTGACACAAGAAGGAAGAGATGCCTGGGAAGGTAATCAGGGAAAAGAAATCAAAAGGAACTTATCAAAGTTGAATTGTTTACATTCCTATATGAAAAAACTATAACGGTGACTGATGAAAGCTTTCTCAGTATGAAAATAATGGAAGAAGGTGGTGTGGTCATATGAATACATATGTGAATGTGAGTATATATGTTCACAGTTATACATGGGTAGAGGGCATAGGTTGAATTAGTTGGGAATGGATGATATGTAAGGGGTGAAGTTATGAGGTGAGAGAGGAAAGTGGCAAGAGGAGATGGGGAGAGACAGGGTAGGGTAAACTATCTCCTGTAGAAGAAGCAAGGGGAAGTGGCTGCAAGGGAGGGGAAGTATTCTTCAAATTCAATGAGAATGACATACATACTAAATGGGCTAGAATAGGGGGAAGTGGGATGAGAGGAGGGATGATGGATGGGAGGGCATTCTTGGGGGGAGGGGAAGTTGGAAGTACCCACTATAGAAGAGGGAGAGGATCAAGTAGGGAATGGACCAGATGGGGGGGTGGGATGAGTGGGAGGGAATTATAAGCAGCCTTGTACAATATATCTACTATGGTAATGTTTTGCATAGATAGACATGTACAACATATACTGAATTACTTATCTTCCCAGAGGGAATGGGTGACAAGGGAGGAAGGGAATGGATTTGAAATTTGAAGACTTAAAATTAAATGTTTCAAATATATATAAATACTATTATTAATACTCTTTTGCATGTAATTGTGAGATAAGATGTGCAGGTACTGGGGCATAGAGCTTCACTTTGCTCTAATGGAAAAATCGAAGGGGGTATGGGAGAAGATATGTGAGAAAACAGATTGGATGAAGTGATATCTTGCGGGACTGCTATTCTGGGATGGTGGGTAGGGGAAAAATGGGGAAAAAAATTGTAACTCAAAATCTGGAGGAAATGAATTATGTAAAACAGAAGTTAATAAAGCATTTGTTTAAAAAATAATGCAGATTAATTTTAAAAGTGTTCTGTGTGTAGGGGCGGAGTCAAGATGGTAGAGAAGAAACAGTACTTCCATTCAGCTCTGTCCCACACCACTTCAAAATTATTTAAAAGGGGGACTCTGAACGAACTCTGGAGCTCCAGAACCCACAAAATGACACAGAGAAGCTAACCTCCCACTGAGGACATTCCAGCAGCCCGGCAAGGAGCAGCCAGCACAGCATTCCGGGAGCCAAGTCCAGCACCAGGTGAGTCTGAGGTTTTAGCCCCAGGGTGGACTGATTATCAGCCGGCTGAAGGGACCCTAGAACAACAGCAGCCATGGATTTTCCAGAATTATCAACACATAGATGCCTAGGACTAAGTGAGAGGTCAGTGTCCTATGGACTTTGGGACTGGTTGGGAGAGCAGCAGCAAGAAGCTCCTGAAGAGCCAGCATGGCTTGTACCACATTGCCACATTGTAGCTTCAGTTCCTGGCCTGCAAACTGTAGGGAGATTGGACTATCAGTCTGGAGGGTAATCGCTCTTGCTTTACCCTTCTTGGATCTGGATAGTGGTCTGGGGTGGAGGTCTTGGACCAGCTTGCCAGAGTGTGTGGAGGCTTCACAGAGGTCACTCAACTAATCCCTCAGGAAGTTGAGAAAACTGCAGTATTTGGGACAGAAGCTCCCTGGTTGGTGGCAGAGTCCTACTGTGCCAACAAGCCCAAAAGTCAAGTAATTGAGTGGCAACATGCCTAGGCAAAGGAAATAAAATAAACAGAAAAATTCAACATTAGACTCCTATTTGGGGGGCAAAGAGGATCAAATCATGGAACAGGGGGAGGACTGTGAGGTCAGAAATCCTGCAATAAAAGCCCCAAATGAAAATACAACCTGGTTACAGGCCATATAGGACCTTAAGAAGCAGATAAGAGAAGTGGGGGGAAAATTGGGAAGAGAAATGAGAAAGATGCAAGAAAAGTATGAAATGAGTGTCAACAGCCTGACTGAGGAAAATAACACCTTAAAAAAATAGACTAACTCAAATGGCAAAAGAGGTGCAAAGAGGCAATGAGGAGAATACCTGAAAAAGCAAAACTTGCCAGATGGAAAAAGAATCTCAAAAGCTCACTGAGGAGAATCACTGCTTTCAGAATTAGACTGGAGCAAATGGAAGCTAGTTACTTTATGAGAAATCAAGATGCTGTTAAGCAGATCCAAACAAATGAAAGAATAGAAGGCAATGTGAAATATCTCATGGGAAAAACCACTGACCTGGAAAATATATCCAGGAGAGACAATCTAAAAATTATTGGACTACCTGAAAGCCATGACCAAAGAAAGAACCTAGGAATCATCCTTCAAGAAATTCTCAAGGAAAATTGTCCTGATTTTTTAGAACCTGAGGCCAAAATAGAAGTTGAAAGAATCCACCAATAACCTCCTGAAAAAGTTCCCAAAACAAAACCCCTAGGAATATTATAGCCAGGTTCCAGAATTGCCAAATCAAGTAGAGAATATTACAAGCAGCCAGGAAGAAACAATTTCAATATTGCTGAAACACAATCAGGATAGCACAGGATCTGGCAGCTTTTATACTGAGGGATCAAAGGGCTTGGAATATGATATTCCAGAGGGCAAGGAAGATGGGATTAAAACCAAGAATCACCTACCCAGCAAGACTGAGTATCATGTTTCAGGGGAAACTATGGTCATTCAGTGGAATAGAGGACTTTCAAGCATTCCTGAGGAAAAAAACCAGAATTGATTAGAAAATTTGACATTCAGATATAAGAAGCAAGAGATGCTTGAGAAGGTAAACAGGAGAAAGAAATCATTATGAACTTATCAAAGTTGAACTATTTATAATCCTACAGGGAAAAACGGTAACTGTAATTGATGAAACTTTTCTCAGTATGAAAATAGTTGAAGAAGGGTATATGGGCATATGACTACACCTGTGAATGTGTGTATATATGTTTTCAGGTAAACAAAGATAAAGGGCACAGGTCAAATAGGAAGGAATGATACTTAAAAGGTGAAATTAAGAGGTGAAAAATGAATATAATGAGAGGTGATGGGGAGAAACAGAATGAGGTGAACTATCTCATATAGAAGAAGCAAGGGAAAATGGTTACACAGGAGGGGAAGAACAGGAAGGCAAAAAGGTAAAACCTTATTCTCATTGAATTTGGATCAGGGAGAGAATGACATACATACTAAATAGGGTTTCTCACCCTAGAGGAGAGTAGGGGTGAAGGGGATGAGAGGGGGGAAAACGGAAGGGAGGGCAGGCTGGGAGGGGGTAGTTGGAAGCACCCACTTTTGAAAAAGGAGAGGACCAAAGTGGGGAGTGGACCAGGTGGGAAGTGGGATACAAGGGAGGGAAATATAGTCAGTCTTTTACAATATATCTACTATGGTAGTGTTTTGCATAGCTACACATGTACAGTATATACTGAGTTGCTTATCTTCTTTTTAGAATCACATTTTAAAAAATATATTAACACTATGATTAATACTATTTTGCATATAATTGGGAGATAAGATGTGCAGGCATTGGGGCACAAGGATTCAGCTCACTGTCGAAGTCAGTATAGGAGAAGAGATGGAAGAGAGCAGATTAGATAAGGAGATATCTGATAGTCCTGTGGGCCTCCTCTTCTGGGTTGGTGGGTAGTGGGAATAATGGGGAAAAATTATAACTCAAAAGCTGACAGAAATGAATGATATAAACCAGAAGTCAATAAAGCATTTGAAAAAAAATAAAAATGAAGTTAGAACCTAGGGGAAAAAAAGTGTTCTATATGTAATATTTTTCTGAAGAGCCAGTTAAATATTGATCAACATGCCCTAGAAATAACTCTACTTTAGGTTGGCAATATTAGGAATTAAAAGACTAACTCAAAGATCTAGAGCTAGATTGGAGAAAAGAGGGAGGTAAAACAGACCCATTTTGGAATCAAAAATAAATAAATAAATAGTCAGTTTTCACAAAGAAAGCTGCTATCAACAGGAAATAAGAGATTTTGAAGAGGTCAGCGTTCTATATTGTACCTCATCAGGTTGCTGTGAGGATCAACTTAGATAATATCTGTATAGCATCTGCCACAGTACCTGGCATATAGTAAATTACTAATAAGTGCATATTCCCACCAGCTTTTCCTACCTTTTCCTCTCCCATTGTGAAAATCCTTTTTTTCTTCTTGTTTTGTTGTGATTTCGTGTTATTCATTTTAATTTTATTTAAATTTCTTCTCTTTTTGTGATTAAGTTCATTAAAAGTTTGTCTTTCCTAAGTAAATTATCAGTCTTTTTCATAAAAACCTCTATATCATTAGTTTAGTTTACCATTTATATAAACATTTTGGTGTCTAATTTATCAGCAGTTATATTCTTAATAATGGGTGAAAAACAATCAGGACTCCCTTTAATGGTGGGGATAGTCAAGAATTTTTAATTCATTTTTGGTGAAATCCTGCTGCTCACATAAAAATAGGAATAAGCTAAGGAGTCATTACTGGGGAGTCTGACTTTCATAGAAGATTGTGAAAGAATGGAGAAGTAGAAGAGATTGGATAGAAGATTCATAACTTCCTATCTCTTGCCTGAAATGCAGATGTCTGTGGGATGGTATTAGAGATTTTTACCAGTGCCCAAAGTCTAGCAAAATCCTTCCAAACATTTTTTGTAACTTTAATATATTGGTTTGTTGTTGTTGTAAATTTCAAATTTTCTTTTTACCATCATAATTCCAAACCCTGTATCATCATTTTTTCTCCTACTAACCACTTCTCTGAATTTTTTTCTTAGATGAAGAATCGACCTTTGTTGACTTGACTTGCCAAAAGAAGCACTATAAAGATTATCTTAATCTGAGATCTTTGGATTAAGCTGAAAGAGAAACTAGATCAGTTTTTTATTTCTTTGTGTTTTTTTTCTTTTTAAAAATTATATTTATAGCTCAAAGGGCTATAAATAATTTCATATCCTTTGACCCAGCAATGCCACTTCTAGGGTTATATCCCAAAGAAATCATAGGAGAGGGAGGAAGACCCATATATACAAGAATATTTATAGCAGCTCTTTTCATGGATGCAAAGAATTGGAAATTAAAGGGGTGCCCATCAATTGGGGAATGGCTAAACATGTTGTGGTATATGCATGTAATGAAATACTATTGTGCTATAAGAAACAAGGAGCAGATGGACTTCGTATTTACCTGGAGAGGCTTATACAAACTGATGCTGAGTGAGAAGAGCAGAACCAGGAGAAATTTGTATACAATCACAGACACAACATATGTATGATGACCAACTATGACAGATTGGACTCTTCTCAGCAATGCAGTGACTTGTCAATCCCAAAAGACTCATCAAGGAAAGAGATGCCTACATCCAGAGAAATAACTAGAAAGAACTGAGTTTGAATCCTGATGGAAGCAAACTAACTGACCTTTTTCTTTCCATCGTTTGGTTTTATTTCCTCTTTACCATTTTTCATTCCATCTATTACAATACACCTTTGTAACCTTACTAATGTCTAATGTGAAAGTATTTGCAGATCCTATACTGGGACTATATATGCCATTGTGGGGGGGTGGGGAGAGGGAAGGAAGGGAAATTTGAAACTCAAGGAACTATGGAATTGAATCCTGTAAACTAAAAATAAACAAACAAATTAATAAAAAAATTATTTAGTATTTTGTTTTTCCCCATTTAGAGAAAATAAAAAACAATGTATAACCTTTCTTTTTAAATTTTTGAGTTCCAAATTCTCTCCCTTGCTTCTTCTCCAACACCCCCCCCCCCCATTGAGAAGGCAATATAGGTCATATATGTATAGTCATGCAAAACATATCCATATTAGTCATGTTGTGGATAAAATACATATACAACAATCTTCAAGAAAATTAAAGCTTAAAAAATTATGCTTTCATCTGTATTCAGATACCATCCATTCTTTTTCTTGGGATGGATAGCATTCGTCATCATAAATCTTTCAGAATTGTCTCGTGTCATTGTATTGCTGAGAAGAGCTAAGTCATTCACAGCTGATCATCTTACAATATCACTATTATTTTGTACAAAGTACTTTTCACTTTGCATCAGCCCATGCAAGTCCTTTCAGGTTTTTCTGAAAGCTGCTTGCTTAACCTTTCTTATAGTACAATAGTATTCCCTAATAATTACATACCAAAATTTGTTCAGCCATTCCCCAATTGATAAGCATCCCCTTAATTTCTAATTCTTTGTCCCCAGTAAAGAGGTGCTATAAACATTTTTGTAATGTAAGTCCTTTTCCTTTTTTTATATTTCTTTTGGGATACAGATCGACTAGTGGTATTTCTAGGTCAAAGGGTATGCATAGCCCTTTGGTCATAGTTCCAAATTGTTCTATAGAATGGTTCAATCAGTTCACCAATAGTGTATTAAGGTTTTATTTTTTTCACACATCCCTCCCAACATTTATCATTTACCTTTTCTCTCCTATTAGCTAATCTAATAGATATGAAGTACTACCTCAAAATAGGTTTAATTTGCATTTCTAAAGTCAATAGTGAGTTGTAGTATATTTTCATATAGCTATAGATAGCTTTGATTACTTCATCTAAAAGCTGTTCATATCTTTGGATCACTTATAAATTGGGGAATGGCTCTTATTTTAATAAATTCAAATTAGTTTTCTATATGTTTGGGAAATGAAGCCTTTATCAGAGAAATTTGCTTCAATTTTTTTACAGTAAGTATTGCTGTTCTCCCTAACCTCCATTTATTCTATTCTCTCTCTTTTTTTACCCTGCCCCTCCTCAAGTGTTTTGCTTCTGACTACCCCCCCCCCGCAATCTGCCCTCCCTTTTATCACCCCCCTTCTGTTATCCCTTGTCCCTCTTCTTTCCTCTAGAGTAAGATAGATTTCTATACTCCCATGTTATTCCATCATCGAACCAATTCTGATGAAAATAAGGTTCACTCACTCCCTCTCACCTTCCCCTTTTTCCCTCCCCTGCTAAAGCTTTTTCTTGCTTCTTTCATGTGAGATAACTTACCCTATTCCACCTCTCCCTTCTTTTTCTTCCAGTACTCTCTAACGCCTTAATTTTATTTTTTAGATAGCATCCCTTCATATTCAACTCATACTTCTGTCCTCTACTATGTTTACTCCTTCTAACTACCCTAATAATGAGAAAGGTCTTATGAGTTATAAATATCATCTTTCCATGTAGGAATATGAACAGTTTGAACTTATTTAGTACCTTATGTTTTCCCTTTCCTGTTTACCTTTTTGTGCTTCCCTTGATTCTTGTAATTGAAAGTAAAATTTCCTATCCAGCTCTGGTCTTTTCAAGAATGCTTGAAAGTACTAAATCTCATTGAATTTCCACTTTCCCCATGAAGGATTATACTCAGTTTTGCTGAGTAGGTAATTCTTGGCTGTAATACTACTTCCTTTGCCCTTGGGAATATCATATTTCAAGCCCTCTGGATCCCTTGACTTAGAAGGTGCTAAATCTTGTGTTATTCTGATTGAGTTTACATAACACTTGAATTGTTTCATTCTGGGGGCTTGTAATATATTCTCCTTAATCTGGGAATTCTGCAATTTGGCTATTATACTCCTGGGATTTTTCCTTTTAGGATCTTTTTCAGAAGGTGATTGGTGGATTCTTTTGACTTCTATTTTATCCTCTGGTTCTAGAATATCAGGGTAGTTTTCCTTGATAATTTCTTGAAAGATGATGTCCAGATTCTTTTTATCATGGCTTTCAGGTAGTCCAATAATTTTTTATAATTATCTCTCCTGGATCTATTTTCTGACCAGGTCAGTTGTTTTTCCAATGAGCCATTTTACAGTGTCTTTTTTTTTTTTATTCTTTTGGTTTTGTTTTATAATTTCTTGATTTCTTCCAGAGCCATTAGCTTCCATTTCCTCCATTCTAATTTTTAAGGAATTATTTATTTTATTCAGTGAGCTTTTGGGCCTCCATTTTTTCTTTTCTGCTTTTTATGGCATTCTTTTCCTCATTGGCTTTTTGGACCTTTTTTTTTCCATTTGGCCTAGTCTATTTTTTTAAGATGCAATATTTTTTAAGATTCAATGTTTTTTGGTTTCCTTTACCAAGCTATTGACTCTTTTTTCATGATTTTCTTGCATCACTCTCATTTCTCTTCCCATATTTTCTTCTACCTCTCTTAGCTTGATTTTTTTTTTTAAGTTTAAAAAGTGGATTTTATTACCGTGTGACTGTCGGGGTACATGGTCACCCAAATCAGACAGTGCTTTGGCACAGACATTGTGCTGGTTTTATAGAGGTTCCATAGCCAGGTTACATAAGCTGAAATTACAGTGATATAAGCTGAAACTACAGTGATTGGTCAGTATACATTTGAATTTCCTGCCAGCAAGAAACCCTAGGCTGGGACTCCCGCCCACAGATTAATCAAGGGAAATCAAGGGGTGGGGGTCCTGCCTTTTTACAGATCAATCAAGGGAAAGTGAGGGGTAGGGGTCCTGCCTGTTTACAGATCAATCAAGGGAGAGGAAGGTGGAGTTCTCTGCTTTACAAATCAATGAAGGAAAGGGAAGATTGAGTTACCTGCTTTACAAATCAATGAAGGGAAGGGCAAAGTGGAGTAGTGTCTAACATTCCCTACTCTTCCTTGTAGGTATGTCAAACCTTTGACATGGCAGGATTCACATCTAGGGGTCACATCTAGATTACCTAATTCTGTTCCTAAAGGATGGGGGGGGGGGTCCCTGATAACTAGCATTAATGGGGTTAACACTGCATTTGACAAATTGTAGAGAACAATTAATGAGATAGGGTCCTACAATTAGGGCTATGATCAGGAGGAGGAGAGGCTAATACCAATACTAATACCAAGGCTGATATCAATTTAGTGAGTTAGGGGGATATTCTGGGGAACAGGGACTGATACCCATTCTCAGAATTTTCCAGCTCCCTCTGTCTATTAGCAATATTCTGGCTTACCAACTTCAGACTCTCCCTCACCACTCCAGAGTTGTTTGCACAGAAGCAACAAGCCTCACCAAGGACTGAACACAGGCCACCCTGTTTAAGGTCAAGGCCTCTTCGGTTCTGAAGAACCACCTCTGCCAGAGAGTCCACCTGTCTTTCCAGGGCTGAGATGGACTGCTCTATCTGGGAGAGGTCAATATTTACCTGTGTACTTAAGGCCTGATAGTTGGCCTCCCCCTTAATCATCTTAGGTTGATTTTCAAAATCCTTTTGGAGCTCTTTCGTGGCATGAGATAAATTCATATTTTTCTTGGAGGGTTTGGATGTAGGAACTTTGATTGTTTTCTTCTTTTGAGTGTGTTTTTTGATCTTCCTTGTCACCACAGTAATTTTCTGTAGTCAGAGTCTCTGAATTTTTATAACATATTTATAGTATACATACATGTATTTTGACCTCTCTTCCATTCTATCTTTGCCTCTATCTTTATCTCTGTCTCTTTAAGTCTCTGTTTCTATCTCTGTCTTCCTGTCTGTCTTTCACTGTCTCCCTGCCTCATTTCTTTTTCTATCTTTCTGTGTCTCTCTCTTTCTATTCTATCTGTCTTGCTCAGTCTCTTTCTTCTTATTTCTCTTTCTTTCTAATATTAAATATTTGTAATAGAGTAGATAACTAGATTCAGAGTCAGGAAGACCTGGGTTCAGATCTTACCTCTGAGATGAACTGGCTCTGTAACACTGGCATCATTTAAACTCTGTCCACCCCAGACAACATTTACTTCTATGCAAAATAGGTATCAATTAGCATTGATAGAAGAATTTTTCTTACTGTGAGTTCTCTAAGTCAATGAAATCACAAAACTTATATATACATATATATCCATATTATCTACATAATTTATACATAAACATGTACACATGTGTACATATCTTTGCTTCTATATGCTAAGTAAACACATATACATTTATGTATAAATATGTACATACGTCTCCATATACAAGTTGAATTAAATTTGTTTTTTGGAATTTCCCAACAACTCTTGAGATAATGACAATGTCAAGGGTATATAAAAACAAAACCAGAAATGAGGAAATCACTGTTCAAATAAAGTCAAAATCTAGTGATAGGAAGTGGGTTAAAATTAGGGGCTTATGATTACTTAAAAAACCAAGATGAATAATATATGTTAGTCCCAGACTTGTTCAATGAAGATGGCAAAGAATGAATCCTTCCATGAGTGTTGTTTGTACTAGAAGCTATTTTTTTTTCCTCCTACCCAACATCTATAAAAGAAAACAACTCAGTGCTAACTCAGGGGAAAGGGCAATGCTACTTAACTAATCACTTCATGACATGTTCCTCTAGGATCTACCTTCCATATGTTAAAATGACTCATAATTGCTATTTATTTATATATTTCAATAGAATCTACTGCCCCCCCCACCAAAATAACTACATAAATACAAGAAGCCACCATAAGATGTGTGCCTTTCTTGCCAAACCAGTTCATGTTAATAAGCAGATATAGCTCATATCACATCATGAAGAATATGAGTACCCCATCAGGATTAGAACTAATAGCAAATATGCCAATCACTATTTCATTATTATTTGGCACTGATGATAATGTAAAAAAGAGGAGTTATCAATTTTGTGCATTCTAGATTGTCTATGACATTGATTTTGTAATTAATGATGAGTGAGCATCTTTGGAGGAGGACAGCAAAGAACAAGGTTTCATGAACAGAATAAACTGTTACAGAAGGCTAATAAATTTGATATACTAGAAAAATGCATGCCAGATAATACTACAAAGTATTACGCTTCAGTAATGGTCAAAGAGTCAGAGACTTGATGGCAATTCTCATCTGTATTAATCCTTTTACAGGTAAAATGTCACTGTTTCTACAAATAGGGTTTGTGAGAAAAGGAACTTTGCATGTATCATGATTTGTATCTGGCATCTTCAGATGTATTTTAACTTCTAAAATAGCTTTAATTGTGATTAAATAATTTCTTATTCTAATGAGCTAGGAAAATTGACATACAAAAAGGGAGAAAATATATTTTTAAAGACTCTAAAAATGTATGACTATTTACATGATTCTCTTTTCTCCACCTTGCACCTCTTCCTTCCTTCTTCTCTAGCTCCCACTCTCCCTTTCTTCCTTTGTCCTTCCTTTCCTTTCTTCCTCCCTTCTCTTCCTTTCCTTCTTTCTTTCGTGCCTTCCTTTTCTGCTTTGCTTCCTTCCTCTCTCTCGTTGTTCCTTTCCTTCCTTCCTCCTTTCCCTTCCTCCTTTCTTTCTCTCTCCTGTGTTCCATGAGAAAATTAGTTATATCTTGGAAAAGAAAGTATCAACCTTATAAGTCATAGGCTCAGTGGAAAATCTAACTTAATTTTACTGTGAGATTTTGGGAAACTCAGTGTTAACTGAATATTAGATCATACATTTATAGCCAAACCCAGATGCTTGTTTTTATTTTAAAGATTAGTTTTTGGCCCTAGATCAACTTTCAAGTTTTGTTTTGTTTTCAAATCCTCACTTGACTTGAAAAAATCGCTTGACAGCACAGGGAAAATAAAGTATATCCACATGACATGGGCATAGTCAAAGATTCATTACTTGGCACACTTACCAATTCATCTTCCTAATCAGTGGAATACTTAAGGGAAAATATCTGATAATGAAAAAAAGGAACAAAATATTCCAAACCTTTTTTTTTTATTTTGTTAGCATTGTTTTCTGGTGGGTGATTAGAATAAAAACAAAATCAATGAATGTAAGCATCTATCCTGTGCCTATACCTGGGTCAGGTACCCTAGAGGATAGAAAAGAAACATAGACTGAACAAAAAGTCCTTTGATATGCTACCAAATTATTTACTCTGTTCCCAGAACTTTGGTTTACCCATGTTCTTACAATCTTTTTCCATTTGAATATTCATAGAAACATACCATGAGAACTTTTACAACTTCTTTTTGGGGACACTGATATAAATAATCAGATAGAAATGATCACAAAGTGAATGACTCCTTGGGAAGTCCAGGCATAGAGGTGCCTGTGGTCATGCCATAGCCAAACTTCACCCAATATATTATTATTATTAACAAATGCACAATGGTTTCAAATTTTGCCAGGTTTATGTGCCAACTTGTCATCTTCTTAAATGACTCACTTTTCTAATTTGTAAAATGGAGTAGAGAAAGATAAATTCTAACATTCCTTCTAACTTTAAAGCCAATGAGTCCTCTGGTGTCCCCCTTGTAGAAGATATGAATGTCAAAGAAGCTTACAATCTAATTGAGGATATGAGACTTCCTTATGACAAACCATTAGAGACAGCACAAAAATGAATGTAGCCAATTGTCAATAGAACTCATTTATATATATATATATATGTATGTATATTATTAAATTCTGTTATACTTCCTCCCCTCTCCAACAATTATATACATTAAAAAGTAATGAATGAAGCTAATTAGGCAAGGGATTGCCCAGTGTCTCACTACTCAAAACAGAAGATGTCAGATTTGCAATTAGGAAACCTGGGTTTGAATCCCAAACATAATAACATACTGGCAATGTTATTGTAAGCAAGTGACCTAGATTTTCAGAGTTCAACTTTACTCATTTGTTAAATTAGTGTAATAATGGTTTACTACCACATGCAAAGACTGTTGAGATTAAAGTGTTTTTCAATTCCTAAATTGTTATGAATTCTGAGTTTTTCTTGGTACATTTTTTTAAGCTAGATGAAACTTTGATTTCATCAAGGAACTCCTGATGAGTAACACTCTTTCTCATGAGTCATTAGCACCTTCTCTGCATCTTATAATCTTAGAAAGTTACCTGGTCCACTATAATGGCAAGCAAATACTTACTTGAAGCCTTATTTCAGCTATCTAATTATTTATCAACTTGTCTCAGTTCAAGTTTCTTTTGAGCCTTGACTGTAATTATAACAATTCTTTGTTAAGAAACAGAACCTGTGAACCCCACAGTGGGAGGAACTTGCTGATGCAACAGGGAGGAACTCATAACCATATATAAAAAAAAGCCCAAGCTGGGAAAGAGCAGAACTGAGAAGGGAACTCTTGTGGTGGCAGAGTTGAGAAGGAGAAAACTTGTGGTATCCCTTCATTCTGTTTGTCTGTTCTGTCTGTATTGAATTTTGTTTGTAATACTTTGTACACAAACCCTGGGACCTTAATGGAAGCCCTGAAAGAGGATTTTCTGGTTGTCTGTTTATAGAAGTCCTGGAGGAGGGTTTTGGAGGTCCTGGGACTTTATTGATGATTTGTGTTGACCTCTTGGACCTTGTTTGTGGGTCTGTGTTGATTTCTATGCTGATGATTTTTGCTGATCTCTTGGACTGTGTTTGTGGGTCTCTGTTGATTTCATAAGCAGATAGTGAATTGATGATGGTGCCGGCAATGTGGATGAATGTTGTTTTGGCTCTGTTAAGCTTTGTCTTCCTAGAAACAGAAACTGTGAAGGACTTGAGATGGACTGGACACTGTGACCTTCAATATAGAACTAGACAAGGAACTGGATGAAGAGCTAAGAGCTGCCTACCTTTGAATCCACTTGACAGTTGGGTAAATTCAGGTAAAAACTGGGATCATGGAAGAGGAATTATGAAATCTGAGAGCCATGCTTGAGTCAAGATAAAAAGACCTTTCCTTGGGTACATAGTGCTGACTGAGAAGATCATGATTCAATGTGACCTAGGGGTGGAGAACTTTGACCTTTGTACATCATGTCCCTTAATGAGGCTTGCTCCTTAAGGATGTTGAGTCAAATAATTACTGAATGATATCTTTTGTTTAAGACTATGTGGCCGCTTTGGTGAAAACTATGTGGCCACTTTAGTGATAAGTTGTTATGTTTAACATTGTGAATGCTGTACTTTTGTTTCTGTGAATGTTTTGTCTTAGTTTATTATTGATTATATTCTATTGATTATAATCAATAGAATAAATAGAAAGTTCACTCTACTATGTGATCAGAACCTTAGAGCTCTCCACAGCAGCAGTCTTCTGGAAAGCTGTTTATGCTTGGCTTTACATCCACTGAGAGATTAAGTGAATTGACAAGGATTACACAGGCTGTATCAGAGGTGAGATGTGAGGTGAGATGCCCAGGATGTATTAGAGGGTAGAAGTGAACCTGGGTTTTTCTGATTCCAAGGCTACCTTTCTATGAATGGTGTCATACTTTGTATTGGTACTGTTTAGAACATTAACCTTCATTTTTTATAGTAACTAAACTACTGGATCTTGGGAGGATAACAACTATAGTTTACTTAGATTTTATGGAAGCATTTGATAAAAGTCTTATGTTATCATTATTCAATGATAATAAATAAATGAATGGGTGGATGGATGCTATGATCGTAACCCCAGCTAACCTTGTTTGCTGTTGCCTTTCTAACCAGAGAAAATGCCCAGATGTACTTAATGGCATACCTCTGGAATACTTGTGTAACAATTCCAGCTCTGGAATATCTGTGCTTTCTTGATGGTGAATACCTTTCACTATGTGTCTATGTCTTGACAGGCTCTATGTATGCATGACTTATATCTCATTCATTCAATTACCATCTTCCTGGCTGCCACATTCTCTGCCCCCTCAACTTTCTTTTCATTTCTAAAATCAAAATCAAATGAATATTGCTATCAAAAATACATTTTACTAGTCCACCTGAGAAATATGTGGTTACATAATGGTTAACCTGAAAAAATATAGAATTTTGAGCTGGAGACCATTTAATTCATACTCATTGCATATAGATGAGGAAACTGAGCCTTAGACATGTAAAATAATGATACCAAAGTGATATAGATAAGATGAGTCAAACCATACCTGCTATATGTTGAGATAGTGTTTGTGGATACAAATATCTGAGTGAGATATTCCTTACCCTCAAATAACATGTATATTTCTAAATGTAGCTGTAGGAAGTAGGATTTGACCTCAAGTATCCTGACTGGTGATAGTGGATAGAGTGCCAGGACTACAGTCAGGAAGACTCTTCTTCCTGAGTTCAAATCTGGCTTCAGATACTTACTAGATGAGTGACCCTGGGTATGTCACTTAACCCTGCTTGCCTCAGCTTTCTTATCTGTAAAATGAGCCATAGAAGAAAATGATAAACCACTCTAGTATCTTTGCCAAGAAAACTTCAAATGGAGTCATGAAGAGTTGGACATGAATGAACAACAACACCCTTACTCCAAAATTCAATGCTCCTATTATAGTCCACAAATTCACTATAAGTTAACAGTGTGATACAACAGCCAAAAACAACAACAACAACAAAAACAGCAACTTATTATCATCTTAAATTGCATTGAGAAGTACATAATTCCCTGGATTTAGGAAATAACTGTCCCACTGAAATCTGACCTGATTAGACAACATCTGGCATATTGTGTTTATTTGTGAGTGCTACATTGTAGGTAGGGCACTGATAAACAACAACCTCCAGAGTATGGAAGCCAGGATAATGATGAGTATTGAGGTCATGTCTTAGGAAGATCATTTAAAGGATCTGAGGGTACTAAGACTGGAGAACAGAAGAATGGGGATGAAGAAAGGGTATACTAGTCCAAGGATCGTAGAGCTTACTGGCATCTCTGAGACTCATAGTTTCCTTGTGTCACATGCACAATCCTCTTCTCTCTTGAAAACTTCCATAGTCCATACCTGTTCTCTCTATTTGAATCAGTTAGCAACACTTTCCCCATCCTAACCCTAATTTACACCCATATTAGACCTGATATTTTCCATCTACTGGCATTATAAATCCATCAAATTCACCTATATAAAAACACCACCTATTGAGCTTGTGACCTATGATTGCCACTATAATCTGCCCTGTTGTGGAAAGGATGGGAAGTCAGAGGTCCCACACATCAATTTGAAGTAATGACAGTTGTGGGCAAGCCTCAGGAAGCCAAATCTGATGGCCACCTCTTTGAAGAGTTGTTACTGACTTTTCTTCCCTCTCCTGTTGATAACTAAAATCATCACATCCCAAGGTTCCAGCAATATCTGTGGTTCTATGCTCTTGCCAGTAGTTTCATCTTTGACCTTAATTCCCACCACCCACTTTGCCTTAGTTAAAATAAGCCATAACAAACATCAATGTTTTGCACATTACCATAATGTCTGTGCTTTTGTGTAACCCCTTCTAAAATATCTAAAAAAGATAGTATTAATGATAAGGATCAGAAGGCATGAAAGTTGTGCTCACTTATCTGAAGGAAAAGTATTGAATTTGTTTTGTTCTATGCTAAATAGTGAATGTGGTGGGAAACTAGATATAGGCTGGATATAAGGGAAAAGCTTCCTAACAACTGAAGATATATAAAAGAGGAATAGCTACCTAATAAGTTCTTACCCACTTTCAGTCTTAAAACAAAGGCTGGATGGAAAGTTATACAAAGGACTCTTTATGGGGGAAGGGGAGAGCTTACTAGAGGTCTTCTGAGCTCCTTTCCACCTCAGAGATTCCATAATTCTGTTGTATCTCATTTAGTCAGTGAGTGATGTAAAAGAGAAATCTCCAAGGGAGAGTCTAATCTTGAACCCTGTGATTCAGTGTTTTAATTTCATAAAGGTGAGATTTCATCTATTCACCAGATGCTCAAAATAAAAATATGAAATTCAGCCTCCTTAAAAATAAGAAATCAACCAAAGAGTTATTACTTTCAGAAACTGTGGATAGAAAGACAACTTATATTTGGAAACCTACTCTGAACTCGATGACTTACAAAGCACTTCATTTTTCTCCAGAACTATTTATCTGAATGCGTGTGAAATTCAGGGCTGTCGTTATTAAAAGTACTAGATTCTATCATCCAGGTTAAATGGGGAACATTATCTTGCTCTTTTCTCATATCTCTCTCAAAACAATCAGCAGAAAGATATCAGATTTAATTAAGGCAAGTAGTAACTATGAGTCTCCCAATAAATTAAAAATAAATTAAAAAGTAAAAAAGTCATATCCCATCTGGCATCATAAAAATTTTCATATCTATTATTTTCCTAAAACAAAACAAAAAATGGCTTCAGCATACAAAATGACAACATTGTATTTTTATGTATTTTATATTTTTAATGTTACTATAATTGTGACATTTTATTTGCACTAGTGATGGAGAAAACTATTCTTGGAATTGACACTCCCCATTATTGATTACTCAGCAAAAAGGGGTGTGGGGCCAATGGTTGAATGGCCAGTGGTGACATGGCCAGTGACTGAGTTAAACTTCCATACCTAGGGGTCCAGGGGAACCTTCTAGATAGTTTGCAGGGGGTATAAAAGATTACTCAAGAGGAGAGTAACATGAATACTTCAATGGATAAGTGACCTCAGCATTGAGGGCATCCATTCCACTAGGGCAAACCACACCTAGTCCACATTTTCAGATCCCAAATGAATCAGGCTAACTTCTTCCTATAAATCTTCCATAAATGATATCCTCAATGTAGTAGAGGCCTTCTACCATTTAGATACTATTGTTAACCCTTTGTTTTCAAAGCAGACCAATGACATCACAGAATGATATCTTTATTTGCATATAAATTAGTTTTAGATGAGACAGAGATTGTTAACTTCATTTGGTAGATCTACATTTTCATCTTGTTTGCAGAACAAAACACTATAGAATAAAATTCATATTAGTAACATAGCTAAATGTATAGATGGTCTTCCATGTCTGGAATGGATTTCAACTTTGGATTTACCTTTGGAGACTCTGGGTCCTATCAAGACACAGCTCATGTTACTTAAGATGTTGATACTTTTTCCTTTAATAATTACTTGGTATGATTTTGCAAATATATAGCAATTAATCAGTCAAAACACCAAGTTTATGCCAGATGGGTACTGATGGTACAAAGACATAAAGAAAACAGTCACTGCCCTAAAGGAGCTTATAAATTGCATCTATTGAGGAAGACAATAGGTAAATATATAAGTATATACATATACAACCTATATATATAAAATCAATATAAACAGGGGCGGCTAGGTGGCGCAGTGAGTAAGAATGCCGGCCTCGGAGTTGGGATGACCCGGGATCGAAACCAGCCTCAGAAAATGAGCACCCACACATAAATAATGACTAGCCGTGTAACCTTGAGCAAGTTACTTAACCCCAATTGCTTTAAAAAATATATAAACACAAAACAAAATAGATATAAAATAATTTCGGGGACTAGGGCATAACAGCTAGTTGGAGTGACAAAAGCCTCAGCCATTGGCATTTGTCTTTACCTGCCCCTAGTATAATGCAAATTACCCTAAGCAAGAATGCCTTTTTATCCTCAGTACCCAGGATAGTGCCATTTTAGTGGGAGTGATTGTGGTGAGAGGTGAGGGTGGGATAAGGTTTTGGGCTTGTGATTTCATTGGGACTCCCAATGTGGAGATCAGTTATATAATACATATTAGCAACTTGTTGTAGCAGCAATCACCCCAGCATCCCCAGAGTGGCTGCCAACACAGGTTCTTAGATCTGCTTTTGTAAAGGAAAGCAACTCAAAATCAGTTAACAAGCTCACTTTAATCAAATAAACATATATTACCTAGCTCAGGGGGAAAAGTTCAGCACCCCGAACTTCAGAGTATACTACAGATCAAATAGACAGGCTTCCAAACTGTCCAACCATTATATCAATACCAAATCACAGTTACCAGAGAGGGAAGCATCAACATCTGGGTTTTCAAAGCTGGGGGGGGTGGGGTTCTCAATGGCTGCCCAGAGTCTCATCTGGTCAAATCACACAACACTTTTCAAAGTGAGCCCCAAAGCAAAGCCTCTCATCAGGGTTTATATAGCCTTCTCCTGGCTCAGAGGATGTACTAACCCAATCACAAAGTATCAAGGTGTGGGCTTTCCTGAAAAACAAGCCTCCCACCACAGACTCCAGGTGCCCTTAAGCTAGGGGCAGGGAAGATCTTTAAATTTGCATTTCCATTACACTTGTTTGTAATTTATAGTCTTCAGAAGTTGCCTGAAAAACTGAGACATTAAGCTAACAGTCATTAAGCTAATTTGTGATAGAGATGGATCTTTAGATTTGATATTTAGAAGACTAGAGTTCAAATCTCACTTTAGACATTTACTACTTATGTAACCCTGGGAAAGTCACTTAACTTTTCTCAACATTTTGTTCATCTGTAGGATGGGGAGTAATAGCATCTACTATATAGGGCTGTTGTGAGCACCAAATGAGATGTTATAATACATGTATAGGGCTTTGCAAATTATAAAGCACTATGAAAATATTATGATGATGATAAATTGACCGGTGGAGAGATGGTGATTTTGATAAGCAGATATAGATAGATAGATAGATAGATAGATAGATAGATAGATAGATACAATGTACCAAGGTCTTTGCTAAGTGCCAGTGATACAAATATAAAACAAGCTGGCCCTGAATCTCAAAACCATATATTCTAATATAGGAAGACAAAATATGAAAGGGAGATGAAAACCTTGGTAATGGGGCTCCAGAAGTGAGGTAGCTGGTGTGAAAATGAAGCAGTAACTAAAGTGAGTGGATCTGGAGTGAAGTGAGCTGCTTGGTTGGGGCCACTTGAGAAATGCAGTTTCAGCAAGGACTCACCAGTTAGCAGAATGGCCTCAATATGGAGTCATCCTGAGGTGGACAAGGTAACCTGGCAGGTGATGGAGCAGCCTGGAGAATGAGTGAATGGAAGAGTGAAGGGAAATAATGATAACTCTTCACATTACTATTACTATAAAGAATATTGATAGGAACTAGAACTGTGATATTATTGGTTATAAGGAACACTCAGATGAAGACATTTCTTCTACCAATTCAGATGGGAATCTTCTCTGCAACTTAGATTCTCAGAGAATTGCCTGGATCACTGAGATGTCAAGTGACTTACCTAGGGTCATAGAGCCTATGGTATCAGCAATGGGACTGACCTCAGGTCTTCTCTGGCTCCAAGGCTGCTCCATATCTTTTTATCCTCTACTACAAACTGCCTCTCATTGTGGTTGTGGCTGTTCTTCTAATATTCTTCATCATTCCTATTATCCTCACCCTCATTATAGTTATTCTTATTATTATTCCTATTATTATTTAAATCTTTCTGATTCTGAAACAAACCCTCTTTGTACATCCTAAGTGCTCAGTAAATGTTAATTTCATTGAATAGAATTAGTTTTAATTCAGTGATGTTTGTTCCAGATGCTCTGTGTCTCAGCATCCTCAGAGGGAAGCTTATTCCTTTTAACCACCCCGGATAGACCCAGAGGGCCCAGTAATCTACATGGAAGCATTTTTGGGTGGATTATCTGCTCTTAAACCTGTTTCCCTGAAGCACTGTATCTGCCTATCATCAACTCAATCAAAATTTTGCATGGCAGCCCTCTTGTAGGCTCCTTCTTTAAGATACCTAGCGGATTAGATCCCTGTAGTTTTCATGTATACCTGGCTTTTAAATGACGTGAATAATTTTCTTCTTTGCCCTTAGAGAAGGAGATGCTACCAAATGGTCTGAGGTACCATACGTTAGGTACCAATAAAAACATTTCAAAGTGTATAACACCAAAGAGTTCTGGAATAAGGAGGATGGAGGAGTTAAATGGCTTTAGGCTTCATATTAGGTTGAATATTGATGGAATAGATCCAGAAAGGAATTAAATCCAAATGTTTCCTGGTTTCATAAGTTCTAATAACTTCATACTTCCTCCACTTCATCTTGGCTCCAGTTTTCACTTTAAAATGAGTCATCCTTTGAAACACTGAACATATTTATGGCATGTTTCCATTTCCTAACACATGTTTCAGACTGATATGTGACAGTAGGTACTAGACAGGGAGGGAGATAATGGGAGGCAAATTTTAGTTTTAGATACAACATAGAAATTTAAAATCAGGAAGGAAATAAGCTTATATCTTGCCAACCACTGAAAGAAATTCTACTCTCTGACTTGAAAGGACATAATAATGAAGTTTAAAATAATCATATTTAATATGTTCCCATTTTTACACTGGAAAATGATCAGACTAGAATAGTTACAGACCTAATAAAATCTCATAAAGCAACCCATTACACCAGGTATGCTTTATGTGCAAAATTTGCCCAGACAAAACAACCTCAATTAAATAGAGGAAAAGCTTTCGTGTAAGATGAGTTGTGAGGCCAGTGTTTTAATTTAAAAACACAATTTAAAAAGTGGTTATTCCTTGTAGTCTTTTCATCTCCTTTATTTCTGGGAAAAGTAAACTTCTACCCTCTATTAGTCAATCAATCAACATGCTTTAAATAAGAATCCTTCAATCAAAGTCATTACATTAGGTATTGGAAATATGAACATAAACCAGGTTTCTAGCCAGGCCTAAAGCATTTTCACAAACCCCCCTAAAAGACAGAGAATGTTGATGTGATGTTGTATACCTATATGAAGGGCAGAGATGCTGTAAGAATTTTTAAGAAGAGACACATTTTTCCTTCTTTGAGAGTAACACATGCTTATGGAATTGAAAAGAGAGTTCCCTATATTAGCTATGGAATCTCAACCAGAACCTACTATCCATCTGCAAAATGACTGAAGGGAATTGATTTGGTTTCCAGGAAAACTGGGTTTCCCAAGAGCAATTCATGATTTGTGTGATATATCCTTCAGACTAACAGAAGTTTTCAAATTCTACCTGGATCAGAGTCCAGCACTTTAAATATACCACCGACTACAAGAGGTCCCTGACTACAAGAAAAGGAAATTAATGTGCTTACAAAATAACAACAGCGACAACAACAACAACAAATGGCCCCAAGACGGGTTTCATAAAGGAGAATGATTATATTCTGAACACATTTGACTCACTACACTGTAGAACCATAGAAATGGATCTTCCCTCTCAAATTAAATATTATAGTAGAACTGTTAACTCATTTAGACAGTCTTTATTTCCCTGGGATGAATCTGCCAAACAGTAAAATTTAAATGGGAAAAAAAAAGAAAAAAATCTTCATGTTGCTCGTTTTCGTGCTTTAAATATCGCCAAATGCTACAAATGCTGCAAAATCTGTTTGGGACATAGTCATAAGAACAACAAAATACTGATTGGATGTGCCAATCACATTCTCTTTAAGAATTTTTTTTTTTTCCCTTCAGTGAGAATATTCTTCTTTACACTGGGATGCTCTTCCTCAACCTCTCCAATGCTGAGCAGAGACTGCTCGTTTCTTTCTTTTCCCCTCATGTGGAGAACACAACTCCTTCTGTCCTTGCCTTTGTCTTTTGAAAACACAAGGTATTTTTCTTTTGACAGGTTCTTGGCCTATAAAGACAGGGAGACTCTTGCCAAAAGTCAAATCTTAATCCAAGGCAGGTGACAAGAATAGACAACTTGCCTTCATATTTTCAGATTATAACTCACAAACCCCTGCCTCCCCATTGCTTAGTCACTGCTCTGGGCTTCTAAGGATTCCATTGACCAACATGACTATTATCATATTTTGAATATACAGGTGTAATGTGAGAGAAAGTGTGAAGGAAGAAGGATAATCCTATGGAAATCAAGCTAGGTTCAGAGTCTAAGAAACTGGCTTTAAGTCTCAGCTCTGCTGCTTAATCTCTGTGGCATATCATTAAACCACCCTGGTCTTCCTCATCTGTAAAATAAGGGCATCACACTAGATGGCCTGCAAAATCTACTTGGGGCATCAATATATGATTTTATGATTATAAATAAGGAATGCATCAATTTCTGGCCAGAGGAGGAATGCACTATTTCATTTTTCTGAGCAAACAATCATTTTGGTAAAAAGAAGATAACATAATCATATTCTTCCTTTACAAAGTTCAAATGGTACATATACATATATGTACCATATACATACATGTATGTCTATATAATATATATGACATACAAGTTTCATGGGTTTTTTTTTTTGCTTTTTTGGATTTTTGTTTGTTTTTTGCTTTTTGGAGGGCAATTAAGATTAAGTGACTTGCCCAAGGTCACACAGCTAAGTTTTTGTGTTTAAGTGTCTAGGCCAGATTTGAACTCAGGTCCTCCTGACTCTAGGGCTGTTGCTCTGCTGCACTACGCCACCTAGCCACCCCGACATACAAGTTTCAATATGCAAGTCTATTGTGTATTTATCCATATTATTAATAAACATATAAAATAATATAAGATCAAGCAGAGATCCCCAGAGCATTCTCCTGAAGATAAAGGGCCACACTTGAGGACCTAGAGAGTCACATGTGGCCTCAAGGCAACAGGTTCCCTATTCCTGGGACAGACCCTGATGGTTCATCTAACAAAGAGGTCTCTAATAAAGGACTCTGGGAACCTTTGTTTGACCCTATGCTGCTTAACATGTTTATCAACATCCTAAATAAAGGCTTAGTGGTTATACTTATCAAATTTGCATATGACTTCCCTTTACACTCCCTCCTTTCCAGTGTTATTGCTCTATTGGATTTTCTTGTGCCTCCCTACACACAACAAGCTGTGTTCAAAGTCCAGGACCATTTCCCCACTGCAATTAAAGGAAAAAGTAAACTAGAGGACATCTGCAGTGTTTCTTCCATCTCTAAAAGCCTTTTCTTCTGTGAGAATAGAATTTAGGCATGGCTGCCCAGAATTACCTCCATGCCACAGTGAGGCAACAGGGGAGGACTTTAGAAGAAAGATACTTTGCAAACTAGGGCAATATTATTCCTGGGTTGCATGGTATACTGGGAAAAGCTCTGAACTGGGAAGCCAAAGATCCAGATTCCCCCTCAGACTCTGCAAACTGATAGCTTTACACTTAAGTTTCTTCTACTGGATCTGCATCCATGTTATCCCAACTATCCATAGGTAACCTCTTAAAAAAAGAAACTGAGAAGGCTTTCTGGTCAAAGAAACCAACCTTGATTAAGAGAAATGAAGGTGGGGTCTACAGTCCACCACTATGGTCTGAGACTTCGAGTTACAGAATTCAAAGTTATTTATATGTCTCTTGTTTCACATGTGGTGCAATGAAGTCCTCTAGAGACTGATCCATGAAAGACTGCATTTTGCAGGTCACTATTCCTTAACTTTGTGACATCTTAACCTTGTACTTTTTGTGATGTCTCAATTAACCCTTTAATATCTCAATTGGCCCTTTACAAAACTATCTTACTTCATCATTTTAATATGAACATGAATTTATAGGTATGGTTATTATTTTCACATACTTAAGATGCATACTATATAATGATTTAGTTATACTTTGAAGGTTAGCTAACAGATATTTCCCTGGGACTACAGCATAGTTTATTTGCACACAGGTTTTTTTGCCCAGGATTATGTTTTTAACTATAAATTACACTGTTATTTCTTATTCTTCTGATTATAGCTGATAAAAGATTAGCAAGGTAAAAGAGTAAAGCATTCAAGGCATTGATTATTGATCTTTTTCCTTTCACTTCTAAGATTCTTTTTGGTTCCCTAGACTATCTCACTTGCTAATGTCATCCGTTCCCATGTGATTAATTATTATCACTATGTAGATGTTTCTTAGATCTCTGTATCCAGCTCTAGTCTCTCTCCTGAGCCATAGTCCTGGATCACTATAGCAGCAAGCACCCTAGAATACCCAGGATGACTTCTAGCACAGACTCTTTGATCTTTTCTAAAAGAAAGCAATCCAAAAAGGGTTAACAATCTTACTTTAATCAAACACATATCATTCACTTAATTCAGGGCAAAAAGTCAACACCCTGAACTTCATAAAATACAAGCAGACAAAAAAATAAAGACAGAAAAAATAACACAGTTCAACAGACCAACAGACTAACAGACAGGGCTTCTACCTGTCTGACTAATGTATACATACAGTGCTAGTTACCAGAGAGAGGAGCATCAGCATCTGGGTTTTCAAAGCCAGGGGGTTCAACAGCTGCCCAGAGCCTCATCTGGCCAAATCACACAACTCTTCCCACAAGTGAGCCCCAAAGCAAAACCTTACCTCAGGGAAAGTATATAGCCTTCTCCAGGGTCAGATAACATCACAACCTTAAAGGTCTACTACATAATTACAAAATAACAAGGTATAGACCTTCTTGAAAAACAAGCCTCCTCTAAGCAAGCTTCTCTCGTTAGGTTTCAATTGAGGCCCATTAAGTGGCCGGGAAGATCTTACAATTCCCTAGGTCTATTAAGGATCAGGGAAATTCCCTTATCATTATAATCACCAACCACATTTTGGATATCAAGACCTGGTCATCTAACAGGCATTTTTAGCCTCAACATGTAAAAAAAACAAAAACAAACCCTCATTTCACCCCAAGTCTTTCATTCTTCCAAATTCTCTTATTATGGTAAAAGGTACCACCATCCTCCTAATCAGCCACGTTTGCAACCATTGTATCATTCGCAATTCCTCATTCTCATTCACTCCACATATCCAAATCATTGCCAAATCTTCTAATTTATACCTTCAAAACATTCTTCCTTCACTTCCCCTTCTCTAGATTTACAAAGCCACAACCTTAGTTCAAGTTCTCATCACCTTTCTCCTGGACTATTGCAATAGCCTTCTAACTGAACTCCTTGCCTAATGTCTCTCTGTAATGTAGTCTATTTTCTACTGCCAAAGTAATTTTTCTAGAGTCTAAGTCTGATCACGACATCCCCCTGCTTAATAAGCTTGCTGTTACATTATGGATCAAAATAAAAACTCGTTTATATGATAAAGCTCATTATAACTTCGATCCTTTCAACTTTTTCAACCTTCTTATACCTTCTCTCTTCAACACACTGCATTCCAACACAGAAGATTTGCTTGCAATTCCTCAAATACAACTCTCATTTCAGGTTTGTCTTTGGACTGGCTATCCCCAGTCTGGAATGCACTATACACTCATCTCCACCTCCTTCTTTTCCTGGTTTTCTCTGAGAATAAGCTCAAATCTCATTTTCAGGAAATCTTTCTTCATAGCCCCAACTGCTAATGCTTTCCTCTCTCAGACTGCCTTTTAACTATGAAGTATACATTTTCTATGTAACTAGATGATTCTATATTATCTTCCCCCATAAAAATGTGAACTTCTTGAATTTAAGGATTGTGCATTTTCTTTTCTCCATATCCCCAGGATTTATCACATAATAAACATATAATAAATGCTTATTGACATTACTCTTGCACAAATAATTTATCTTTTCTGAGCCACCCACAAAATAGTTGTGAAAATGGATATCCACTTATCTCAGTGGATTCCTTGACAGTCAAATTAGATAACAGAATTAAAGTGCTATGTAATCCATAAAGATCTATATAAATTATTGTTATTGTTGTATTTTGATGTTTGTTTTTCTATTCTATTCCATGATCTCATTTAATTTCATGGTCAATAACGGAATAATCTCTTATTTCTGTAACTATTTGACTTCAAGTAGAGTCACAAAATCTCCCACCAACAAGATCAAGGAAATCTTAAGCCAAGGTTGCCAGCTTATATAGCAGAAATAAAGGATGAATGGATTATAGCTTTAGTGTTGGAAGGGAATGCAGGGGCCATCTTATCCAATTCATTCATTTTACAGATGAAAGAGCCAAGACCCAGGGAGTTTACATGATCTGTCCAAGGTTATCCAGGGGGTGTTAGTGAAGGATTTGAGCCCAGTTCCTCCTGATTCAGAGCCAGTTGCTTCTAAACACCAATATGTTGTCCAAAAATGGTTGCCTCTGAAAGGCAGCATTTAATAGGTCTCTTCAGAAGGAAAGGGTGTGGCAGATGGATCAAATCCACCAGGCTTCACACTTGCCTTTCCTCTTCCTAAGAGGGATGGTCCAGATGGTTTGTAATAATGTTCAGTAGGGATGCTCTTGACAGGGGGTAATTAAATTTATTTTGAAAAATAAAACCTTGAAGTAAATAGAGACGTGAAGTTTTGATGAAGCAAGAAGGTAGGACTCTAGGGTTCAAAACCAAAGGTTTCAGAAAATCTCTTTGGAAAGTCTCACATTGTTTCGATGGGATAATAGAATTTCATCATGCAACACCAAGGTTCCACTGCTTTTCCAGTTAAGTATTCCCAGATAGTGTTCTTATATTGCAGTTGGTGGCTCAATGGATAGAGTGCCAGGTCTAGAGTCATATCCCAAAATTCAAATCTGGTCACAGGCACTTACTAACTGTATATTCCCGGACAAGTCATTTAACCCTATCTGCCTCAGTTCTCTTGTTTGTAAAATTATCTACAGGAGGAAATGACAAAACACTCCAGCATCTTTACCAAGAAAACCCCAAATGGAGTCATGAAGAATTATGTACAACTAAACAAAATAACTCAATAACAATATAGCTTACTAGTATTTCTCAACAGCTGATAAATACTATACAATAGGTTTTCTATTGCATTGCCTTTGACCCAAACACTCTTTTCAAGATTTCTTCCCATCATCCATCTTTTTATAAAAATATTCCCAGATGTGTCTAATAAACACAGATAGTGAATAATGCTGGTCTATATCTCTAAGAAATGTACACAAAGCTATTGACTCATAATAACAGGTTCTCAAGATCCCAGTTTTAAAATATCAAGGATGCAAAGATAAAGGTTTATGTCCAGTGTCTTGGTGAGATCCACAATGAAATCCATGTAAATTTGGACAGAAGTTCTGAAATGGAAGGATTTCAGTATAAGGTTAACTCAATACATAACTAAATAGGACTGTCACTGCAACATGATGGACAGGTGATCATTTCGTCTTTGTGTGAAGACCTTTGATGTGGAAGAAGCTTCATCCCTCCAAGAATCCTATTCCACTTTAGTATAACTCTAATTGTTAGGAAATTTTCCCTAATATCAAGTCTAAATGTTTCCCTAATCCATTTTTTTTTGCTTTTTGGAGGGGGAAAGGTAGGGCAATTGGGGTTAAATGACTTGTCCAAGGTCATAGAGCTAGGTTTTTTTTTTTTAACTGTGTGTTAAGTGTCTGAAGTTGGATTTGAACTCAGGTCCTCAAGTCCAGGGTCAGCACTCTATTCACTGTACTACCTAGCCGCCCCTCTAATCCATTTTTAAGACTATAGAACAAAAGATATAGTACCAGAAGGGACCTCAGACATCATCTTCATTTTAGAGATAGTGAAACAAACCTAGAGAGGTCATGCAAGGAATCAGTAGAAGAGCAAGGATTTCAACCCTTAGCTCCATGTTCAGCTTCATTTCCATCACACAATTCAGTCATTCTCCTTGCAACTTAAGCTCTGTGCTCTTGTTTTTTGTTTTTTGTTCTTTTTTTTTTTCTCTAGGGTCAATATGAAAACAAATGAAATCTCTCTTTTTATCTGACAGTCCTTCAAAATCTAAGCCCTTCATAACCTACCTGCACACACACACACACACACACACTTTTGCATTCTTCTAACACTTCACTCCCTGCCATGTACTCTTCTATCCAGTGATGACGGTCTACTGTTGTATGGACAAAACACTTCATCTCTCAGCTTTGAGCATTTTCCCTATCTGTCCCCCATAGCTGGAGTGTGCTCCCTCATCATCTCCACCTACTACCCTCCCTGGATCCCTTTAATTTCCAACTAAAATTCCACCTTCTACAGGAAGGTTTTCCTTTTCTCTTCTAATTCTAGTCTTTTATTTCCTATTTATCATATATGTAACTTGTTTTACATATTTATTTACTTATTGTCTCCTAAATTAGATTGTGAGTTTCTTGAGGGCAGGACAGCTTTCTCTCTCTCTCTCTCTCTCTCTCTCTCTTTTTTTCCAATTGCTTTATTGACTTTTGGTTTACATCATTCATTGCCGCCAGATTTTGACTTACAATTTTTCCCCATTTTCCCCTACCCACCACCCCAGAATAGCAGTCCCCCAAGATATCCCCTCATCCAAGGAGCTCTCTCCGATATCTTCTCCCATACCCCCTTCAACTTTGCCTTTAGGGCAAGGTGAATCTCTGTACCCCAATGCCTGCACATCTTATCTCCCAATTACATGTAAAATAGTATTAATAATAGTATTTATATACATTTGAAACATTTAATTTTAAAACGTCGAATTTCAGAACCATTCCCTTCCTCCCTTGTCACCCACTCCCGCTGGGAAGATAAGCAATTCAGTATATGTTTTACATGTATAGCTATGCAAAACATTACCATAGTAGATATATAGTAAAAGACTGGCTATATTTCCCTCCCACCCATCCCACCCCCCACTTAGTCCATTCCCTACTTTGATCCTGTCCCTCTACAAAAGTGGGTGGCTCCAACTTCTGCTCCCCCCAGCATACCCTCCCCTCCATCCTCTCCCATCTCCTCCCCTCTCCCTACTCTCCTGCAAGGTGAGATATCCAATTTAGTGTGTATATCATTCTCTCCCTGAGCCAAATTCAATGAGAATATGGTTTTGATTTTTGCCTTCCTGTTCTTCCCCTCCCCTGCAACTAATTCCCCTTGCCTCTTTTACATGAGAGAGTTTACCCTACCCTGTCTCTCCCCATCTCCTCTTGTCACTTTCCTCTCTCACCTCTTAACTTCACCCCTTAAGTATCATCCCTTCCCCCCAAATTCAACCTGTACCCTCTATCAATGTATACCTGTAAACATATATACACACATTCACATATATATTCATATGCCCATATACCCTTCTTCAATTATTTTCATATTGAGGAAGGTTTCATCAGTCACAGTTATTGTTTTTCCATGTAGGAATATAAATAGTTCAACTTTGATAAGTTCCTTTTGATTTCTTTTCCCTGATTACCTTTTCAAGCATTTCTTGCTTCTTGTGTCTGAATGTCAAATTTTCTATTCAACTCTGATTTTTCCTCAAGAATGCTTGAAAGTCCTCTATTCCAATGAATGACCATATTTTCCCCTGAAACAAGATACTCAGTTTTGCTGGGTAGGTAATTCTTGGTTTTAATCCCAGCTCTTTTGCCCTCTGGAATATCATATTCCATGTCCTTCAATCCCTCAGTGTAGAAGCTGCCAGGTCCTATGCTATTCTGATTGTGTTTCCACAATACTGAAATCGTTTCTTCCTAGCTGCTTGTAGTATTTTCTCCTTGATCTGGAAATTCTGGAACCTGGCTATAATATTCCTAGGAGTTTTCTCTTTGGTATCTTTTTCAGGAGGTGATTGGTAGATTCTTTCAACCTCTATTTCCCACTCTGGGTCTAAAACATCAAGACAAATTTCCTTGAGAATTTATTGAAGGATGATTTCTAGGTTCTTTCTTTGATCATGGCTTTCAGGTAGTCCAATAATTTTTAAATTATCTCTCCTGGATCTGTTTTCCAGGTCAGTGGTTTTTCCCATGAGATACTTCACATTGCCTTCTATTCTTTCATTTGTTTGGATCTGTTTAACAGCATCCTGATTTCTCATAAAGTCACTAGCTTCCATTTGCTCCAGTCTAACTCTGAAGAAATGAATCTCCTCAGTGAGCTTTTGAGATTCTTTTTCCATCTGGCAAACTTGGATTTTTAAGGCATTCTTCTCCTCATTGCCCTTTTGAGCCTACTTTGCCATTTGAGTTAGTCTATTTATAAGGTGTTCTTTTCCTCAGTTAGGCTGTTGACTCTCATTTCATACTTTTCCTGTATCCTTCTCATTTCTGTTCCCAATTTTTCCTCCACTTCTCTAATTTGGTTTTTAAAATCCTTTTTAAGGTCCTCTATGGCCTGTAACCTGCTCATATTTTCCTTTGTGGCTTTTGGTGCAGGAGTTCTGACCTCACAGACCTCCTCCTGTTCCATGCTTTGATCCTCTTTGCCCCCAAAGTAGGAGTCTAATGTTGCATTTTTCTGTTTATTTTGTTTCCTTTGCCTAGGCATGTTGCCACTTAATTACTTGATTTTGGTGCTTGTTGCCACAGTAGGACTCTGCCACCAGACAGGAGAGCTTCTGTCCCAAACGTTGGGGTCTTCTCAACTTCCTGGGTGTATTATTTGGATGGCCTCTGTAAAGCCTCCACCAGCTCTGGCAAGCTGGATACCCACCCCAGACCTCACACCGCCCCAGACCACAATCTAGATGCAGGCAGGTTAAAGCAAGAGTGATTAACCCCCAGACCGATTGCTGGATCTCCCTATAGTTCACAGACCAGGAGCTGAAGCTGCCACTGAAGCAGCAAAATGGCTTCTTTGCTTTTTCTCCTCAGCTGCTTCTTGCCCCCAGGGGAAGAAGCCATAGGGCACTAACCTCTCACTTTGTCCTTGGCATGTCTGTGTTGATAATTCTGGAATCACCACAGCTGCTGGTCTTCTGGGGTCCCTCCAGTCGGCTGCTGGCCCGGCCACCCTGGGGCTAAAACCACTACTCATGCGGGCCTGGGCTGGGATCCCAGAGCTTTGTGCTGTGCTGTGCTGGCCGCTCCCTGCAGGGCTGTCCTCAGTGGGAGGTTAGGTTCTCTGTGTCATTCTGTGGGTGCTGGAGCTCCAGAAGTTGTTCAGAGTCCACCGTTTATATTGTTTGGAAGTGGTGTGGGGGGAGAGCACCTTGGAAGTGCTGTTTCTACTCTGCCATCTTGGCTCCACCACAGGGTTTTAAATTCATTGACTATCTGTGATGGGGGTAGAATAAAGAGAAAAGAGACTGGACAAATTGAAACCATTTAGGAAACTATTTAATAGGCTCAACAAGAGGTGATTGAGGCCTATACTAGGGGGATTATGGTATGAGTAGGGAGAATGGTACAAATGTGAAATGGTGTTAAAGAGGTGGACTAAAAGAGAACAGCTCTAGGGAGAGAGGCAGAGTTAAGGATGACTTCTAGGTTGTAAACCTGGGTACCTGGAAGACTGATGTTCCCCTAAAGGAAACTGGGAAGTTATCAGAATGGTTTAGAGGAAAGGGCAATTGTTTTCACTTTGAAGATATTGAATTTGAGATGCCTATGTGATTTCAGGTGAATAATCTAGCAGGCAGTTGGAAAAACATAAATTAAGTTCAGGAGAAGAGACATGGGACAGATATAGATAGATAGATAGATAGATAGATAGATAGATAGATAGATAGATAATCTGGGATTCATTGACATAGAGAAGACAATTGAATTCAGAAGCTGATGAGGTCACCAAGAGTTAGAGTGTAGAGGGAGAAGAATAGAGGGCCCAGAGCAGAGGTCTGGGGTATAACCAGGCTTAGGAGATACATATGAGTGACAATTCTACTAAGGAAGCAGAGAAGAACTGGTCTGATAAATATGAAGAAAATTATGAAAGGAATTTTACCAAAAAATTAGCAAGGAGAGAATATTCAAAAATAAAGTATGGCCCACCTACAGTGTAAAAATGCTACCAAAAATCAAGAAGTATAAGGATTTTTTTTAATGGTCATTGGATTGAGTAATAAAGACATAATTGATCATCTTGGAAAGAGTACTTTCAGTAATGTGAATAAAAGCCAGATTTCAAGGAATTAAAAAGTGAATGAGATGTTGTAATATTAATGGGATATGAAGATCTTCCTTGCCCCTTTGTATTGGCAAGTAAGCAGGTACTTAGCACCTTGTTTCCAGTTAACACCTTGTTTCAGCTATTTAATTAACATAGAAGTAGTTAATACCTTGGGAGGAAGCTGCTGATGTAACAGGAAGGGGCTGAACAGGGAGGAGCAATACTATATATAAGGAAAAACCCTAGCTGAGAAAGTCAGAATTGCTCTCAGTGATCATCTGGAGGCTTGGGTTTCTGCTGAGACCTTTCTTCTGAGAACTTCTGCTGAGACTTTTCCTTTGGGAATTTCTGCTGAGAACTTCTAAGAACCAGGCTGAGGAGCCACTGTGAGTGAGAGAGGAGGATTCCTGCTAGGGGGAGCATGTTCTCTTGTGAAGGCTCAGTAATGTGAATGTTCACTGCATTAACCATGTGTACCAACTCTGTGGCTACTGTAATGACTTTGGCTTTCTGGTTCTGGGACTCCATTTTCTGCTATTTAAATAAAGGCTTTTCTTCTGCTCTCTATGTGGAGAGTCTGTTATATTTTGTGATTCACAACTATATCAGCATATTCATAACTACCATGGGTGTTGTGAATATTGCATTATTGTTATAGATGTTATAAAGTGGAATCAATGAGTATGGGCAATTTTTTTTTCTGAGAAGAGAAATCAAATGAGAGTCTGAGGAGATGGTTGGGCCAAGTGATGATTGTTTGTTTTAAGATTACGGGGAATCTAGGTATGCTTGAAGGCAGCAGAAAAGGAACCAGTGGATAAAGAGATCTTGAAAATTGGGAAGAGGAGTTAATTTAAGAGGAAAGATTACAGAGAAAATGAAATTGGCTCAAGGACACAGGAAGAGAAATTGGTGCTGGAAAGAGAAAAGGTCACATCATCCTTGGATACAAGAGCAAAGGAGGAGAGAATGTGTAATGAAGTTAAGGTTATTTGAAGGACAGAATTGCAGATGATCATGATGAATAGCTCTAGATGGATAAAATAGAAAAGAATAGTGATAATTTTTTGTTTGGGAGATTAATTTGACACAGGAATGTCTAGTAATCTGTCATATTCGATCATTCTACTTAGCAAGAGATATGGTTTGAAATCTAGATTTTAAATCCATTTAGGGAACTAAAAATAATGCAGCAAGATGCTGAAATAATGGGTGTCTTGTAAATAGTGAAAAGAATGACAATATATAATATCATGCAAAATGAAAGTTGAAAGAATCCTGAGTGAATTAGAAAGAGCAAGATTTTGTTAAGTTTATAAAACCTAACAGCTGTGTAACCCTGGGCAAGTCTTTGGATTTGCCTTTTAAATAGTAAATAGACTTCAATCTGCATCAATGGAAAGATTTCCCATACTAGCAGTTCCTGCTGATGAAATTTTTACTCTTTTCATAACTGTTTGGGAGTGTGGGGGTGTGGGGGAGGGGAAGAAAGAGATGCAGACCAAGTCAGAGAGACAGAGAGAAAACTTGTAAAATGATTTAACAACAATAATAACAACAACGACAACAAAACTACACATGAGATCATATTTTTTAATTTTCAGACAGTTTCCATATGCATTATTGACTTCAGTTGGATTCCTCTGAATTCCTTCTTATCACCCTTGTAATGAGGTGCCCTAAATGAAGTGCCATATACCAGGTCCCCACTCACCAGAGTATGATAAAGAGGGATTATTGTATACTTACTTCATGAAGTGCTATCCCTGAAATATAAAGACCCCAAATCACATTGGTTATTTTATTAAAAATATCAAATTGCAGACTTCTATCATCCCCTTAGCCTTCATTGGCACAAGTTTCCCCTGTCACTGAATGTGTTTCTGATTGTTTTCCCTAGGTGTATTATCTTACATTGAAAATCATTTCACTATTTCTTATCCTTATTTTAAGAGTAAGAAATTTATCAGGTCCCCAAAAGAGAAATACTAGTCCAATGAGAGTTATATCTCATTTGTCAGACATCTTGGAGGAAGGTATTTAATATAAGTAGATATTCCAAGTAAATGGTTCTTAACCTTTGTAGAACCAAAGCCTTTTAAAAATTATTTTTAAATGAAATCTAAAGCATTTTATGTATTTATATGTAAAGTCAAAATTTCATATGGCCTAAAGGCAAGGGAAATAGGCATAGTGAGTATAAATAATATTACCAACAATGATTAATATATGAGAAGTGGTATATCATTCAAGATAGGTATGACCAAATTAGTCACTTGGTCAATAATGTTTTATCAAGAGCTTACAATGTGCCAGGCACTGTGCTACACAGGGGATACAAAAAGACAGTCCATGCTCTCAAGGAACTTATGATTTGATGGTGGAGACAACAAGCAAATTAATATGTATAAGAAAGCTAAATATGGGATAAATAAGAAATAAGAGAGGAGAGGCATTAGAGACTTCAAAATACCCTTGAGAATTCAGCAAATACAATTTTCTTGAACAGAAAAACTAATATTGACAAAAGTGTTGCCAACAATCATGAAAATATAACATTAATCCATAAAAATTTAATTACAATTTTAATAAGTGTCATAATAACAAAAACTCAGTATATTCAAATTATAAGGAATGAATAGCTTCCAATATATGGAGATGTATTAGGAGATCTAAAATCACATGGGAACAGAACATAGTATATATTATCCCCACCATCCGATCTTCTACTATAATTGTTTTTAAGATGCTTTTAGGAGGTTAAGCCAAGATGACCAAAGAGAGGCCTCAACCCAGTAGGGCTTTCTTAATATTCCCCTCCAAAAAACTTTAAAATAATTCCTCAAATCAAATTTGGGAGTGGCAGAGTCAACAAAAGTCAGAGAGAGACATTTTTCCAGCATAAGAGAACTTAGGAAGTTGACAAGAGAAATCTTTGACACTGGGGTGGGAGCTGGCCCAGAGCACACATGGCAGAGCACTATTGGTGACCCTCAGAGGCAGTGGCTGTAGTAGCAGTAACAGTAGCTTCAGGACCTCTTAGCCTAGAAATAGTAAAGTGGTTGGAAAACTAATCAGAAAGAGATTACAGGAGGTCCTTTGCTGGCACTGGGTGCAGTCGGCACTGATTGACAACTCTATTCCCCATATGCAAGCCATGGTCATAGTTCCAAGGCAGACAACAGCACTAGTGATTGCAGCTGCAGAACAGCAAAGACCCTTCCTGGTTAAAGACAAGCGACCACAACTATCCCTGATTACACTACCTTGGAAGCAGTGGAAAACTTGCAGACCTCTAGAACTAACTCTGAAAGCAGCAGCACAAAAAAGTTGGAAGCTTATGACAATGCCTCCTTAGACCAAGTAAGCAAAATCCAACTTTAAACATAAAATTGAAAGTGAAGAAATAGGCCAGAAGAGCCAAGAAAAGCAAACAAAAAACTAAGACGCAAATCTTAGAATATAAAAAGCTACTATCATGCCAGGGAAGACCAAGACATAAATTCAGATGAAAATAACATGGGGGAAGAAAGTTATGTGCAAAGCTACAAAGTAAAAACTAATTGGACACAAGCGCAGCAGGACTTCTTGGAAGCATTAAAGAGATAAGAGTGGTAGAGGAAAAACTGGGAAAAAATGAGATTGATACAAAAACATATGAAAAAATTAACAGTTTGGTAAAATATGCACAAAAATATACGGAAGGAATTAACACCTTAAAGAAACAAAATTGGTCTAATACTAAAGGAGGCACAAAAACTCACCAGAGAAAAGAATTCTTAAAAAAGCAGCATTGGTCAAATGGAAAAAGTGGTGCAAAAACTCAATGAAGAAAATAATTTCTTAAAAATTGGAATTGACTAAGTGGAAGGTAATGCCTTTATGAGATCTCAAGAAATAATAAAACAAAGTTAAACAATTTTTTAAATAGAAGAAAGTGTGAAATATCTGATTGGAAAAAAAAAAAAAAACAAGTGACCTGGAAAATAGATTGAGGAGAGAGAATTTAATAATTAATAGAATACTTGAAAGCCAAAATCATATTTCAAGAAATTATCAAGGAAAGCTTCCCTGATATTTTAAATCCTGAAATAAAATAGAAATTGAAAGAATCTATCAATCACCTTTTGAGATAGATCCCCAAATGAAAGCCCTCAGCAATATTATAGCAAAATTACAGAGCCCTCAAGTTAAGGAGAAAATACTGCAAGCAGCCAAAACTAAATAATTCAAATATCATGAAGCCACAGCATAACACAAAAGTAAGGATAAAACATGATTAAGCTATATGCAGAATATAAAAAAGGTAAGATGATGTATCTTTCATCTACTGCCAATAGCCAGATCCCCTGGATGACAGCCTTCCTAAATCATGCCCAAACTTAGATTCAGTGTCATTGCTATGAGATATTAATATCTGTAGTTCTGGGCTGAGGTATCATCTCAAACCTCTCTCATTCTCAAATACAATACAACTACTATACTTGGAGAACGATTGTGCTTACTCATTATGAATAGGATAAGAATAGGACAGATCCTGTTTAGTGTTCCAGCATTATAAATGCAATAACAACAATAATAAGAATTGATATTTATATTGTGATTTTAAGTTTTTGAAGCATTTTATAGATTTTATCACAATATGTGACTTAGGTGCTATTATTATCCTTTTTTTTTTACAGATGAGAAAATTGAGGTTCAGAGACTTTAAAATAGCTGACATTGGTAACATAGCTATAAAATGCTTAAAGCAAGCTTCCAGGCCAGATGTTTTTCACTCCAAGTCCAGCACTATCTATGAAAAGATTCTGCCTCTTATTTAACAAAATTTAGAACATTCCTAGAATTTATAAGACTAGACCAAACATTGGCACATCTATGAGCCATGGAATTTTAATTTATGAATTGTCTAATTAACTTCCAGGTGAATGCCAACCCTTAATGTATTTGACTATCAAAAATCAGACAATTTTAGCAATACTTTATTTCAAGAAAATTGAAATGATATACAAAATAGAGGAATGGAAATTTATAGAAAAAACTATCCTAGTTATATGTTTAGGATAGATGGGCAAACTAATGGGCAGGTAGATGGATGGAAGAAGAAATAATTCAATGAAAATCATTTATTAAGAATTTACTGTGTGTCAAACTCTGGGTTAAGTGTTGGGGATAGCCAAGCATTCCTTGCCCTTAATGAGTTTACACTATAATAGAGAGAAAGAAAACATATATGGAAATGGTGTCCAGAGAAGTGTTTTAGTCCTTGAAGCTCAAATTATGTTATTGGGATTTTTAATATAATATCTTGTTTTATTTTTTTAACCAGATTTGTTATTTTATTGATCTAGGGGATTCCCAGTAAGGAAACTCCTTTTTGAAATTCAGCTCTCTAACTGCTTTGTAAATAAGATTTTAGAGAATTGCCAGGAGACTATTCTGGGAAGATGGTGAGGTAAGTCAGAAAATTCCAAGCTCTCAAGATTTTCCCCCAGAAAAGAGTTAAAATAGTACCTTAGGGTAAACAAAGTATGGTTGGAGATAAATAAGAACAGGGGTAAAACTGGGATCCTCCTGACAATTTGAAAAGGTCAGAAGAAAAAATCCAGGACAAGGTTTGGTCCCTCTAAAGAGTAAACACCTTTAGACTAGGTTCCTTTTTACAGCAGGTGGCAAGCCTCTTAAACAACAAGCAGCAAACCCGAGGTTAGTTAGTTTGAAAGGCTGTCTAGGTCCCAGCCACCTGAACTTTTACTCTAGGAGTAGTGAGGGGAGCTGGGAGGATAAACGTGGGAAGATCAAGGGAACATTTGCTGACAAGGAATGCCAGACCCAACTGTGCTGTGAAGAGCAGTGGGGATGAGAAGAAACCAGTGCATGTCTAGTGAGTGCAAAAACAGTTGGGCATAAAGCCCCAGGCTATAAGCACTTATATGAGGTTGGAGGTTTGGCTTCAGTTTCAGACTAGAGGGGAGAAGTGAAGATCTGGAGCAAGCAGCACCATTTTCCATACCCCATAGCTAGAGGTGCTTACAAATAATTAGGCTATTCCCACAAAAAATGCACAGGCAAAGGATAAAATAATTCAACCATAGAAAACTATTATGGGAATAGAGTTCATCTTCAGAAGACAATATTGAAATTAAAAAAAAAAAACTCCCAAAAAGTAACATCAAATGGTTACCTGTAGAAAAAGAAATTATAGAAGATCTTTAAAAAGATTTTAAAAAGCAAATGACAGAAATGGAGTTAAAACTAAAAAAGGAAATATGATAATTCAAGAAAAACAAGAAGAATATGAAAGCAAAGTTTACCAATAGAAGAGGAGATCCAGAATCTTCAGAAAAAAATGACACCCTGAAAATTAGAACTGGTCAAAGTGAAGCCAGGAGCAGAATGAAGATGGAAAAGTAGAAACAGGACTTCTGCATGGCTCCCACACCCACCTCCTCCAATTCATGTTAAAAATAACTCTAAATAAACTTTGGAGCTACAGAAGTTAGCTTTTCTCTTTCGTTTTGTGGGTTCTGTAGATTGGAGCAAATCGAAGCTAGTGACTTTATGAGAAATCAAGATACTATTAAATAGAGCCAAACAAATGAAAAAAAAAATAGGAGGCAATGTGAAATATCTCATTGGGAAAACCACTGACCTGGAAAATAGATTCAGGAGAGATAATTTAAAAATTATTGGATTATTGGAAAGCCATGATCAAAAAAAGAACCTAGAAATCATCCGTCAAGAAATTCTCAAGGAAAATTGCCCTTATGTTTTAGAACCAGAGGGCAAAATAGAGGTTGAAAGAATCCACCAATCACCTCCTGAAAAAGATCCCAAAAAGAAAACTCCTAGGAATATTATAGCCAGGTTCCAGAATTCCCAGATCACGGGGAAAACATTACAAGCATCCAGATGTCAAATTTTCTATTCAATTCTGGTTTTTTTCCTCAAGAATGCTTGAAAGTCCTCTATTCCACTGAATGACCATATTTTCCCCTGACACAAAATACTCAGTTTTGCTGGGTAGGTGACCCTTGGGTTCATTCTCAGTTCTTTTGCCCTCTGGAATGTCATATTCCATGCCCTTCGATCCCTCAGTGTAGAAGCTGCCAGGTCCTGGGCTATTCTGATTGTGTTTCCACAATATTGAAATTGTTTCTTCCTGGCTGCTTGGAGTATTTTCTCCTTGATCTGGGGATTCTGGAACCTGGCTATAATATTATTGGCAGTTTTCTTTTGGGGATCTTTTTCAGGAGGTGATTGGTGGATTCTTTCAACCTCTATTTTGCCCTCTGGATCTAAAACATCAGGGCAGTTTTCCTTGAGAATTTCTTGAAGGGTGATTTCTAGGTTCTTTCTTTGATCATGGCTTTCAGATAGTCCAATAATTTTTAAATTGTCTCTCCTGGAACTGTTTTCCAGGTCAGTGGTTTTTCCCATGAGATATTTCACATTGCCTTCTAATCTTTCGTTTGTTTGGATCTGCTTAACAGCATCTTAATTTCTCATAAAGTCACTAGCTTCCATTTGTTCCAGTCTAACTCTGAAGGAATGAATCTCCTCAGTGAACTTTTGAGATTCTTTTTCCATCTGGCAAATTCGACTTTTTAAGGCATTCTTCTCCTCATTGCCCTTTTGGGCCTCTTTTGCCATTTGAGTTAGTCTATTTTTTAAGGTGTTGTTTTCCTCAGTCAGGCTGTTGACCCTCATTTCATACTTTTCCTGCATCCTTCTCATTTCTCTTTCCAATTTTTCCTCCACTTCTCTTCTTTGATTTTTAAAGTCCTTCTTAAGGTCCTCTATGGCCTGCAACCCGCTCATGTTTTCCCCTGGGGCTTTTGGAGCAGGACTTCTGACCTCACAGTTCTTTTCCCGCTCTATGCCCCCAAAATAGGAGTCTAGGGTTGCATTTTTCTGTTTCCTTTGCCTTGGCATGTTGCCACTTAATTGCTTGACTTTTGGGCTTGTTGCCACACTATGGCTTTAAGGCCAGATAGAGGAATTTTCGTCCCGAACGTGTGGGGGGCAACTTCCGTTTCTGGCAAGCTGTAAACCCACCCACGACTTCCACCCTAGATCACAATCCAGATCCAGGGAGGTTAAAGCAAGAGCGATTACCCCCCAAGACTGAACGCTGGATCTCCCTACAATTAATTGCAGGCCGGGAGCTGGGGCTGCCTCTGAAAACTACAAAATGGCATGTCTCCTCAGAGGCTTCTAGCCCCCAGGGGAGGGAGCTGATGCATTCCCCCAAATACAGGTCCCAAAGTCCATAGGACACTAACTTCTTACTTTGTCCTAGGCATGTCTATGTTGATAATTCTGGGGTTGCCACAGCTGCTGGTGTTCTGGGGTTCCTCCAGCCGGCTGCTGGCCCTGCCTCCCTGGGGCTAAAACCTCAGCTCACGTGGACCTGGGCTCCACTCGGCTCCACTTCCTGCGCTCTGCGTGTTGTGTGCTGCCAGCTCCCAGACCACTGTGCTGGTCCTTCCTGCAGGGCTGCTGGGCTGTCCTCAGTGGGAGGTTAGCTTCTCTGTGTCGTTCTGTGTGTGCTGGGGCTCCAGAAGTTGTTCAGAGTCCCCTTTTTCATAGTTTGGGGGGAATCTGGGGGCAGAGTGGCTTGGATGAGCTGTTTCTACTCCGTGATCTTGGCTCCGCCCCCCACAAGCATCCAGAAAGAAACAATTTGAATACTCTTGAAATACAATCAAGATAACACAGGTTCTGGCAGCTTCTACACTGAGGGATAGAAGGGCTTGCAGTATGATATTTCAGAGGTCAAAGGAGCAGGGATTAAAACCAAGAATCACCTACCCAGCAAAACTGAGTATTATGTTTCAGGGGAAAATATGGTCATTCAATGGAATATAGGACTTTCAAGCATTCTTCATGGAAAAACCAATGTTGAATAAAATTTAACATTCAGATATAAGAAGCAAGAGAAGCATGAGAAGGTAAACGGGAAAAAGAAATCATAAGGAACTTTTCAAAATTGAACGATTTACATTCCTACATATAAAAATAATAATTGTAGCTTATGAAACTTTTCTGAGTATGAGAATAGTTGAAAGGAAAAGAAATGTGTGAGTGTGTGTGTGTGTATATGTATTTATGTATGTATGTATGTATGTATGTGTGTGTGTATGTATACATATACATGTCTATATAGAAGGGTATATGGGCATATGGATACATATGTGAGTATTTGTATATATGTGTATAGGTATACATGGACAGGGGCACAAGATGAATTTAAAAGGAAGGGATGATACTTAAAAGGTGAAATTAAGAGGTGAGAGAGGATTATAATGAGAGGAGATGGGGAGAGAAAGAATGGGGTAAATATCTCATATAGAAGAGGAAAGGGAAAATGGTTACAATGGAGGAGAATAACAGGAAGACAATAGGGAATGGGTCAACCTTATTCTCATTGAATTTGGCTTAGGGAGGGAATGACATACACATTAAATATGGTATCTCACCCTACAGGAGAATAGGGAGGAAGGATATGAGAGTGGGGGATGATGGAAGAGAGAGCAGGCTAGGGAGGAGGGAAGTTTGAAGCATCCATTTTTGAAAAGGGACAGGATCAAAGTGGAGAATAGAACAAGTGGGGGTGTGATATAAGGAGGGATATATAGTCAGTCTTTGACAATATATCCACTATGGAAATGTTTGCATAGGTACAACCTATATTGAATTGCTTATCTTCCCATTAAGGGTGGGTGATGAGGGAAGAAGGGAAAGAATCTGGATTTCAAAGCTTTAAAATCAAATGTCTAACTATATATATATATATATATAATTCTTATTATTGTTATTATTTTACATGTAACTGGGAAATAAGCTATATAGGCATTGGGGAATAGAGATCCACTGTGCCCTACTGGAAAGTCAGTGGGGGTATGGGGGAAGATATGGGAAATATCAGATTAGGGGAGGGGTTAATCAGTAGTATCTCTGTTTTTGGGTGGTGTGTAGGAGAAAATGGGGAGATAATTTGTAACTCAAAACCTTGTGGAAATAGATAATGTAAACTAAAAAAAATTTAAAAAGAGAGAAAAACAAATGAAGCCAATAAAATTATAAGAGACCAAGAAATGATTAAACAAAATATGATTAATGAAAAAATAGAAGGGAAAAACTTTTATAAGAAAAAAAAAACAGATTTAGAGAATAGATCAAGGACAGAAAATATAAAAATATGTGGACTAACTTAAATTTACTATCCAAAAAAAGAATCCTGATACAATAATACAAGAAATAATCAAAGACAATTGTCCTGAAGCATTAGAGCAAGGAGGAAAAGTAGAAATGGAAAAAAAAAATCTACTGAGCACTACTTAAAGAAAATACCATTAGGAAAACCCATATGTGTATCATAGTCAAATTTTGAAACCCCCAGCTCAAGGAAAAAATATCAAAAGCATCAAGATTAAAACAATTTAAATATCATGATGCCACAATTAGTATTTTTTTTTTAGTATTTATATGTATATTTGAAACATTTAATGTTACGACCTCGAATTTCAGATCCATTTCCTTCCTCCCTTGTCACCCATTCCTTCTTGGGATATAAGTAATTCAGTATATGTTGTACATGTCTAGCTATGCAAAACATTATCATGGTAGATATATTGTACAAGGCTGCTTATAATTCCCTCCCACTCATCCCACCCCCCACCTGGTCCATTCTCTACATGATCCTGTCCCTCTTCTATAGTGGGTACTTCCAACCTCCCCTCCCCCCAAGGATGCCCTCCCATCCATCATCCCTCCTCTCATCCCCCTTCCCCTATCCTGCTGCAGGTTGAGATATCCCATTTAGTATGTATGTCATTTTCTCCCTGAACCAAATTCAATGTGAATGTGGTTTTGCCTTTTTAGCCTTCCTTATTCTCCCCTCCTTTGCACCCACTTCCCCTACATGAGATAGTTTACCCTACCATGTCTCTCCCCATCTCCTCTTGCCACTTTCCTCTCTCACCTCATAATTTCATCCCTTGAGTATTCTCCCTTCCCAACAAATTCAACCTATGCCCTCTATCCATATAACTGTAACCATATATACACACATTCACATATGTATTCATATGACCACACCCCCTTCTTCCATTATTTTCATAGTGAGAAAGATATCATCAGTCACAGTTATTGCTTTTCCATACAGGAATGTAAATAGTTCAACTTTGATAAGTTCCTTTTGATTTCTTTTCCCTGATTACCTTCTCAGGCATCTCTTACTTCTTGCGTCTGGATGTCAAATTTTCTATTCAACTCTGGTTTTTTCCTCAAGAATGCTTGAAAGTCCTCTATTCCACTGAATGACCATATTTTCCCCGAAACAAAATACTCAGTTTTGCTGGGTAGGTGACCCTTGGGTTCATTCCCAGTTCTTTTGCCCTCTAGAATATCATATTCCATGCCCTTCGATCCCTCAGTGTAGAAGCCGCCAGGTCCTGGGCTATTCTGATTGTGTTTCCACAATATTGAAATTGTTTCTTCCTGGCTGCTTGTAGTATTTTCTCCCTGATCTGGGGATTCTGGAACCTGGCTATAATATTCCTGGGAGTTTTCTTTTTGGGATCTTTTTCAGGAGGTGATCGGTGGATTCTTTCAACTCTATTTTGCCCTCTGGATCTAAAACATCAGGGCAGTTTTCCTTGAGAATTTCTTGAAGGGTGATTTCTAGGTTCTTACCTTGATCATGGCTTTCAGGTAGTCCAATACTTTTTAAATTGTCTCTCCTGGATCTATTTTCCAGGTCAGTGGTTTTTCCCATGAGATATTTCACATTGCCTTCTAATCTTTCGTTTGTTTGGATCTGCTTAACAGCATCTTGATTTCTCATAAAGTCATTAGCTTCCATTTGCTCCAGTCTAACTCTGAAGGAATGAATCTCCTCAGTGAACTTTGAGATTCTTTTTCCATCTGGCAAATTCGACTTTTTAAGGCATTCTTCTCTTCATTGCCCTTTTGGGCCTCCTTTGCCATTTGAGTTAGTCTATTTTTTAAGGTGTTGTTTTCCTCAGTCAGGCTGTTGACCCTCATTTCATACTTTTCCTGCATCCTTCTCATTTCTCTTTCTAATTTTTCCTCCACTTCTCTTATTTGATTTTTAAAGTCCTTCTTAAGGTCCTCTATGGCCTGCAACCCACTCATGTTTTACCCTGGGGCTTTTGGTCCAGGACTTCTGACCTCACAGTCCTTTTCCCAATCTATGCCCCCAAAATAGGAGTCTAGGGTTGCATTTTTCTGTTTCCTTTGCCTTGGCATGTTGCCACTTAATTGCTTGACTTTTGGGCTTGTTGCCACACTATGGCTTTAAGGCCAGCTAGAGGAATTTTCGTCCCGAATGTGTGTGGGGCAACTTCCGTTTCTGGCAAGCTGTAAACCCACCCACAACTTCCACCCTAGATCACAATCCAGATCCAGGGAGGTTAAAGCAAGAGCGATTACCCCCCAAGACTGATCGCTGGATCTCCCCACGATTTGTAGGCTGGGAGCCGGAAATGCCTCTGAAAACTACAAAATGGCGTGTCTCCTCAGCGGCTTCTAGCCCCCAGGGGAGGGAGCTGACGTATTCCCCAAATACAGGTCCCAAAGTCCATAGGACACTAACCTCTTACTTTGTCCTAGGCAAGTCTATGTTGATAATTCTGGAGTCTCCACAGTTCCTGGTGTTCTGGGGTTCCTCCAGCCGGCTGCTGGCCCTGCCGCCCTGGGGCTAAAACCTCGGCTCACGTGGACCTGCGCTTGGCTCGGCTCCTGCGCTCTGCAAGCTGCCGGCTCCCAGACCACTGCGCTGGTCCTTCCTGCAGGGTGCTGGGCTGTCCTCAGCGGGAGGTTAGCTTCTCTGTGTCGTTCTGTGGGTGCTGGGGCTCCAGAAGTTTTTCAGAGTCCTTTTTTACATAGTTTGTGGAGAATCTGGGGGCAGAGAGGCTTGGAGGAGCTGTTTCTACTCTGCCATCTTGGCTGTGCCCCCCCACAATTAGTATTACACAAGACCTAGCAGCAGAGACATTAAAGGACTGCACGTCTTGGAACAAAACATATTGAAGACCTGGGCCTCCCATAAAAAACATCATATCCTGCAAAGTTAAGTATTATCCTGAATGGAAAATAAATGGATATTTGATAAACTCTCAGACTTTCAAGACTTTGTTAAAAAAATCTGCAACTTAACAGAGGATTCGACATACAAGAACCAAGAGAAATATCAGGTACATAAGAAAGACTGATTATAATGAATCCATAAGGACAGACTTCTTACTTTTTATATATGTAAAATGTAAAATGTATGTCTAACATTCTTATAAATAATTGGGTGGTTTATAAGAAATATTGAAGTAAACCTGAGTATGATATGAATTTTAAAAGTAAAACCATTTAGGAACAACTTAAAAGAGTAATTATTTTGTACAAATAAGGTACAAGAAGAACTGATGGAGGAATTAGATGGGGGAGGAGGGCTGGTAGTTCTGGTGACCTACTTTCATCAAGAATGGTTTTAAGTGGGAACAATACATGAATATTTAGAACAGTATAAAATTCTTCTAAATTCAGAAGAAATAAAACAGTGGGGGCATAGGTAGGGGAGCAGAGGATAAGGGAGGGAACTTTAGAAGGGAGAGTTGGGGAACAGTTAAAAGGGGGTATAGAAGGGTGTTTAGATTCATGAGAATGGGAGGAGAGGGGTTGTATCCTTGGATGGGGTAGGAAAATAACAGGAGGGCAAGGTAGCAGGTAGAATTAAAGTAGAGGGGACAGGAGAGATAAGAAACAAGAGTTATACACATACTTAAAAACAAAGATCAGGAGTAGAATAGGTTTTGGAAAATATATGTCTATATATGGACGTATGTATATGTGTATGTGTATATCTATAGCTATACAGAAACATATCTAAACTTTATTGTAGCCTTCTGGGGATGGTGGTAAAGGGTATATGAATATATATATATATATATATGTATATATATACATACACACACACACACACACACACACACACACAAATGTATCTGGGTGGCTAGGTGATGCAGTGAATAGAGAATTGGCCCTGGAGTCAGGAGGACCTGAGTTCAAATCTGGCCTCAGACACTTAACATAAAAACTAGCTGTGTGACCTTGGGCAAAGCTATTAACCCCAATTGCCCTGCCTTCTCTCCTCCAAAAAGTATAAAAAAAGAAAAACATCTAAACTTCACTGTGGTCTTCTGGGGGTGGGCAGGGTTTGGGGTAGGAAAAAAGAACAAAGTAAAAAAGTACACAGCAGAGAACAAAAGAAAAATCACAAGGAACAAAGAAAATATGGACAATTCTCAATATAATGAGTATTATTTATCATACAGGCTTCCTTGAAATGAAAATTTATTGTTACATATTTTGAATCCTTTCTTATAATCTGCTATGCACATAGCATGTTTTTTTTTTTTCCTTCCTAACTTTGTATTGAAGTTCCAATATTTAAGTTTATGGTATGTTTTTATTTCTTTTCTCCATTCTGTGTGTTCTGGTGTTTGAGTCTAAAATAAAATTTAGGAAAACAAGGGGGGAGGCAGCTAGGCGGCATAGTGAATCGAGCATCAGTCCTGGAGTCAGGAGGACCTGGGTTAATATTTGGCCTCAGACACCTGATATTTACCAGCTGTGTGACCTCGGGCCAGTCACTTCACCCCAATTGCCTCACCTTCCCCCTCCAAAAAAAAAAAAGATTTACAAAACGCTGTCTAAGTATCTCATTTTATCCTCACAACCACCTTGAGAGGTGTGTATTATTATTAGTCCTGTAGTACAGATAAAGCAGCTAGATGGGACAATGCATAGGGTGCTGAACTTGAACTTAGGAAAACCTGAGTTTAAATCTAACCTCAGACTCTTAATAGTTGTGACTCTAGACTAGTAATTTAAACTCTTTTACTTCTCAAGTATAAAATAAGGATAATGGATGTATCTATCTCCCAGGGTCTTAGAACAAAGGAAGTAACATTTGTTAGGTATTTAGCACAAAGACTGTGTAATGAAATTGCAAATTTAAAGATCTTTCCTGCCCCTAGCTCAAGTGCACCTGGAGCTTGTGGTGGGAGGCTTGTTTTTCAGGAAAGCCCACACCTTGATACTTCGTGATTGGGCAGTGGGTCCAGAAGGTTGTTACATTCTCTGAGCCAGGAGAAGGCTATATAAATCCTGAGGAGAGGCTTTGCTTTGGGGCTCACTTTGAGAAGTGTTGTGTGATTTGACCAAATGAGACTCTGGGAAGCCGTTGTTGAGAGCCCCCTGGCTTTGAAAACCCAGATGTTGATGCTTCCCTCTCTGGTAACTGTGATTTGGTATTGATATAATGGTTGGACAGTTTGGAAGCCTGTTTGATCTGTAAGTTCTGTAACTCTGAAGTTTGGGGTGCTGATCTTTTTCCCCTGAACTAGGTAATGTGTGTTTTGGGGTGCTTGCTGCTACAGGCTGTCACATAGTAACATCTACACAAATACTAATTATTATTAGAAGTAGATGAGGAACTTGAGGCACACACAGATAGTCTAATCATCTGAGACTGAATTTGAATTCAGGTGCTCTTGTTCCAGGTCTGGTGCTCTATCTACTATGCCACTGTCTGCCTTTCATTTAACTGATACCTTTCATCAATCTTCTGCTATAGTAGAGATAAATATGTTTCATTATTTGTACTCTGGCACCATAAGTAGTATTTTTTAGATGTTTATGTTTAATTATGTTTATAACATTTATATGTAATTATGTTTATAATTTGTTAATTTTTATTGAAGTTTTTCTTATCATTTTCTATATTATTCATTTGCTTCTTTTATTTTTCTTTGCATTCATTTTTCTACATTTTCCCATATTTTTTCACATGTATCAATTCTTACTACAGAAAAGTATTAATTTACTGTAGTGTTTTTGTTTTTTACCCATTCTAAATCCATATGTGCCTACTTTGTTTCCAAATCTTTGGTACTAAAGAATACTGCTAATACATACACACATACATACATGGATCTTTTTCTTCTGTTTTTATTTGTTAGGGATTCCTAATATTGCCATCTCTGTGTCAAGAGAAATATAGAAATAAATTTATTTTTATTATAATAAATATGTGAATATTTGAAGAACAATAAAGAAAAGAAAAATGACACAACATCTTGGGAAACTGCTTAAAAAGTATATTTGGCCAAATGGAAAAGGAGATACAAAAATCCACAGAAGAAAACAACTCTTTAAAAAATGGCTAAATGGAAAAGAAAGTACAAAAGCTAATTAAGGAAAACAACACCTTGAAAGTTAGAATTGGGCAAGTGGAAGCTAGTCACCCTATGAGATATTGTGAATCAATCAACCAAATTCAGAAGAGTGAAAAAGTGGAAGAAAATGTAAAATACTTCATTAGAGAAAGAACTGATTTTAAAAATAGAACCAGGAGAGAAAATATCAGAACCACTGGAATATCTGAAAACAATAATCCAAAGGAGGACCTGGACAGCGTCTTTCAAGAAATTATCAAGGAAAACTGTCCTGATAATCTAGAACCAAAGGGCAAAATAGGCATTGAAAAAACCCACTGATCACCTTAGGAAAGAGATCCCAAAATAAAAACTCCAAAGAACATTATAGGAAAATTTCAGAACTATCAGGTCAAGGAAAAAATGTGAATGATCATAAAGAAACAATCCAAATATTGGGGAGTCACAATCAAGATCACACAGGACTTGGCAGCTGCAACAGTAAAGGATAGGAGGTCATGGAACATGATATTACAGAAAGCCAAGGAGCTAGTACTACAACCAAGAGTCACTTATTCAGCAAAATTAAACACAATACAACAAGGGGGGGAAAGAGCCTTCAATAAAATTGAATTACAGGATTACAACAGGTGCAGAAGGAATGAAGAGGTAGGATGGGTAAATTATCTCACGTGAAGAGGTGAGAAATATAGTGGATGGGAAGATGAGGGGGACATTGGGCATTACTTGATCTTTACTCTCATCAGTATTGGCTCAAAGAGGGAATAATATACACAATGAGTTGAATATAGAAATTTACCTTACCCAACAGAGAAGTAGTATGGAAGGAAATTAAGTCAAGGGGTGAGGTGGGGACTGACTGAAAGTAGGGCAGATCAGAGAAGGTGGTAGACAAAAGCAAAACACTGGTGAGGTAGGAAAGGGTGAAAGGAGAGAGAAGACAAACAGGAGGAATGATAGGATGGAGGGAAATACACAGCTAGTAAAATCATAACTATGAATGTGAATGAGATAAACTCTACCATAAAATGGGATTAGACAGCAGAAAACCAAAAAACCAAGACACCAAAAACCAGAATCCTACAATAGGTTGCTTATAAGAAAAACAGTTGAAGCAGAAACACACACATAGAGTAAAGGTAAGGGGCAGGAACAGAATCTATTATGCTTCAGCTGAAGTTAAAAAAAAAAAAAACTGGGGTAGCAATTCTTATCTTAGACATAGTTGAAGCACAAAGCAGACCTAATTAAAAGATGTAATAAAGGAACCTACATCTTGCTACAAGGTACTATATACAAGGAAGCAAGCAAATTAGAAGAGCAAGGAATAGTCTACCTGTCAGATCTATGGGGAGAGGAAGAATTCATGAACAAATGAGAGATAGAGAACATTATAAAATACAAAATATTTAATTTTGATCAAATTAAGTTGAAAAGTTTTTGGACAAACAAAACCATTGCAACTGAAATTAGATGGAAAGCAGACAGCTGGGAAACAATCTATATAGCAAGTATCTCTGATAAACATCTCATTTCTCAAATATATAAGGGAATGAGTCAAATTTATGAGAATGCAAGCCATTCCCCAACTGATAAATGATCAAAGGATATGAACAAGCAGTTTTCTGATGAAGAAATCACAGCTATCTATAGGTATGTGAAGATGTGCTCTAAATCACTTTGATTAGAGAAATAAAAATTAAAACAACTCTGAAATATCATCTATCACCAATCAGATTAGCTAATATGGCAAAAAAAAAAGGAAGATGATTAATGTTGGAGAAGATGTAGGAAAATTGGGACACTAACACACTCTTGGCAGAATTGAGAAGTGATCCAACCATTCTGGAGACCAATTTGGAACTATGCCCAAAGGGTTATAAAACTATACATGCCTTTTGATCCAGAAATACCACTATTAGTTCTACATGCTAAAGAGATTATAAAAATAAGAGCCCTACATTAGTAAAAGTATTTATGGTAGCCCTATTTGTGCTGGCAAAATATTGGAAACTGAAGGGATGCCCATCAATTGGGGAATGGCTGAACAAATTATGGTATAAGACTGTAATGGAATGCTAATGTGCTATAAGAAATGATAAGCAAGTGGATTTCAATAGGTTAATTTATTTTTAGTTTTCAACATTCACTTTCACAGGTTTTAAATTTTCTCCCCCTCTCTCCCCTCCCCAAAATGGCATGCAATCCAACATAGGCTCTACATGTACATTCCCATTAAACTTTTTTTTTCACATTAGCTTTGTTGTATAGAAGAATTATAATGAATGGGAGTAACCATGAGAAAGAAAAACATAAAACAAACAACAAAAAAATATTTTATTTCAATCTGCATTTAGACTACATATTTCTTTCTCTGGATGTATATGGCATTTTCTTTCAGGAGTCTTTTGGAATTGTTTTAGGTCCTTGCATTGCTGAGAAGAGCTAAGTCTATCAAAGTCAATCACCACACATGTGGCTGTTACTGTGTACAATGTTTAACTGGTTCTGCTCACTGCACTCAGCATCCGTTTATACAAATCTTTCCAGGTTTTTCTGAAGTCTACCTGTTCATCATTTCTTATAGCACAATAGTATTCCATTACATTCATGTACCACAACTTGATCAGTCATTGCCCAATTGATGGACATCTCCTCAAATTCCAGTTCTTGGCCACCATAAAAAGAGCTACTAGAAATATTTTTGCACATGTGGGTCTTTTTCCTCTTTTTATGATCTCTTTGGGATACAGCCCTAGAAGTGGTATTATTGGGTCAAAGGGTATGCATTTTTTTATAGCCCTTTGGACATAGGTACAAATTGCTCTCCAGAATGATTGGATTAGTCCCCAACTCCACCAACAATGAATTAGTGTTCCAATTTCCCCATATTGTCTCCACCATTTATCATTTTCCTATTTTGTCATATTAGTCAATCTGATAGGAGTGATATAGTACCTCAGAGTTGTTCTGATTTTAATTTCTCTAATCAATAGGGATTTAGAGGATTTTTTCCTCTGACTGTGGGTAGCTTTATTGTCTTCCTCTGAAAACTGCCTGTTAATATCATTTAACCATTTTTCAATTTGGTAATGACTTATATTTTTATAAATTTGACTCAGTTCTCTATATATTTGAGAAATGAGGCCTTTATCAGAGACATTAGTTGTAAAAATTCTTTCCCAGTTTTCTGCTTCCCTCCTAATTTTGTTTCATTGGCTTTGTTTGTGTAAAAACTTTCAATTCAATATTATCAAAATTACACATTGAGCAAGTTTATTTCAGAAAAAGCAGGGAAGACTTTTAAAAACTGATGCAAAATGAAATGAGCAGAACCAATTAAACACTATACACAGTATCAGCAACAGCATGTGATGATCAACTATGAATGACTCAGCGCTTCTCAGTAACCTAATTATCCAAGAGAAGTACACAGGACTCAGGAAGGAAAATGCTATACATGTCAAGATAAAGAACGAATGGATTCTGAATGCAGATAGAAGCGTATTTTTTCACTTACTTTATTCATTCCCATGTATTTTTTTCCTTTTGATCTGTTTCTTTCATAACTTTAATGAATATGGAAATATATTTTACATTATAGCATATTCACAATATGAGAGTAATTTGGAACTCAAAATCTTGTAAAAATTAATGCTAAATTTTTTCTTGATATGTAGTTGTAGGAAAAAATAAAATACTATTTAAAGCAAGAAAAGAAAGAAGATAAAACACTAGGATGCATAGGAATTAAATGGAGCTTTCCTTAAAATAGCAAGTGGTATCTATCCAAAACCAACATAAAGCCTTATTGGTAATGGGAATAAACTAGGAGCCTTCTCAAAAAGATCAGGAGAGAAGTAAAGATATCTATTATCACCACAATCAATCAATATTGTGCTAAAAATGCCAGCTATAGCAATGATATAATAATAATTGCAATTCTACTTAAATTAATTTACTTATTCAATGGCATAACAGTCAAAGCACCAAAAGAAATATGTCATAGAAGTGGAAAAACAGCTAAACAAAATTCATCTGAAAGAACGAAAGATCAAAAGTATCAAGGAAATCAATAAAAAAAGGAAGGAAGGTGGCCTAGCAGTAGCAGATTTCAAACTAAATTACAAACTGATAATTACTAAAACAAAAAGCTACTGACTAAGAAATAGAGTGGCAGACAAGTGGAATGTGTTAGTTATACAATACACAGTAGTGTACTGTATAGTAGTAAATGACTGTAGTAATATAGGGTTTGATGAACAAAGACTCAAGCTTTGGAGACAAGAATTCATTATTTAACAAAAACTTCTGGGAAAACTTGAAAACAATATGACAGAAACTATGTATAAATCCAACATTTTACACCAAATATTAATATAAAGTCAAAATGGGTACATGCTTTAGACATAAATGGTCATATTAGAAGCAAATTATGGAACCATGGAACATTTTACCTGTCAATTGTATGAATAAAGGAAGAATTTTTGGAGATAGAAAGGATCACAAATTGTAAAATGTATAATTTTGATTATATAAAATTTAAATTATTTTACCCAAACACAGCCAATAAAGCTGAAAGGAAAACAGGAAAGTGGGGGTGGGGCAGATGGAGAATTACAGCAAGTTTCTCTGATGAAGGCCTCATTTATCAATTATATCGGGGTCCGAGTCAAATTTTTATAAATAAATTATTCAAATAAGTTGCCCAATTGCCAAATGACCAAAGGATATGAACTGTTTTCAGAAGAAATCCAGTCTATTTACAGGTATATAAAATAATGCTCTAAATCACTATTTTTAAGTTTATACTTGTGCAATAATGTTAAACATTAGTTTATACCACATTAGTCATATCATAAAAGAGGAAACCAAATAAAACAGAAAAACCATTAAAAAATGAAAATAGTATGCTTCATTCTACATTAAGACTCCATAGTTCTTTCCCTGAATGTGGATACCATTTTCCATCATGAATTTTTGAAATTATCTTGGGTCATTGTATTGATGAGAAGAGCTAAATCAATCATAGTTTGGATCATACAATGTTGTTAATATGTATAATATTATCCTGGTTCTGCTCACTTCATTTACTATCAGTCCATGTAAGTCTTTCCAGGTTTTTGTGAAATCTCATAATTTGATTGCCCTTTGTTACATAGTTCCAAATGGCTTTCCAAAATGATTGAATCAGTTCGCAACTCCACCAACAATGCATTAGTGTCCCAATCTAAATCTCTTAACTGGAGAAATACAATTTAAAACAACTCTAACATACCACTCCACACTTATCAGATTGATTAACATAATAGAAATGAAAAGTAACAGATTCTGGTGGGTATGTGGAAAAAATGAGTACAGGGGAAGCTAAGTGGTACAGTAAACAGAGCACCAACCTTGGAATCAGGAGGACCTGATTTCAAATCTGGTCTCAGACACTTGACACATTTACTAGCCATGTGATTTTGGGCAAGTCACTTAACCCCAACTGCACTCCAAAAAGCCAAAAAAAAAAAAAAGGAAAGGAAGAAAGAAAATGAATACACTAATGCATTGTTGTGGAAGTTGTGATCTGGTCTAACCATTCTTAAAAACCATTTGGAGATAGGCCCAAATGCTATAAAATTGTGTACTCTTTGACCTAGTAATACCACTACTAGATCTGTATCCTAAAGAAATCAAAGAAAAAGGAAAAGGGTCTTTAAGTAAAAAAAAAATTAAAACAAAACACTAAAACAGTTTTTTTGTGTTTGTTTGTTTTTTGTGGTTATGAAGAATTCACAATTAAGGAGACGACCATCAGGGTGGCTAGGTAGCGCAGTGAGTAGAGAGCCGGCCCTGGAGTCAGAAGGACCTGAGTTCGGATCCGGACTCAGAAACTTAACCACACACAAACAAAAACCTAGCCATGTGACTTTGGGCAAGTTACTTAACCCCAATTGCCCTCCAAAAAAAAAAAGGAGATGACCATCAATTGAGGAATGGATAAGCAAGTTGTGGTATATGATGTTGATAGAATATTATTATGGCATAAGAAATGATAAACAGAAATTTTTCAGAAAAACCTGGGAAAACTTATATGACCTGATGCAAAGAAAAATGAGCAGAACCCTGAAAACATTGTATGCAATAACAGCAATACTATAACATGATTAACTGTGAAAGACTTAACTGCTATGATCAAGACAATGATACAAGGCAATTCTGAAGGAGTCATTAAGAAAAATGTTATTCATCTCCAGAAAGAGAACTGCTAAATTCAGACTGAAAATTATATATATATATATATATATATATATATATATATATATATATATATATATATTTCACTTTTAAAATTTTTCTTCCCTTTTTGTATATACACACAAATATATACAATATATAATATTTATATTATATATACATATATATCTTGCCTTTTTGTGTGTGTGTGTGTGTGTGTATATATATATATATTTCATTTTTAAAACTTTTCTTGCCTTTTGTGACATGGTTTATATGGAAATATGTTTTCCTTGATTTCAAAAGTATAAATAATATCATATTGCTTGCTTTCTCTATATATGGGGGAAGGGTTCAAGAGAGGAAAATAACTTAGAACTCAATTTTTAAAAAAAAATGTAGTAAGGGTAAATATATTTTGGAAAACAAAAGTGATGTATCTATTAAATTATATTTTCCTCTGATAGAATTGCAAGGTAAAAATGTTTCCATAGAAACAGGACTTCCGTGGGGCTCTGGCTTCCACCTCCCCTAATTGATGTAAAAGGTGACTCTGAAGAAACTTTGGAGCTACAGAACCCACAAAATGCCACAGAAAGCTAACCCCTTGCTGAGGACAGCCCAGCAGGCCTGCAGGAAGGGGCCAACACAGCTCTCTGGGAGCCAAACGCAGCCCCCTGCAAGCCTATATAGAAGAAGCAAGGGAAAATGGTTACAATGGAGGGGAAGAACAGGAAGGCAAAAGGGAATGGGTCAACCTTATTCTCATTGAATTTGGCTTAGGGAGGGAATGACATACACATTAAATAGGGTATTTCACCCTACAGGAGAGTAGGGGGAAGGGGATGAGAGGGGGGATGATGGAAGGAAGGGTAGGATGTGGGGGAGGAAATTTGGAAACACATGCTTTTGAAAAGGGGCAGGATCAAAGTAGAGAATAGAATAAGTGGGAGGTGGGATAGGAGGGAGGGAAATATAGTCAGAGGGAAATATATTTTACAATATATCCACTATGGAAATGTTTTGCATAGCTACACATGTACAACCTATACTGAATTGCTTATCTTCGCAGTAAGGGTAGGTGATAAGGGAGGAAGGGAATGAATCTGGAATTTACAGTTTTAAAATCAAATATTTAAATACACATATATTATTATTATTATATTATTATTATTTTACATGTAACTGAGAAATAAGATATACAGGCACTGGGACATAGAGATTCACAATGACCTACTGGAAAGTCGAAAAGGGTATGGGAGAAGATATGGGAGAGAGCAGATTGGAGGAGGGGATATCCAGTGGGATTGCTATTTTGGGGTGTTGGGTAGGGGAAAAATGGGGAGAAAATTTGTAACTCAAAATCTGGAGTAAATGAATGATGTAAACCAGAAGTTAATAAAGCATTTGATTTGAAAAAAAAGATAAAAAAATTTCTATGATATATACTTTGCCAAATTATAGTCACATTATTTTCCCCCAGATAGTGCGAATATAGCACATTTCACTGTCAATTGTTCAAAATGTTCACGGCTTTATCCAATCACTAGAAAGACTTGTTTTGACTCTCCAAAATTAGACACAAATTCATTTCCTTCATCACAATTCATAGTCCTCACTGTAGTTTACTAAATTTTAAAGGGTAACAAGAGGTTAGCCAAAATTTCTATTTTGTTTACCTTTCCCATGTGAACTGTTAAGGCTGTTCACTTGGGACCACTCTTTTTTCCCAGAATGTTTAGTTTGGGGATTATTCTATATTGCCATGATCTATAATTATGCCAATTGCATCTCTGCAAATTGGAATCTAAAAATTTCTGTTTGAATGGAAAAAAAATTCAGCCTCTGGTCCAATTCTAGGCCTGTCTTCTGACCTCTATGATCATACTCATACTTTCTTCCCAATTGTGCTCCTTCTCTCCCTTTTGAAAATACAACCCCATGCCACCAGCAAACACCTCCAAGCTGTCTCTGTCTTTGCAATTAGGGAATTAAAAAAATTATCATTCTGGCTGCTAAACAATAATTATCATGACTTTTGGTAGTCTGGTTAGCATAGAGCAATGGATTCAGAGCAGCTGCAAGCCCTCCTTCCTCCTGGCCCCCAGGTGGTGAACCAAAGACAGTATAGACCATATATATGACTATGTCAGCTGATTGTACTGCTTAGGGGAATTATTTCTTTGTTTGCTGAATGATTAATATTAGACACCACACCTTCCTGTGTCTCCATATATGTTTCAGTCTGTTAGTGTTTGTTTCCTTCAGGGGTTCTTATTGAATCTTGAAGGTAGATTTTTCTAAGGTTAAATTGAATTTATACACATTTATCAAATGCCTATTGTATACAAGGATGGAACACTATTCCTTCCATGAGAAGTAAAGGTGAGACTCACCAAAAAGTAATAGGGAGGTACAGTTGGTGTGAGGAGACCAAAGATGCATAATGAATCAAACAAGTAGTCGTTATCAAGTACTGGCTGGGTGTTCTGTATTAAGTAAGCACTAAACAAAGACATCTGGAGAAGAGTAGAAGTAAAGGATGTCATGGAGGGATTCCTTGTATTATAGGAAGAGATGATGGGCTGATTACATACCAAGAGAGTAGAATGACTTGCACACTAAGCCCATTTTTTCTTTTCATTATCTTTCACATTTAATTCGTATTTTATCTTTCCTACCTTCATAGGATTATCACTCACCTGAATTATTGTTCTTCAACAGATCTACTGGGTGTGCCTTCAAAACATCTTTTACCACCAATGGCAGAATTATCTTTCTTAAGTATCACTTCTGAAGGGGGTCATATCACTCCTCTGTCTCAATTCCTTCATTGCACCCATTTTCTCACTGAGTAGTTTAAATTCATTTGCCTTCTCTATGCTATGCCATCCCTTACCTCTTTTTCTGCCTTATCTCTGCCTGCCACTAACTTATCCTATAACTTTGGGTTCTGAAACTCGGCTGCCTTACCTATACGGCTTAGATAATATGTGCATTTTTCTACCTCACCTTTGGGGTAAGGAGGATGTGGGTTCAAATAATTCTTCAGGATTTCAGTATGAATGACTCAATAACCATGAAAAATACAATTAAATAGGTCATAAAGCAATCTAGGAATTTCAAGGCCTTAGCAGTATTATGAACACCAATTATCACCAACCTGAAGGAATATGGTTAATAGATTCTCAGATACTTCCTCTAGATGGGCGTTTTAAAGTATGTGGATACTCCCTCCAGTATTCCAAAGACAACATATACTCACCTTATCAGGCTACTCAGCTCTCATTAATATCCTCCCATAGATCTTTCATAAGACTTTACCCAATATAGTGAGAGCCTCTCTTTGGATACCTTTACACTGTATGAATATTCAGGCTACATGCAGCTTGTCCATTGTTCCTGCTACAGAACTAAGCACTCAGGCTTTTTAAGAAATCTCTCTCTTGATCCTATATTTTGAACATTACATAAATCATTGCTGACATGCTATGGCTTTATGAACTTTAGGTAATTTGTGATTTGGGTTTTTTGAAGATGTTTTGTGTTCCCTGATTCACAGTCATACGGCATCACTAGAAGAATATTAGTATTATTAATAAGCTAGGGTATTTTTTTGTTTCAGAGAAAATTTGGGGGTCATTACAAGGGCTCTCCAATACCCACAATCCAAACTAATCCACTACCTTGTCCCTATTCAATCTTTAGATTATCTTATTGTCCATGTACAGTGTCCCTTCAAGATTTTCTTACTCTTGGACTGTGTTGGTTGATGTCCACTTGGTTTTTCTTGTTTGGATTTTTGAGCTGAGCTTTCTTTTTTAATGGTTGTGAATCCCATTTATAACATTCTAGAACTTGATGCAGTCTAAACAATATTCCCTGCAAATAGGAGCATTGGGAAAACCTCACAGTATCTCCTCAACTTAATTTTAATCTAGATGGATTTTAACAACAAGGCACTTCAAACAGGTCAGATATGAACAATTTTAATTTGATGCCATAGGTTCTTTATAGCTTTATCTTCTCTTATAATTTTACACTGTGTTTTATCAGAATGAAAATAAACCTTGCAAAAATACATTTGAGCTCTAAAATGATCCTTTGCTTTCACATACCTGTGTTATGAAAATGTGGCTTTCAGTTTATTTGTAATATAATTTCCCCTGAGAACTTAAAGGTTTGAATTTTAAGAGAGAGAGAGAGAGAGAGAGAGAGAGAGAGAGAGAGAGAGAGAGAGAGAGAGAGAGAGAGAGAGAGAGAAAGGGAGAGGGAGGGAACTTATGTAATAGAATTTGGACAAACCTCTTGATTTCTTTGCCTAGTTAGCATCGTTTCAATACTTGAAATCATCAATTTGTTCATTTATTCATTCATACATTTAGCCAAAAAAATCGAGTACCTTCTGTGTGTGATACACTGTACTAAGCCAACGGGGAGAAGTTAGAATAAATTTTGAATTGGAATATCCTTCAGGGTATCTTTATTGAATTCATTTATTACCTCCTCACAGTGCCCAGCTGAAAGCTTGGCAACCAGGAAACACTCCCAGCCAATAAATCTTAGGGATACACCCCAATACACCTGGGAAACTGATCAGAAAGTGACAGCAAAACAAAAACAACACATGCTGGGTATAATTTGGTTCTATTTTTGAGAACCAGACTCAAAGGCTTTAACTGAGGAAAAATTCTTTTGTTCTGTGGAGAAGAGGGAGACTGGCCAATTAAAAAAAAAAAAGTTAAAAATCAGGACTTGACACTGAACTTGATGAAATAGCTAAGAAAATACTGAAGCATGAATCTATAGAGTCCAGAAATAAGTACCCGGAAATATATTAATTCCTCTTTCCTAGACTCCATATTTTCCACCAGCTCTGGCATATATCACCATATCTACAGCCACACAGTCACCTCCTTATTTCAAGTCCTCATCTCCTCTCACATTAACTATTACAATGTCATTCCAATTGGTGTCCCTGACTTAAAGCTCTAGGCACTCCAATCCATCCTTAATTCAATATCTAAAGTAATTTTTCTAAGCACTAAATCTGGCCATGTCACTGATGAACAAACACACAAATACACACTCCACTTGATAAACTTCAATAGCTATTATTTCTAGGACCAAACATAACGTCCTTTGTGACATATTTAAAGTTCTTTGTACTTTAACCTCTTCCTCAATTTTCAATTTTAGTAACCTATTATTACTTACAACAAATTGTCCAGTCAGACTTTACTGTGTTACTCATGATTACCATATTGTACCCACATGCCTTTGGTGGTACCTGTGCTTGGAATGTACTCCCTTTGCAGTTCACTTTCTTTATAATTACTGGCTTGCTTCAAGGCTCAGCTCAAAAGCTACCTTCTACAGAAGATTTCTCTTGATTCCTTTCCCCTCCAGCTTTCCTTTTCTGTTAAAGTTAACTTCCATATACTCTATGTCATAGATATAGATGTATATGTGGCAAACACCCTAGCATACTCAGAATGACTGCTAGCACAGGTTCTTTGATATGCTTATTTAAAGGAAAGCAACTCAAAAGGGGCAAACAATCTTACTTTAATTATATATATGTAATTATATATATATATATAAAATATATTATATATATGTTATATATATGTGTATATATAATATAATATATATACATATATATAATATAATATAATATATATACATATATATATATATACACACACATTATTTCAGGGGAAAAAGTTAGTACCCCAATCCTTAGAAAATACAAACAGAGGGGTGGCTAGGTGGTGCAGTGAATAGAGCGCCGGCCTGGAGTCAGAAGGACCTGAGTTCAGAGCCGGCCTCCAACACTTAATCCACACAAACAAAAACCTAGCCGTGTAACCCTGGGCAAGTTACTTAACCCCAATTGCCCTAAAGGGGCGGCTAGGTGGCGCAGTGAGTAAGAGCGCCGGCCTCGGAGTTGGGATGACCCGAGATCAAATCCGGCCTCAGAAAATGAGCACCCACGCATAAATAACGACTAGCTGTGTAACCTTGAGCAAGTTACTTAACCCCAATTGCTTTAAAAAAAAGAAAAAGAAAAGAAAAGAAAATACAAACAGAAATTACAAGCAGACAAAAAATACAGGTAAAGAAAATAACACAATTCAACAGACAGGGCTTCTAGACCTCTGACTATTTTTTTTTTTTTTGCTTTTTGGAGGGCAATTGGGGTTAAGTAACTTGCCCAAAGTCACATGGCTAGGTTTTTGTTTGTGTGTGTTAAGTGTCTGAGGCTAGATCTGAACCCAGGTCCTTCTGACTCCAGGGCCAGCGTTCTACTCACTGCACCACCTAGCCGCCCCTAGATCTCTGACTATTACATACATCCATAGGAACCAGAGAGAGAAGCACCAACTTATGAATTTTCAAAGCTGTGGGTATCAATGGCTACCCAGAGTCTCATATGGCCAAATCACAATTTTTCCCAAAAGTGAGCCTCAAAGCAAAACAAAAGGTGTGGGCCTTCCTGAAAAAAAGAAAAAAGCCTCCCCTAAGCAAGCTTCTTTTGTTGGGCTTCAAGTAAGGCCCATTAAGAGACAGGGAAGATCTTCAAATTTCCTTATCATTGAATGTATATATGTATACCTATGTGTATATATGTATATATACCTATTAATATAGATAAATGAATGTATATGTTTATATGTATATATGTGTGTATATACACATATACATACATATATACAAATACATGTATATGTATAAGATATATTTTAATATATAAATATATAATTGTTATATGTATTCATTTTAATGTATTAAATGTATTATATACACATATAATACATAATTAAGGAATCAGAGTGTGGATATAGATATCTCCCCCATTAGAGTGTAGGGCAGGACCTTATAGAGCAGAGACTGTTTTTGCTTTTCTCTTGTATCTTCAACATTTAGCACAGTGCCTGACACATATTAAATCCTTAAGAAATGCTTGTTGATTGATAAGTTATTTTGAATATTTCCAGAAGAAAATTATCTGGTAGCATAAAAAACAAAGCAGGGCTCAACATTATTTCATGTTTCGTAAATCCCTATAAGACAGATCTCCTCTATGAAATAACTGGAGAATTAAATTTCTTTTCCAATTAATTTAGACCAAAAGGAAAAAAAAAATCACATGGAAACCAACTTTTCAATTAATTAATCTTTTTCAGGAGTAGACAAAAGCAAAGATCTAGCTATTTATGAACTCTGAAATATATTTGAATAAAATGATTAAGAAATAAATTGGTTGAGAAGAACTATTTAGTAGAAAACATTTACCATGGCTCAAATTCTATTATTACTTATTACCTTTGTGACCCTTGATAAGTCAATCTACCTCCTTGAACCTCAGTTTCCTCATCTGTAAAATTAAACATTAGTACCATTTAGCTTCTGAGATCTCTTTATGATATAGAGCTATGACCCTATAATTTCAAGATAATAAAAAGAAAAGATAAAACATAATATAAAAACCCTATTATTTTCCTTTCATAGAGTCAATTTTATTAAAATTTCAAACAGAACTATGTATAGATATATTAATCCTTTCAATTGTATCAGTCAGACCTTATGTTCTTTTTTTGATAATAATGTCACGCATATAGATGCCTTTTGAAAATGCATACCTAGATTTTCCTTTACCCTAATTACTAACATTTTTATTTTCTACACATCCTATTTCTTCTTTATTTCTCTTTTTCTCTTCTCCCTCTTCTCTCTCTCTACTTTCCCTTCCTCTCCATATTGCCCTCTGCACACACATACACATACACAATATATTTATATATATATATATATAATTAAAGTTATTTACCATTCTAACTTTTTTTAAGTGGCCAAATTCAAAAGTATAGAGAGGAAATATGAACTAGAGAATAGAAAGCCATCTTTGACACATACTGGCTATATGATTCGTGTGCCAAGCAACTCTTTGAGACTCTAAGTTTCAGACCAGGCAATGATCTTCACTGGGTAGAGGAAGGAACTAAAAGGGATTTCCCTCCATCCATGAAATTATAGGTTTGGTCCCATCCATAGAGTGAGGGAAAAAAAAAAACTATTCCAAAAATTCAACCAAGTGCCTTATCTAAAAAGATTTCCAAAGCTGTTGCTGTCTCCCTTTACAATTAGACAAGGGAGCCCTGAAGCTGAAACATTACAAGCATCACATTTTCTCAAAAAGTTGATTTTCATACTACAAGGCTTTTCCCATTTGATCACCATTCTCTCCCTGACTCTGTTTTCCATAAGGGAACCATGGTGTCATATACAAATAAGCAACACTGTATGTGATACTTCCCCTCCAGCCAAAACATGTCAGTCATTTCACATAATTAATTTCTTAATGATCCCGAAACATTTGCTTTTTTTTACCTGAACAATCTCATTCCGGCACCAGGCAATCTCCTGGAGCATTTTAAATGTGCAATGCATCTGTAAACCAAGTAAATGACACTGGAGACAGGGTAGAGAGGTGAAGCTCAGGATCAAACATTTTGCCAATGAAGTGTAAGTTATTTCCTTTGATGGTAGCAAAGTGATATATTGCATGTCACGGCTAAGCTGTAAAAATACCATGACCTTTCATCAGTCTCAATTATTAGAAATAATAGCTTCAGGCTGAGGTTAGTTGGGAATTCCTGAAGACATTTAACATGGGAAATATTATAGAATCTATTTAATGCAAAGTACTGGACCAACCTAGGCTGGGATAGGGTTGCCTAGTTGTGATTTTTTCTTTTTTTTTTTTCTCGGTGTACGCTGAAGCTGATATCTACTTATTATATCCTTCTCTGGGTCATTTAACCCTGCTGAAGAAGCAAAGTAGTATTCTTGCCAGGATGCATGCCTTTTAGTGGAGGGGGTGTATCATTTTTATATCATTATCAGTCACGTATACAAAGGAGAATGGGAAAGGTTCAAAATACATATGAGTTCCAATGTTTTGTAAAATACTAAGAACCCCATTTGAACTATTAAATGAGAATGGTTGGGAGGAAACCGTTGACCACCCTTGGTTAACAAAGGAATCCAAGATAAATTGAGAACTGTAAGGAGCCTGCAGCTTTCCATTTAGTGCAAGGTTCAAGAGGAGAGAGCAATGGCTAATTTTAGAGAAAAATGTTTCCTCCACTGAGAGCTCTGTCAAGACCACTTCAGGGAAAAGGTCCTTATTCAAAATAGATGATGAAATTGTCAGGGATATCAGAGCAAAGATTCATTCATTCATTGGGAAGGAAGTTAGGCTCCTGCCAACTCAAGGATTCATTGATTTTGCAATGCCATGCCAACAGAAGTTAATGGCCTTCCATGGATTTTGAATACCTCAGAGAAAAGTGTCAAAGCCTTTGTTTTAATGGATGTGTGTACACACGTCTAAGTGAATGCACTTGCCCTTGTCAGTTTCCAAAGATGAATGTCCTATTCTTGATGGTCTAGAGAAAATAATACTGTCATTAAAAAAAAAAAGGTTGCTTGAAAGTTTGTTGTCCAATTATTATAATATTGAATATCTTGAACATTCAGATTATTGAGACAGGAACCTAGGCTTTCATTGGAATACATATCAATGAGGAAACTCACTCTATTAATAATATAGGTCAGCACCTTCTGTGAAACTTGTAGTGGTGGAATTGTCTAGGACAATGTTGTTAAATTCAAAAAGAAATGGACTCAGAAAACTGCACAATAACATGGGCCATGTTGTGTTGTGTTTTTACTTTTTTTATAACATATTTCCCAATTACATTTTAGTTTAGTTCATAATACTGCTCTAGGAGGATCCCCGTGGCCAGTAGCTGCTAATTTGTCCAGGGCACTGAGGGGTTAAATGACTTGTCCATCACACAACCAATATCTGTCAGTGGTGTTACTTGGACCCAGTTTTTCCAGTTCTAAGACCAACGGCCTATCTCCTACAAGATGTTTCTTCATGCAAATGATATTGCATCTAAATGCTTAGTATAGGAAGTGGGGAAATATTTTGATGAGATAACATTCAATAACCCATTCAGATGAGGACTACCATTCTATTTCTTAAAATAAAATGTTCCCATTAGGGGAAATTTTCTAAGATATGAACTTTTTTCCTTTGTCCACACTGCCACCTCCTTTCATCAAGGATGTACTAAAATAGCAAGCCTGCACACTGTTGGTTGAAACATGAAAAAGAGATCAGTCATATAGACCATTCATCAGAACATACCACCCATCAATCAATAAGTAAAAACTTATTAAGCACCTACTAAGTGCCATGCATTATGCTAGATATTAAATGTTCAACCACAAGAGATTATCCCTAATCTGAAAAGACTTTCACTGGTGGTAAGGTATGGGAAAGGGAAGGTTAGATTATACAACATGTTTATAAATAAACAAATGAATTAATAAATAAGGAATATATACAAAATAAATATGAAGTGATTTTGGTGGGAGGGGAAGTGAACACCAACATCTATGGAAATCAACAAAGACCTCTCAAAGAAAGTGGTACTTGAGCTGAGTCTTGAAGGGAAACTAGGTGAGTCAAGATGGGAAGCATCTCAGGCATGGAGGACAGTTAGTATAAGGACACAAAGGAAGAAGGAATGTTATGTACCAAAAAAATAGGCCAGTTTGGCTGAAACATAGAGTGCGTTAAGGGAAGTAGTATGTAATCAGTCTGGAAATATAACAAGTCCAATTGCTAAAAACTCCCAAAAAGGAGTATTTTATCCAAAAGGTAATGAGGATCCACTCAAACTTCTTAAGCAAGGCAGTGACATAGTCAGAGCTGTACTTTACAAATATCAATTCGTCAGCCATATAGAAGATGAACTTGGGGAAAGGAGAAGCTGTAGGAAAAAAAGAACAAATCGTAGATTTGATAAGGAAAAATGAGAAATCATCAGACTGAATAGCCCAGTGTTCAAAATCCCTAAAGATATGAGCTATTTAAGGATAGGATTCCTTATTAACAAAAACTTCTGGAGAGACTGAAAAATATTTTAGCCAGAAAAAAAAGGTTTTGATGAGTATACCACCGTACGTCCTATATGGATATACAAGCTAAATGTAAATGGATCACATCCTTTAAAAAAATGAAGAAAATGGAAAGGCACATTAGACAACTTTGGCTAGAGAAAATATACCTTAAATAAGGTATAAAGAAAATAATAAAATATAAAATAGATAATTTTAGTGACTTGAAATTGAAATTGAAAAATGGGATGAATAAAATGAATTATATGAGAAAGGAAATTCCCAGTTGGAATTGAATGCACCAAATATCTCTGACAAAAATGTGATATCCAAGATATATCAGTACTTAACGCAAATATTTTAGACTAAAAGCAATTCCTCAGCAGATTAATGATCAAAAGACATGAACAACTGGTTTTCAAAAGAACAAAATATGGTATCTATTACAGGTACAAAATACTTTCGAGGAGGAGAGCACTAGCACCAGGAGTGGGGACGGGGAGCAGAGGGGGCAACATCTAGGTAGGCTTTCTTTATGACATAAGGAGGAAAGAAGAGAATACATACAAATATAGGGGAAAGTATATGCAAAGGCCTGGATACAGGAGATAAGATGCATTGTACATGGACAATATGACTATCTGTTTTGAACATAGCTGATATACAAGACATAGACATACAAGAATCCTAAGGAGGTAGGATGAGGGATAGATGTAAAAGGTTTGAAGGCAAACTTTGTTCTTTATCTTAGTGACAAGTGGAAGTTACTAGAAGCATTTGAACAAATGAGTGACATGCTCAAAGTTGTGCTTTAGGAAACAGTAATTTGAGAACTGTACAATGCAATTTGGAGAGGACAGAGGCGTGAGGCAAAGAGATCCATTAAGAGGTTATTATAATGATACAGGAAAGAGGTGATGACTCTCTGAACTACAGTGGTGACTATGAGGATGGCTAGAAAAAGATATATGTAAATAATGTTGTAGAGTTAGAATTTAAAATTTTGGCAACTTAGTTATGTAAATGAGCTAAAGGGAAGAAAGGAGAGTGATCTTGAGATTGTCAAGATAGTTAACCAAAAAGGGGGCAGTAAACTGATAGATTCACAGCCACACTTTTTGCTGTTGCAAAGAACTAGAAGAATAGAAGGTAGTCATCAACTGGGAAATAGCTAAAACTAGTTTACATGAATGCAATGCAATAGTGTTTAGCTACAAGAAATTATGAATAAGAGTAGTTCAGGTTAACAAGGGAAGGCTTACATACCAATACAAAATGAAAGAGAATACAGAATATAATACATGTAGCAACTACAACAATGTAAATGAAAGAAACAACAAGACAAAGGTAAGCATTGTGCAATTGTTATGCACAAACTTGAATCCAAAGGACAATATAAGGAAATGTGCATCCTTTCTTTTTTTTTATTTTATTTTTTGGTTTTTATTAATTTGTTTGTTTACTTTTAGTTTTCAAGATTCAATTCCACAGTTCCCTGAGTTTCAAATTTTCTCCCCCTCCCTATCCTCTACCCCCAAGGCAGCATATAATCAAGCATGGGATCTGCAAATACTTTCACATTAGACATTCATTAGGTTATAAAGAAGGATTGTATCAGATGGAATGAAAAATGGAAAAGAGGAAACAAAATGAAACAAGAAAAAAGACAGAGAGCAGGTAGTTTGCTTCAATCTGCATTCAAACTCTGTTCTTTCTTTCTAGTTCCTTTTTTTTGTTAAGAGGTCAATTGGGGTTAAGTAACTTGCCCAAGGTCACACGGCTAGGTTTTTGTGTGTGCATTAAGTGTCTGAGGCCAAATCCGAACTCAGGTCCTTCTGACTCCAGGGCCAACGCTCTACTCACTGCGGCACCTAGCCGCCCCTTTCTTTCTAGTTCTTTCTCTGAATGTAGTCATCTCTCTCCATCATGAGTCTTTTGGAGTTGACCCTGAATTGCTGAGAAGAGTCAAAGTTGGTCATCACCATGGTGTGTCTGCCATTGTGCACAGAATTCTCCTGGTTCTGCTCTTCTCACTCATCATCAGTTTGTATAAGCCCCTCCAGGTAAATATGAGGCCCATCTGCTCCTCGTTTCTTATAGCACAATAGTATTTCACGACATTTATACACCATAACTTGTTTAGACATTGATGGGCATCCCCTTAATTCCCAATTCTTTGCCACCGCAAAAAGAGCTGCTACAAATATTTTTGTACATATGGGTCTTCCTCCCACTTCTATGATCTCTTTGGGATACAATCCTAGAATTGGCATTGCTGGGTCAAAGGGTATGAAATTACTTATAGCCTTTTGGGAATAGTTCCAGATTACTCTCCAGAATGGTTGAATCAGTTCACAACTCCAGCAACAATGCATTAGTGTTCCAATTTGTCCACGTCCTCATCATCATTTGTCATTTTCCTGTTTTGTCATCTTAGCTAATCTGACCTGTGAGATGTGATACCTCAGAGTTGTTTTGATTTGCATTTCTCTAATCAATAGTGATTTAGAGCATTTTTTCATATGCTTATAGATATCTTTAATTTCTTCCTCTGAAAACTGCCTCTTGACATCCTTTGACCATTTATCAATTCGGCAAATGACTTATAGATTTGACTCAATTTTCTGTATATTTTAGAAATGAGGCCTTTATCAGAGACATTGGCTGTAAAAATTCTTTTTGAATTTTCCACTTCCCTCTTACTTCTGGCTTTAACATTGGCTTTGTTTGTAAAGAGGCTTTTCAATTTCATGTAATCAAAATTATCCATTTTGCATTTTATAATGCTCTCTAATTTTTGTTTGGTCATAAAGTCTTCCCCTCTCCATAAATCTGATGGGTAAACTATTCCTTGCTTTCCCAGATTGCTTATAGTATCATCCTTTATACCTAGATCATGCACCCATTTAGACTTGATTTTGGGATATGGGGTTAGATAATGGTCTATGCCTAGTTTCTTCCATATTCTATTCCAGTTTTCCCAGCAGTCTTTGTCAAATAGTGAGTTCTTATCCCCAAAACTGGGTTCTTTTGGTTTATCAAACAGTAGATTATTATAGTCATTGACTGCTGAGTCTCATGTACCCAAACTATTGCAGTGATCCACTGCTCTATTCCTCAGCTAGTACCAAATAGTTTTGATGACTGCTGCTTTATAATACAGATTAAAATCTGGTATAGCTAGGCCACCTTCCTGAGAATTTCTTTTCATTAATTCCCTTAATATTCTGGACTTTATGTTCTTCCAAATGAATTTTGTTACTATTTTCTCTAGTTCTATAAGGTTAATTTTTGGTAAATTGATTGGTATGGCACTAAATTTGTAATTTAATTAAAGGTAAAATTGTCATTTTTATTATATTAGCTCGACCCAGCCACGAGCAACTGATGTTTTTCCAATTAGTTAGATCTGACTTAATTTGTGTGAAAAGTGTTTTGCAGTTGTGTTCATATAGGTCCTGGGTAACATGCCCCATTTCTTTCATTTGTGGGGTAGATTATGGACCTGGTATTCTGCTTAAATGGTAAAATATGGTAATAAAAGTATCACATAGTTTTGCTTAACTATGTTTTTTCTTGTTACAAGGTAAGGTGCACTGAGTAAAGGATAAGAAAGGAGTATATTGGGAAATGATCAATATAAAAAAAGGAATCAATCAAAGTCAAAGTAGAATAAAACAAAATGGGTCCTATAGGCAAAATAACAAAATAATTTAATGGAGAAACTATAAAGCTGATAATTATAACCTTGAGGATGAATGAAGTAAGCTCTAATAAATGATCTATTGCTATAACAATGATAATAATGAACATTTACTTAATGCTTACTATGTATCAGACACTTTACAATTATTATCTCATTTAATTCTTACAACAACCCTAGCAGGTGGGTGTTATTTTTGTCCCCATTGTACAGAGAAGGAAATTGAAGCAGACAGAAGTTGTTACTTGCCCAGGATCATGTAGCTAGTTAGTGTCTGTGGCTACATCTGAATTCTGTTCTTCCTGACTCCAGACCCACTGAGTCATCTCACTGCCCCATATGTATATTAAAATATCATTTCTTTTACATTGGATTTGAGGCAGATTTTTAAGGAGAATCATGGTGGCATACAAAGAAAAGACATCAAGACAACATTAAAAGGCCTTTAATAATTGTTATCAATATTGTCCAAAAAATAAATATTAAACAAATTAAATTAGGCTCCTACATCTATCTGCTTTCCTCATGGGGTAGATCAGTAGATGCCAAAAATGTCACTAATAAGAATGTGCTTAGCTCCCCAGGGCCTGGAGTCATTAAGGGTGACACAAATGTCACCTGATGAATTACAATAATATACTACAAAGAGTGATCAGAATAGGTTTCCTGTCATAAATGGCACTTGAGTAGAGAATTAAGGGAAGCTAGATATGTTTTCTACTAGGCACGGTGAAACAGGAGTAAATTTCAAGCATAGGAGGGAGACAGTGCAAATGTATGGGGATAGGAAAAGAAATACTATGTATAAGAAACAGTCATCTGTCCAGTTTGGTCAAGTAATGTTCAATAAGCCTGGGAATATGGTCTGGAGCCAGATTTTTGAGGGTTTTATAGAGAAACAGGAGGTTATATTTTGGTAAGGACACACCAGGGAAAAGGCACTTTTTCTGACAATTCCAGTTCTCCTTGGAGGAAGAGTTCATATGGCAGAAGCCTGGGTTATTCCTTTGTGACTTACTGTATAGCTTGGCTGGTTTTGTGATATAGCATTTTATTTTTGTGTTCTATTCCCCAGCTATAATCAATGAAACCAATTCAATAAATATTTCAGAAGTGTCTATTTTCTTTCAGAATATACAAAGCACTGTGTTAAGGAGCAGCATATAACATGCTAAAAAAATAATGCAGGCCCTGCCCTCAGAGAGCTTATGTTAATTCTATTGATGGAAGAAGGAAATACATGATACACATATAAAAATAATACATATCATCAAATATTAATAATAAACAATGAAGAATAACTGTCAGGTTCAGGAGACAGCTGTATTCAGATCCGTCCTTGGACAATTGCTAGCTGTGTGACCATAGATAGGACATTTGATTTCTGCAAGCCAGGAGTTTCCTCAGCTTGAAAATGGGAAGATAATGTCAACATTGCCAACCATATGGGTTTTTTTTTCCTAATTAAACAAATGCTTTATTAACTTCTGGTTTACATCATTCATTTCCACCAGATTATGAGTTACATTTTCCCCCATTTTTCCCTACCCACCACCCCAGAATAGCAGTCCCACTAGATATCCCCTCATCCAATCTGCTCTCTCCCATATCTCCTCCCATACCCCCTTCAATTTTGCCATTAGGGCAAGGTGAATCTCTGAGCCCCACTGCCTGGACATCTTATGAAACATTTAATTTTAAAACTTCGATTTTCAGATCCATTCCCTTTCTCCCTTGTCACCCACTCCCTCTGAGAAGATAAGCAATTCAGTATGTGTTGTACATGTATATCTATGCAAAACATTACCATAGTAGATATGTTGTAAAAGACTGCTTATATTTCCCTCCCACCTGTCTCACCTCCCACCTGGTCCATTCCCTACTTTGATCCTGTCCCTCTTTGATAGTGGGTACTTCCAACCTCCCCTCCCCCCAGAATGCCCTCCCCTCCATCACCCCCCCTCTCATCCTCCTTTCCCCTACTCAGGAGAGTGAGTGAGGGTAAGATATTCCATTTAGTATGTATGTGATTCTCTCCTTGGGCCAACTTCAATGAGAATATGCTTTTGCCTTTTTGCCTTCCTATTCTTTCCCTCCCCTGCAACTACTTCCCCTTGCCTCTTCTACATGAGATAGTTTGCCCTACCCTGTCTCTCTCCATCTCCTCTTGCCACTTTCCTCTCTCACCTCTTGACTTCACCCCTTAAGAATCATCCCTTCCTTGGGGCGGCTAAGTGGTGCAGCAAGCAGAGCGCCGGGCCCAGAGCCAGAAGGAGCCGAGCTCGGATCTGGCCCCAGACACCCAACACATAAACAGAAACCCAGCCGCGTGACCCCAGGCAAGTCACCCAACCCCAACTGCCCTGCAAAAAAAAATGAATCATCCCTTCCCATCAAATTCAACCTGTGCCCTCTATCCATGTATATCTGTGAACATATGCCATGTACCCTTCTTCAATTATTTTCATAATGAGAAAGGTTTCATCAAACACAATTATTGTTTTTCCATGTAGGAATGTAAATAGTCCAACTTTGATAAGTTCCTTTTGATTTCTTTTCCTTGATTATCTTCTCAAGCATCTCTTGCTTCTTGCATCTGAATGTCAAATTTTCTATTCAACTCTGTTTTTTTCATCAAGAATGCTTGAAAGTCCTCTATTCCACTGAATGACCATATTTTCCCCTGAAACAAAATACTCAGTTTTGCTGGGCAGGTGACCCTTGGGTTCATTCCCAGCTCTTTTGCCCTCTGGAATGTCATATTCCATGCCCTTTGATCCCTCAGTGTAGAAGCTGCCAGGTCCTGTGCTATTCTGATTGTGTTTCCACAATATTGAAATTGTTTCTTCCTGGCTGCTTGGAGTATTTTCTCCTTGATCAGGGGATTCTGGAACCTGGCTATAATATTCCTGCGAGTTTTCTTTTGGGGATCTTTTTCAGGAGGTGATCTCTGGATTCTTTCAACCTCTATTTTGCCCTCTGGGTCTAAAACATCAGGGCAATTTTCCTTGACAATTTCTTTAAGGATGATTTCTGGGTTCTTTCTTTGATCATGGCTTTCAGGTAGTCCAATAATTTTTAAATTGTCCCTCCTGGATCTATTTTCCAGGTCAGTGGTTTTTCCCATGAGATATTTCACATTGCCTTCTAATCTTTCATTTGTTTGGATCTGCTTAACAGCATCTTGATTTCTCATAAAGTCACTAGCTTCCATTTGCTCCAGTCTAACTCTGAAGGAATGAATCTCCTCAGTGAGCTTTTGAGATTCTTTTTCCATCTGGCAAATTTGACTTTTTAAGGCATTCTTCTCTTCATTGCCTTTTTGAGCCTTTTTTGCCATTTGAGTTAGTCTATTTTTTAAGGTGTTATTTTCCTCAGTCAGGCTGTTGACTGTCATTTCATACTTTTCTTGCATCTTTTTCATTTCTCTTCCCAAATTTTCCCCCACTTCTCTTATCTGCTTCTTAAGGTCCTCTCTGGCCTGTAGCCAGCTTGTATTTTCATTTGGGGCTTTTGGTGCAAGAGTTCTGACCTCACAGTCCTCCTCCATGCTTTGAGCCTCTTTGCCCCTAAAACAGGAGTCCAATGTTGAACTTTTCTGTTTATTTTGTTTCATTTGCCTAGGCATGTTGCCACTTAATTACTTGATTTGGGGGCTTGTTGCCACAGTAGGACTCTGCCACCAGACAGGGGAGCTTCTGCCCAAATGTGGGGTCTTCACAACTTCTGCCAGTTGGGTGGCCTCTGTAAAGCCTCCACCCTCTCTGGCAAATTGGATACCCACCCCAAACTTCCCCCCCAGAGCACAATTCAGATCCAGGCAGTTTAAATCAAGAGCGATTAACCCCCAGACTGATTGCTGGATCTCCCTACAGTTTGCAGATCAGGAGCTAGAGCCACTGCTGATGCTGCAAAATGGCTTCTGTGCAGCTGTTTCTTCAGCAGCTTTTGGCCCCCAGGGGAGAAAGCCACGTGTTCCCCAAATATTGGTCCCAAAGTCCATAGGGCACTAACCTCTCACTTTGTCCTAGGCATATCTGTGTTGATAATTCTGGAATCACCACAATTGCTGGTGTTCTGGGGTCCCTCCAGCCAGCTGAAGGCCTGGCCGCCCTGGGGCTAAAACCATGGACCTGGGCTCAGCTCTGCGCGCTGCGCTGTAGGTTCCCAGCGTGCTGTGCTGCTTGCTCTCAGAGAGCTGCGCTGGCCGCTCCCTGCAGGGCTGCTGGACTGTCCTCAGCAGGAGGTTAGCTTCTCTGTGCTGTTCTGTTGGTGCTGTGGCTCCAGAAGCTGTTCGGAGTCCCCTTTCACATTATTTGAAATTTGTGTGGGGCAGAACACATTGGAAATGCTGTTTCTACTCTGCCATCTTGGCTCTGCCCTGTTTTTATGAGGGTCAAATGAGAAAATGCATATAAATTAAAAATGTGTCGTGTAATTGTGAGTTATTAACTAGGTAGCATATGATAGAAGCAAAGGAACAGGGCAAGTACTTTAGGAATGTTATTACTATCAGCTGGGAGGGTGGAGAGGATAATGAAGAATGGCATCCAATCTGAACCTATTATTCTGAAAGAAGGATAATCCAAGGACAGAAACAGAGACAGAAGATGTCATGTACCAAGAAAAGTTATTCGGAGAAAGGTATATTAGCTTAAGGGAAAAAAAACAATGCCATCCATGACTTTTATTTTGTGCAAATAGGAGACAATAGCAATCTGCTAAGTGAAATTGAATCCTAATCTATCCCAAAGAAACTTTAAATCTGGCAACTATTGCTTAATTCTACTGTCAAGCTACTTTTCTTTTTTCTTTATTTTCTTTTCCTTTTTTTTAAAGCTTGGACTCCCTATCTTGCCTAGGCAAGAAGCCCAATGTACTCATAAGAATGATTTTACTGATGACTGATTCAGAAGCTTTGTTCTACTTTGCTTTTGACCTCAGTTGTTTCAAACCTCCTCGTGCAGTCTAGCAATCTCCCACTTTTGAGGGCTCACAATAATAGTACGAAACTTAGTTTGGACACCGCTTCAGCTTTAGCTCTGGTGTGACACAGAATTCCCAAACTCAAGTGATCCACCAGTCTTATCCTTCCCTATTGCAGAGACTATGGTGTGTGTCACTATGCCCAACCTCCTATAAAATTTTCTGAAGGAGATACTATGTGTTGTTTCACCTGAAATTATTTCTTCAATTGTCTTTGCATCCCCAATTTCTGGCACCTAATAGGAGCCTACATGATGTTTGCTTGGTGATGAGGATTTCTGAATCCAAGAGTGTGATTCTGTGTGAGCAAGGACATTGTGCATCCAGGTACCTGTAGAACAAACATCTAAAGAATATAAATCTGCAAATAGCCCCTGCGAATTAGTTTTTGTAAAAACTGACTTTTAAGTGTTTTAAGTGCATATCAGGTATCAGGTGGGCAATTTGTACCGGCCCATTTATTTTAGAAGAAGCTTCTTAAGAATATGTGATTTGCAGCTTGAAAAATAATGACATCATTCATCGGTCTCTTGTGTGATGTGTTTTTAAAACCCAAAGATAAACTGAACTTGAGAGGGGATATTTGTTTGTTGGTTCCCAAAGCTATTTGGACATTTTTCTGTAGATAAGATCTTTCGTAATCTGTCCTCTGCCCTTATTTACAACTGAGGTTTTTGCTCTAGGAGATAAAGTGTATTGTACAGCACTTTCCCTGGCCTGGAGAGAGCCATGATAGGCAAGCCAGTCATGAAAAAGAACTTTCAGATTCTTTCCCATGGCTTCATTTCAGGCAAATTATGTTTCCAGAATATATTCTCAATCCATATTTTCTTGATCGGTAATGAAATCTTTCCTTGACAGCTGACACAATCCCTCCCATAAGAATTTCCTCTCTGGGAACTCACTGGAGGGGAATTTCTGGGTATAAGTATCCTCTCATATTCATCCTAACAAAGCCCAGTCAGACAGACACATCTTCTAAACATAACTCCTCTCTGTTGACCGCCAAATACTGCATAGCCTATTTGTAGAGATGATGTTGACCAAACTAATGCAATCAAAAGAGTCACATGATGGCATGGATTGTCTGATTATTGTGTCCATGTCAGCACCATATTGTCCCAGGGCTGTATTATTGTTCATAGTGGGCTGTCTGATAAGAAAATGGTTTTATGCTATAAAGTTCCCATCCAACTTGGTGTCACCATGGCCTAAAATCTTTAAGTAACTGGTCATTGTTGGGGTAGGAAGAGGACTTTGGATAATATGAGTTGATTTCTATAAAGAGGAAGTAATGTTTGTTCAAAATCTAATGCACAGAGCTAACTTTATTACTCATAAGATCTTAGGATTATATCTATATAACAGAAAGAACCTTAAAGGTCATCTCGTCTAACTCTTTTATTTTGTAGATTGAGAAAGTGAGACTCAGAGAGATGAGTCCTTTGTCCAAAATCACCCAAGTAAAAGCAGGATTTTAACCCAAGTTCTCTGACTTTAAATCTGGTCTTCTTTCCATAGAACAATTCAACAATGGATATTATTATTTGGTAGAAGACAGTTAGCAGCTGAAATCTCAATGCCATAAAAATAGTATGATATTTACCAAAACCCATGCTGCATACAGGTTATTTTAAATGTTCAAGGCAAACACAGTGATGCTTGATATATGTTGGACCTGATATATGTTGGACTAGCATTCAAAATACTAGCTTGACGTAGTTCAGTTTCAACATTAGATAAAGCTACATTCCTTTCAATGATGTTTTCAAATGTCTGAAATATATTTTGTTTACTTGAACTTTTGGCTGTTCCAGTAACTTCTTAAACTTTCTTGCTAGTGATGTCACATCTTTGAGAAGTTGGATTTGGGGCTGTTGCTGTGATAAAAAAACAAGTACCATATAAAAATTAATGTGGAACAGGAAGTGAAGGTTGCATCCAATGTGGTTCCAAGGTTTGAAAAGCTATACGTTGCCAAATGGATGCACACATCTTGCTAGAAAATAATTTTGAAAAAAAAATTAGAAAACAATATTTATTATTTAAGAATGAAATTAAAATGTTAGTTTTTTTATTTTGATTTATGGGTATTATTATTTCAGATGGCCACTAAATTGTTAGGGCATAAATGCTTATTAGCAATTAGGAGGCATGGTGAATAGAATGCTGGGTTTGAAATCAGGAAGACTTATCCTCCTGAGTTCAAAACTGGCCTCAGACACTTAGTAGCTCTGGGACCTTGGGAAAGCCACTTGACCCTGTTTACCTCAGATCCTTATATATAAAATGGGCTGGAGAAGGAAATGGCAAACTGCTTCAGTATCTTTGCCAAAAGAGAAACCCAAATGGAGTTGTGAAGATTCAGACACAATTGAAAACAATTAAAGAAAAAAAAATTATTAAATACTTATTAAGTCATTTGAACCTGATTCTAACAATAATACAATATTCACAAGACCCACGGTGATTATGAATATGTTGATATAGTTGTGAATTACAAAATGTAACAGGCTCTCTACATGGAGGATAGACCAGAAAGCCAAAATCATTACAATAACTGTGAAGTTGGTGCACATGGTCAATGCAGCAAAAAACCCACATTCCCAAGCCTTCACAACAGAACAGGCTCCCTCAAGCAAGGATCCTCCTCTCTCTTTCATGGTAGCTCCTCAGCCTGGTTCTTGTAAGTTCTCAGCAGAAATTCCCAGAGGAAAGGTCTCACCAGAATAAAGGTCTCAGCAGAAGCTCCAACCTCCTGAAATTCTCTCTCTCCTAGGCAGCAGCTGCCCTGCCTCCATGTTGCTTATCCCAGGAAAATCTGTCTGTCCAGCTTGTGCTCTTCCTTATATACATATTACCTCCTTCCTGTTCTGCCCCTTCCTGTTACATCAGCAACTTCCTCCCAATATGTTAACTACTTTTGTGCTAATTAAATAGCTTAAACAAGGTGTTAACTTGAAACAAGGTGTTAAGTACCTGCTTACTGGCCAATACAAAGAGGCATGGAAGATCTTCAGATTCCATTAACAATTCACTGACTACCTAATAAACAGATTTTTTTCTTTTGGTACAAGAAAGGGAGAATAGGGGTGCCATGAAAAAATACTAGGACACATAGGACACGATGAGTGGAGAAAATTTGGGAATCTCTGAAATTGTAGAAAGACCTGAATTCAAATCCTGGTTCTATTGTAAATTAGTGACATAGTCAAAACACTTTCCTTTCCTGGGTTTCAGTTTTCTCGATTCTAAAATTAGAGGGTTGGGCTAGAAGACTTCTAGAATCTAGTTCTAACAGTGTGTAACTCTGATTTTGTGATATACTCAATATGGTGACCATGCATAGGTGCCACTCAAGTCTCACTTTGAAGTTTCAAAACTATCAATCAGTCCCCAGTGGTTATCCCAATCCAATAAATATTTATTAAACATCTGCTATGATCAGGCTCCATGCTAGGCACTAGAAATACAAAGATAAATGAAACATTCCTTGCTTTCAAGAGATTTAAATTCAACTCAGGCTGTGGGAATGACTTACAAACATCAGGGAACTTTGAAAAGCTTCTTAAAACTGGTAGTCTATGTTTATTCAAGCCGCTATATCACCTACTATCTTAAAGTCTCACTACCCTAGGAGTATATACCACAGCACCATGATATAAAAAGAAGGATGTTACAATGAGGTCTTTGGGAGCTTTCAATACTAAGATATCAAGTTAAATATATCTAGCACATTTCATGTTCTAGTAGAGAATATAACATCAAGGCTTGTGTATACTTAGGAAGTCATTGTTTTAGTGGATAAAGACAGTATTTCTACCTCTACTAAAATATTTGTTTTTACCTTTGAAATGCATAATCCAAGACTGTTACCTTAAACTACAATTTTAATATCTTGAAAGGAATCTTTTGAAATAGAAGATGAGAGCATTCTTGGAAAATGGGTTCTAATCCAGTCTGCCTGTACTTCTTTAAATATTCTCTCAGGAGAATGAAAAGCAAAACTGGAAAGCATCTGGCATTTGTTAACCTAGATACCTAATGATGTCTAATATACTTCCTAGCCCTAAAATTCTATGATTCTATCATCCTGTGATTTTTAAGCTACCCACTGGTTGTGAAGTTAAAACATTGCATTGGACAGTAGAAATACAGAGCTGAATGCTTTCATGAAAATTTGCTTCTGAGGCAGCAGTTTATCCCCAAATTCACTGAATAAAAATGTGACTTAAATATGAAAAATCTGGACCTTGGACAAATCAAGTAGGATCTATAGTCAAAGGATATGGGTTTGAATTTCAAAAGTTTTGAAAATGGGTCACTTACTATTCAATTTTTGAGTTCTGAATCTTTTCAACCTTTCCATTTTTGGTTAGTTTAGCCCTTGGACAACAAAAAATCAATCATTGGGAACTTACTTACAGCCTTACATCTTAAAAGAGCCTTCCAGAGCTTGTGTTTTGGGTGCATAGCTTTCAGAAGCCTTGGGTTGCCTTCCTATCACAAAAAGGCACTGGAGAGAACATTTGTTGAAGTGTTTATAAAGGGATAGTCACAAAGACAGAGGACAAAAGTGCTTTCAGGAATCATTGGTGAAAAACCTTCAGTATTATAGCAGTCTTGAGAGATTAGAATGACAACACACAACCACAATCACAACAAACTCCAGTGAAAAAAGCCAACTTAACCTATGACTGTGAGAAAGTGTTCATCTTTATGTAAAGCATTAAGGTCTATGGTCTGCCAAGTGATTTTTTTTTTCTTATATGTTAATAAAATCAAAGGGTTTATGAGCTTTACAAGAAAAAAAATGTCACTATTAATTATCCTTATCAGCATACTGGCCACACCTTTGTCACGTGTATCATATGCATCCAGGATACAATTATAGTCATATAAATGCAAAGTATGGTTGCTATGCTAGGCTTTTATGAGCTTTTGTGATTTCTCTTCCCCAGCCTATGATTCTCCATCTTTGGTGACTATCAGGGTTTTATGAATTAATACATATTGTTACCCTAATGACTATTTGCTTTGATTCACTGTTATAATTTCCTGAAACACTGGAATTTCTGGGTCATTTCAATGGTCTCTATGGTACAGTGGGATACATGCTTGAAAGTAAAGTAAATAGTAAAGTAGATAGATAGATAGATAGACAGACAGATATAAGTTAATGTATTCTTCTAGGACAGAGGTTTTATGTTAACAGAGAAGTGAAAAAGCACCAGTGCCAACAGCCATAGGTGCTTTAGACATAAGTTATATTAAGCATGCACTTCATATTCTCTCCTTGTGGAAAAAATTGTTTATGTCACATTGGCTTGTACTAGCCCAGTTACACACTCTGCTCAAAATCACAAGCAAAAATCATCTTCACAAATAAATCACACCAATAGATAGGGGGAAATTAGTTTTATCTAATCAATTCAGTCAAATAAGCACTTAATAAACCCCTACTATATATCAGGCATTGGTTTAAGTCTAGGTACACAAAGACAAAAATGAAAATATTTTGCTGGAATGGAAACAGCTATGCAAAATAGGCTTTGTACTTAACATAAAGTGATATTTATTTTCCTTGAATAATTTTAATCAATTTCCTTAAATATGAAAACGTGATATATGTCCTCAAATATGTAAAGCTTTTTGCTTCTATTTTGGTACTTTAAGGTAACACTTTATCATGGTGACCATGGTCAAGTCCACAGGTGCCACTTCTGTAAATTGATGTGGTTGGATGAGATAACCTTAAGGCTCCTTCAGCTCCTAGATCCATAATCTATAGTATGATGATTTCACAGGGTGTCCCAAAAGTCTTATTACCTTGACTTTTAGTTGCCCAATCTTACAGCAGTCTTATACCACTAAAGCTTAAGATGCTTAAGATGTCACAAAAACTTTTGAGATGCTCTGTATAGGTCTCTTTTGTAGATGTATCCTCTGTCAACATGACTTATGGAAGTTTAAATTTATTTTGATAGCATATACATTTGTTTGCAGTGATCTCTAGAGAGGCAGATGATAAGAGCAGCTAAAGAACAAGTGTTGGAGTCAAAAAGAGTTGTATTCAAGTCATGCCTTTGATATATATGACCAATATATCTTGTGACCAAGAGCAAGTCATTTATCCTCTCAGTGGCCCAGAAAAATCTCTAAAACTGTAAGTGAAAGAAGTTTCCATACAAGAGTATCCAAAAAGTTATAAATTCATAGGTCTCTTTATATAAATTTATATAATTGCTCTTCTTGTACATTTTAAAATGATTTAATTGTCATATAAAACTTCATTATTATATATCTTGCTTAATGGGAGGTACAGTTATATTTCTTTTTTCTTTTGGTGATGTTGAAAAAGGAGGTCAGTGATTCGTCAATGGGCATACTCCCAAAGAGCATAATCCTTGGTGTAATGTCCAAGATTTTAGACATTATTCATTCCCAGCCTATACTCCTCCCTTTGGACTGTCTGGTCACCACTCTACTTTATTGAAGTCTCTGCTTTATTGAAATCAGAAAATTTGGTGCTATAAAATGATTCTCTTAAGATACTTTGTAGATACGATCAGGAAGCACTAATAGGGGCTCATGCTGAGATTAAACTTTAATCTTGACCTTAAAGAATAAAGACCATTTCAAAAAGTCTCTTAGGAAAGACAGATTAAAAACATTTTTCCTTTGTCAAGAATGTAATGAGGTAAACCAAAGACACAGCTTTTTGTGCCAAGATACATTTACTCTGAGCTCTGTGGAAGGGATGATTTGGAGAAAGGAAAATGGGGACCCCAAATGCATGTTTTTTTAATATTCTTCCTAACCTCTGATTCCTTCTCTTGTCATTTTTCATTCTCTTATTGCACTTTTTTTCTCTCATTAGCCTTTGATTTTTCTTTCTCTTTCCTCATCTCCAATGGACATTTCATGCCATAACATGACACAACACAGAAAAAAAAAATCATTGCTGTGAGAATCTTAAAAAAAAAAAATCAACAACATGAAGTACTATGGACCTTCATCTTTTTAAGGTTTCTTTTGACTAGGACACTTTGAGAAGATTTATTCCCAAAACACACTGCACACACATTCCTTCACTTTTATCTCCTTAGTGGTGAATTGCATAATTCATTATGAGAGCTTTGAAATTGGGCTTTGTCATTGTGTTGATCAGAGTTCCTAAGTTTTCCAAAGTTGTTTGTCTTTACACTATTGTTATCATTGTTCTGCTTTGGCTACCTCATTTTCTATCAGTTCATACATATCTTCCCAGGTTTTTCTGAAACCAAAGATCTCCTTTATTAATTTCTTACCACAAAATAATATTCCATCATATTCATTTATCAACTTTAATACATTTTTATTTTCATTTAGTTAATGTCTACTTGAAGAATAATTTTTTAAAAATACTTTATTAGGGAAAATTATCTACAAGGCTCTTATCATCCACTGAGTTCCTTATCACCCAACGGTTTTAGAAGTGTCTTTTTTTGTTTGTTTTGCTAATGAGTATTGATGCAATATGATCTTTTATCATATGTTGTGAGCAAATGGGGATTATACAGGAATGCAGGACTGGTTCAATGTAAGGAAAACTATATCTATAACTGATTATATGAACATCAACAATAAAAAATCATGATTATATAAACAGATGAAGAAAAAGCTTTTCACAAAATACAAAACTCATTCCTATGAAAAACAATTGAAAACAAAGGCATATATAGATTTTTCCTTAACATGATAAGAAGCGTCTGCCTAAAACCATCAATGAGCATTTTTTCTAATAGGGATAAGCTAAAAGCCTTTCAGATAAGATCTGGACTGGAAGAAGGAAGTCCATTATCACTAATATGATTCAATATTGAAAGTAGAAATGCTAGCAATAGCAATGATAGAAGAAAAAAAAATTTAAAGAATCAAAATGGGAAATAAGGAAATAAAACTCTTTTTGTAGACATGTGGGATAACTTTTAAAATCCTAGAGATTCAACTAAGAAATTAGTTTAAACTAATTTAAACTAGTTTAAAATTAATAATTTCAGCAATGTAGCAGGCAATAAAAAAGCCCACATAAGAAGAAGAAAGGGGAAGTGGTTGTAAGGTGGGGAAGAATAGGAAGGCAAAAAGGCAAAACCACATTCTCATTGAATCTGGTTCAGGGAGAGAATGACATACATACTAAATGGGATATCTCAACCTGCAGCAGAATAGGGGGAAGGGGGATGAGAGGAGGGAAGATGGATGGGAGGGCGTCCTTGGGGGGAGGAGTGGTTGGAAGTACCCACTATAGAAGAGGGACAGGATCATGTAGGGAATGGACCAGGTGGGGAGTGGGAAGAGTGGGAGGGAATTATAAGCAGCCTTGTACAATATATCTACTATGATAATGTTTTGCATAGCTAGACATGTACAACACATACTGAATTACTTATCTCCCCAGAGGGAATGGGTGACAAGGGAGGAAGGAAATGGATCTGAAAGTTGAGGTCTTAACATTAAATGTTTCAAATATATATAAATACTATTATTAATACTCTTTTGCTTATAATTGGGAGATAAGATGTGCAGGCATTGGGACACAAAGATTCACCTTCCTCTAATGGAAATGTCGAAGGGGGTGTGGGAGAAGGTATGGGAGAGAGCAGATTGGAGGAAGTGATATCTTGTGGGACTGCTATTCTGGGAGGTTGGGTAGGGGAATAATGGGGGGAAAATGATTGTAACTCAAAATCTGGTGGAAATGAATGATGTAAAACAGAAGTTAATAAAACATTTGTTTAATAAAAAAAAAAGCCCACATAAATCATGAGCATTTCTATACAAGACCAACAAAACCCTTGAAGAAGATATAGTAAGATATGTACCATTTAAAATAACTATAGACAATATAAAATACCTGGAAGTATACCTGCCAAGACAAATTCAGGAACTATATGAACATATTTCTAAAAACACTGTTTATACAAATAATGTCTGATTTAAATAATTAGAGAAATAGTGCTGAAGGGTGGGCCAAGCCAATATAATAAAAATGACAAGTCCACCTAAACTAGTGTACTTTTACAGTGCCATCTCAATTAAACTAGCAAAATGACTTTACCAGGCTAGAAAATAATAACAAAATTCTTTGGAAGAACAAATCATCAAGAATATCAAAGGAATTGCCTTGAGGGAGCAAAGATGGTGGAGTAGAAACAGCACTTCCACTGTGCTCCAGTCCACACCACTTTAAAATTATATAAAAGGGTACTCTGAACAACCTGTGGAGGTCCAGCACCCACAGAACTACACAGAGAAGCTAACCTCCCACTGAGGAAAGCCAGGCAGCCTGGCAGGGAGTGGCCAGCCCAGTGCTCTGGGAGCCAATCCCAGAGTGAGGATTTAGGTTTTAGCTGCAGGGAGGTCAGTCCAGCAGCCAGCTGGAGGGACCCCAGAACACCAGCTGCTGTGGCTTTTCCAGAATTTCCAATACAAAGTGAGAGGTTAGTGCCCTATGGACTTTGGGACCAGTATTTGGGAGCATGTCAACTTCTTCCCCTGGGGGCTAGAAGTAGTTGAGGAGATGCAGCACAGCTGCCATTTTGCAGCTTCAGTTGTAGCTTCAGCTCCTGGCCTGTGAACTGTAGGGGGATCCGGTGATCAGTCTGGGGGGTAATCGCTCTTGCTTTAAACTCCCTGGATCTGGATTGAAGTCTGGGGTGGAGGTCTTGTGGTGTGCGTCTAGCTTGCCAGAGCATGTGGGGGCTTCACAGAGGCCCCCCAATTAAGACCTCTGGGAGTTGAGAAGACCCCAACCATTTGTGACTGAAGGTGCCCTGTCTGGTGGCAGAGTCCTACTGTGGCAACTAGCCCAAAAGTAAAGGGAACAAAATAAACAGAAAAATTCAACATTAGACTCCTATTTTGGGGGCAAAGAGTATCAAAGCATGGAACAAGAGGAGGACTGTAAGGTCAGAACTTCTGCACCAAAAGCCCCAAATGAAAATACGAGCTGGTTACAGGCCATAGAGGACCTTAAGAAGGATTGTAAAAACCAAATAAGAGAAGTGGAGGAAATATTGGGAAGAGAAATGAGAAGGATGCAGGAAAAATATGAAATGAGAGTCAACAGCTTGATTGGGGAAAATAACATCTTAAAAAATAGACTAACTCAAGTGACAAAAGAGGCTCAAAAAGGAAATGAGGAGAAGAATGCCTTAAAAAACCAAATTTGTCACATGGAAAAAGAATCTCAAAAGCTCACTGAAGAGATTCATTCCTTCAGAGTTAGACTGGAACAAATGGAACCTAGTGACTTTATGAGAAATAAAGATGCTGTTAAAGAGATCCAGGTAATTGAAAGACTAGAATGCAATGTGAAATATCTCATGGGAAAAACCACTGAACGGAAAATAGATCCAGGAGAAATAATTTTAAAATTATTGGACTACCTGAAAGCCATGATCAAAGAAAGAACCTAGAAATCATCCTTCAAGAAATTCTCAAGGAAAATTGCCCTGATGTTTTAGACCCAGAGGGGGAAATAGAGGTTGAAAGAGTACACCAATCACCTCCTAAAAAAGATACCAAAAAAACTCCTAGGAATAGTATAGCCAGGTTCCAGAATTCCCAGATCAAGGAGAAAATACTACAAGCCACCAGGCAGTAACAATTTCAACATTGTAGAAACATAATCAGAATAGCCCAGGACCTGGCAGCTTCTAAACTGAGGTATCGAAGGACATGGAATATGATATTCCACAGGTGAAGGGAACTGGGATTAAAATCAAGAATTATCTACCCAGCAAAACTGAGTATCTTGTTTCAGAAGAAAATATAGTCATTCAGTGGAATAGAGGACTTTCAAGTATTCTTGAGGAAAAGACCAGAGTTGAATAGAAAATTTGACATACAGACACAAGAAGCAAGAGATACTTGAGAAGGTAAACAGGGAAAAGAAATCAAAAGGAACTTACCAAAGTTGAACTATTTACATTCCTACATGGAAAAACAATAACTGTGACTGATGAAACCTTTCTCATGAAAATAATGGAAAAAGATTATATGGACATATGAATACATATGTGAATGTGTATACATTTATATATGTTTACAGGTATACATGGATAGAGGGCACAGGTCGAATTTGGTGGGAAGAGATGATACTTAAGGGGTGAAGTTAAGAGGTGAGAGAGGAATGTGTCAAGAGGAGATGGAGAGAGACAGGATGGGGTAAACTATCTCATGTAGAAGAGGCAAGGGGAAGTGGTTGCAGGGGAAGGGAAGAACAGGAAGGCAAAAAGGCAAAACCATATTCTCATTGAATTTGGCTCAGGGAGAGAATGACATACATACTAAATGGGATATGTCACCCTACGGGAGAGTAGGGGGAAGGAGGATGAGAGGGGGGATGATGGAGAGGAGGGCATTCTGGGGGAAGGGGAGGTTAGAAGTACCCACTTTCAAAGAGGGACAGGATCAAAGTAGGGAATGGACCAGGTAGGGGGTGTGATGGTTGAGAGGGAAATATAAGCAGTCTTTTACAATATATCTACTATTGTAATGTTTTGCATAGCTATACATGTACAACATATATTGAATTGCTTATCTTCCCAGCAGGAGTAGGTGACAAGGGATGAAGGGAATGGATCTGGGATTCAAAGTTTTAAAATTAAATATTTCAAATATATATATATATATATATTTGAAAATATATATATATATATTTGAAAATATATATATATATATTTTTGAATATATATACATATATAAATATATGTATTTATATAAGTATATATACAGATATATATATATATACATATACACTATTATTAATACTATTTTGCATGCAACTGGGAGATAAAATATGTAGGCATTGGGGCATAGAGATTCACCTTGCCCTAATGGCAAAGTCGAAGGAGGTATGGGAGAAGATATGAGAGAGAGCAGATTGGATGATGCGATATCCTGTGGGACTGCTATTCTGGGGTGGTGGGTAGGGGAAAAACAGGGAAAAAATTGTGACTCAAAATCTGGCAGAAATGAATGATGTAAACCAGAAGTTAATAAAGCATTTGGAAAAAAAAGAAAAAGAAATTCAAATGAATCAATGAAAAAAATGTAAAGGAAGGTGGTCCAGAAGTACCATTTCTTAAACTTTATTATAAGATGGTAATTATCAAAACTATCTGCTACCAAGAAATAAAATGGTAGATCAGTGGAATAGAGCAGATATACATTACACAGTAGTAAATGATTATTAAAAACCTTGTCTTTAAAAAATATAAATATCTCAGCTTTTGAGATAAGAACTTACCTAATGGGTAAAAATTATTGGGAAAACTGAAAAAAGTCTGGTAGAATCTAGGTATAGCCCAATTTATTAAACTATTTACCAAGATAATTTCAAAATGTACACATGGCCTAGGCAAAAAGGGGATCATAAGTATATTAGAAGAGCATGGAACATATTACATGATTTATGCGTAAGAGAATAATTTATAAATAAAAAAGACATAGAAGGCATTGAAGGATTTAAAATAGATAATTCTGATTATATTAAACTTAAAGGTTTTGGTATAAATGAAACAATATAGGCAAGATTAGAAAGAAAGCTGAAAATTGGGTGCAGGAGGAATTATAGACAGTTTCTCAGATATGCGTCTCATATGTCAAATATATGGAGAATTGAGTCAAATTTATAAATCATTCTTCAATTGATAAGAGCTAAAAGGATACGAACAGATAATTTTTGCAAGAAGAAATCAAAGTTATAAATAGATATATGAAAAATTCTCTAAATCACTATTAGAGAAATGTAAATTAAAACAAATTTGAGAAATCATTTCATCCCTATCAGATAGGTTAAAATGATAGAAAAGGAAATTGACAAATGTTGGAGGGCATGTCAGTAGAATTGTGGGTTTATCTAACCATTTATAAAGAGCAATTTGGAATTATGCTCAAAGAATTATAAAACTGTATACCCCTGAACTATTTGGTCTGTTTCCCAAGATGATCAGGGGAAAAAGATAAGAACTTGTATGTCCTAACATATTTATAGCAGCTCTCTTAGCAATGCAAAGAACTGGAAATCTAGGGGATGCCCATCAACTAGAGAATAGTGGAATAAGTTGTGGTATACAATTGTGATGAAACACTACTGTGCTGTAAGAAATGACAAATAGGTTGATTTTAGAAAGAAAAATATGAAAAATTTTGCATGAAATAATGCAAATGAAATGAACAGAACTAAGAGAACATCGTATACTGTATATTGGCTTATATGTAACAGCAATATTGTTCAAAGATTAACTAAGAATGACTAAGTTATTCTGAGTAATATGAACATTCAAATCAACTACAAAGAACTTAAGAAGGAAAATTCCATCTACCTCCAGACAAAGAACTAATATATGGAAGTTTTAAAAGTATGGTTTCACATATTTATCTATGTCAAATGTTGGCCTTCTCTAATGAGGGGTTGGAAGGGAGGGAAGGAGACAATTTGGAACTTGAAATGTAACCAAAAAAACCCCATAAGATAAAAAATAATAAAGTTCTTTTGTCATCACATTGTGGTTTTCATTGCCCTATTACTCCCATGATTAGACCAGACACACCCCATCCCCAGGTTCTAGAGATATGACTATGTCACCACTATACTCAAAAAACCTTCAATATCTTCCCATTGTCCAGAAGATAAAACACAAATTCCTTATTCTTAATCTTTCATTTCTATACATTTGCACAAGGCATTCCCCCTAATGGGAATACATTCCTTCTTATCTCTACCTGAAACTCATTTCTGTCCCTCAAGGCCCAAATTAGGTGCAGCCTCTTTCCATCAATCCCGTCACTTATTGTTGTTCCTATTATAATGCTATTGTCTTCTATTTTCCCTGCATTATGCTTATTTGAGCAAATACTGTGTTTCTCCCACCCTCAATAAAACATGAACAACTTGAGGGCAGGAGCATTTTCCTTATATCACCAGAACCTAGTACATATAAGGCACATAATAAAATATGTGTTGCCTTTTGAATCAAACTGAAGTTATTCAGTAAGTGAACAACTGATGTTTTTTTTTTTTCCAACAGTTTAATAGCATGATCTAACAAACATTAATAAGATGGGAGCCCACTGAAGGATGGAAAGGTTGAAACACTGGAGAGGGAAAGACTGATGGTGGAGAGACCAGACAGGAATTTACTGTAATAGCACAAGATTCTGAAAGGAGTGAGTTCTTCATCTTGATGTAGCATGGTACAAAAGGAGTACAGGTTGGTGTCAGGGGAGACCTGAATGTGTGTTTGTAAAGCCAAGCATGAGCAGCTTTCCAGAGGACTGCTATTGTGAACATCTTTAATTAACCTTAAAGACGTTCACAGCATAGTAGAGTATAGTGAACTCTCTATTTATTCAGAAGTAAACTAAAGCAAAATATTTACAGAAACCAAAGCACACCATTCACAATGTTACAACATAACAAGTTATCACTAAAGTGTCCACATATTTTTTTTTACAAAAGTGGCCACATAGTTTTCAACAAAACATACCTTTCAGTAAGTCCTTGACTCAATCATCCTTAAGGAGCAAGCCTCCTTAAGGGACACAAAGTACAAAGGTCAAAGTTCTCTATCCCTAGGTCACAATTAATCATGATCTTCTTAGTCATCACTAAGTACCCAAGGACAGGTCTTTTCATCTTGACTTGAGGCTGGCTCTCAGATTCTATAGTTGACCTCTTCCATGGGTCTAGCTCCTGCCTGAATCTCCCCAATCATCACCTGGATTCACAGGTAGGCAGCTCTCAGCAACTCCTCTAGCTGGTCATCCAGTTCCATATTGAAACTCAGAGTGTCCATTCCATCTCAAGCCTTTCATAGTTTCTGTTTCTGGGAAGACAAAGCTTAACAGAGCCACAATAACATTCATGCATATTGCTAGCACCATAATCAATTCACTATCTGCCTGTGAAATCAACACAGACCCAGAAACAAGGTCCAAGAGATCAACACAAATCATTAGTAAAGCCCCAGGACCTCCAAAACCCTCCTCCAGGACTTCTGTAAAAAGATAACCAGAAATCCTCTTTCAGGGCTTCCAGTAAGGTCCCAGGGCTTCTGTACAAAGTATTACAAACAAAACTCAATATAGAAGGAACAGACAAATGGAGTGTTGGAATACCACAAGTTTTATCCTCCTCAACTCTGCCACCACAAGAGTTCCCTTCTCAGTTCTGCTCTCTCCCAGCTTGGGCTTCTCCTCGTGTATGGTCATTAGCTCCTCGCTCCTCCCATTCCTTTTTCATCAGCAACAGTGGTTCACAAGTTGTGGGGTTCACAAATTCTGTTTCTTAACAAATACTTGATATAATAATGGGCAAGGCTTAAAAGAAAGAAACTGAAAGAAGGTGCTAAATAATTAAATAGTTGAAACAAGGTGTTAAGTACTTCTTTGCTTGCCATTACAGTTCCTCACCTTTAACATTTATGTATGACCATGCAAGTTGTTTAATTTTTCTTAATTTTAGTTTCCTAATCTATAAAATAGTGATAATGTCTATTGAATAAACCTCATTAGGGCTGTGAATATCAAATGAGATACCACTAGTAATATGCTATTGCACATATCCATTTGAAGAGTATATAAACATCAGGCATTATTAATCAACATTCACATATTAATTATCATAAATGATATAGGAATATAAAAGGGAAACTCATATTAACTATTAATATCAGATAAAGAATACACCTCAAGGTGAACTCTAGAAATGTGTAAACCGTAAAGCTAAAATACCTAATAGTTATAATAATGACTAGCTATTCTTCACAAATGACAATAATATAATTGATTCATGTACTCAATATAATAGAGATAGTGGTTTTGCAATAATCCATACTTCTTTTATTCAATCCTTCTCATCATCTGTATCACACATTTATCAGACAATTCAGCTTTCCAGATTGTGTGGGAAAAGAGAATGGAACAGAGTCATGCTAACTAGCCTTCACTGAGACTGAATCAATGACCTTCGCCTAAATTAGCTCCCCATGCTAACCTGCTACAGGCCGTCACTTGGCTCACATAGAATGCACTTGGCAAGAATAAAACTTGGACTCCATAAAAGATTTTTTTATTGGGGTCAATGCTACAGATGAGTTAGAGAAACTGGACATTTTTTTTAATCAGTCTCCTCCTGCTCAAAATAGTTTAAAGGCTAAATTTAGAAGCATAGTAAATCCACTTATTTTAAAAAATGCATTCACACATGCTAGTTCCTAATAATTTTCCAAAACATATGTGTTGTTAGGATCTCAAGATTAAGATTTGCTATGCAAGGTTCATTACTGGGCCATAGTGATTTTTTTTTTTGCATTTTTCAAAAAGCAGCAAATGCTCTTTACCAAAATTAGGAGTTAGGATAGTATCACAAGATAAGGTTTTCAATTACTAATTCCTTTTGGCATCAATGATTAGAAAAATATTAGCTTATATTAGGGTTAACCACAAAAGTTATATATATATTTATATATTCTGAACTGGGCCTTAATTTGATAACAACCATGTTTAAAATACTCAGAAAACAGAAAGGGACCTTAGAAGCCATCTAGTCTAAATTTTCATTTTATAGATGGGGAAACAGAGACCCAGAGATGCTAAATGCCTTGGTCATAGTTAGACTTTGTAAATTATAGAGCCAGGATATGAAACCCTATCCATTCCTTTTTGACAATCTTTATTCCCTTTGAGTCTGACATATGCCTCAAGAAGAGTCCCTTTTACTATACTACTGATCATTTCAACCTCTGCTTTAAAGCTCCCACTAAAGGAGAACATATGACATATGAGACAGGAGCTTTGGAGACAGCTCACTGAAGTTTAGTATTCTCTAATTAGGAATTTTTTTTTCTTTATCAAGCAACTGTCTCTCTGCAATTTTTCCCCTTTACTTTAAATTCTCCCTCCTAGGGCCAAAAAGAATAAGTTGAATCAAATTTTCTTCTAAATGACAACCTTTCTAATACTTAAAAGCAGCTATGATGTCCTACTTAAATCTACTCTTAGCAAGACTAAAAAAAAAAAAAACGACTAGAGTTTCTTCAAATAATCTTTCTATGTCATGACCAGGGTATCTTTTATTATCTTAGTCACTCTCTTTTGTAAGACTTCCAGGTTGTCAATGTCCTTCTGAGGGGTTAAGTGCCTTCCTTAGCTTAACCAGTAAGTTAGGGCAGAGTGAGGACTAGGACTCTAGTCTCTTGACTCTTGGTTCAATGGTCTCACTACTTCAGCTTGTAGAAATGGAAAGACATTTCATGGATGGTATGGCCCTGAAGTTCACTCATGAAGATGAGAAGCAGAGCAAACAATCAAACAGTAATAAGTTGCTAGCTATTTCTGTTTGGCTTTAACCATTATGTGATTCATGTTTATAATTTTCACTTTGGCCCAAATTCAATCAAACTTACACTCCCTTAGCCCTACTCTAATATCATAGGAAGACAACCAAGAATCATGATGCCTGACTAGAAGAAACTGGCCCAGGGTTTCATTTGTGCTATACATGTTTGACAAGTGGTAATCTGTTGGAGTACTGATTTTATCATACTCTTGAAATGGGAGAGGATCTTAGGCTCTCTTAATTTGGATTTAGTATACTCATTTTCATAGTCAATGTTGTGTTTTGTATTTTCCTGTTATAAGATATAAATGAAAATGACCTGACTTTATTTTAAGTCTACATCACTGTTGATAATCAAGAGACCAGAAGCATTGAATGTAACAGCTATCTTGGCTAAACATGTGTGTGTGTGTGTGTGTGTGTGTGTGTGTGTTTACACTTGTCTTCCATCTAGGTTTTGTTTTTGTTTTTTAAACAAACACAAATGTAAATATCAATGGAAAAAAACCTATACATAATTTTATAAACCATCAGCAGCATTTAAATTATTACCTGAATCACAGAACCATTGGGTTTCACAGCAGACCTTGAAGGTCATCCAACCTCTTAATTTTACTGTCAAGTAAACCACAGATTCAAGTGACATATACAAAGTAGGGGAGTAAAAAATAGTTTATCTTTAAGATTTATGGAAAACGGAGGAATTTACATATACAAGGACACATAACTCTCTAACTCAACTCCTTTCATTTCTATTTGTTTCTCATTGTTTGGGAAAATACATGTTTAGGTAGGTCAATGAATAAATGGTTGTTAAATGTTTTGATATGTTTGAATGAAGAAGTTTATTTTACAAAAGGTAAAATTTGTAAGGTTAAATTTAATTTTACTTAGAATTTGAAGATTTAGAACTGCTTTTTCTATGCCTGATGCCTTTCTCATATTCCTTCCTTTTCTGGTCCTTTCATGACTAGAAAAAGAAAGGCTGAAAATTCATGAGAAAGACAACTTTTACAATATTTCCAGCTCAACGAGAAGCAGGAAGTATAGGCAATCCCATGAGAAAGTCCATTTTTGTCTCCTTTCAGCTTACTTTTTCAAACCCATGGGACTAAGAGAGTTGAGATTATTTCTCCCAAACCTTTAAAGTTTGTTCATAATACCAACTAACAGTGTCCAGGATCATCTGCATCGACCCATAATTTTGGTTGATTTTTGTTTTTGTTAATGTCACAGCAAAGCTTTGGTCACACACTAATGGGAAACATTTGCAAAATATTCTGACCAAATTCTAGACATTTCATTTTGGAAAATTGCAAATGAAGTTTATAATGCAGATGAAGTTCAATATTCATTCAACTTGAGTTACTCAAGCTCTTCTCAGGAAGTAAATAGAGGGATTTAGAATGCTAAAGAATACTTTGTAGCCATGAATATCCTATACCCAATTAATATTGAATCAGATTGGTTATCTTCACTGGAATGTCTTTAGATCTATAAGAGGACTATTCTGACTATAACTTTCAAATGAATTTAATAGCTGGAATCACTGAATTCATATTCTGATATGACTATAAGAATTTTATGAAATCATTATAGCCAGGGAAATGCAACATGCCACCTAAAATCTAGTGGGCAAGAAAGGGAGAGAAGTAGGCAATTAGACTAATTAGAGTAAGCCTTCCATAATTTTATCCCTGCCTAAGACCCTTACAGACAGGATAGCTGAGCTCAGAGTCTGTTTGCATTAAGCTTGTGAGGAGACTGCTAACTGTCAGTAAAAAACAGCTGAGTGAGATAGTGTCACATTAAAAAACAATTCAGGAAATCTATTATGAGTTAAGCTTTGTTCAGGATCTCCCAGAGGCTGAGGCCCCTGGGCAATGAGGAGGCAGACAAACGGGGAGTTTGCCAAATTAGTTCACCATGAGAGTTAGTCATGAATTCTACCAATGAGATCTGCCAATAAGAAAAAATGTAGAACTGAGGTTCTTAATTTTACCAAGGTAAAAAAAAAAGCAAAGCAACTCTTGAAATGATCTGTGGAGAGAAAGTTCTAAGTGGTTTTCCGGGGCTACACTTCAACAGAGTGCAGATTTGACCTTTATCCTGTTAGAATAACTTAATAGGAGAATGAAATGTTCCTTCTAACTTTCCTTACTTCATATATTCATTCCAAGATGGTTCTCCTGCTTTACATCTTGCCATCTGCCTTGCTGCCACATGAGTACCAACCATCCCTTTCCACCTCTTGTTCTGGGAATAAAAATCAAGTCAATACTAATTGCTATTGCAAAGGGCATGATGATCACCTGTCCTAACTATGACTCCACTCACATTCCCCTAAATGTGTGGTCTTCCCTGCTAGAATATAAACTTCTTGACTGATACAGAGTAGCAGGTATGACACACACGAAAAAGTAAAAACAATGAGCAATAGGGGACAAGAAGAGTGACATCACTAAAACCCACTACCGTAGATGTCTATTCACATCTGCACAGAGGATGACCACTAATTCATAAGACCAAGAGATTCGAACACAAGAGGGCAAAATCAACCTCATGTTGATTAACAAGATTTAATAGAAGGGGAATAATGGCAAGAATGTGGTTATGGAAAGGTACCTAACCTTTATTTAATCTAGGATAGATTACAATGGTGGTAGAGCAGAATTATAGTATTAAGAAGGTGAATGGTTGGGAAATACAAGAACCATGGAAGAAAAGCACTGTGGTGACAACTTGTATGAGGCTCGATGGGGAAAAAACAGATTAGTATAGCTATTTGAATGTAACAGAGATAGATAGGAGAAATGGGTAATAAGTATAGCGAACAAATAACAAATCTGTTCTGAAGGTTTTATTCAGCAATGATGGGAGAATTTTGATTTTCTATAGATATACTGGAACTCTATGACAAAAGCAGCATAGATAAATACATTCTTGACTTTTCTTGATGATAATTTCATTATTCAAAAGGTAGAAGAATCAACATGATGAAATGTTATTTAAAACCGGATTTTTGCCAAGAAAAAATAATTGGTTGCTAAAGGAAAAAATGATGGTAACTTTTGGGGAAGTGACTGTTCCATATTAGAAGTGATGTCAGAGAAGAGGAAAGCTAGGCATAGTCTAATGCACACCCCAGATTTTTGAGAATAGATTTCAAAGGGCTCAGAAATAAATCTCAAGGTCTAAATTCTATGGGAAATCTGGCTGAAGAAAGATGGAAAGCTGTCAAGAACAAATTCTAAAGACTTGCAGAAGTGATTTGGTGAGGGAAATGAATGGGGGGGAGCTGTTTGAAGAGACTAATGTGAATATAATTTATCAACTCAGAATTTTTAAGATATATGGATATCAGTTTTAAACAAGGCAGGTAGCGTAGTACATGCCAAAAAAAGTAGCAATCCCATAAGAATAGTGTCAGGAGTGCTGAAACTCATTGTGTATTAAAATGGTCAATGAATGCTAAGGAAAATAAAAGGCTTTGTTATATTTGTGTTATGACATGGAGGAAGGGAAAAGAAAACAAAATCTTTATGCTCTTTGTATGGATGACGAGAAATGGGAACTAGATAAAAGTAAACTTTGGTAGAAGGTTTCAATGTGTTGGTGTTATATAGGAGAGATGTCTTTAGTAAAGTACTCCAAAGATATGATGTCTTTACCCAAGTAATTGTGAGATAAACGGCTGTCCTAAAAATTGTGTATATGCAGAATAAAGATGATGATTGTTCTGCTGTGCCCTGTACTGATCCAACCATGCCTGAAATATCATGTTCAGTTCTAGGTAGCACATTTTAGGAAGGACATTGATGAGCTAGAACTAGTGTGCAGGAAGATAATGGTGAAGGCTCTTAGATAGTAAGGGATTATTCCTTAAACGGATCATTTGAAGGATCTGAGGTTATTTAGCCTAAATAAGAGAAGACTTGGAAGGGAAATGGTTGCTATCTTCAAGTCTTTGAAGGGTTGTCATGTAGAATAAGGTTTAGATTTCACAGAATCTAAATGTGGGAAGCCTTCTGCTTCAGCCATAGCTGACCAAGGACCCTCTTTCCAACATCCCTAAAAGATCTTCATCTAGATTCTAGATTCTACTTGAAGACTTCTAGGACTGGAGAACCCATGACCTTCTGAGGATGCCTACTCTACTTTTGGATAGCTTTAATTATTATTTTTTTTTTTTTTTGCCTTTTGGAGGGCAGTTGAGGTTAAGTAACTTGCCCAAAGTCACACGGCTAGGTTTTTTTGTTTGTGTGCGTTAAGTGTCGGAGGCTGGATCCAAACTCAGGTCCTTCTGACTCCAGGGCCAGCGCTCTACTCACTGCGCCACCTAGCCGCCCCTGGTAGCTTTAATTATTAAGAAATGTTTTCTTACACTGGATCAAAAAAAATATTGTTTTAAAGATGTTCAATATCAGGTACACTATTTTAAGTTAATTTATGTATATTCAGTTTTCAATATTCACTTCCATAAATTTTAAATTTTCTCCCCCTCCTCCTCCCTCCCCAAGACATCATGCAATCTGATATAGGCTCTACATATATATTCTTATTAAACATATTTTACATTAGTTATGTTGTATGGAAGAATTAGAACAAATGGGAGGAACCATGAGAAAGAAAAAAGAAAATAAAGTCTGTATTCAGACTCTACAGTTCTTTCTCTGGATGTGGATAGCAATTCCCATGAGTCCTTTAAAATTGGTTCAGGGCCTTGCATTGCTGAGAAGGGCTAAGTCTACCAAAGTCAGTCATCACACATTGGTTGTTACTGTGTAAAATGTTCTCCCAGTTCTGCTCACTTAGCATAAGTTTACATAAGATTTTCCAGGTGTTTCTGAAGTCTGCCTGTTCATCATTTCTTATTACACAATAGTATTCCATTATATTCATATACCACAACTTGTTTAGTCATTCCCCAATTAATGGGCATCCCCTCAATTTCCAGTTCTTAGCCACAACAAAGAGCTGCTATAAATATATTTGTACATGTGCATCCTTCTCCTGTTTTTACAATCTTTTTGGGATAAAGCCCTAGAAATGATACTTCTGGGTCAAAGGGTATGCACATTTTTATAGCTCTTTGGTCATAGTTCCAAAGTGCTGTCCAGAATGGTTGGATCAGTTCACAACTCCACTAACAATGAATGTGTTCCAACTTTCCCACATCTTCTCCAACATTTATCATTTTCTTGTTCTGTCATGTTAGCCAATCTGATTGGTGTGATGTGGTACTTCAGAGTTGTTCTGATTTGCATCTCTCTCTAATCAATAGTGATTGAGAGCATTTTTTCATCTGACTATAGATAACTTTAATTTCTTCTTCTGAAAACTCTCTGTCTGTATCCTTTGACCATTTATCAATTGGGGAATGACTTGTATTCTTACAAATTTGACTAAGGTCTCTATATATTTTAGAAATGAGGCCTTTATCAGAGACAATAGTTGTAAAAATTCTTTCCCAGTTTTCTGCTTTCCTCCTAATCTTGGTCTCATTGTTTTGTTTTTGAAAAAAAAAACAACTTTTCAATTTAATGTAATCAAAATTATCCATTTTGTATTTCACAATGTTCTCTCTTTCTTATTTTGTCAAAAATTCCTCCATTTTCCATAAATCTTAAAGATAAACTATTTTTACTCCCCTACTTTGCTTATAGTATCAGCGTTTATATCTAAATTGTGTACCCATTTGGACTTTATTTTGTTATATGGTGTCAGACGTTGGTCTGTGCCCAGTTTCTGCTATATTTTCTAGTTTTCCCAGCAGTTTTTGTCAAATGGTGAATTTTTATCCCAGAACCTGGGGTCTTAGGGTCTTTTTCTTTCTTTCTTTCTTTCTTTCTTTCTTTCTTTCTTTCTTTCTTTCTTTCTTTCTTTCTTTCTTTCTTTCTTTCTTTCTTTCTTCTCCACATAGGGGGACCAAAGTGAGTATAAATTTTAATCTCTGAAACTTTCTTCTTGTTTGTTTGTTTTATAAGACCAGCCTTAATCCCAAATCACTCTCGTCCCAGACAAAGCCCTACATGGTCACTCAAAATCTGGGCCCAAGACTGGCTCAGAATGAATATAAATAACAATTGCTTTTGTTTTTTGCCAGAAACCCTGAGGGTCATCCTCTCCCAGATTTTTTTTTAAAGAGGCAATTCTTTGCTTCATTTTTATTAAACTTTTAAAAATATTCATAGAAGTAATAATAATAAAAATGATAATAACCAGCATTTATACAACACTTTAAGGTTATTGAAATTCTATACATATACTTTATCATTTGACCCTCAAAACAATTCTGAGAAGTAGGTACTATTATTATAAACATTATAGATAGGAATACGAGGCTAAGAGATGCATCCAGGGTCTTGCATCAAATAAGTGTCTGAGACCAGATTTGAACTGATTTCCTCCTGATTCACAGTCCAGTGCTCTTACCTACCTCTCCACCTAGCTACCTGGCTTTGTTTATCTACACAAATACCGTTTTAATGACTACATCAGGAAATCAAATGATGGAAATTTAAGGGAAATGTTGTCTGGACAGTTTTATTGGGTAAATACTAATGGGCACTGTCATATGGGCAAACCAATATTAATGATAAAATATTCCTTGTTTAGTCTGGAATATATTCTGCCAAGTAGAGTAAGAATGGAATTTTGAAAGTCAGGGTAAAATTGCTATGAAAACAATCTGATTTTTTTTTAATAACCTGTGGTTCTCTGGTTATTTGTGTATATTGAAAGAAATAAATTTTGGGGAAATTTACTAATCTGAATACTTAGTTCAGACTTGGTGCATGAAATTACCTGTTTTGAAAATCCTAATGTAGCAATCCTTCAAATGAATGTGCTGACGAATCTATCTGAGTACAGTAAGGGAGATTTCTCAGAAAACATGGTCTGTTTAGCAAAAACACTACTAGCTGTAATGGTTTCACCTGTTCTTTATTTACACTTCAAACTGGAGTTGTAGAACTGATATACCCTGCTTTATTTCTTTATTCCTTCTTTTTGAGTTCCTGACTGTAGGCAGAAATTATGAATCATTTTAAAGACTTTCCTTCTTGTTTAAGAAGTGCTCCTGGCAAAATCAGATCCTAAGAATCTGGGGTTAGAGGAAAAAACCAAATACACACGTCATTCTGAATATTCTTACAATGACCAATTGCTGCACTCAACAGTACTAAGAAACTTGATTTCATAACCCCATGGGACTTGAGACCCATGAAGTTCTAAGCTATGATATACTCTTTTCAGAAAGACAGGGAACATGACATTCACTGCATCATAAATCGTTGAGCATTCCATAAAACAGTCACTCCAAATGCCTGCTAGATTAAAAAAAGAACATAAAAATGTACCTGCATTAATTCCTCTTCTATGACTCAAAATGGCATCGAGGTGACCATTCTCAAAGGCTGCCAACCCAGCCTGAGTGCTGCCAGGTCCTAGCAAGCTGGACATTCTTTAGGCCTGGCAGTGGGCTGTGTGTCTATCAATGGTGAACTAGCCTAGATAAGCCTAGGGGCTCCTCACCAGATGGTAGACCCCCTGGCAATGAAGATTTTTGGCCACAGTAATTCAATTAGTGGACTATTAATATGAATAACTGACATTTTGATAACAATTTAGTGTTTTCAAATCTTCTTATAAACATTAGCATAATTGAGCCTCAAAACTCAGTTCATTTCAATTTAGTAAGCACCTACTACTCAGTAAACTCTGGTCTAAAACTTGGAGATACAGAGGAAAAAAAAAAACAGTTTTCCCCAGCTGATTTATTCATCTCAAGTCCCATCCTTCTCCTGTCCCTTACACACCTACTAAAGTTATTTCCCTAAAGTGTAGGCTTGCCCATGCAAGACCCTTACTAAATAAACTTCAGTGGCACTCTATTCACTTGAAGATTAAAGATAAACTCTGTTGTTTAACATTGAAAACCCCTCACACGCTAGTCCTTACCTGTCTAACCTTATTACTTTCCTTTATATATTCTACAATCCAACCAAATGCCTATTTGCTGCTCTGCACAGATATGACTTTCATCTCCTCTTTCAGTCTTGAGTGTTTGTATCCCTACACCTGTAATACAGTCCTTCATGTCTGTTTCTTAGAATCTTTCATTTCTTCCAAGGCTCAATTTTAACAATACCTTCTATATAAAGCCTTTCCCAATTCACCCATCCACCCATCCTACTACAAGTGTTTTCCTTCTTCACCCCAAAATATTACTTTGTATTCATGTTATATGCATTTTGTATATCATTTACAAACTTCATCTCCTCCAATGTAATCTTCTAAAGGGCAGAGACTGCTTTGTTTTAGGCAACTGGGTGCTTATGAGATAAAACCTTCTGTTTTTAATCATAGATGTGAGTTTCAATTCACCTCATTCTCTTCCTTGTTGTGTGACCCTGGACAAATCATTTAAATTATCTCAGCCTCAGTCTCCTCATCTGTAAAATGGTAATAATACCATGAGATGTTATATTAATATTATTGTTTCTTCATCATCATCATCATCATCATCATCATCATGTGGTGTCTCCAACATTTCATAAGATGTCTGACAAATAGTAGGTTTATGAAAAACGCTTACTGTTTGATTGGGGTACAAGAAGTATATTAACAATAAGTATATACAAAACAAATACAAGTTAACTTCCAAGAGAGCACTGACTACTCAGGGCATAAGGAAAGACCTCACAGAGGAGATGGTACTTGAGATGAGTCTTGAAGAAAGCTAAGTATTACAAGAATTGAAAGGAAGCAAATGGATCGATCCTTATTCTTCTAGGAATTCAGGACAACCAGTACAAAAGTATTTCAGTAGGAGATGGCATGTAAAGCATGGGTTATCAAGTGCACTAACCTAGTGTCATAGGCAATGAAAGAGTAATAGGAACTCATCCTAGAAAGACTCAAGTCAGCTTTAGAAGTCAAATTGAAGACTTTGTAGTTTATCCTTGATTTAATAGGGAACCACCGCATTTCTGCAGCAGGGGAGTGTGTTAGGCAGCCAGGAGGTTTTTGCACATATGATGGGTCTTTTCCTCATTTTATAAATGAAGAAATTAATGAGCAGAGAAGTCGACTTGATAATAGTCACACAAGCTAATAAAGTATCCAAGAAAGTGTCTGAAAACTCTGGTCTTCCTAACCACAAATCTAACACTTTATCACTCTACTATCCAGGGTCCTGAAAGGAAAACAAAATAATCAGGAGATATAAATAAGGATGTCCTTATTGCAAGAAAAACTCAACCTTTTCTAGATTGACTCCATCCTCCCCTTTAAGATTGTTTTGTTTTCAGCAATCTGGGTATGACACTCTGATCCAAACAGTCAACAAAGCTCGAAACCGTGGAATTGTCTTTTACTTTTCTTTCTCTATTACTCCCTCCCATCCAATTTGTTAAACCCTAGCACAAATGTATCTCTTATGTTCATCCTTTCCTTTCTACTCACATTGCCACAACCCTAGTTCAGACCCTCATCACCTCTTTCCTGGACTATAGGCTCCTAATTTGTCATTTGCTCTCAATAATCTTCCCTATATAGTACATCATTTTCATAACCACCAAAAAATTCTGATGTCCATGAGTTTTACTGTCACTCCCCAGCTCAAAAAATGTTAGTAGCTGGCCACTGCCTCCAGGATAAAATGTATGCTTCTTAGATTAGCATTTAAGAATTTCCATAATCTGACTCCAGTCCTCCTATTCCTCTTTAATTCATATTACACACTCTAAAATCTGACCAAACTATATTACTAGATTTTCCTCAAATTAAATATGTCATCTACTACCTCTGTGAATTTAGAGAGAATTTCTCCTATCCCTTGAAGGCACCACTGCCTTTCAGAATCCTTCTCTTTCTTCAAGGTTCAGCTCAGTTGCCAACTGATCCAAGATGTCTCATTTGAGTTTCCCACTCATTCCCAAACATAACTCTTCTTTCATCTGCTGTATTATTCTAGAACATTTTGAAGATTTGCTTCTAGCTCTCTCTTTGCACTCATCACACTCTAGCATTCTTATCTACTTATGTGTCACAGAATATAATTTCTCTGAGGGCAGATATAAAATAAATGGAAAGAAAAAGGAGAGGAAGACAAAGAGGCCCCTGGCATGGTAAAATGTCTGTTATCATCATGGACCAGTCACATTACTTTGCATAGAGAATGGTAATAATATATTCATATTATTTCACATACTGTTTTGTTACATAATATGCATTGCATATGACTATCTTGAACTGACCATTTTTCTTACTCAACCAGATTTCCCAAAGTTTTAGGCTTTTAAAAACGTTTATTGTATTCTCTAGCATCACATGAATGGACCTGACTTGGGGACGTGAGATTATCTACCAAATCACCTCCTGAATTAAGTACTCTTAGTAAACTTTCAATTAGTAAAACAAATGATTTAAAAAAATAAATTCCTACTATGTACCAGGTAGTTTGATAGACTTTCTGGTATGTTTGATTCTCTTAAAGTATATTTAATGTTCCATTGGAAAGATGGAACTTAAAACATTTTATCCTTGGCAAGTTCTCCCACCACCATTTTTAGATTAAAAATTCAAATCTAAAAACATCAATCCAAAGACATTTTCTGTGTTAATCATTCCCAGATTTCTTTCACTGACAAGCAGACATTTCAACTGCTATCTTATCAATCCCAACAAAGAAAACACACGTCCTTCTGGAGGTTGTCAGGTTTAAGTTATGTAGGGAAAGGGAAAAAATGCTCTTCCATAGCGATTTGTTCATGTTTCCCATGTTTTCACTTTCTTTTTATATTCCTCTGTCCTTTCTTCCTAATTTTGTTTTGCATTACCATTTTTGATGAAATTCATAGCTCCTTCTATTTTCATTTCCTGCCAAGTATTTCTTTTACTTCTCCTTCCCGGCCCCTTGATTAAGACTCCAGAAAAGTCCAGAGAGATGAGAATTCAGCAAGGTGGAATAACTTCCCCAAAACAAGGTAAGCAAATTCCCAAGAACCCAAGCCAGCAAGCAGAGCTTCCAAGTAATACTGACCTCCTGCTTCTCCTTTGCTACCCTTCAAGGTGCATTTGAATTGCCCTAAAAATAGCTGGGTACATACTCAGTTTTTCTGTCAGTACTGTCTGAACATGGCATGGAGATTTGTCTTTATGTAAGACATTTCTATGCGTAAATAGAATGGGGACGTAGAAGACATGATAGACAAATATGGAGAAGTCAAAAATCGAAACAAAATAAAACCCTAAAAGTAATCAATAACATTCTAGCTTATCCAATCTAGGTCCAAGGAACTCTTCTAGCTAAGGGCTGATTTCAAGAAAATGGAATCCAGATACAAAGTTGTACATTTAAACTTTAAAAAATGCAGAAGTATAGGAAGGGGAGATGTGACTGGTAAGTAGTTCAAATGGGGGGAAAATCTAATTTTAAATAGATGGCAAATTTCAAGCCTCACTGCCTTGCTGTTATGTGGGTACACCTTCCTTTCCAGTTCTAGAAGCATAATCAACTTAGTAATATTGCTATTACTCTTCTCTTGTTCCACTCACTCCTTCTGAAATTTTCTGAATCCAAATACCTCTCCTTATCCACCATATAGGTATTATCTCCCCTTTTCCTCTTCCCCTTGAGGTCTCTTCTCCTTGATGCCTTCCTATTTGTATACCCAAAACTTAGCACAGTGCTTGGCTTCAACAGAAGTCTTTGCTAAACCAGTTTCAGAGTAACCAACTGACCTCACTTTCTCTTCCAGTGTTATCAAAGTCCAGTGGCAAGACAAAAGTCAGGATGATGTGATGTGATGGCGTGGGATTCAGTGTATGACCTTGGCATCTTGGATACTTTACCAGCCTCTTTACACTCCACCTGCTTTGGCTGCCTTCAAGGTCTTTGGAATTAATTGTTCTTATCCACTTATTCTAATGGGGAAAGTCTTGGGGGTACACATCCCCATAATTCACCAAGAGTTTTGAGGCCGATCAATTACCCTCAACCTGGTTTAGCCCATCTGCCTATTGGTAGTTTGCCTGTGGTCAATTCATTTAGGATTTCAGTACTCTAGACAATTCTTTATGATTGATTATCATCATATGTTGCCAGTGAGAGCAACTATCTGGGCCACTTTTCATTTCCCCTCCCAAACATAAAGTGCTAAATCCCCAGACCATACCTGTCTCAACTGGGTCTGACCCAGAATGGGGCTTCCCCTCTTAATCAATGCATCTTCTTTTCTGACATCCTTCTCTCTTCTCTCCCCCCGCCCAACTTCTCTGGATCAGGAGCAGAAAAGGAATTGACCCTAGGTCCCTATGGATAAAATGGCAATGAAATATTGGCTCACTTAAGGGCCAAAAAGAAAAGCCCCAGGTTCCCAAGATTCTACCTTTGGGGAGAGTTATGGAATGATTAATAGCAATAAATATCAGTAATGCATCACCTTTGCCAACATTTTGCCACCAAACTCACAAAGGAAACTTGTAGCTGATCACTCTCTATGAAGTCAAAGCAACCAAAGCACCTCTCCTTACACAGGACTACAATTAAAGACATATACTCCACATAATATATCTTTAATCTAGAGAAGTCAGGCTTATCAAAAATGCTACTGAACAGTAAAAACCAGCTTAAAGGGAACAGAAAACTTCTGGCTTAAATTCCCATCCATTCTAAGTGTAAGAAAGGAAAAGAAAGTTAAAAGACTGGAGACACCCCTTAGCTTTCTGGATTATCATGTGGGCAGGGGAGAAGAAATAACTAATATCAATAATAATAACATCTATATACTTCTATAGTGCTTACTGTTCACAAGGAACTGTGTCGAGTACTTTACAACTATTATCCCATTTAATCCTTTGAATCCAGGGAGGTAGATTTTACTGTTTAGCAAACTGAGGCAAACAGAGATTAAGTGATTTTCCTAGGATCACACAACAAGTAAGTGTCAGAGGCAGTGACTTGTCGAAACTAGTTGTTGATTTCCAAGACTCTGGTTGCCTGATGAACTTAACCCAACTGTCTCCATTTCAGTCACTTCCTCCTCCATATTTTCCTTCTCTCCTATTCTATTACCTTCAGAATCTACCTTCTTCATAATTATTGCTGCAATATAATATAATATTATATTATATAATTGGATTATATTATATAATTACATATATACTATATACAAATACATAATTATATAATTAATATATTTCCATATATTAAGATAATTTAATTATATATATAAATTATAATATATATTATAGAATATAATCGCATTTTGTCATTTTAGACAGACCCATTAAGACCTTGAATTACATTTACCAGGGATCTATGCAGTTAGTCCCTAGAAATGTGCTCTGTCACCAGAAAGCTTCCCTCAAGGCTACAAGGTTGCTATATAATATTTCTTTTTATTTTTGAGGTAATTTATTTATTTTAAATTTTCAACATTTACTGCCACAAATTTTGAATTTTCTCCCACTCCCCTTCCTCCTGCATCCCAAGATGGCATACAATTCGATTACAATCTATTTCTTGTTTATAAAAGAGTGTTGAACTACATTGATAGAAATAAACTTTGTATCCAAGAGTTCCCTAAACTAATGAAATTACCACTCCAGTCCCTATCCCTATTTTTGTGTATCCAGAAGAAAGGAGGTGATATTCCCGGCCTAATGTACATTAGTGTCTTCATTTCAGGATACAACATCTTAAGTAAAACATTGACAAACTGGAGGCAAGGAATTATGAAGGAACTCAAACCCATGTCACATGAAGGACAAATAAATGACTATAGAAGAAAAGATACAATCACTACCTATAAATATTTTGATAGCTGCATCTTTAATAGGGACTACATTTGTACCATGAACTTTCCTAAGAAGACTGGGTGGAAGTTTCAGGGAGTTGAAATTTTACCTCAATGAAAGTAAAATTTGATGATCAAAGACTTCTCCCCATGCAGCATGAAAAGCAAAATTGAAAGCATTCTCCTAATTTGTATTTCTGTTGAGAGTACCATAATTTTTCCAATCACATCAAGTTCACAACTTTGGAGTCCTCTAAAATTCTTCACTCTCCTTCACCTAATCAGTTGCCAAGTCTTGTTGTTTCTCCCTCCCTACCTAAAATATGTTGTCTTCAATCAACTTACAGTCATCACCCTAGTTGAGACTTTAATCATCCCTTGCCCAGTCTACTGAAATGCTTCCTAATTTGTCTTTTGATCTCATGCATCTCATCTCTTGAGTCCTTCCTCCACACAGTTGCCTATTAGATTAGATACTCCTAAAGCATAGGTCAAGTCAAATCCCTCCACTGCTCAAAAAGCTTCTGTAATCCCCTTTCTCTATTGCCTCCAGGACAAAATATAACTTCCTTTCTTTCGTATTTAAAGCCCTGGACGATTGGTTCTAAACATTCTTTTCAGACTTATTTCATGACTCCTATTACATGTTCTACATTTCAGTCAAATTGGCTTCCTTGTTGTATCCTGTATTCATTATTTTCCCTCTTCTTTGCTCTATGCAAACTGTCTCCCATTCCTAGGATGTGTCCCTTTTCATTTCTGCCTTTTCCAGTTCCAACTTCCCTTCAAGGCATATCCAAAGTGTCACCCACTCGAAAGGCCTTTCTTGATAACTTCAGTTGTTACTCCTCCCCTCACCAAATTTACTTTGAATTTATTTTAGGCAGCAATATTGATTACCCTATAGGAGCCAATTCCAGGAACATGTTTCCAGAGCTCCCCTGGAGACTTGCTGGGACTCCAAAGACAACGTGACTCATTATTGGGACTTGGGATGACCATCTGATGACTAAGTGTTGAAAAATATTTTAACACTCTAAAAAATAACATGATAGACCTTAATTGGTCTGTTGATCACTGAACCCCTCCCAACCTGAGAGAGCAAAAAGGGTTGATTTCATACACCTAATAAAAGAAGAAGCTTCTCGTTGATAACTCTCTTTGGGTTTGAAGATTTCCAAGTTACCAGGAATAAAGAACGTCTCCTCTATGTTGACATAACGACAGCAGAGGCTACCCACACAGAGTGTGGACTCAACTAACTTAGCTTATACCAGGGCTTCTGGTTCCTTTGACTCTTGTGTATGTTTCTTATTTTAGTATCAACCTTGCAAACATCAAAAGATTATGGAAAGTCTATAAGAACTGTCACGTAACAGCTGTTTCTCCTAGAGTAATTGTGGTTGCTGCACACTAAAAACAGGGGTGGGGTGGTGCTAAGGATCCTGCTGGGCATTTGATTGGACTGTACTTGGTAGAAGTGAAATGTCAAATAGCTAATTAGGCATCTTGCAAAAATTGTTTATATCCCAACATAGCTTGAATATTAAGCTAACAACTGATTGCCCTAGTAATAATAAGTTAATCATTCTGTAATGCACTCTATGATTATTTTATGCTTAATAAACCATTTTCTTTATAGGAGTGGAACTTGAACATCCCTGATTCATATTTTTACATTGACAACATTTTAGCTTCTCTCTTTCTTAAAAGAAATCCTAGACTAGGGTAAAAGGTGACTACTATATATAATTAGCAACTTACTTTGGGAAGCTGGGGTGAAGATGATGAGCCAAGGAATGTGAAAATTAGGAAACCTCCTTCCCCGAGTGAGAAGTCACGATCCCCATCAATTAAACTAGATTAGTGCTGTGTGTTTTGGTACAGATGTGTGTCATGAACCTCTGGGAGTCCTGGCAATGGTTGTGTTTAGTCTCTATGCTAGTTTTATACTTACTTTTTGTAGTGTACATATAGTAGAGTGTAAGCATTTTAAGCACAAAGGTAGTTTCATTTTTAGCTTGTATACATAGTATGTAGCATAGTACATGGCATAGGAGAGCTTCTCAAATGGATAAACTGAATTGTACAATACTAGTATTTCCATACCTAAATAAGGTACAATGCTGAACATCACACCACAGGAAATATGTAATGGAAAGAGAAGATTTAGAGAATACAGTATCTTAGTTCACAAAGTTTAGAATCTAGCTAATAGTTTTATGAGGATTGAATAAAAAGGCTAGCATTTTTTTAATCTGTAAAGACAAAAACTGAGTATATCAAATCATGAAGGGCATGAATAGGGTAAAGATGAAGGTCTGAAATCCTAAAATAATAGATAAAAAGGGCATCCATTGAAGCTTAAAATAAACTTAGGATAAAGACAATGGTCTCTTTTGCACAGAAGGTAGTAATCACACTTGCCCAAGAGGCCAAATATAAAAAGGCACACGATACTTATGTGGATAGGGAGAAGAGACGAATAACAGAAGATGATATTAAAGATATTGAGTTGAAGTGTGCGTGTGTGTGTGTGTGTGTGTGTGTGTGTGCGCGCGCGCGCGCTTGGGAGGGGACCTCCAAACCTTTGAGGAGGGAATGCAAGGCAATTGGAGTTAAGTGACTTGCCCAAGGTCACATAGTTAGTAAGTGTGTCAAGTGTCTGAGGCCACATTTGAACTCAGGTCCTCCTGACTCCAAGGCCAATGCTCTATTCACTCCACCATTTAGCTGCCCCTAACCCCCAAACCTTTGAAACTGACATCATGAATAAGCCATTCTCCAGACTTCTTGCATCTCAAAATCATACCTCTAGTCGTTGCATCCTGGAACTTCACCAGGCACCTGGAGACTCCTAGCCCTGAAATAGTCCACTACTGATGACTTGCTAACCCTGGAATATTCCTCCTTAAAACACATCTCCTTTTTTCACTGGTGGGCTGCTTTTGGAGACTTCATTTTGTGGAGGGATACAGCCCTGTCAACCTTCATCTTTGCCCCACTCCATGCATGACTTTTCCCCAACTTCCTATACTCTAAAAGCATGCCCCCATGTCAGGTATTATTTTTATTTCCCTCATTTCCTTTCCCCATCTGGAGAAACACAAAAAGGCTTCCTTTAATATGTCGCTTTTGTTGTCTTCTCCCATGAGACTATCTGATGCTTGAAGGAAAGGGTTGTCTTTCTTTTTGCTATTTTTGTGTTCCCTAAATTTAGCACAGTAACTGGCACATATCAAGTACTTAATAAATTCTAATTTTCTCCTTTCCTTCTTTCCTTCCTTCCTTCCTTCCTTCCTTCCTTCTTTCCTTCCTTCCTTCCTTCCTTCCTTCCTTCCTTCCTTCCTTCCTTCCTTCCTTCCTTCCTTCCTCCTTTCCTCCCTTCCTCCCTTCCAGCAGGTACATGGAACAGAGGACAGAACACTGGAGTCTTTTGAAGTTTCCTGTAGGCAGGAAGACTTGAAATCAAATATGGCCTCAAAGACACACTAGCTGCATAAACCCAAACAAGTTGGTAAACATTACTCTGCATCCATTTCCTCAACTATAAAATGCAGATAACAATAGCACCTGCTTCACAGGTTTATTGTGAGGATCATGTAAGATCATATTTGTAAAACACAGCACAGTGCCTGGCATGCAGTCAGTGCTTATCAAATGCTTGTTTCCTTTCTTTTTTCCTCCACATTTCCCTGGTTTCACTGCTGGAGCTTAAATGCTAAACTTAGTGGAAAACGAGCCTTGCCAGTATATATGTTTTATAGTATTGTATCTAATTCAATGGTCTTTATCTGCCAGTAGTCTCTAAAATGTTTTGATTGCATAAAATGGTGAGTATGCTGGCAGTGGGTATACTGGAAGGCAATAATTCTTCCAATGGCATCTAATTTTTCCAATGGCTCTTTGATTTGGGATTAAATGATAATACCCTGAGGGGCTGACGCCTGTTCAGAATGGGTAAGGTTGGGAGCTTGCAGAACTGTGAAAGAAGATGGCATAAGGGGCTATAATAGGTAATGATAGATATGACTATGTTAGATACAAGCCCAATAATTGAATATTAAAGGGTGTGCAGGGAAAATGCTATCCACCTTCTGATCTTTTGGTTAATTAGTCCTACATCTTTTAGGATTGTGAAAGAAAAATTCTATACTGTGCACTTTTAGGACAAAAAAATATGTCAGACACAAATTTACTAATCAAATAATTTCAATATCTCTCCTTAGAGAAAAAGAAATACAAAGGGCATTGCCTTTGAAAATTTCTCTAACCAGCCATTTCCACTCTCAATTTATAGTGTAACTATATCAAAGACAAAACTCCACAATAAAATAAAAATGAGTTGCAAAGTTCAGGTTAATAGTTTGGATTCATCACCCAGAACAATAGTGACTTAATTTTGTGTGCCACAGAGAATGATTTTCCACAAACCAGTCAGTCTCTTTTATCCACTCCCTCTTAGGATTCTCCTTCTTACCCAGCCAAAGCTAAACTCAAGAAATGCTTCTCTTCGTTGGACTAATCAAAGGATATCTTAGTCTGATCACCACCCTCATCTGATCATCATCAACACTGATGTATTTTCAGGGTGGATTCCTTCATGGGCTGATCAAGTATTTCCCTTTAGAATAGATTTTTTGTTTTGTTTTACATTTTGTATGCCATGGATCAAACTGAAAGTTTGGTGAAACCTATGGAACCCTTCTCAGAATAATGTTGTAGATGTATAAAATAAAATTTATTAGATTACAGGAGAAACCAATTCTATTGAAATAAACACACACACACATACACACATACATATACATATACATATATATACACATATATATGTAATAAATTAATAAATTGACGGACTCCAGATTAAGAACCTTTATTTGAAACAGCTTTGTCTTTTAATAAGAATGAAGATAGGGGACTTGAGAACAGAAAACTATTTCCTTATTATACATATATTATTATATTAAATAATATTATATCATTATATTATATATAACATATATAATTATATTATTATGTGTTATTTTATATAATAAATATAATATAATACGCACACACACACACACACACACACACACACACATATATATATATATATATATATATATATATATATATATGTTTATGGACTCCAGATTAAGAACCTTTACTTGAAACAGCTTTGTCTTTTGATAAGAATGCATATAGAGGACTTGAGAACAGAAAACTATTTCCTTGGCATCAAGTTTTCTATTTAAGGGAAAACTGATTAGGTTTTTCATTTCAGTGAGATCATGACTTTAGACTGATACTAAGAAAATCTCATTGATTAGTATTTAGAAAAGAGGGAGAAAGGGAAGGTCATAGACTATTTCTTACTGAGCTGAGCCATGCCCTTTCTTGGAATCACACCACCTACCCACACTCCTGGAGCCTTTGCCTCTACTTTAGAGACCACTGCTATAGATGACCCATTAGACCCTTCCCCTCCAGCCTATAATTGGAATGTATGGGTGTATAAAGCTTAGAGAACTTGGCTCCATATTATCTGTGAAATTCTCAGCTGGGAGCCTGGCCTCTGGAGGTCCAGGGAGGAAAAGTTAGAAAGCACTGAGGGAGTATCAGGGACAGAAAACGCCATGAGCACTTACCCTTTACTCAACCTCCAAAAACTTCTTTCTAGTGCCAGAAAAGTGTTTTTAAAAGTTATTCTTAGTTAACCTCATTGATACTTTCCTTGAAGTCTGTCATCTGGTTTTGCCACTGACTTTGCATCCTTACTGCCTTTTAGGGTAAGAGACAATTTTGGAAATGCAGATCAATATAATATATCACTCTTTCAAGTTTGGGCCAGTATGACAGCTTGGACAGCATCCAGATGTTTGGGGTTTGATTCTTATTTTTTTCCATTTTTGTATGTCTTTCGTACTTTGGCATTATCACTTCCATGCTGGTGCTAGAAACAAGATGGCTAAAATTTGGCATCTGGACTTCTTATGACTCAGTCTTTCCTGCACTTAAGTCCCATACCTGAAACTCACTGCATCATTGGGAAGCTAAGATGCTTACTACTTGTAGCTTCGCTCCCCTTGCTATGATCTGGACCATGTTTAGTGGCCTTTTCTCAATCCCAACATACATATACATACAATTAAAAAATTGTATCACACAACTTCAAGCCCAGTATACAGTCCATGACATTGTGCTCTGATACTTGGAGTCTGGCTGAAAATTTCTGGATACATTATCTGGATCTACATTTCTAGAATCACCAAGAAACAGATGAGCACATAGGAAGAGGAAACCGGAAAATAACCAAAGAAACTTTCCTTTTGCAGTTTTGCTTAAAGAGAACTCAATCGTTTGGTTGCTCACTTATTGCACTGTGTCGATATTATTTGGATATCAACTCTGGTTTATAATTTGTTATCTTTCTAACTAACCCTTTCTTTTCCACTATTCAGCTATTTTCAATGGTGCTAGAATCTAAGTTTCCAAGCCCATGACACAGTGCTTGCCCTTGAGAACAGCCTTCAAAATGTGCAATATTGGACATGCAGACTCAACCAGGAGTATTTCTAGAGCATGGGTCCTGATTCTTGCCACTCTTCCCAAATGCCTTAGTCATTAATTTTCCAACTTGAGGGTTCAGTTTTTGTTTTTTTCTCTCTCGATTGCCCCTATCAAATACTTTGAATCATCCCCAAGATTTCTGTCTGGATATTCATGGCTAGCAGATCTCCAGAAATACCTCATCCTTGCTGAATAAGAAAGTGCCTTTCGAGATGCCTCTGAAGTCATCTATCCATTGTTGCATTCATTTCAACCCACAAAAGAACAAACCTCTACCTGTCAATATTCAAATTTCAGTTGGTAGTCAAAGCACTCTATTTAGCCTTGATAGTGTAATAAGGGACAGTTCCATGCAATATACACACAGTTTTCTGCTTTTGTCTTTCCATCTGGATTAAAATAGCTGCTTGCTTTGAGCCATGTGGCAACTCAATCCTAAAAATATCTTAATATCTTGGTATAATGAGGCAAACCCCAGTTGGTTCCTCAGTCCTTCCCCTCCCCCTATGACAGCAGCAAGGGGGCAGAATGTATATGTTGAATAATATAAAAGTGCTTTCATATCATTCTCTTTCTTGATCTCTCCTGGGTAGCAAGCAGTACTCTCTGTCACTAAACTCTCTATAAAGGGGAGTAGTGGGAAATGAGTAGTCTTCTTTCCCAACTCTCTATGGCTGCTCCCACACAAAACATGGACTCAAATAAGGTGAACTTGTACCTGAGCCCTGGCTGCCCTTCCTAGTACATGCTCTTTCCAGAGGAGATGACTAAGTATGATTTTCCAAAAGGATTTGGCTGGGCTTACAGGATATTTCATGAGTTAAGAGAGTTGTGGGGGTTCTATGCCCAGTAAATAGAACTTACCAATGAGGAAAGCTTCTGAATTAGTGAGAGCTACCAGTAAGAAGAGCCCAAATTTCTGACTTAACTTGTCAGAAAATAGGGATTGTAAGGTAGAAAGCAACAGCTGTCAAGTTGAAATATAATTAATCACTCAATTAATACAAATTTATTAAATGTCTGCTATGTACCAAGCACTGCATTAAGCACTAGGGATACAAAAAGAGGCAAAAGATGGTCCCTGCCCTCAAGGAGCTTACAGTCTAAGGGGGAAAACAACGTGTAAACCAATATATAAAGTAAGCTATAAATAGGATAAATAGGAAATAATTAACAGAGGGAAGATACAAGAATTAATAGGGGTTGGGAACAGCTTTCTGTAGGAGGTTGGATTTTAGTTGAACTTTGAAGAGAGGAAGGTCAGTAGTTGGAGCTGAGAAGGGAAAGCTTTCTAGGCATGGCAGACAGCCCTATAAAATGACTAATTAGCAATCTTGCAAACTGCTTTGTGTTCTGAGGTCTGTATATTAGCCTTACAAAATGTCACAATAGTTAAAAGTTATAACTGAATCCTGGTTTTAAAATACTTCTCTAAGTGCATGCTTTGAGTTTCTGATGTCTCTTTAGCTTGTGTGTGCATATGTATGAAAAATATCTGTCCCATAACTGATTCATATTATAAATTGAGCACCTTTCTATTCATATCTTTGAAGAACCCCTATGCATGTAATGCACATATCTATGAATCACAACCTAAGCTACAAGAAACTCTTCCCAAGAGTTGGAGAAGACTTAATGAGCTATAGCTAGATAAAAGGGAAGACCATCCATTCTTATTAGAGGTTTAGCTCCCCCAGGATTCAGCCTAGTCTGTATCACATTCACTGGATGGGGCGGGGGGTGCAGGGTAAATGTTCCGGAGTGGAGGAGTGGACACATGCAGGGCCTCAACCTCTTGGGCCCAGCAAGAATTTGTAATGTTAAATTTATCTCTTGTCTTCTCGTGCCCAGGCTTTGATCAGGAAAGTACCATGATGTAGTGGGAAAAAATTTGTGCTTAGATGCAAGAGACCTGAATTTGAATCATGCCTCTGATCCTTGCCATATGATCACTTGCAAACTTCCTAACCTCTCTGAACCTTGGTTTCTTCATATATAAAATGGGTATGTATATTACCTGCTTTACAGGATTGTTGTAGGGATATATATATGTGTGTGTGTGTGTGTGTGTGTGTGTGTATTATATATATACACACATATATATGTATATATATATATATATATATATATATATATATATATATATACACATACATATATGACTTTTTCCTAGTATGAAGGAGACGTTTTACTGCCTGCCACTGTGTACATGTGTTTCATTTTTTTTAGTTTTGTTTAATTCAACTTTTGTAGTTATTTCTCTTGCTTTCTTATTCAGAAGCTATGCCTTCCTCCTGGCCAAAAGAAACAAATAAAAACCTTTTTCTTGTGAGACTCCTCAGAAATTTCTGTGTCTTGACTCAGAGTCACAAAAATGCTATTTTCTCTGACACACATGGCCTTTATAGCAAGCTTGTTTGATTTTATATCAATACTCAAGTTGTTGTTGTCCCTTTTCCAAAAAGTGTTCATCAGAAATGGAACTGGATGAACACTGATTTAGTTCATTAGCATAAAGAGCTTAGATAAGTTCTTTAAAGAGATAATAAGTTAACCCCAGAACTAACTGGATAGAGATCAGACTTGGAAAGCTTTGAGGATATTATGCTATATTTTTAAGGATCCCTCATTTTAGTTTTGTTTTGGATATTCAAATACTCTTTTTTATCACCAATGTTTTCTGGAATAATGAAGTCATAGCCCCACTCTGTAGTGTTCTGGTCAAACTACATCTGTCAGTGCGTCAGCAAATCAATAAATACTTATTAGATACCTATTACATGCCGAGTATCAGATTAAGCACAGGTTAGAAAGAAAGGAACAACATCCTTGCTCTCAACAAATTCATAATCAGATAGGGGAGACAGTAGGAAAACAGTTCAGTTAGACAATCAATATATAGGATAAATTGGAAATATTCAAAGGAACAGATTCTACAGTTTGGAAAGTGCTTTTCTCGCAACCCTGTGATTTAGGCAGTACTAATATTATTATTCCCATGTTTACAGATCTAGGACTCAGAGGAAGCTAAGGGACTTACTTACTTACACAGTCATTTAACAAGTTATGTTAGAGCCAAGCCTCAAATTCCTGCCTTCTGGGTTTAGAATTCTTTCTATTACACTTCCTGATCATCCAACCATAGCTGGTGGAGTTCACTTAGCTTCAGGTAATAACTGACTTTTCTGTTAACTTGATGGAAATATCAATTTAAGAACAGTTTGCTTAAGGAACCAACATCTCTTCAAAGGGAACTCAACATGATTGGGAAAACACACACACACACACACACACACACACATAGTGTCTATGTGTGTAGTGCATATATATACATATGTAGGTATGTACATACACACAAAGGCATGTGTATATTTATACGAATATGTACATTGTAGATATATATACAAGCATGTTTCCCAAATATGTTGAATAGCATATATGTTCACACATGAATGCATGTGTACATACATATATGTGCATTGTGTACATGCATATAGGGTATATTCAACATGGTTGGGAAACATGCAACATATGTTGTACATACATAAATGTGTGAATGTCTATAGACATGAATTTATATGTATGCACACATACAGACACACACACATATTCATATACACATACATATGTTGTATATGCACATGTATGTTTGTGTGTATAGGTTTTGGGGGGACAACTAGGTGGCATAGTAAATATAGTGATGGGTTTGATGTCAGGAAGATTCATTGTTGTGAAATCAAATCTGGCCTCAGACACTTAGTAGCTATGTGACCCTGGGTAAGTCATTTAACCCTGTTTACCTCCATTTCCTCAGCTTTAAAATGAGCTGGAGAAGGAAATGGCAAATCACTTCAGTATCTCTTTTTTTTCTTTCTTGAATTGTGTGCATTTAATAGGGAAAGGCTCACAATCACAATTGTGATCACAAATCCAAGAGTGTAGGAAGAAGAGGAAGGATTGTTCACCACTTATCAGGCCCTTCAGACACACACACACATACACTTAGTGATGTCATTTTCAAGTCATGAACAAGAGGAGTGTATTAGATATAGCACAGAATTTAACACTCTGATAAAACCACAAATTAATCAGAGATGAGAACCATAGTAACTCAAAGTAAGAAGAATGTACTCATCCCCCTACTTCTGAAAGATTTACCTCTACCCATCCTGTCAAGGAAAGAAGTTGGATTTGCCTTAAGGGAATTACATTTTCTACATTTAGGTGATTTATTTTGCTACAATGCCATTTCCCAGACTTACTGAATGCTGGAAACAGTTTTGTTTTAAACTAACATGTCTTCCTCCAAAGCAAAAGCCCTTCTTTGTCATCACGCTTTTGAATCTACTCTTCATAGGTGGTTATATGCAATGGTCTTTGTGAAAATGGGAGAGAGACAAAAGTGTTGGTGAAAAAAATAAACTATACCAAACCACAAAAAACAAAACACTGCTCTGGGTAGTGCTACACATTTTATTGTTGGCTCTGTATAATATTCCCTAGACTTTAAGCACCATGAGGTCAGGGAAAGTGACTTTTGTTCAGTGTCCAACATAATGCAACATTTTCAATTCCACTCAATTCTATAAAGCATATATTTATTTTTTCTTTGTATTAGCTGATATCTTTTGGCTGCCATTTTCATTTTCAAATATATGAACTGCTACCCAAAAAACCACCACTTATGCCTATGACAAAGAATGAAAGCTAAGATGATTAGATACATAGTTATTCATAATAATATCTAGCATATATATGTATATGTGTGTATATATATATATATATATGGTACTTACATTGATAAAGGACTTTCAAAATGTTATTTCATTTGATGCTCACAATAACAATGTGATGTAGGTACTGTTGTTCACATTTTACACATGAGGCCAGGGCCACACAGCCACACAGCAAGTATCAGAAGGAGCATTTGAACTCACATCTTCCTGATTTGATACACTCTGTCTCTAACTAGGTGTTTGATTTTAGTTGTTAGTTACTTCTTTGTTTCTCCCTCCGTCCTTGACTCCCTCCAACCTTGAACAGGTTGAATTAGATAATCCTTAGGGCCCCTTCCATCTCTAATAATCTACGATGCTGTGGTGTTGTAGATGGAATTCATGACACAGGTGAACTGCACCAGATTTTCCCTGACTCTCCCATAAACATCTTGGGATACTGTGTTTGGTGAATTATATTCACAGTTGCCCTATGCTCTCACAGACAAATGTGGCCAGGGAAGCAAGCTTGTTCTGTCTAGGCCAGGGCAGTATAATCATCCTCTCATGGATGAGTGAATCTGAAATCCCTGATTCAGACTTAATGGATGACATTTTCTGAAATAGGCAACCCTTTGTAAGTAGATGTTGTGAAGGAGAATTGTCCAAAACTATTACCCAATGTAAAGCATTCAGGAAACCCTCAGTGAAGGGTTTCATGAGCTCATTTGGGTGCAAGTCAAAGAATGGAGTTTTAAGGCAGGACAGATCCAAAACAAAAGCTGTGCTTTGGACCATGGGCTGGGAGAACACCGATGTCAGTGATTTCATCCTCAAATATACCCTGTTTCTATAGCACCTGGAAAATATTTGTTTTTAATATGAATGAATAGCTAAAAAGTCACTTATTGTGGATTTTAGAGTACTGTAGGTTATAAGAACACTTCCATGCACACGTGTCAATACTTTCATCCTTGGTAGAGGGACCCCATCCACTGACAAAGAGCACAACTTCCTTTTTAGACAATCTCTAAATAGCTGAAGTATTTACGTCTCCATAACCAATTTGGGTTCCAACCAAATAGCCTAATAGTTATCTAACAATTCATCGCCTGGCAGCCAGCTTTCTGGTAATGAGTTTGTATATAGCTAGTTTGGTTGTCAGAGAACAGAGACACAGTCCACAGCTGGAAACTCTGACTTCCTTCAAGACAGTTCAAACACTACCTACTGCCAAAGGTCTTTCCTGGTCTTCTCAGCTGCTAGTACCTTCACTTCTAAAATTAGCTTGCTTGTACTCTGTATGTATCTTATGTATAACTATGTCTCTCCCCATTAGAAAGTAAGTGCCTTGAAGGCAAGAGCAATTTTTTCCTTTATATCTTCCACGCCCAACACAGTAAACACTTAATAAATTTATTTTTTTTTCTATCAGTCCAGTCTGGTGGGACTTGTCACTTGACATGTCATAGGTGCTTGATAAATGCTTATTTCTTCCCTCTTCTCCTTCATTCTTTATTCTCTACTTTGACAGAATTCAAGATAACAGTGTCACCTTCATGTGACAGTTTTTGGAAAAGGATGTGGTTTGTTTTTATCAGATCAGTGATTTCATTGGCATAGGAAACTCCTTATGAGCAAACTCTCTCCATTGACACTGATCAATTGAATTGATAATTTTAGAATTAGACAATTACCTAGACACTGAGAGATTAACTGTCTTTCCCAGAGCAATGCAACAAGCATGAATAAGAGGCAGATTTAAATCTATGTGGACTCTAAGGCTATCTATCTACTGCATTAAAGGTATCAGACATGTGGCTCATGGGCCACATTGAGAAACCAGATTAAATGTAATGTAATGGGAAATTAAATGTAATGTAATTGGGAAATATTTAACAAGATAAATAAAATACAATAAAGCAGATATTAATTTGTGGTTTTCTAAGTCAATATGCAGCCTGAAGGGATCTTTCTGTGTCATTTAGTGATCCCCTTCTATGTGAGTTTGGTATTATTGCACTAATAGTGCTTCTTGCATATAGATAGTTATAATAATAATGAAAATAACTCAGTTCCATACAAACTTCATAATTTATAAAATTCCTTATAATATATTCAAAAATCATAGGAACAAAAAGCTAGAATTGGAAGGGATCTTAGGAGTCATCTGGTCTTACATACTTATTTTATAAATGATACCCAGAGAAAATAGATGACGTGTCCAAAACTTATATAACCAGTGAGTGGAAGAGTCCAAGATCTGACCTGTGTTCCATTGGTTCCAAAACTCATATACTTCCCAAACCATTCCCATGAGGCAGTCAATCAATGGATCGATTGATCAACAAGCACTTATTAAGTGTTTATTAAGTTCCAGTTACTATTTCAAGTGCTGGGAATACAAAGAAAGGCAAAAACATATCTCCCAATCTCAAGAAACTCACATTCTAACTAGAGGTTGACCTACGTAGAGGTAGATACAGGACATATGTGTTCTAAATGGCAGGTGCTCTCAGAGTTAAGCACTAGTGGTGAAGGAGGACTGGGAGACCATCCTTGTAAAAGGTGGAATTGTAGTTGAATCCTGAAGGAAACAAAATAGAAGACCAAGGGACAGAGAGAAAGCATCCTATACATTGAGCACAGCCAAGGAAAAGACAGAGTCAAGAGAAAGAGTTTCATGTGCAAGAGTGAGTTTCACTGGACCATAGAATATATAGAAGGGGCAAAGAGTAAGAAGATTGGAAAGGCAGGAAAGAACCAAGTTAAGATGGGTGTTAAAAATCAGAGTATTTTAGGTTTGATCCTAGAGGCAATAAGGAACCACTGGAAATTTATAGAGTGGGTGACCTGTTTAAATCTGCAAAGAAGGTCACCTGGGAATCTGGGTGGAAGATAGACTAGAGTGGGAAGAAACTTGAGGCAGGAAACCAAGAAGAATTTTATAATAATTTAAGGTAGGCATGTGCTGGAGTCAGCTTGATTTTGGGTTTTATTGATTGTCTAGACTTTAAGAAAGTGATGGAGAAAAGGTTAATAAGAGAGATTAAGCTAAAAGGTGTGGCCAGCACTTTTTTTTAGAGAATTGGCTGTAAAAAGCTTACCCAGCATCATATTACTTGCCTTATAAGTGGGTGGGGGAGTGGCTAGAAGAAAGGAGAGAATTTGGAACTCAAAATAAAAGAGAATGTTAAAAATAATGAATTAAAAAGAGAACAACAAAAGTTTATCTTGAATTTAAGTGACGGGATTGAAAAGGGATCCCAGAAACATCACAAGATATCTTGGGGTTTAAGGGCTAAATTTCTTTTTTAAAGCACCATGCCTTAAGGCCAGATCACTCAGGCTCCCATTGATTGGCTAATAACAGGTCCCTGTCCAAGCTGCTTTTGGTCTTTGTTTGACATCTGATGGCTCAGAGTGAGTACAAATAGGAATTATTTCTGTTTTGGCCAGAAACCGAGGGTGTTCCTCTCCCAGACTGATTTTTTTGACGAGGTAAAGAATCATCCTTTGCCTCCTTTCTTACCCTAGCCTTAATCACTAAATGGGTGCTACCTCAGACAATCTGAGACCTTGCAAAGGCTAAGGCCTAAAAAGACAAAGGTCTCCCACAGCATCCAGGGCCATCTCCACTCCTCCTGATCTATATCTTACCACTGGACCCAGATGACTCTTGAGGAGAAAGTGAGACTAGTGACTTTGCATAGCCCTACCTCATTTAAATCCAAATTCACTTGCAAGTTGTGATATTACCTTCCAGATGTCATGGTCCTCTTCAAAATCAAACAACAATACTATTCATCTACAATACCAAGATCTACTTCCCAACAGATAACTTGTCAAAACACATGAATCATTTTTAAAAGAATGGCAGAATTTGGTATATTAATATAATGGAATATTGGTATTCTATAAGAAACGACCAACAAGAGGAATTCAGAGATACACAGGGAAGATATATATGAAGTAATGCAGAAAATAAAGCAGAATAAAGAAAACAATATATGCAATAACTTTAAATAATATAAATGGAAAAATCACTAATAGACACAAGCTCTGAGTAGCTAAAGAAACAAAACAAAAAAGAAAGAAAGAAAGAAAACCCCAGGAAACAGAGAAATGGAGGACAATTGTGGCCGAATGCTATAAATATTATAGATATGACTACTTTATGATAAGGGAAAGTTCAATAAGGAATAGGAATGAAATGACTATGAAATATACAAATAGGCATCAATTAAACATATATGAAAATTTAAAAAACATTAAATTTAGCATATTTTGATTTTTATAAATATAGGAGGAATTATCACAACATAGACTATTAGTCCTGGATTTCTAACACTCACAAGATATGACCCTGGGCTATTCATTTAACTTACTTGAACCTCAGGACTATTATCTGATAGGACAGCTTAAAGATGAATTTGTGATCTGTCTCCCTCAAGGCAATTTCTACACTAGCAGTCACTCATTAATGTATAATCTGAATGCTTTGCTATTGGGAATTGAAGAAATATGAGGTTTACAATTTGTAACAAAAATACATATGTTCCAGTGCCTTGATTTTATAGTTTCATATTTTTAAAAATATTTTCCAATTTTGTTGGAACCTACCTGAGTAAATTATTTTTTATATGTTTGGAACGCTTTCATATAACTCCACCTAATATTTGGCTTTTTATTTTATTGATTTTTTAAACTTCTTATGCTACAACTGCTGCTGCTACAGAACTCTTGTTTTCCACAATGAAAAATGAAAATGAATGATCATTTAGTCTTCATAGAAAACCATTTGTCCTTGTGGGTCTATCTTAGAATAGCTCCCATGTTACTCAAGGGGTACAGTGCCTGTCTACTTTGCGTTTGAGCCTGAAATAACTAAATTCTTGAACTTAGCATAATGAAAATGAAGGATGTTTCCATTGCATGGTATAGAGGAGAGAATACTGAGTTTGGAGTAAGGAAAACAAGCACCCAGATCCTGAATACTTGTTGATCCTGGAAAAGCTCTATAAATGGGGGATAGAAAAAGTTTCAGTAGTTAAACTTGCATAGATATTGTGAGACTCCAAAGAGAAGAGATAGATAGATAGATAGATAGATAGATAGATAGATAGATAGATAGATGGATGGATGGATGTAGACACAAATACATATATACACATATATGATCATTTGCATGTGTTATGTAATATAGACATTGTATATCATACATGGGGTCATGGAGAGTTGAGTACAATTGAAAAACAAAAATAATACATCTTTATATATGCATAGGTATAAATATTTATTACATATAATATTTATATATTCATTTTGTCTTAAAAGTCTTCATGTAATTATAAACTATAAAAGCCTAAAACTGCAATAAGACCTTTGGGACACCCTGTATATTACATATGTACATGACCTTGGACATTAAATCAAACTAAATTATGACCAAAATCAATTCAATTCAGCAAACATTTATTAAACAGTTACTATGTGTAAAAGATACTGTATTGTGTTTCCAGCGCTCCAGAGTCATGCCTCTGTTCTCAGTGTAGTAATTGACACTCATTAACACTTTGTTGTTCAATTGATATTTATAACCTAATTGGGCTGGAGGAGGGAGACAATATCATTTAATTGGAGTCCAATGCGCTGTATTTATATCTCAGTGGTTATTTACTAGTTTGGTTAAGTCACTTCAACTTTTTTGACCTAGGTTTCCAAAGATTTGAAAGAAACAGATTGACCTGGAGCATGATGATGGGGGGAGGACATTGCTGGATTTTAAAGGTAAAGGACTTAAGTTCAAAACATAGCTCTGCCACTTACTTCCTGTCAACTTGGACAAGTCCCTTAACATGTTTGGGCCTCAGTCTCCTCTGAACTCTAATGACCTCAAATCTCCCTTTCATACCATCTCTGTGATTTGGGGCAAATTACCAATAGTAACCTTTTGTTATCAATGTACATTCTGCAAGAAGTTAACAAATATTTATTAAGCATTAAATATGTGCCAAGCACTATGTTAAGTACATAAGCACAAAGAAAGAAAGCCCTTGTCCTCACGAATTTTAAATTCTAGCTGAAGAGGGGGAGGATAAGATGGGAAAAGCGAAGTAAAAATACCTGAATGAGGGCATGAAAGAGATAGTTTAATCAGGAATGTAACCCGCAGAAGAATAAAGACATGGATGGACGAGGACTCTTCCTTTAAATGGAGGTTCTAGAAGAAACCAGCCAATCAGAGGAAGAGGCCATGGAACAGAACCAAAAATGGCATGCTGGACCAGTTCTATACTACTAGTGAGAGCTGCTTGCTAAAATTATGATTTGAGAAATTGCACCTCAGAGATAGGGAAATGATGTTAGGGTTCTGTTCGTTGTTTTATTGATTGCCTTAGGAAATTTTTTAAAGAATTAATATTTTAAATTAGATTAGTTATCAATATGTAACAAACTTAAAAGTATAATGTGAGTGCATTTTTTCTCAGGGAACTGGCTATTAACAATTTACCAGCATATCATTTAGTGGATAGTACTTTCAATGTGAATAGTAGAGGTGTACAGTGTCCTTCGAGGGTAAAGAGGTTTTGGTAGAAGGTAAGAAAGTACTCAGAGTCAGGTGTGAAGTCTTAAGAGGAGTGGAACTCCTTGGAAATGACTTTCTTAGGCCTCAGTTTCCTCATTTGTAAAATGAAGGGGTTCGACTAGATGACCTCTTTTAATTGTTCTAGCTCAATATCTAAGATTCCATTATTACCAAAACAATCAGACAATGGCAACATTAGAATTTATTTCCCTGAGGATATGTAACTTTGGATATTCAAAGTAATATGGATGGGATTTATAGTTAGCATCATTAAGCAAAGCTTCTAATCTTCTTTTGATTTTTCCAGATTTACATTTCTGTTTTTTTTCTTTTTTCTTTTTGGAGGGGGAAGGCAGGGCAATTGGGGTTAAGTGACTTGCCCAAGGTCACTTGGCTAGTAAGTGTTAAGTGTCTGAGGCCAGATTTGAATGCAGGTCCTCCTGAGGTGCTCTATTCACTGTGCCATCTACCTGCCCCTAGATTTACATTTCTTAAGATTTTTTTCATCATGACTGCTTCAGATTATTTTCCCACTCACCTATACACACTAAGTACAATCAGACCTCTCCAACCTAATGCAGTCTTTCATTCAGAGATTTCCTATGAAAATAGAACTTGATATGAAAACTTAATTCTAGGGAACACATCCCAAACCACATGGCCTCCTATCTCATTCAAACTAAATATCAAATGAATGGGAAATGTTAAAAACCAACAGATTTCTTTTTATTATTATTTTTTAAATGTGCAAGGATTGGAAGAGGGGAAGGACACATTCCTATAACCATTCTTCACAGGACATAGTATATTCAGCATAGGACAAACAGCTGTATGGATCTGGGGTGAATATGACATCAGAGTGGGCCAGCTTCCCATGTTATCTCAGGAAGAAGGTGGGGTTTCTTAATGCTTACAAATTAGGGAGAGGTGAGGTAGGGGGCAAGCTCTGATCCCATTCTCAACAATGAACCTTGCCAAGAAACTTCTGGCTCCTAAATCTGGAGTCAGCTTTGCTAGAGCCAAAGTGGGAAAATAACCTTTCAGATCAATGTTGATTTTTCCTAAAGAGAGCAAAATGGGAAATTTTTCAGACCTTTGAATACAACACAGCAAATAGATAAGATGACTTTGGATTTACCCAATCACTTCCTAAACTGCCGTGGGGTATAGTTATCTTTCAGATCACTCCTTAAAGAACATATTTTTCTCCATGATCAGATGTCCCTCTAAGAGATGCCATGATACACATGCCAATCAAAAGACATTGGCTTCCGTAGTTTTCCTCAACCTGTCTCACTCCAGGAAAGGGATATCCTTATCGCCATTCCCTCTGGAATTAGGCTATGTGTAATGAATCCAATAGTAATCTTCTTCTATTGATGAAAATTCTGAATGGAAAACATTCTACTCTTTTTCCATTGTAAATCATAAAATAAGACAATAAATTTTATTTTGAAGCTTCCTAGGACAACATTCCTGAAGAAAGGGGGTAGGAAGAGTGTTCATTATATACTAAACAGAGTCATAAAAAAGGCTTAAGAAAAAAATAGATTTTAAGGGGGAAATACGAGCTAGTCTACATTATTTTAAGGGTTTTTTTTTTTAAATTCCATGTCTAAAACGATTTAATCATTAAGTAGATGAAATCTTATTAAAATAGGGGATGATGAATGATTTTCTTGACTAGAGTCTGAACAAGTAGGAATGAGATTAATTTGCCATAGAAGGGCTTTGAACTAGGTATAAGGAAAGATTATATGTTATATAATACTAAAATGATCTAATTTTTCCCTAGAAGATTTGTGATCTTCATCCGTAGGCCAAGGTCATTGACTAGATGACCTTTTCAATGTCCCTCCCATGTCCCTTGGGACATTTTGTAATCTTAGAGGAAAGGCCATTGAATTTCATCAGACTATTCATGAGGACATATAGGATGCCATGATCCTATATGTAACATGATCTTCTTAGACTTCAATGCTTCAAGGTGCTAATGTCACAATGAAAATTTCTCTCTGTTACTATAGTCTCTTTAAGTTTGTTGTGACTTAAAAAAAAAGTCACCACCCAGTATTAAATCTTCTGCTGGTGAACATTTGCTTTTGCAGATTATATTTATCAATGTTGATGTTACTAATGCTGGCACTGATGTTGATATGCAAGGAGCCATTTCACAGATGCTTCTAAAGCAACCTCCCCCAAGTCATCATTGGGAAAAAAGAACACTAAAACCAACCATATTTGAGTACATGAAAAAATGTTCATCACTATTAACTCAGTAATTTTTCATTGTGTCTGTGTAACAAGCCACCTATCAACACTGGGGATGCCATGGATATGTACAAGTAGATGGAAATAGATAGATAGAAAAAGAATCAGACTATAACCCAATGATTATTAGGATCTTATTCAGCTTTGATGTGGACAGAAGGTCATCTCTTAGGATTTGTTACTATATTTATACAATACATACCCAGGTTCTACTTGACCCCACTCTCAGAAACCTCTAAGTTAGAGTGACATCACCTATGTGCATCCCAAAATCTTTTACCCATACTAAAACTGCCATCACCAGGGTCTTTGAGACCAGAGATTTATCACTTTTGCATTCTCCTTTGAGCTGAATAAGAAAAAAAAAGAAAGAAAGAAAAAGAAAACAAAACCTCATCAGTCTTTCTCCAGGCTCGTAGGGAGCTCAGCTACTTTTTAGCAGTAAGCATTTAACCAAGGGCTTCACTCCAACTTGCATATCTCAGTGGACAGAGGATCCAAAACCAGAGATTACTAGATTCTACCCTAGAGGTTTTCTTTTTTCTTTTTCTTTTCAGGTACCATAACAAAACTATATCACCTCTGTCTTTGGTGATTTGCAATTCTTTCAACACTAACACCTTCTCCTTATGACATCTCCTCTCTATAGACACTGTAATGCAAGATTTGTGGATGGGTTTAATGTAAGAATTCTCTCAGGCAAGAATGAAAGAAGGAAATGCTGTCTATTGAGAACCTCTTGGGCTGAAATCCTGGAGCATATTTCACACCCCCCTGAATCATGAGAATTAAGAATTCAATGAAGTCCTAGGGCTGGTTATCACCCACTTCATGAAACAGGCAAACACTGAATTTCAGACACAAAATATGAAAGTGCCCCAAGTTGTGCCTAGCTATGAACCTGAAAATACAATGATTATCTGCTGGCTTTCTTTAATCCCACAGTGGGAGAGTTCTCTAGGCTAGCTTTTAAATCTTCATCCACAAGCCAGCAGATTTTCCAAAACTATCACTCTTCTAAGCAACCTCTTCCACAGGAATTCCAGGGTTTACCTGGGCCTAAAGAAATTTTTCTTCCCTTAGAAACATCTCTCACATCTGTCCTCTTTTCTCCACTCACAACCATATCCACTTTAGTTCTGGCCTCCATCCCCTTATGACTAGCCTATTTCTATAGCTTACTAATTGGTATTCCTGTATCTATCCTATTCCCTCTCCAGTCCATGCTTCATAGAACTGCCAAACTCAGAGTATTAAAGCATTGTTCGATGCTACTCCTCTGCTAAAGAAAATTGTTTCCCTGTTGTATCTAGAATCAAATGTAAACTCTTCTATTTGACATTTGAAGCTCACACCAGTGAAGCCAAGCCTATTTTTCCAAACTGTTTATACAGGGTGTTCCTAAAGTCTGGACATATAAGAAATCTTATTAACTATGCATATTTTCAAAAAATGAAATGAATGGAATTTTCAACAACATTTTATTTAATTAGCATAAATAAGATTCCATAGGAAGACATGAGACACATAGGAAATCTCATTAATTAATTAAATTAATCTCATTAATATGGAAAATAGTCCCCAATAGCTAATGAAAGCTTTTATTCTATATGAAATTGTCATGGCTAAAATTTATGCTAATTAAATAAAATGTTGTTGAAAATTCCATTCATTTCATTTCTTGAAAATATGCATAGTTAGTGAGATTTCCTATGTGTCCAGATTTTAGGAGCACCCTGTACACTGAACATGCCCCTGTGACCCATCTAAATTGATTCTTGTTCCCTGTATATGGCATTCCCATGCTTCTTCTCATCTCTACCGCTTGTAATCACTGGCTTCCCTCCAGGCTCGTGATTCCCTCACTTATTAATGTTCCTCTCCCTCTATCCTACCACCATTAAAAAAAAAAATTCTTTATCCATGTTCATGTATTTCCCTAAAAGTAAAACTTGAGGACAGGAAACCTTCTTGTTTCCTTTTACTTTGAATCCCCAGTGCCTAGTATTTATTTGGTTCCTAATAAAGACTTTTTTGAATTGGATTGTTTTGAATTCTCTTTGCTCTCCTCGGTTTAGTTTGGAATTGCATCATGGGAGGTGAGTTTGGTTACATGGTTTCCTCTTCTCCTTTCCCAGTTAATCATATATTTGAGCTCAGGTCCTATCCAAAAGAAGTGAGGCATTGACCCCAAAGGTACTTATTGCTTGAACAAATCACCTTTATATACTGTTTCAGATTTATAAAACTCTTCCTTGTGATTTGCACATAATGCAAATACTGCTTCAATTTTTACAGGAAGGAAGGAAAAAAGGAAATAAGCATTTATTAAGTGCCTACTATATGCCAAGCACTTCACAAATAGTATCTTATTTGATCTTCATAACAAACCTTGGGAATAGATGTTATTATTTTTACAACTGAGGAAACTGAGGCAGACTGAAGTTAAGTGCCTTGCCTAAGGTCCCATGTGAGCTGACAAGATACCTAAGGTCACAGCTTGGTAGGCAATAGACATGGTGATCCCCATGTCTAGGTTTTATCCAAACTTGATTTTGGACTTTAATCCCTTCTCACCTCTGCCTTTTAGAATGCTTAGCTTTTTTTAAGGCCCAGCTCAAGGCTGGGTATACCAATGGAAATCTTTCTTGGTTTTCCCTAGTTGTTAAATTTTTCTCCCTTTTCAAATTATCTGTATATATTTACCTGTTTACATGTGGTAATACTGATGAGATATGAGCTCTGGGAGCCCCCTTGAGCTCTCCTTGAGTCCTTGAGGTACAGGCTCTGAGAACCCCACACCCCCACCCCTTGAACTCTGATTAAATCTTCTCATTTGATGAGGCATTTGCATGAGGCATTTGCATGAGGCCATAAGCCTTACATTGTGGCTGGGCCCAGACCTCCGTTACTAGCCTAGCCCTCCACTGTCCATCTACTTCCCACCCTTTAGCCTATCAAAATATCAATCTACCTTTGAACTGGCCTAGCCTACCATTGTCTATAGTCTCCAGGTAGCCTCCAGCAACTTCCTGCCCTTAATCACTCATTGACCTCATTAACTCCTCCTGAAGACCCTTCCCAAACTCCTCCTCTAGACCAAGGCCTAGATTCCTCCCACAACCTTCTTTATATAAGACCCCATCTTGTCTCCATGTTGGTGAAAAAGCCATAGAATGACCTAGCACAGACTTAACTCAGTGTTTAATAGAAACGAACTTTTAATAAACTTTACTTTTCTTTGGCTGAGAAAAGACAAGCTGAATTCATTTAGCAGGACCTGGTGCGTTGGTATTTGGGGATCTTCAGAACACCCTAACCCTCTTTATGGTTAACTTCTTCAATACCTCTACCTTTCCCAGTAAAGTGAAGACAAAGAATGTTAATAACTTTTTTCTTTGTGGCCTATACAAGAGGCTAACATAGGGTTTTGAAATTTGAAGAGGGAAATTTGAATAGGTTGGATTAGAATGGACTAGAACTTTGTAGTAGGTCCTAAATGAGTTGGGAATTTAAATAAAACAAGATCCCTATGCTCATGGAGTTTACAAGTTAGTAGAGAGATAAGACATATTTATAAATAAATATTATGCAGAATTATATGACCTGATAATTCAAATGCAAGTTATGACATCTACATTAAAAAGACTTGCAAGTAAGTACAAGGCATAGATTAGTCCATTCACCATTCTATTAGAGATTAAATCCCAAAGATGCTCGGTGATGGCAGAAAAAAATTATATCAGCCTGCTTCAAGTATAACTCATCCTAGGTGAATGGAATGGGTTGTTATCATCACTGTTGAGTAATAATGTACTTCCTTAATAGTGTACTATGAATTCCAAAAACTTTGTTTAGATCTTCTTTCTCTAAGAGATGATGATGATGATAATAATATTGATGATTAAAAGTAGAAAAATGGAAATGAATCAGGGAAACAGAGGAGACAGAGACAGAAGAAGAAGCACAGAGACAGAGACAGACAAAGACAGAGAGACAGAGAGAAATAGAAGTAGAGACAGAAAGGGAGGGGAGATCAGAGGGAGACAAGAAGGAATGAAGAGAGAGAGAGGAGAGAGAGAGAGAGAGAGAGAGAGAGAGAGAGAGAGAGAGAGAGAGAGAGAGAAATTAAGCTTCAATTATACACCAAGTTAAAAAAAAAAAAGAAAGAGAATAAACATACATGAAATTCTTCACTTCTTATTGAGAGTGCCTGGGAAGGAAGGGTATGATCTGTGTGACAGGTTCAACTCTGATTGTGAAGGGTGAGCCATATTATTTATCTGTGTGTACTTCCTTGCTGGTCTCTTGGCAGAAAGAGGTGAAATTAGGTATCTGGTGAGCTAAGTGATTATATTGTAGTTCAGTGGGTGCAACTTGCTAAACCCACCAGGAAGTTTCCTTCCAAGCCAAGAGTAAGCCTAGGATAAAAAGAATAGACTAGGGAATCTAGTCCAAAGAACCTAGAGAAGTAAATCCTAAATCTGGCTAAAAGGAAGCTGCTATTTTCAACTAGGGTCATGAAGGAGGAAATGGACATAGTTGTCTGCCACTCCTGGCTAAGGGAGGATCAAAGGTCAAGCCAAGGCCAAGACTTGGGAGAACTTTAAAATAGAATGCCTTAGAAAGTTCAGTATCACATAGCCTGAGAGTAAGTAGATTATTTTTATATGCTAGAGACCTAACATGTGATTTCATTGGTACAGAGAACTCCCAGATGAGGAAATACTCTTTACCAGTGTAGGTGAGCACTGCCCAGAGTCACATGACAAGAAATATATGTGTCAGTGGGGGCATTTGAGCACAGTAATTCCTGATTCCAAGGTTAACTACTTAGTACATCTCACCGCCTTTCCTATTGTATGTGCTCTTAATTATCTTACTCTGGTATATTATTTCTGAAACTGTTTGTTCCGTTCTACTTTAAAACTTCTAAAAGCATGCCCATGTGGTCTGAAATATATTTTGAAAATTAGCAAAAGAGAGAGGAAAATGAGTGCTAGGAAGAAAAGACCGCTGGAGGTGTGACAGAAGCAGAAGAGGTACAGATTATTAGGGTTCTGAGAAAGCAGATCTCTTAATGTCAGGTCAGGGACCAAGAAGGTTTCAGAGCCTTGGGAATTGAGTCACAACTCAGGCATCAGGGAACTTTAATAAAGAAGAATGAGGTAAAAGAACTCTGGGGTCAAAGGTACAATCCTAGAAATGATTGAACACAAGAGTTGCTATCCCTGAAAGATGCTTATTGATGAATCAAGTCTAAGTTCCAGGACCGGACCCTAGGACACATTTTACAAGCTCAAGAACCATCAAGCTTCTGTCATAAACCCAGTATTTCCTGGATTAAATCTAGACTCTGTTATTCACCCCTTGGGGAGCAAAAAAAAAGGTAAAACATATTTAGCTCACTTCTCCAGTTCCCAGGAAGGGACCATATAAAGATTAGCTGACATTCTCCAAAAAGCCTTAGAATTGGAATACAAAAGACTGGATAAATCATGTGTAAGCCCTGTGAGAGAAACTCTGTTTCCTACTGCTGCTTACTTGAATTGAAATGGCAGTTAGGTTCCCATAGTGCTAACTCCTACATAAGGCCTTGTGAGAGGCCTTATGTAGGAGCTAGCACTATGGGAACCTAACTGCCACTTCATAATGAGCAATGAAAAAAAATGCCAAAAAAAGATATAGCTTTGGGATTATCAGGAAGGTCAGAGGGCTAAGTTACCGATGCAGGTGAAAATTTTTAATCCTGCCCTATCTACCAGCATATAAAACCTGCCCATTTCCTTCAGGACTTGACAGGACTGTAAGGGAAATTATTAGGACAAGCAAAGGGAGCAGTGTCGAGTAAATGACAATAACACCTGTCTCTGCAGCTGGTCGGCAGACTGGTCTTTAATGTTCTGTCTGCTGGGAAATAAGGGACGTCTCATATTACCCAGAGGCCTCAGCCTGAGATGGAGTTTGCAGAAAGGAATTCTACAAGAAGATGTGAGGCCAAAAACAATGGAGAACAGGACAGAATGAAAAGCATTTGATCACAGAACAGCACACAGCCCACCACATTTAAAGAAATTAAACCAAAACCAAAGTCACAGCCTTATTAGCCACTAGTCAGTGAACCCCAATGCCCCTCCCTCTTAACTTTTAAATACTTCTTGCATCTGATGATAATATGTTGAAATAGCAAAGAACAAGAAAGCTCTGCAGCCAGCTAGGGGTGTGTGTGTGTGTGTGTGTGTGTGTGTGTGTGTGTGTGTGTGTGTTTAGGGCTAGTGCAAATGTTTCACTAAAAAACAGAGTTTCTTAAGATTTATATTTCTCTGACCTCTGCCCATATTGTTTTTTCATTAAAGGTGGAATTTAGAGCAAAGTTACCAATGTAACTCTGATCCAGTCCTGGAGAAGGTCTTGCTGACTTGCAAAATATCTGTGGCTCCAGCAGAAGAGTCTGCCCAGCAGTACCAAAGGTGAAGACTCTCAAATTTACATTCATAGATCCTGTTAAAAAATTAATGACCCCCATAACTAAGTGCACAGTCTATCTAGAGGGGCTGCATTGGCCCTATTGGTTACCATGACTAAATCAAGGAAGCTGAAATAAGGAGGACACTTGGAGCCAACAAAGGGACAGAGGTTTGGTTTGGTTTTGTTTTTTTTTAAAAAGAAGAGTAAATCACATAAATATTTGTAAGAGGCCAAGCAAAAGGCATTGAGGTTACAAGAAGGCAGAAAAAAGAAATATCAAAAGATATTCATTCCCTGTGTTTAAAGGGTAAATGAACTAAAAGCACACTCCAAGGATGATAAACACTGGGCTTATATGAAGACAGAGGAGGTCCCCCAATGTACTTCTTCCTATGTTCACTCTACCTGAAATTTCATTAACAAAAGACAAAGTCTTTCTTACTTTTTAATTTCTTTCTTTCTTTCTTTTTTTATTACAGACGCAATCAGGGTTAAGTGACTTGCCCAGGGTCACAAAGCTAGGAAGTGTCAAGTGTCTGAACTAAGTTCCTCCTAACTCCAGGGAGAGTACACTATCCACTGTGCCACCAAGCTTCCCCAAAGCCTCTATTTCTACAACTAGAAATGATACTTAAAACTCAAATACTTTTTTGAGAAGAATGGATTAAATTCATTCATTCACTTGTATTAGCTTAAACTCATTTTTAACCAATGTGTAAAATCTTGACTAAAAAGAAGTTACTCTGTGTGTGGGTGTGTGTATACATGTATGTGTTTTGAAGGGAGGATGGCAGATATATAAAGGATATATGGAAAAGTATAATGCAGCGAGAGTCAGTCTTTTAAAAGGGAAAATGGTTTTTAAAAGGTTAAAGAGTAGCTTTTAGACAGATAAAGGATATTCAGTAAAGGATAAGGCTAGAAATCACCAAAGGTAAATTGTCAATTAGCCAATCTGCTACTCCTCCTCCTCCTCTTCTTCTCTGTGTCTCTCTATCTGTCTCTCTCTATGTCTCTCTGTCTGTCTGCCTCCTCTCAGAACTATATTCCAGTACTACTAGGAGGTTCACTGGAACTTGTTTCCCTCTATCCCCTCAATCTTCTCCTTCCTTTCCCCCAAAATTAAACTATAGGACTCCAAACCCTATCCAGGGAGGACTCAATTTTCTTACTCTCCCTGTTTCTTCACCTCCTAGAATCCTGCCTTCATCCATCTCAGGCACTGTTTAGTACAATACCGCATATATTGTAAGTGGTTCATAATTTTTTTTCATTTTTTATCTTGACGAGTCCTATGAGTTTTTGTATTTTCACTATTTAGATGCCTCCCAGATCTTAACTCATCCTTAATGTATCTCCTGAACTCCAGTCAGCTGCCTGCTAAATACTTCTCACTAGCTATCCCATGAGCACATGGAACTCTATCTATCCTGATTAAAATTTTATTTTCCTTCCCTAAATCTACCCCTCTTCCAAATTTTTCTGTTACTATTAAGGACTCTGCTATTCTCCCACTCATGCAAGTTTATAATGTAAGGATCATTCTTGACTCTTTCCTTTTGTCCCCACCCCTCCAGATTCAATTGGTTACCAAATTTTGTTTTTCTAGTATTGATTGCCTCTCTCAATTTGCTTCATTTACATAGCCCCTGCTCTGGTTCATAACCTCAACACTTCTCATATGGGATATATAATAAAAGCTCTGTAACTGGTTTCTAGCTTCCAAGTCTTTCCAGTCTCCAATCTATTCATGACATAGTTTTCAAAATAGCCTTCCTAAGGCATAAGTCTTGTCATATTTCCCTTTTCCTCTAGCATAAGATACAAACTCTATCCTAGCATTTAAAGATCACTACTTCCACTTACCTTTCCAGTATCATTTCATACTATGTTTTAGTCTACAGAATGACCCAGAACTAGAAATAGAGTCGAGGAGAAAATCTGATCAACACCTGAGCTGTGGTCTGGTATAGAGCTATCCTTCCTGAAAGAGGAAAGGTCATGATATCAGTTGGCTCATAAGCAGGGAAGCTGACAAACCTCTCACTATCAGTCCTCCTGACCACCCCAATGGATGCAGGTTCTAAACCTCAGTCAGGAACCCTCCTCCCCACAATTCAGGCACCAAATCAACATGCTTGCTGGATTCAATTCACTTTGCTCAGAACTGTTGCCCACTGCTGTGTACAGAGAATTGGAACAGTCCTCTGGGTCCTGTGCTTAATATGGTCACATATAGATAAGGCACATGGAGAGTGCCTTAGAGGAAGGCTACTCTATAGGGAAGCAGCTTTGCCAATTTATCCCCCAAGAGGCCTGTGGTTCACACACACATAATTGGACCACTTAAAAATATCCACTGTTACCAAAGCAAAGAAAGTGGAAATTCCTCCTTCCTTACAAATACAAAACATGCGCACACACACACACACACACACACACACATGCCCCACACATGTTTACTACATAATAAAAAGATCACTGTTTATGGCCAGAGAACCTGCTTCAAGCGCCATCTTTGATGCTTTTTATGTGACATTGGATGAGTCACTTAATACTTTTAGGCCAAGGTTCTTCATTTATAAAATGAGATGAATAGACAAGATGACCTCTGAAAACTTTTAAGCCTATACTTACGATGTAATATTTCTTTTTCTTCTTTGACCTTTCAAGGGCTCCATGTTAATTTTAATTGGATGTCATCTACATAAAATGTAGTGGGAGGAAGAACCAGCCATGGTTCTTGATTGGTGGCAGGTCCTACATCCTTGCTGTCACCACCATCAACAGGAATGATGCTGGGTTCCCCCTGGATCCCCCTGTTCAGAATCATAATGGGAAAAATCCTTATGGAGAATCCTCAAGCACTAAATTATGATTCACTTGGAGCCTCACTATTGTGCAAGAAAGCAATGTTAATTCCCATTTTCACTCAGGGATAGTTTTGCCCAGTACTAACTCACTCTGGGAAAGGCTTCATGCATTTTCCACATATCAATCTACCCATATTCTTCAACATTCCTTCCAGCTGGAAAATTAGAAGTCACGTTTCAGTCAGAATGCAATTTGTTCATTGGAAAGCTCTGAATCAGTGAAAAGCTTGAGGTCATTGAGAACTGGAGAGAAAGGCCAGGATCATGTAGCCGAAGAGAGACTCTTCCAGGGAAAGTTTTCAGGTCATTGAGCAGACTGAAATTAATTCCCAGATTGAATCTCCAAGCTATCCACTAGTGCATTTCAGCACTCCACTTGACATTATCATCATACTATTTTTCTAATTCTACCAATGCTTGCTTCCTGGAAATTGTGTCTGAATTTGTGAGACAATGTGCTTTGAAATTTAAAACACTGATTATTGAATACCCAAAGGGTGCATTTGGATGCAGCTATTTTAAGTGATAATCAGAGGACACCATCTTGCTTTTAATTATCACTATAAGATTTTCCCCCCATACACTCCAAAAGCCAGAGCTTTTATTCTGACAAAAAACAGGTTTCAAATAACCAAACACTTTCTCCTATAACCTTCTTTCTGCATGGTTGTATTTTTGACAAATACTTGTCTTGGGGACAGCAATTACCATACTCAGAGGTGACATTCTGACAAGTTAAGCTAAAGTGATCAGAGCCACCTTATAACTAAAAAGAGGCAAGAGATTTTCCTTTCTCTAATGATTTCCTTCAAGTTTTACAGTTTTTAACTCTTTCAAATATTAATCAAATAATTTTTAATTATTTGATTATTTAATTTCAGATTGTCAAACTAAACAAAGGTTGTTGAGTTGCATTATTTATTTTGGCCAAATCTGACTTTACCATTGTAAGCCCCACTTAAAATTAAGCATTAGGGATGCAAAGATATGATGGTCATTTTTCCCCAAGGTCAATTTCAAACAAATTTATTATCTGAGCTTAACTTCTTTATGTTTCATACGAATGAATATTCATGATCTACACCAGTGCTAGGGAGTACTCATACTGATGAAATCACACTTTTGCTGAAGCCAAATCAAATGAATATTCATGATCAGGCATGATTCCATGAATCAAAATTTGGATGCAGAGATTTTTAGCTTTTAAAAATTAAACAAACATTGCCCTGTGATGTACATTTAACCATAGAACTAGTATAAAGGCATTGAAATCATTTCAAAGCACATATACACACTTCATGAAAATTAGTATCATTCCATTGTGTCAAGTTAAAAATTATGAAAGTTATATTTTTGAGGAAATGTTTATAATTAAAGATCATAGATTTATAACTAGAAGGAACCTCAAGTACAAGTCTACAGATGAGGAAACTGAGGCCCAGAAATGCTAAGTGATGGACTTAGGGGCATAAAATTGGTAACAAATGGGGTTTGAAACCAGGTCTTCTTGACTCCATGTCCATTGATTTAGCCAGTGCACCAAACTGCCTCTTGGTTACAAGATACATTTTCCTAAACAAATTCTCTTCTTTGAAGTTCATATAACTTGAAAATTTATTTTCTCTAATCTCATGTCCATTAAAGAGACCCTAAATTCGTGAAAATATGTGTCATAGTAATTTTTTCCTCTTGTTACTCTGTGTTTTCAGGAACTAAATGGATGTGGACCAGTAGCCCACTTCCTGCAATTTGAAAGAAAAAATGACCTTTCAAAAACCTTACTCCAGTCTCTACCCTAGCTTGTCTAAGTGGGCCAATCACTACCCCCAACCAGTAGTGAGTCTGAAGAAGAATTGCAGGGTATTGGCTGTAAGTGGGAGGATTATAAATTAATTTCTTTCAGTTTAAAGCAAGGATTTGATAGAGGCTGAATCTCTGAAAACATGGGACCTTTACACAAAGAGCTGTCACTTCATATGGAATTGGGGTTCTGGCAGTTAGATTATACATTTCAAAAAGTGATGGATCTTTTCTTTGAGTGAAAATAGCAGAATAGAAACCTGGATTCACAATCTTAGAAGCAGAGAAAGCTAATTCTCTGTTTCTAGTGAACCGGTAAAGTGACAAAGACCATCATCACAGAGAAAGGGAACTTCCTTAGGTAATATATCAACACTATAAGTTCCTAGACACTATACAGAAGAACACAGACAAAGTTTCACCCACAGAGGTATATAACACTGAGTAAAATGATTTACTGGTACACACACACACACACGCACGCACACACACACACAGGTGTGCATGCATAAATATGTATATATGCTTGTAAACATGTATACACATACATGTGTATATATGTGCACAAGCACACATTGTGTATACATGCATACATAAGCATTTGTGTATATAGACACATGTGTACATGTGTGTGACCACACATGCATACACACACACACATACATACATACATATGGAGTGAAGGGGACGAGAAGGCAGAGGGAAGTCAATGGGAAAGGAAAAATGAAAAAAAATGGACAAGATAAAAGGTAAAGGGGAAGAGCAAGTTTTGTTCAATTTCAAGGAAATTTTTTTTAACTTCATTTTTTCATCCTATACAATAACTTTTGACAGAATATGTTGACATATCCTGAGATGGCAAATATTGCTACTTCTTAATCAAATTTAAAGATCTCCCCCATCCCCCCAACCCCATAAAATGTAAGTTTCTTGAGGGCAGAGACTTTTTTTTTTTTTTGGAACTTTTCATTTTTCTGCCCCTAGCTGTAATGGTAATGGGAATTTGAAGAACTTTCCTGCCACTTAGTAGACCAAATGTAATCACATGGAGCCTGTGGTAGGAGGGGTTTGCTGAATGGGTGGAGCAGGAAGCTGGGAATCAGAGCTGGGGGAGAGAAAGGACACAGGCAAGGAGACAGCTAGGCTTGTGAGGGATTGCTTGTGGGAAGGCTTTAGGATGGCATTGCCTCTTTCTGTGTTATGGTGTATTAATTTCTTTGTTGGTATGATGGATTTGGTTTTATAGTATTGGGATTTGGTTTTCTGGTGTCTGAATAAATGTTGTGCTTCTACCTTCTATATGGAGAGTCTGTTACATTTTGTGATTCAGAACTATGTCTGACATATTTATAGTCACCTTAAGTGCTGTCACTATTGTGTTGGTACTACACTAGCATAGCTCTTACACATAATAGCTTTTTAAGAGATTGAATTATTGCCAACTTGTATTGAACACATTCAATGCAAAGGGTGCTTTTAGCCTAAAGGCTTTATTAGCAATGTTATTTTTCATATTATATGTGTTGCCAAAATTTTTAAACCAAAGGTATCTATAAGGTAAAAGGTGGTGATAGATAGCTCATTCTATAGACGGTTTCTATAGAATATATCATCTATGCTCTTTGATGCCTATCTAGTATCAAGCAGCCTCACAGAAAATAAAGGAAGTGACTATTTGTGGAACCAAATCTTCTGATATTCTGCTAATTTGACAAATTGTTTTCTTGGTTTTACTTTCTGTTGATTTGCAATCATTTTTTTTTCTTGCTCTGGCTCATACTCCATTGCAACTCATCCCCTGTCCTCAGAGTGACAGTGTTATGTTTCCTGACACTTCTGGTATGATTGAAGGTGGGCTGTAAGTATATGCCTTCCCAGAGGAGGGCTATTCACTTGTTCTCAGTCATCATTTCACTCCCTTAAACACAATGCACAATGATTTCAGTGCAAAGTCATTGATGAGACCAATACCTAAAAATATATATTGTCATGGAAAAAAAAAATTGAAGGTTTTCTAAAGCCCACTGTATCATTGAAACTATCATTCCCTATAGTTATAAAGCATAGCAGATACCTCACAAAGACGTTTTATACACTTACAGATAAGGCATATATGTTTAAAGAAATCCACCTTGTAGAATTGTAGAACAGAATAGGGAGTTGACAGATGCCTGAATGGGAGAATTCCTTTCTTCTAATTCTAGAGTCATTAAATGAAAGAGACTCTAAATGCATGGAAGTTCCATAAGACAAAGGACAAGCTGTGTTTAAAAGACCATCTTTCAAATTGTAAGAACTAGGCTGCTGATACCAAAAAATGCACATAGAACATACATACAAAGCTAGCAGGTACCTTAGATATAATGTAATCTAATTTTAATGGTACAGATAAGAAAACTGAGATAAGTCATGATTATGGAACTTGTCCAGTACTTGGACCTTTATCTCCTGGTCCCCAAGTTATTGGGTTCTTTGTTTTTCACCACCATGTCAAGATTCTTTCTCTTTCTATTGGTATATATTTCTAACAGGATGAGAATCTGTTTCTGTGAAAAGTAATAATGTTATTTTCCTACTTAAAAAGGGTCATCAGTACCAGTAGGATGTCCAGCATGAGATACAACTAGATTATGGCTGCATTACATTAAACAGGGGGATCACTGGTCATAGTCATACCTTCATCCCTCTCCCAAATCACTTCTTCCTTTTCCACAAAGGATGTTAGCTATGCTGCAGAGAGAGATCTGCCAATGAACCTGCTCAGTCTGTATATGCCAAGCCTACTTGCTTAGCTGTCACAAACAATTCAATCTGCCATTTTAAGTGTTTTGATGATTTTCAGAAGAGGCTGCACTTAATTACCAGTGTTCAAAGCCTACTTTGTGCAAAGAAATTCTAAAAACCCGTAGGAAAAAAAAGGGAGAGAGAAAGTATGTTCTTGATGCCTTTTTGAGAGGTTTATATATTTTTCTTCTCATTCTCAAGCTACAATAAAAGAACATTATCTGGAAATTTCCTTCCACTGTGTTCAGTTCAGGTTAAGCCTTTGCCGAACATTCTTCCATTGCCTTTCTAATATTTCCTTTCCAAAGTGGATGCCATCTTAGTTCAATTGAGGAAGAGAAGAGAGGTTATCTACTCTACTTGAGGCATACCTTTGAAGATGCTAAGATGCTTCATTAAAATTGCATTCCATCAGGACTGCCAGATGTCCCCAGGCACTGAAGTCCACTTTGGTCTCTTCTGTGAACTGCTATTGTACTTAGCATAATTGCTACCCTGTTTAGCAGTTGAGAGCTCTCTTTATCCTTTATGGTCAACTTTATTTTGAGCTCTATAAAGTAGTGCATTGGAAAAACATAGAACTTCGAGTCCGGGGAAAATAGGTCCTGACTGAGGCTCACTGAGCTGTGTCAAAATCATTTACCACTTTTGGTCAAATTTCCTCATCTGTAAAAAGGAGACAATTTGCTTACAAGTTTACTGTTAAGAAAACACCTTATGAGATTTAAAACACTCCCAGAAGTCTGAAGAATTTTTATTCTAGGGAGCAAGTTTACTTCTATGATGAGCATCCAGGAACTCAGCAAAGTCTTAATTTCTGCAATGCCCCTCCAGCTCAGTCTCCCACTTACTGAACGTTTTTTTTTTTTTTTATTTCTATCATGCTAGCCCCCAGATCTCTTTTCCATTTTCCCCTAACATCTTTCCCATTTCCTGAGTATGGAATGCAGCAACTACAGCTAAATGTGTCCATTTGCTTAGCTAAGAGTTGAACAGTTCTCATCTCTTCCAAATGTTTTATCTAAAACTCTGCTGTATGGCATCCACCACCCCATATCATTTGGCCAAATGTCTGTTAATAATAATTTTACATTCTGGAAAAATACAAACTCTATGTGCTTTAGTTTCCTCATCTATAAAATAAAGAGGTCACATTAGATGGCCCTGATATCCACTCTAACTTTGAATTTTTGATTCTATAAGACCTCTTGAATCATAGCAACAATCACCAATCAGTTTTTTTTTTTTCTAAAACAGATAGATGGCATCATGTAAGCATAATCCAAGGATTGAAGGGGATTATTTTTCAGGGGTTCATAATGTTCATATCAGCTTTGTTTTTTTTTAATTTTCTTATAAGTATGGACTTTAAAAGACTATCCAATTTAGTGCAGAGATTGGATTTTATACTCTTTTGATAACATTAGTGATGATGATAGTCTGGTATCAGGAGGAGGAAGCAGAGTCTTTTCAGGGATTCTTGATCTTTTTGTACATCATGGAATTCTCTGGCAGCATGGAAGCCTATGGATCCCTTCTCAGAATGTCTTGTGCATTTCTTTTTAATCATAATTGAACAAAGTGCCAAGTCTCTATTAGAAGTTAATGAAAATAAAGATACATTTTCCCCCATCTAGGTTCACACATCACCATAGAAGCAAACTTGTTCCTCAAAATAAAAATTCTTCAGATTTCTGTAGTGTTTTAAATTTTATAAGGTGTTTTCTTTTCTTTCTTCCTTCCTTCCTTCCTTCCTTCCTTCCTTCCTTCCTTCCTTCCTTCATTTCTTTCTTTATCTTTTTGTAGGGGAGAAGGCACGGAAATTGGGTTGAAGTGACTTTCCCAAGGTCACACCACTTAAGTAAGTGTAAAGTGTATGAGGCCGGATTTGAACTCAGATCCTCCTGACTCTAGGGCCAGTGCTCTACTCACTGCACCACCTAGCCACCCTTTATAAGGTGCTGTAGCAGCAAGCACCCCAATATCCCCAGGGTAGCTGCCAATATAGGTTCTTAGATCTGCTTTTCAAAAGGAAAGCAACTCAAATTGGCTTAACAAGCTTACTTTAATCAAACAAACACACATTACCTAGTTCAGGGGAAAAAGGTCAGCACCCCAAACTTCAGAGTTACAGACAGGCTTCCAAACTGTCCCAACATTACATACATCAATACCAAATCACAGTTACCAGAGAGGGAAGCATCAACATCTGGGTTTTCAAAGCCGGGGGGCTCTCAGCAACGGCTTCCCAGAGTCTCATCTGGTCAAATCACACAACACTTCTCAAAGTGAGCCCCAAAGCAAAGCCTCTCATCAGGGTTTATATAGCCTTCTCTTGGCTCAGAGAATGTAACAACCTCCTTGACCCACTGCCCAATCACAAAGTATCAAGGTGTGGGCTTCCCTGAAAAACAAGCCTCCCACCACAAGCTCCAGGTGCACTTAAGCTAGGGGCAGGGAAGATCTTTAAATCTGCATTTCCATTACATTTGCTTTCTTAACAGATGCCAGATTAAAAAGTCCTGGTCCTATGGATAAGAGTGCTGGCCTTGGAGTCAAGATGCCTTGATTTTAATCTCGCCTCAGATTCTTGCTAGGTTGTGTAACCCTCAGCAATTCACTTAACCTCTGTTTGCCTCAGTTCATTCATCTGAAAAATGAGGCTAATAATGTTTGTATTACCTACCTTATAGGCATGTTATGAAGAAAGTACTTTGCAGAATCAAAAGTACTATAGAAATATGAATAATTATTATCCCCAAAATGTACAATCTAGAAAAACAAATATAGAACACTGTATTCCCTCCAACTCTAAAGTAACTTAGTATGTGTTTATATTTAATAACTTATGTCTCCTGTAAAGAATGAATTAAATATGGATTACAATATATTTATTAAGCTCATAATATAAGCCAGGCACTGTGTAGTAGGCACTGGAGGTAGAAACCCAAAAGTGAGACAGCCCCTGCCCTTCAGAAATTTACATTCTAATAGGTAAAAACAACAGGTTTAAGGGGGATGCTGTCCAAGAGGAGAGTTTTGGTCTGCGGTGACAGAATACTATTGAGTGGAGTCATAGGGCAAGAAAACATCATGTCTTCTATATTAATAACATTGATCCAATTACCATTTCCAGAACAAGAGTTAGGGGTTGGGGGGTCAGGGTTACATTCAGAGTGGCATGTCAGATTGCAGGACATCTTGAGATGGATAGATGCGAAATGTGCTTGTCAAAAATTTAAGCACCTTGAGGGCAAGGACTATTATTTTTGTCATGCTATCCACAACACTAATGTGGTGTCTATGCTATAATAGACACATCATAACTTTTTTACTAAATTGTATTGAATCAAAATTAGCCATTGAAAAATTAATCCTGTTAAGACCTCATAATTTTCAGCAACATTTTCTCCCTTCAACAAATCCCCTATTTGTCTCAATATATTTCTTTAATCACAGGCTTTTCTCTACCAGCCGGACCCACCTGATCAAAAGCCACCATTTATTTAAGCTAGTGAAAGATCTCTTTGCTATAGATGTGCTGCTAGACTGACATTAATTCATTCCTTCCTGATAGTATCACAGTAGCTGCCAGCAATAAATGTGGAGGAAATAATGTTAGTGCCAGTGTTCAATATCGACATATATAAACATTTTCATAAACTACTCTGAAAGCTGAAGGAAGAGGGAACTGGCAAAAAGCCAAGACATAGATGGTGATCCAGGGCCAAGAATGTGATTTTGGAAAGTTTCCATTGTGGTTTTTACTTCAGAGTCATTTGTATGATTTGTAAAGCTAGCAATAGAACTCTGTGTAGGGACAGATTATTCAAGGTAACTTTCATGTCACTAAGAGAAGGGTTTTTTAATAACCATAGAACCCAAAGGAGGTCATATGTTAAATGCTACCTAAAGAAACTATTCTGGGAAATAAAGATGTAGCATAATATATACATATGTATATTTCTTGTATTATCTTAGAGGACAGAAACACTTACAAGTAGTGAACTCAAAATATACAACCATTAATATGCTAATAGTATAGATAAGCAAAGCATCCCAGTCTCATAAAAATTTCCTTTAGCAGAAACATTAATTTGTCATATTCTCAAATTCCTGTGAGAATCCCTTGTCTACAAGACAAATGAAGGGTAATGATTTATGTTAAAAAAAAATGCTAAGGTTTCATATTGGCAAAAACACCCTTTCATCTTATTTGGACTTTCATTTTCCTCCTGGTTTCTGGGTCCTCACCTGATTTTTTGTTATTTACTGTGAGGTCTTTTAAGTTATCCAACCATTTCTTATAGCTATACATTGAATGGTTGAAATTATTTTGAACTGTGTGATAAAATTTGTAAACAGGCAAGGCTTAAACATGACTTACCAGAGTTTTGACTAGAAATTTTAATACCATAAACAAGTCCCCCAAGCCCAGATTGTATTTTAAATTGAAGGGGCATAAGTGGGACATTGTCTTTCCCCACTAAGATATTGGCTACTTTCAGGAAGGCTGCTATGCTAAATGGTAGGTAGCAGAGTGCCAGAAGGACAAAGGCTCACCTTAGCCAGCCACACAGTAGCTTAACTTATTGCTCTTATATGCAAAACTCTGATGTTGCCTCTAGCTTCTGAATGCTGGCAAATGTTGGCACCTTCTAAATTCAACACCTTGGAACAAGGATCTGATAACCTTTCTCATGATCTCCCATTTCCCTGGATCATCCTTTTCTCTACTGTGTTGCTTCTGCCCCAATCCACCTTCAACATAAGGGTGTCCTCACCTCCCTCATGTCTGGTTCCTGTGCACTTATCCTTCCTGCCTGACTTTCCTGTAAAAAATTATTCTTATATCCTATTCACACTAAAGTCTAAATTTTGGACAACAATTTACAATGTTTCTCTTTTATAATTTATAGTATTACATTTCAAAATGAAGGAAAGCTGATAAATTAAAAGGGAAAAGATTTAAGGCATTTGAGATATCAGGTAGCAGGTAAAGAAAGGGGCAGGGACTAGGGTGAGTCCCTTCCTAAAATCACAAGATATTCATATAATGCCCCAATCTATCTTGTCCTCTTTTCTCACTTGAATAAATTCCATGAACTGAGTAAATCAAATGAGAACATACACATACACACACACACATACTACCCCTTTCAAATTTGATTTAACACTTTCTTGAGCATTGAAGGTACAACAAAGTGATACTATCTAATTCTCTAACAATCTTACAGATAAATGACCAACTTAGAAGTTATGTTTAGAAGTCTTGCTTGACTGCTGGAGCTTTATTTTATGATAATATGGGATCATTGATTTCAACATATTTTGCCCTTTTTCTACCCATGAATATGTTTTCAAAGATTCTAAGAAAATTAGTTTTCCCACTGCAGGACTGTCTTTCCCAGTCTCTGAGGTAATATTGACTTATAGATACAATTGTCTCATGAGTTCATGAAATTATCAGAGAAAAGTTGTTCAGCTCAAGCAATAGGTGACTGAGAAAAAGAAAGTAAAAATAAATATAAAAAGATACAATCTCACTATTTTTACTCATTTGGAAAGTTAAACAAAGCTTTTCACATTAGAAAAGGAATCAGAAAACATGAGTTCAAATCTTTTATGACTTCTAAATCACTTTATTTGATGTCTGTTTTTGTCAAATGGAGGGCATTAGATCTCCCTCCAGATCGCCCAAGGTTATTCTGAGGACTACATGAAATAATGACTGTGAAAGTATGCTTTGCTAATTACAAAGTAAGCACTAAAAGTAAGGGTGGGCCTTACCAAAAAATTTAAAATAAAATAAAATTTAAGAGAGATATATTTTGAGTGGGTGACGTAAGAAATCAGGAAAGTTTTTTTTTTTTATTCAACTTAAATAGCTTATAATATCCTTCATAATAACTGGTATTTCATGGTCATTTGAGACTTAAAAGTATTTTCTCCCTAACCCCATGAGGTATATAGTATAGCTATTATTATTTCTATTTTGATGGCAAGGTATGGACACACAGCTAGAGAGTAACAAAAGTGGACCAGGACCTAGGTCTTTCAAGAATAGAATGTAAGGTCAGGGAATAGCTTCCTTTCTTATTTGCATCCCCATTACCAATACTATCATCAGGTACAAAGTAGGCACTTAATGAATATTGCTTGCTTGCTTGCTTGATTCCGAGTCCAATATACTTTCCATGAAAAGAAGTGATTCCTAGGATCATAGATTTAGCAGTTGATGGGACTTGAGCAGACATCTTGTTGAACTTCTTACTTAATTGGAAATACTCCAATATTTGTGAGAGATTTATAAGATCATAAATCTTGATCAGGAATTGTGTTAAAAAAAATACAACAGGAAGCTATAAAACAGTATTTAAATGCCAAAGATTTCCCAAGCATACTGGCAATTCCAATAATACATTATTCATCAATTCCTGTTTGAATTCGACTAAATATAAAGTTGAAATCTAATTTGAAACTACATGCCTTTGATACAACTGAAGCTTGTCTTCCAACTCTCTCCTTGTAATAGGAATCTGACTTGAAAAGAGTGCTGGCACTTGCTAGGAATGTTCTTCCAAATGTACTCAAACTGCACATCTCACTGATTGGTTTAAGAGTAAAGGGTACTGATGTGGGCATCAGTACAGCTTAGGTTCTGTGGAAATCTTTGTGAGCCATTTCTTTGAGGAGCTTCTAGAAAGAAAGATGATAGGCAACTAATACAAATGTTTCTTTCAAGTACTGGGCGTAAAATGTTTGGCAGAAATAAGATGCAAAATGAAAAATGTATTATTCACATCATTGTTTTTCCCCCAAATTACAAGTTGGGTTGCCATGGGCAATGAATACTTGTCAACTTAATAGTGATGAGTCTTGCAATATTTTATTAGAGGCATCGTCAGCTTAAAGACACAGTCTTTTCCCTGAATGCTGCCCTAAGCTTTTTCAAATTTGGTAGAAAGTTCTAGAGTTTGAACCATATTGCCACTGATTTTGCAAACTCATATTGTTACATCAGAATGGAATTTACAAAGGTGATGGCGTCAACAAATGGTTAAAAAAACTAAAAGGTTTCCAGTGCTGGGTAAACCTTGGATGTAAAGTGGTTTAATGTGAAAACATGAGTAGGAATATCACAGGATGAGAAGATGTAAAAGTAATGTAATCTGTTCTCCTGGAGGGAATACCCATTTTGAAGAGATAACTGATCGATCAAAGTACTGGTATGAAATAAATAGCCCCATTTTTATTTGGTGATGGAAATAAAGCAAAAATCAAAGCCTTCACTCTATTCAATATTATTTTAGCAAAAAAGTAGTTAATGGAAGCAAATATTTAAATGGAACTTTATTTCTATCATCTTATTTGATTCTCACAATAATGCTGTGAATATGTAACATTATTATCCAAATTTTATAAACAAGGAACCTGGAATTAAAGCACTTTCACACAGTCATTCAGATAATAAATATCAGAAGTAGGAACTAAATTCAGGTCTTCCTGACTCCAAGACCCATGCTCTATACACTTTACCATCCAGCTGTTCATCATTCTGGGAAGACAGAATGCAAACATGAATCTGACACAGGTCTTGCCCTCAGGGAGTTTAGATTCTACCAAAGGTAATAAGACAGATATAAAGAACTAAAACCCTTAAATATAATGAATCCATTGGAGAAAAAGAAATATATACCCCCATGTATGTATACATTGCATGAATATATATATATATATACATATATATATACATATGTGTGTGAATATACGTGTGTGGGTATATTATGTATGAGAGAGAGAAAGAAACAGAGAGAGAGAGAGAGTGAGAGAGAGAGAGAGAGAGAGAGAGAGATTTTTCATGGAAGAAGGGATAATTTTCAGCTGGGAGAAGAGGGAAAGCTGAGTTGGACCTTTAAGTATACAAAGGATTTCAACCAGCAAAAATGCTATTGACTGTTAATTATAGGGATATGAAAATTAAATGATAGGTGGTTCTAGCCTAAAATTAGTGACATGAGAGAAAGTATGGCGATAAGAGAAGAATGTTTGATCAAGGTCAAGTTTGTTTTTACTGTATGTATATGAATGAAAGTCAATAAACTAAATCAAATGAAAACAGTAAAATTGGACATTTTTTATTCAGTTGTAGTGGGAATGTTTCTTTTCTTCAATATATTTGACACTGAAGTTTAAGAAAGATGATTTTTTTACTCTTTTGAAAAAAAATGCATTTCCTGTTGTTTTGCTTTGTTTTTTTGCTTTATGTTGTTTTAGTATTTTCTTCTTTTTTTCTTTGCTTTTTGGAGGGGGGAAGGTAGGGCAATTGGGGTTAAGTGACTTGCCTAAGTTCACACAGCTAGTTTTTCTGTTAAATGTCTGAGGCCAGATTTGAACTCAGGTCCTCTTGACTCCAGAGCCAGCACTCTATTCACTACACCACCTAGCCACCCCTAGTATTTTCTAATGATTGAATATTGGTAGTGCTTTTTCATTGTTTAGAGAATTTACTTTCTATTTCTGGAACTTTCAGTTTGACAATCATGTGCTTTGTTGATTCATAGTTTAGATTCCCCATTTCAGAGTTCCTGTCTATTCTATTTTTAGCATGTGGCCTGATCTTGTCAATTATGCAAGTTTTATCTAACTAGGTCTTCAAACACACTGTCTAGAGTGGAGGCAGAGGGTGTGTGTGTGTGTGTGTGTTGGGGAATCTTCTGAGATTACAATCAATCTGAAGTCAGTCCATCTTGCTTTGTCTTTCAAATTTTTTATTGTACCTTAAGTACTCAGTTGATTTTTTTCAGTCCTGGTCAATACATGACTTGGTTGATTTAGGTTGTAATTGTTTGTTCAATTTAACTTTGTTTTTTAGGCTTTTGTATTAGGCTTTTTGTATTGAGGAGACAGGAAAATTGAATATTATTCTACATTTCCATTTTATTATTCTCATGTTAGGGATTCTTAAAGGGATAACTTAGGAATTATTGGACTACCTAAAAGCCATAATAAAAAAAAGCACATAGACATCACATTTCAAGAAATTTTCAAGGAAATCTGCCTCAATATCTTAGGTCCAGAGGACAAAAGAGATATTGAAAGAATACACTGATCTAAAAGAGATCCCAAAATGAAAACTCTCAGGAGTATTATGGCCAAATTCTAGAGCTCCCAAGTCAAAGAGAAAAATATTACAATCAGACAGAAAAAAAAAAAAAAACAATTGAAATTATCATGAAGCCATAGTCAAGATCACACAATATTCGGCAGCTTCCTTGTTAAAGGAGTTCAAGACTTGGAATGTGATATTCTGGAGGGAAACAGGGTTACAACCAAGAATAACCAACCATCCCCCCCCCAAAAAAACTGAGTATAATCTTTCATGGAAAAATAGATATGTAATGAAATAGAGGACTTTCAAGCTTTCTTGATGAAAAGTCCTGAGTTGAACAGAAAATTTGACATACAAACACAAGGCTCACGAGAAGCATAAAAAGGTAAACATGACAGAGGAATCATAAAATATTCCATAAAGTCAAACTCTTTACATTCCTATGTGGGAAGATGATACATGTAAATCCTAATAACTTTATCATTATTAGGGCAAGTTAGTGTGCGTGTGTGTGTGTGTGTGTGTGTGTATACATGGAAATGAATGGCATGGATATGAACTGATCATATTTGGATGATTTAAATAAAGATATATGAAGTGAGGAGAAAGAGGGATTTACTGGGAGAAGGTGAGAGAGGTAAAATAGGAAAAATGTTCTCACCTAAAAGAGCTACACAAAGAAAGACTTTCACAGGGGAGGGACAAATAGGGAGGGATGGTAGGCAATGTTTGAACTTCATTCTCATTGGAATTGGTTTAAAGAAGGAAGAATATATATATATATATATATATATATATATATATATATATATATATATATATATATATATATACACACACACATATACACACATATATATATACATATATACACATGTATATATGTATATATATACCCACACATATATATACACACATATATACATATATATATATATATATATATATATATATATACACACATATATATACCCTTAGTTGGGTATAAAAACCTATCTTACCCAATTGGAAATAAGAAGGGAAGGAAACAAGAGATATGGCGGGCAGTGATAAAAAAGGAGTGTAAATTAAGGGAGACGGGTCAGAAGCAAAGCAGACTTTTGAGGAAGGACAGCATGAAAAATGAGACAAAACTACACAGAAGGAAATATGATGGAGAGAAATATACAGTACTAATAACAACATAAATGGAATGAGCTTGTCCATAAATTAGAAGTGGATAGCAGAATGGACTAGAAACAAGAATTAAACAATATGTTGTTTACAAGAGACACATTTGAAACAGAAAGAGACACAGACAGTTAAAATAAAGGACAGGATCAGAATCTATTATGTCTTAGCTGAATTTAAAAAAAGGCTTGGGTAGCAATCATGATCTCAGACAAAGCAAAAACAAAAATAGATCTATTTAAAAGAGATAATAAGAGAAAATATTTTGCTAAAAGGTACTTGAGACAAGGAATATGAAAAATGTTTATATTAAGTTTCTCTGACAAAAACCTCATTTCTCAAATGTATAGGGAAATGAGTCAAATGTATTTTAAAATATATATTTATGTGTGCTGTGTATATTGTGGTTATTTTGAATGAAATTCTCTTATTTTTTCTTGCTAGTTTTTATTGTTATGTTATAAAAATGCTGGGGATTTTAAGAGATTTATTTTATATCCTACAATTTTGCTGCAGAAATTAATCACCTCAATTAGTTTTTGCACTGATTCTCAGAGGGTTTCCAAGGACATGCCATGTCATATTCAAATGGGAATAAATGTGTTTCTTCTTTGCTGAGTTTATAACTTAAACATTATTCTATTTCACTATTGTTGTTGCTTGCATGTCTAGAACTATGTCAAATAAGAATGGGGCAAAAGTGTACCTTTACCTTTCTCTTTTTTGTATTTAGAAATCTTCTAGTGTTTCTCCATCACTTATAATGCTAATTACAATGACTTTTAAACACAAAGTGCTATATTTTCTCAAAAGTCTTTTTTTACATCAATTGAAATAACTAAAAAAATCTTTTTCATTAAAAAAAGAATTATTTTTATCAATACATATCACTACCTCCCCATCTCATAGTAGGGAGATGTTTTTTCATACTCCAGTATTAGATATTTCATTTATCTCTACTGAATTTTGTTATAGTAATACTATAGATCTTTTTTTTAATCCTAGTTTAATAGTCAGATATATTAGCTTTTCCATATCTGCTTGGTGTCATCTATAAATGTAATGAGTGTGCTATCTATGTCTTTATCCAAGTCATCGTTAAAAAAATGTTAAGCATCACAAGACTAAGAAGAGATGGAGTACTACACTGGAGAATTACTGCAATGTTGATATTGAAACATTAACACCTACTCTTTGAATCCAACGATGCAACTAGTAGTGGATCTTTCTAATTATATTGTCACTTACTCTATATCTTACCATTTTCTATTCTAAAAGTATATTCTGATATATCTTTTCAAAACATTTGCTAAAATCAAATAAAACTGCATGCACATTGTTCCTTTCATCTAATAGTTTTCTAATCCTGCCCCAAAATAAAATGAGGTCAGTCTGGTATGATCTATTCTGATCAAACCATGCTGAATTTCTGCAACCAATGCTTTACATTCTAATTGTTTACCAACCACATATTGAGTCATTCCTTCTATTATGTCAAGTTTGTTGGCTTATAGTTGGAAAACTCTATTCTCTTCCTTTTTTTTTAAATCAGGACATCTACTTTTCCAATCTTGCAGTAGCTCTCCTATTTCCCATACTCTTTGATTTTTCATTGATAATTATTTAGTTATCTCATCAGTTCTTTCAGGACTTTTCAGGATATGATTCATCTGAACCAGGTGATTTGAATTCATCAAGCATAGCCAGGAGCTCTCTATTTCCTTACCAATACTGGCTGTCAACTTCTTGCCTGTCATGTTTGTTCCGACATCTTTCAAATAAGGAAAGTGAAGTCCCATGAAAATAAGTGACTTGCCCAAAGTCATATCACTTGTAAATAATAATAGGAACTGACATTTGTCATTTAAAGTTTATGTAGCAGTATATATACATTATCTCATTTAATACTCACAATCACATTTAGCAGTATAGTTGAAACATATAGGTATTTAAAGGAGAATTCAAGAATTTAATGACTTAATGATACCACACAACTAGGAAATATTAAAATGGGATCCAAACCCAGATTTTCCTGACTCAAAGTCAAGCACTCTATCAGTTATGCCATGTTACTTCTCATGATAAGTTTGAGGATGAGAGGTTGTGATCACTCAAGGTCATATCAATAATTAAGGGCAGATCTGTGGTTGAAACCTGGGTCAAAATATATATTTCTTTCTGCTGCCTGTCTTTCATAATGGGAAAATACCAATGTCCAACATCTTTATTCATATTCACCATTAGAGGAAAAAGCAAGTATTATACTAAGACTTTTCCCTTTATGTACATTTTTAAAAGATGATAAAAATTATTTTGGATTTTTTTCTGTATTCCACCTCACATAAATATCCTATGTGAAGCTGAAGGATACATTCAACAAAGAAGAAATAATAAATCTTTAAACACAATCAAATTCCTGGCAACTCTGTGGTATCTTCTTTTTCTAGCAAGTCAAATGCTTCATACATAGCGTCTCATTCATCCTCAGGAATTTTTATTGAATTACAAAATATGAAATTGTTGTATTTTATTATGATGGGTGATAATTAAATATATTTCTTGCAAACAAATGATTTGCTTAGAGCTTAATAGAAATTCTCCTGATGTGTCATCAATCCTCCCTTTACAATTCAACTTCTAATTCACACACACCAATCAAAAAGCAATTATCACAAACAAGCAACTAAACTGTAAACTAAGATGAATCATCTCTAACCCATTCCCACTTTAGCTTTCATTTTCAGTGTCCTAACCTAGCCCTGTTTTCTTTTCTCAGTACTATTGTGAAATAACACTATATTTTTTCCTTTAACAAACTAGTTATAATGCAGTTTCTACTGTAATTTTAATCTATTTTTTAATTTATTTTAATTTAATTTAATTTTATTTTATTAATTTTAATCTATTTTTAAAAATTCAGCAGGCATTTTATAACAAAAACAGGAGAAAAAAGATTTTGCAACTGTTTGAATACATGGGGTGAATGAGAATCTGGGGTCAAAGATAATACCAATTTATAAACTTGGCTGCCTGGAGGAAGGTGGTACCCTCAACAGTAACAAGGAACTTAAAAAAAAAAGTTTGGATTTTCAAGAAAGAAAATCAACAATGCATATTACCTTCCTGAATATGAAGATAAAAAGAAAACCAGTACTCAAAGACTAAGACATTCTCCAATACTTCAACAAATAATTACTATAAGAAACATAGGAAAAAATCATACTCAGCAAGATTGTTGGGCCATTAAGTCTAAGATTCAGCCACCAACAGAGACTTTCAAGAGTAAATTAATGGAAACATTTCATTGTTCATACTGCCAACAACCTTAAGTTAAGTTGTAGAGGGGTTCAGAGCCTATGAGGTTTGTTGTCAATCAAATATACATAATTAATGCAATAATGATCCCTGATAGGACATTAACCTTGTCCTCTTAACTTCATTTTTGCATATGATAAGATTTTTATGGAAAGGCCAAAAGGATTTTGTGGGGCTAGATATGAAATGTAGCAGCTCAGACACACGTATATTTGGGGGGTTTCTTCAGAAGAGTTCTTTGAAATTAGTTTGGAGGCAAAGGCTTCAAAAAAGAGAATTAATTGGGAATGATGAGGACTTATTAACCTTAAGACAGATAGAGGATTGGGACCATGATATGAATCATCATAGCCAAAAGAAACGAATTCCAAAATGTATATTTAATCACAATTTGGAGGGAGTTCCTCTGGCTTTTTTGGTCCTTAGATATGTGTTATAGTTTATAGCTTTGGCTGTGATGGAAAAAATGTTTTTATCTGCCTTTTTTTTCCTTTTTTGGAAGGGGAAGGCAGGGCATTTGGGGTTAAGTGACTTGACCAAAGCTAGTAAGTGTTGTGTCTGAGGCCAGATTAAGTGAACTCAGGTCCTCCTGACTCCACGGCTGGTGCTCTATTCACTGCACTACCTAGCTGGCCCCAACCTGCCCCTTTCAGAAGACACTCTTGAACACTTTGAACACTTTGGGAGACAGGAGTCAAGATAGGTAGCAAATACAATAATGAAATAAGTCCCAGAAGCTGATAGTAAAGAAAGATTCAGCAGGAAATTAACATAGCATCTTTTAGCAGAAACCAACTAAGAACCCAAATGGCAAAAAGAGCATAGATTATCTGCCATTCCCACACTCCTGGCAGAAACTGCATTACTTTTGGATACTTCATGCTATATAAGATTAATGGAGACCAGACCCAGAGGAAACAGTGTAGTCATAGCAACAGAAAATATCAGCCCTAAATCATTAGAGGGATGACTCTTCCCTTCATACCTATGTCCTAGCTATACATGCCCCATACATGTGTGCTCTCCATTTATATTCTCTAGAAATTTCTAGTCTTCTCATGATTATATAGGCATTTTGAATAGAGTGTGACTTATGTTTATAGGAGAAATGTTCTACTGCTACTTTTCTTACTATCCAATTTCATTCAGTGGTTTGCTTTAAATTATCTGCGTCATGTGGCAGATAAGTAATAGCAATTCCATTTGTGGGGGCTTTCAAATTATGCTTGAGTAGATGAAGCCCCATAAAGTTTCTTGAACCTAGAATAATTTTCTGTGGACTCCATGTATAAGATGAGGTTACCTGAAGTGCTAAGGTGTATCATAATTTCTCTTAGGAATCATTCATGACTGTCATTCATAAATTGATCCAAATACTGTTTGAATCCATTAATATTTCTTGTCTCTGCCACTTCTTGAGATAATTTGTTCCATAAGTTCATTACCTGCTTTGGGAAAGAGAATTTCTTTGATTTTCTAAATTTCTTTTGCTCAAATTGCAGAGGTGCCTACTTTCTAACTCCATCGTGATTAACAATCATTAATGACTACACAGGTATTTATTCCACTGCATAAAGCAAAAATTACCTGAATTTTCAGTTCCATTCTTCTGTTCTGCTGATGCTTCCCCACTCCTCACCCCCAACACTTATAACAAACCACACACATACACATAAATTGTGAAAGTAAATGTCTATGGTTGTATATAACCTAATGCACTCTCCTCTAGTGAATTAAGAACAGGAGTGAACACAATTAACAGATATAAGCTATTTTTACCATTTCACCCATGGATTCACAGACATGGCTGGGAATTTTAACACTTGTTCAAAACAGTATGTGATTCCTCATGCTGTTCTTAATGCTGGGAGGGAATCCTGCATTAAAACCTCTAATTAATCTGTGCTGAGAGGTTTTGCATAATTATTTAACATACTTCTTTTAGGCTAATAAATCTGGTAAATTGGTGTCTGACAGGAGTCAAAGTACTGTTATTAAGTTTCTCTGCAAAATAATGGGGTTAGCAAAGTGGAAGGCATTAGACTGCCACTTTTGCTGACTGTGATACAGCTTACCATCCATTTTGCAATGGCAAGAGCTTTTTGCTTTGGTGGCAAACCGAAATGTAGCCAAAACTGACAAAGGTACGAGATGCTGGGATTATCAACAAATAAGAAACTGAACAATTCAAGGCTTCAAATTAGACATCTGGAACCATTTTATGGTCCCTCTAAGGAAGAAAAGAAGTAAATTAATTCTCCCTTTAAAAAGAATGTTCCTAAAGTATGTGTGTTACTGGAAAAGTGTTTTATTAAAAAAAGTGAAAATTTGATCTTTAGCTTCTTAGCTTTTTTAATCCCCCATTGACTCCAGCAACCATTTTCTAAACAAAACATAACTTCAAAAAAATAAACATTTTCTATTAAAGCATTTAAATAGAACAAAGAAGCATGTTGATTAATATTATTAGTTTCATTAGGAATAGCCTGATTTTCCCAAAATCAGATATTGATTTTAAAAATTGTAGCCGACAGCACATTTTTGCCTTTATTGAGTATTATTTATTAAAACTGTCACATATATTTAATGTGAAAATATTAATTAGTAGTTGTTGTTTTTTAACAATGAATAAATAAGAATTTATTAAGCCCTTACACTGTGTTAACAATTGAAGAAACAAAGAGAAGCAAAAACAATCCCTACACTCCAGGAAATCATATTCTAACAAGGAAGATAACGTATAAATTACTATGTATAAAGAAGATATGTCAAATAGATGGAAGATAGCCTTATGTTTATTATTAAGTTATTATAACCTTAATTTTAACAACAAAAATGAACTTTAAATTTTTGAATCACATTCAACATATAAACTGTCAGTGATAACTTGACCTTCCTCCTGATTCTCTCAGTTTTCTTTCATCTATTCATCCTCAGAAGATGTGTTTCTACAAAAAGGTGGGTCAGTAAGAGAGTGAGAACATATGGTCACTAATGAACCATATGAGTGATCCATTGTTATCTACACAATACCAAGAGATCTGGGGTCTTCCTTAGAAGGACCCTAAAATGGTTGCAGATGTCCTATTTGACATCCTGAATTTTCCAGTTATTTATTTGTTGATATTGCCAGGATCTCATGACTTTGTCAGCTTTGATTGTATGGTGGACCTACTGAAGAGGGTTTATAGCAGGACTTCAACAAGAATTCCATAGGATAATAAAATATGGGTTGGTTTTAATCTGTGTCTGGAGAGAACACCAGTTTCACTGAGATCTGCTGAAATATCAAAGTAACAGTGAGTTATTTAAGTAGGATTCCTTTTAATTTTTTTATTCTCAGTCTTTATTGTCAGAGTATAAAAGTATGAAAAAATTTAAAAATTCTTTTGTGCTTTGTAACCTTGCTGAATTTATTGAAACATTAGTTTTCTGAGTATAGTGTAAATAATATATTATGAAACAGAAGCTATGTGGCCAGTGGATAGACCACAGAACTTAGAGTCAGGAAGAACTAAGTTCAACTACAGCTTTACACACATAGTAATTGCTTAACATGGGAAAAGTCATTAAATCTCTATAAGTTTCCTCATCTGTAAAATGAGTATAACAATAGCATATAACCTCACAGTGTTTTTAAGATCAAATGACATGATAGATATAAATAACTTTTTCAAACTTAAAGTGCTATATAAATATTAGCCATTATTATTAATAATAATATTTCAGCTTTTCCTGATGTTAGTCTAATGTACTTTTCCTGTCTTGTTCCAATGGCAAATATTTCCATTATCTCAAATACAAATGATAAAAGTGTTTTTAAATATATGGTAAGCAGTAATATCTCTATTATTTAACTGTTACATAAAATGTTAACTGATCCCTTTTATTGTCTTGAGGAGAAAATATCTATATTATTATTCTTTGGAGGTTGTTTTTAAATTATGAAAAACATTGGATTTTGCCAAAGGTAGTTTATGTATTCATGGATCGACTATTCACTGATATGGTGTTAGGCCTTTAAAAAGAAAATTATTCACTTACAAGAGGTAACCTGACAATCAGAAAGACTTTAGTTCAAGTTATGTTTTGGACACAAACCTGCTGTGGGACCTAAGTGTGGTTGCTTAAACTCTCAGTACCCTCAAGACTATACAGTACCCTAAGACTATAAGTTTCTGAATAGTTGCTGGTCTGCTTTATTAGAGTGAGTTTTCTCAATAGCTAAACCCTGCATCAGTGAAGTCCATAGATCCAGTCAAAAATACACATATTGCCACTTTTCTGATGATTCACTTGTATAAGTCCTGCCTGGCTACAATGAATAAATTTTCTAATGTATGACTCTATTCAATTAATGTGTTTGTATCTGTTTTCATTATGGAGATTGACATATCCTTTTCATTCTTAATTTTGACTTTGCTGGGTTTTAAACTCAATAGCCTATTTCTCTCATAAAAGGTGTTGAAAAGCTTTCCAATTTTTTATTTCTGAACAGATCAATAAATCAATGGACTTTTGCACTTAACAATATTGGTATTCTCTTCATTAGTACAGCCTACCATCCATCCATAGTGTCTTATCTTGTGTGATTCCAAACCTCTGTTCTTTGATAGATCCTCCACAGAGATCTTTTTTTTTTATGTTTTATGAATACCAGTACATAACCGAATATTCTGAATATTTTCCTTTATTCTTCCTATATAGCAGCCCACTTCCTTTTCAAGTCATAGATTTCCTCAGTAATATCCTTTACTCTACTCTTGGCACATATTGTAGGCCATCAGTAGAAATTTATTGCAGCTTACTCACACCCCAAATGCACCTTTCCATTGACCTTCAGGTCAATCCCTACTTTGATTCTTCAGAGATGTGCCATTCCAAGATTCATAAGATTTGTGCTTAAAAATTGAGTTTAGTTCAGCTGATGTGATGGGGTGATAAGAAGTTTGTCCCGCCCCATCTAGCAGCTACAAAGTTGAAGAAGAGATACCTTACAACTGGGGCTGACCAGTCTACTTCCTTCTCACTCAACTCACATATGGGGTTAACCTGGTAATGGTAAGGCAATAAAGAAGTCCAGTTCTTCCACTCACATCCCAGCCAAAGAAAAAAACGGACATAAGATCCTCCATCTAGTCAAAAATCGAACAGAAAAACTGCCAGGACTAGCATAGAGGTCATAGCAGGTAAGCTAATGTAGGCTTAAACAAAAGTTTTATTAAATGATACAATGATATATTTTCAGGTTTTCTTCAATATTAGGGAAATTGTTGATATTACAGATTATATTCATATTAAAAATAATAAAAATCACAAGAGGCAGAATCACCTTGTCCAAAATACAACTCTTGGTGTTCATCTAAAAATATTTAAAAGAATAGGAATGGATATCTTGCTTAATATCATAAAGAATATCAATCAGTCAACAAGAATTATTAAGTATTTACTCTGTGTCTAGTGGAGTGATGAATTCTGGGCATAAAAAAGAAAGTTAAAAAATAGGTCGTATCCAGGAGTGTTATAAGATTCAGATGAGACTGGAAATAACGATCTTTGCAAATGCTAAAGGGATATATAAATTCCAGCTATCATCATGGTCATCAAAATTATGTGTTATTTAACACATTCTTAAATATATAATATATAAATAAAAACAGTAAATCAAGTCATGATTTGAAAAATTGCCTATTTCTGAGATATAGATGTTCACATTAAAAATTTAAATTTGAGGGGCGGTGGCGCAGTGAATAGAGTGCTGGCCCTGGAGTCAGAAGGACCTGAGTTCGGAGCCAGCCTCAGACACTTAATCCACACAAACAAAAAAAACCTAGCCGCGTAACCTTGGGCAAGTTACTTAACCCCAATTGCCCTAGGCTAGGTGGCGCAGTGAGTAAGAGCGCCGGCCTCAGAGTTGGGATGACCCGAGATCAGATCCGGCCTCAGAAAATGAGCACCCACACATAAATAATGACTAGCCATGTAACCTTGAGCAAGTTACTTAACCCCAATTGCTTTAAAAAAAATTTAAATTTGATAATTGACTCTCAAAGCTGTTCAGAACTGGCTCCATTCAGCACACCCCTGATTTTATCAAAAACCAAGAGTTAGCATTACCTAGAGTAAATAAACAATGTAGCTTGTTCCAAAAAGAGAGTAAAAAAAAAAAAAAGATGTCTTTTATCATCACAAATATCCACCATTGTTCTAAAAATGATTATTATATCAATAAGAGTAGATAAAATAAATTGAAGGAATAACAACAAATTTCATCTAAACAAAAAGGACAAGAATCTCAAGAGAAACAATTAAAACAATGGGAAGGAAGCCTTAATGAGCCAGATGTGAAATACTACAAACCAGTAAGCATCAAAACTATTTGGCATTGATTAAAAAAAAACAGAAAATTCATCAGTGAAACAGATTAGGAAAACAAGACACAGAAGCAAAAAATCAGAGTAATATAGTGTTTACTATGCCTAAAGATGCTAACTACTGCATTAAGGACTCACTTAAACAAAAACTGCTAAGAAAACTAGATAGCAATATTGCAGAAATTAGGTTTAGATTAACATCTCATGCCATATACAACCATAAATTCTAAATTAAAAGGCTACATCATAAATAACTTAGAATAACAGGAGAAGAGATAGCATTTACAACTATCGATAGACAGTTGAGTTCTTGACCAAACAATGGACAAGAGGATTATAGGCAATGAAATGGAGAAGTTGGATTACATAAATTAAAAAAAAAGATTCTGCACAAAAAATAAAAAACCAATGCAGCTAAAATCAGAAAGGAAATAGCTAACTGGAAAAAATAAATCTTTGCAACAAGTTTATCTGATAAATCCCTGATGGCTATATATATATATATATATATATATATATGGTACCAATTCAGATATATAAGAACAAGAAACATCTCACCAACTGATCCATAGTCAAGAAGAATGGATAAATATTTCTTATTTTAAATTTAAGTATAGAAGACATTTATACTCTTCTAGATGTATATGTATTTTCTCCTCTTAAACCCATTCCTGCCGACTTCCCCTTGCCAAATTTTGATTTTCAAGGAGTCATTTTCTTCCTTAAGATTCTGGATTGCCTTTTCTAACTGGTTGGCTTTCTTTTTATAATCTTCTTGTTTTTTTTTATTTCTTACGTTATTCTTATTTTTCTTTTTAATTTTTCCTCAATCTCTCTCATTTTATTTTTAAAGTCTTTTTTTTTCAGTTTTTCAATGAATTATTTTTGAGCAGGGGACCATTTGATATTACTCTTTGAGGTAGAAGAGGTTTTCTTTCCTTCAGTATCCTTCTCTGAAGACAAGCCCCAGTCTTCTCTATTCCCATAGAAGCTCTCCCTGGTTAGAGTCTTTCTCCTTTTCTTGTGCATTTTTGGGAGTAATAAGTTAGTTTTTATTATCATTACTAGTCATGCAGTATGGGGGATGGTGCCTCTAGTCTCTGCTCTTCCTCAGTTCTCCCCTCTGACCTTGAAATCAAATCAAGATCTCCAGCTTCCTGTAAGTGCCCAGAGCCAGGGGCATCCCCACACCATTGCTTCTGCCCTTGCCAGGCACGTGCTGGTTCCTTCTCATTCCTGTGGCTCTCTGTAGCACAGCTGGGTCTGGAGTTCCTTGTCAGCAGAAGTTCCCTAGATCTCTCCCAAGTCAGATGCCCAAGTTCCCTCACTGTTTTGGGAGTAAAAACCTCCCAAGCCAGCTAGAGTTTAATAACTATTGTTTAAGCAGCTTGCGCCTTGTTGTTAAAAGTGAACCCTAGCTTAGAGGTGTTTACTTTTCATAGGGAGGAAATCTAGTCCTAGGATTTTTCTTCTGGTCTTCTTCCATAGTCCCAAAAGGATCCCTGTTACACCCCTACTCTTATTTGTTTTCATGGCTCTATCTTCAACCAGAGGTGTTATTTTATCTCCTCCAAATAGTTCTTAAAGGAAGAAATCTACACTATTTAAAACCATATGGTAAATGTCCCAAGTCAATAACGAGAAATTAAAATTAAAACAATACTGTGATTCAACCTTCCTGCTCTCAGATTGGCAAAGATGACAAAAATGGAAAATGACAATGATTAGAGTTATATAGGAAGACAAGAACACTCATACAGTGTTAGTGGATCTGTGGATTATTCCAGACTTTCTGGAAAGTCATTCGTAACTATACACAAATTATTAATAAGTTGTACATTCTACACAATGACACCACTACTAGACATATACATATACTCAAAAGAGAATAAAGATGTAAAGATGCATATGAAAAAATAATTCACAGCAGTATTTTTTGTGATAGCAAGGAGTTGAAATTGAAGGGGTGCCTATCAATCAGAGAATGGCTTAAATGGTATATGGACAAAGTATTACTCTGCCATAAGTAATGGTCAAAAAGATAGATTCAGAGAAGCATGGGAATACTTGTATGAGCAGAAGCAGGTTTAAATGAGTAGGATTAGAAGAACAGTTAATGAAAGAATTACAGAATTATAAAGAAAAGCAACTTTGAGTGACAAAACTCTGATGAGCAAAGTGAACAATCACAATTCCAGAGGCCCAATAAGGAAAGATGATATCTACCTCCTATCAGAGTTATGATGGGCTGGAGGTGGTAAAAAAGACATACATTTTTTTAGACATGGTAAATATGTAATTTGTTTTGCTAGGCTGTGGTAATTTGTTATAAAAGAGGGTTTTGGGGGGAGGAAAAGTAATAAAGAGGCAATACTGGTACAAAAAAAAAAGGATTAAAATGTCATTGATGCATTTGTCAATGCACATAAGAAAGTTCAGAAGGAAAAATATACCAGACAGCTTTGAAATCAATTTGTTGAAATAATTATGGACTTTTAAAAGCCAAGTTGCATGCAATAAAGATTTACTCATTTGTATATAGTTGTTCATTTTTTTCCTTCTTTGTATCTGAACATTATTAAAGAAATGTAACAAAATTAGTCATTATTCATAATCATTTATAATTTTCAGATTTTATAGGAATTGTCTTTAATTACTTAAAAGAAAAATTAACCATGAATCTGTCTAAGGCAGGTGTTTTGGGCAGAGTTATCTATCGACAATTTGTCTTATTTTTTCCTTCTGAGCTGTTCTAAATAAAGCACCAATTTACTGTTTTGTCCACATTGGCGATTTATATTTTTGTAAATATATTTATAAATATATAAATCACCAATGTGGACAAAACAGTAAATTTTGTTAAGTTTTCTCATTTTTAGAATATGGTTTTAGTAATATACTCTGATGAAATTCATAATTTTTTCTTTCTCCTACGTTCTTTTCTGTTTCCAATTTCGTTGTTTGTGTTCACTCTTTTTTATTGAATTGAGTTGAACAATAATTTGTCAACATGATTGTTCATTCTGATCAGTTTTTGGTTTTCTTTATTAATTTACTTGTTCATTTTGTATTCTATTTATTTCTCCTCTACTTATTTTTATTTACTTTCCTTTAGGCTTTGCTTATTTGCTAATTTATTTAGGTAAAAAATTAATCCATATTGAAAAGAACAGCAATATACTTTTAAAGACTCATCTTCCAAAAAACACTGGAAAAGTCATTCTGAAAAAAGCATTAGCTTTTGCCTCACTTAACATTTTTAGATAACAGTTTGAGAGTAACCTCTGTGGGGCCCAAATGGTTTATAATAAGGTAACAAATCATTAGAGGTGCAATGGCCTTGAATGTTTTTCTTGTGAGAGAGGAGTGGGATGCCTGCTACTAGGACTCTTCTAAATCTTGGATCTATCACATGACACCTGTATAACCCTGAGCAAATCATTTAGCTTCCTTAGGCTTCAGTTTCTTCCTCTGTAAAATGTGAGCATTGAACTAGACCAGTTGTCACCATTTATTGGTTCTTAAACCCCATAGAGATTTTTGAAAATGGTCTAGGAGATTCACAATAAAACTTTTCTAACGATGCCTTAAGCAGTAATAATTACCCAATTATATTGCAAATATATTTTTCCTATATGACAATAAACATGTGCATGTTTGAAGCCTGGGTTCTTGAACACAAAATATTCAAGAACCTTTGGTTTAAAGGAAGAGAATATCAGAGTTCAGGGGTTCTCACTCTAAGTATGATTTTATAGGTTGTTAAAACCACAGGTAGAAGGGAAAGATGAGCTACTTATTCAAATATAATGCCAGAGAAATAATATTTCCAAGAAATTGTAAGCAAAAATGGTATTATATCAAATGTTTGTTGACTTCTCAAAATGTGAATACTAATAATCCTACCTTAATATATTCAAAGCTGGAAGGGACTATAGAAGCCATCTCGTCTAGTGGTTCCCAACATTATTTTTATTCCGAGAACCCCTTTCAATAACAACAAAAATTATTTTGTAACCCCCTCCCCCTATGCACACAACCTAGGATAATCTGCTATTCATGATATTCTTTTAGATTTATTCATTACATTAAGTGCCTACAAGTATCAAGAAAAGAGCACTGGCATACATTGGTGGAGGGAGTTTCCTCACCTGAGAGGTCACTATGTTAGCAAAATCACAAGTCTAGTCTATATCCCTGTATCATACTGCAGACAACCAAGAAAACAGAGTAACCAAATTCACCTACTGCCTCATGCCTACCTAAAAGGAAAGTAATCAGAGTTATTATTTAAATCCCACCATTTCTAAGCTACTTATAATAATCCTGAAATTACATCCTTTTATAAAGGATGATAAAGAAACATTTAATGTTCAAACTGGATAATCTATAGTTAGGGATAATCTAGGCCAACCCCTACTACTATTCTAGACCTCTTATTATAGAGATAAGGAAACTCAAACCCATAGAGGTTATGTGATTTGCTTAAAGGATAGACTGCTAATTAGTAGGAGAACTCACAGGCTCATAGATATAGAGTAGGAAAGAAACTTAGAGGCAATCTAATCTAACACGCTCCTTTCACAGATGTCCAAATCGAGGCCCAGGTAAGGTAAGTGATTTTCCAAGGTGGCAAATATATAATATGTTCTGACTTTTCTGGATCCAGTATCCAGTCCCACTATGCTGCACTGTTAGTTTTGTGTTCATTACTTGAGCTTTATGAAACAAATTTTAGAGTAAAGGTTAAAATATCAGAATCTGAAGTTCTTTTTCCCAAGTCATTTTAGTCAAAGCTCTGACTTAAAATTAGCCATTAGTTTGCCCTGAGTGGGGAAAAAAAATTCTTTAGGTCATAAGATTTGTATGAACCAATGCAGAGTAGAGAAGGCAGCACCATACATTATGGCAAAAATGCTGTAAACAACATGCGTGTGCATATACATAGATATAGAACTCAAAAAATAAGCTGAACTCAGAAGAAATGCAATAACTAATATTGAATTCAGAGTTCATATGACTACAGGGGAGAAATAGAGCAGAAATGGAATCCTTGATTATTGTACTGGTCAATTTTGCTTAACTTTTTCTCTTTTATGAGGGAAGAGTTGGAATTGGAAGGGAACATAGTAAAATGACTGTGATATAAAGCAGCATAAAGACAAATACAAATAGATAGTAGACAGATAGATAGAAAGATAGATAGATAGACAGACAGATAGATAGATAGATGGATAGATAGAGGGATAGATAGACAGAGGGATAGATAGATAGAGGGATAGATAGAGGTATAGATAGACAGACAGAGAGATAGATGATACACACAAACATATATGTGTGTGTATACACACATGTTTTTAAAGGTATATAGAAGGCATAAACAAGATGAATACTAAAACTGTGGCTATGGTATGGTATAGCAAAAGTCACATCAGGTGTAGTGAAGATAAGAGTGAGCTCAAAAAAGCTAATTAAAAAAAAAAACTAAAGATGCACATTAAATAACAATCAGAATCCAAAATGTTCTAGCATTTGGCTGAATCTAATTAGGTAAGATTTAATAGTGAAAGAACATTTAATGCTATCTTGGGGAAATGAGAAATATCAAATCAGGGATAGTAATGCTGCTTTTGGTAGACTGAAAAATAAATGGTAAATTACAAAAAAATTGATCAATTTTTATTTCATTTCTATTTTATTTGCAAAGGTCAATTATGCTTGTGCTTGTTAAAGATAGGACAGGAATGACTAGCAAGGAGTTGATACTCAATATTAATATGCAGATAGAACACATTTTGTTTCTTTTTATAAATTCAAGTCACCAAGTCAAAGGTACAGAAAGAATAGTAGATTTGATTGCTAATCCACTGCCATTGAGATTTAAATGACTGTGGGAAATGGAGGAGATAGCACAGGACTGGACCAGGATAAATATTAATTAACCTAGCAATTAGTTAATTAATATTTATATTAATATAATAATAATATAATTAATTAATTAACCTATATTTCAAAAAAGAAAGAGAATACAGTTTGCTAAATCTAGGCTAACTAACTTGATTTGATTTGGGGAAAAGTTCTAGGATGTATATATTGTTAAAGAAACAGTAACCACTGAGAAATATTAATGATCCCAACAAAAAAAGATCAAGGGAGAATAATTTTTTTTTCCTTTTTTTCAGGGTTATACTACTTCCAGATAATGGGAATGATATTGATAAAACCTACTTAGCTTTTAGGAAAGAATTTGGAAACTGATCTGTTATTTTTGGTGAAAAAATGAGAATATATAGATCAGATAATGGTAAATTAGATGGATTGAGAATTTGTTGAATTCTGGGTTTTAGGAACAGTCATGAATGGTTCCATAGTTATTAGTGGTTCTATGTCAAATTTAAAGGATATTTAATGCTATGTTAGCAAAGTGATACCTGTAACACCTACTATAAATATGCAGAAGTATTTCCAGGGTTGAATCACAAAATATAACAAACTCTCTTCCTTAAAGATGTAGCCAAGATATTTATTCAGATGCCAGAAAGCCAATTCCACCATGATAACAAAGAAATTTATACATATCACCGATCCAGGGAGCACTGTCATCACCAAGCCTTCATTTTGTTAGACTTCCCCACAAACAAGCTCCCCTAGGCAAAATTCCTCCATTTCTTACTCAAGCTAGCTATTCAGTCTCAGCTCTGCCTAGTTCTCCTCAACTCTGCCTCACTCTCTCTTCCTACTCCACCCTTCCTGCTCCACCCACTGGGCAAGCTCCTCTCACCATGGGTTCCATGAGAACCAAGATTTGGGCCTGGCCAAAGCTCAAAGCAGGTCACATTGGCCTATTAAGGGGCAGGGAAGATATTCCTATTTCACGAACATTACAAATGCAGAGTACATCAGGCATTTTTATTAATGGCTTGGACAAAGTCAAAGATGGTCAACATATCAAATGTCCAGACACAATATTCTAAAAAGATCCAAGAAGTTTCTACCATTTGGCAGAATCTAATCAGGTAAGGTTGAATTATGATGATGGAAAGGATTTCAAATGCTTTCAAGAAATCAATTTTAAAAGAACAAGAAGAGAGAGATGTAGATAATAATTGGTTTGAAAATTATCTGGGTATTTTAGGAACCTATCATGTGCAAAACACTCTGTTATGTGCCTGGAATACACAGACAAAATAACTTGCCCCTAAGAACTTCCAATGTATAGAGAAGATAAAATATGTAAACAGATAAATATATACATGATAAGCTGAGGAGAGAAAGAAAGTAAAGAATATGAGGAAGGGGAATAAAATACTTCCAGTAGATGAGGGCTCATGAGTTACACATAGAAGCTATTTAGGAATTCTAAGCAATGAAGGAAAAGAAATGTGTTCTCAACACAGGGTACAGCCTGGGCAAAAACCTTGTGTCAGTAGATAGAATACTCAGGTCTATCTATAAAACGTAGGATGCTTTGGTTGGAACAAAGTGCAGGAAGAGGGGGTAATGTGAAATAAATCTAGAAAAGGAGGTTGGAGAGATAATAGAGATCTATTCTTGCCTCCCAACAGCAATTCAGTTTGGAGCCTAAAGGAGCAGTGATTTGAAGTTACAAAGTGACAAATTTAAGTTTCATGTCAAGGAAAATCTTCCTAGCAACAATATCCAAATTTGAAATGGGCTGCCTCTGAAGCTAGCAGCTTCTTTTGATTAGAAATCTTCAAGAAAATACTTGGTGATCATTTATTAGGTAAACTATAGAAGGAAGGTTTCTGGAAGTATAATTTGTACCAGGTAGAGTCTCTGAGGTCCCATCGGATACCAATTCTGTGGGTAGTTGATAATCATGATATTATTATATTTAGGGTGGGAGTTCACCTTACACTGAATGAGAAATTCACAGCTCAGTCAATCCTGACTGCAGAAAATATCTGAGATTGCTGTTTAGAATGAATATGTGTCATATTTTTTGACCTTCATTCACACATTAGGAAAAAAAGGAAAGTTAAAAAAAATGCTGCCTAGTGTCATCAATAAAAGTCTCTCCTGTAATCAGTGAAAAATGACCAAGATGGATTATTTAAACACTATCAAGTAGGAACAAAGATTTGAATGAGTTTTGCAAGCTATGCTTGAAGGCATTTAGACAATCTCCTGGCAGATGGGAGCTGTCATAGTTTGTAAACAATCACAATCATGGGACCAGGATTTCACATGACAGGAGTCTGAAGAATTCATGCAAATCCCCAAGCCCAGTGTACCATATTCAAAGTGATCAGCTTGACAGTAAAGGTGGGAAAAAAAAGGCTGTAGGTGGATCTTGGGAGAAAAGTAAACTTTTACATTATTTAAATACCTCTATTTTCTTAATGGAATCCTTTTTGCAGTTACCTCTTTTGTTGAAAAATAATTTGAAAGCCTTTTTCAACCTACAGATTATGTGGTTAAATCAATTGCAGTATGTGTATGTTTCTGTAGATTTAAAAATAATGTCCCTTTGATCCCATTGATAGAATTGAAGAGTTTAGTTGATATCTTTGCTAAATATGGTATAATTGGGGAAAACTGTGGATCAAACCAGTACAGCTTTGCAGCTAGATGGAGAACTAGGCCTGAAATTATGAAAACCTGATACAGCCTTAAACACTTATTAGCTATGTGACCTTGGGCAAATCATTTCATCTTTCTTATTCAGTCTTCCTATCTGTAGAATGAGTTCCATGATAGTACCTACTTCTTGGGGTTTTTATAAGGATTTTATGAGGCAATATTTGTAAAGCATTAAATTAATGATAATTACATTTATTCAATATTTGTGATTCAAAGCATCTCACGAGGTATGTGCTACATCTGTAAATGTTAATAGCCTTTCATATTTCATACTGTAGCAATATAGTAAATAAATTTCATAAATATGGTATTCTACTCAGTAAGGAATCATATTCTTGTATGTTTTAACAATTGAATTCATACAGAGGAACAGACCTATATATAGGAAAAACTTCAATCCCAAAAGGGAGGGAGGCACTAAATTATGGAAAGAGCCTTGGCTTTGCTATCAGAATGTCTTGTTCTGGACAAATCATTTAGCTTTTGTAGGCCTCAATTTCAATTGTCTTCTAGTCATAAAGGGTCACAACTTATTGTTCACATTGGTCCTTCCATGGAAACACTCCCATTTGGAGATATCTTTAAATGGCCAGATAAATTTTATCCAAGTGCAAAGAATTCTTTAGGATTGCTCAAAATAGCTGCAAAACTCTTTGAAATACAGTTTGAAATGATAAAAGTGTCAAGTTACATCTGACTTGGCTTCAACACAATTCATCAAAGAAACCAACATGCTTTAAATAATTTTTTTAATAGAACTAGTTCCAATTTAATCATAGATTTATTCTTCTTTAGTTAATGGTCATAATGATTTTAAATAATCCTAAATGTTTCTTTAAATTTAGGGCCTACTAGAAGATAACAAAATCAGACAATAAATAGAAGTTGAGTTGGAAGGGATCTCTGAATTCAATGTTACCCAAGAAAGAATCAGTCTTCTCTATTTCAGAATGAGTGATCTAGTCTCTGCTTTAAGACCTGCAGTAAGGGGGAATATAGCACCTTCTAAAACAGCCTGCTGCATGTTTGGAAAGCTCTAGCTGTTGAGAAGATTATTTCTTTATATTAAGCCAAAATAAGCCTCTCTAGAGTATCTGTCTAGTTTTCCTCCTAGATTCTAGGACCAAAAAACTCAAATTTGCTCCTTCATCCATATGACAACCCTAAAAATAATTGAAAATAGTCATTTTGTATTCCTTAAATCTCCTTTTCTCCAGATTAAGCAAGAGCAGTTTCTTCAAAAAAAAAAAAAAAAAACAAGTGGCATGGTTGCCAGTCTTTTTTATCATTGTGGTCATCGAAGAACATGCTCCAGGTTAGCATTTTACTTCTTAAAATACAGTATACACGGGCAGCTGGGTGGTACAGTGAATAGAACACTGGCCCTGGAGTCAGGAGGACATGAGTTCAAATCAGGCCTCAGACACTTAAAACATTTACTAGCGGTATGACCTTGGAAGAGTCACTTAATCCCAATTGCCCTGCCCTCCTCCCCCCTCCAAAAAAAAAATACAGCATATAAAACCGAACACAATCCCAATGTGATCTAACAAAGACCCTCTAGTTCTAGATACTATGGAGCTTTAAAAAAATACTACATTTGATTAATGACTTTTGTTGTTTTAGAAAATCAGTTCCCAATATGTCCTTTTCCCTTCACTCCAACCCAGAGAACCAGTCCTTGAAAATAAGAAAAAGCTTTAAAAGGAAGAAGACAACAGCAGTTTGGCAGATCCAACTAAAATATCCACCATTATCTGATAACATGTGCAATATTCCCCAGCTATAGATCACAGCCTACCCCTTCCCTGCCACCCCTTTTTTTTGTACGGAAAGGAGAGAAAGCTGTTGTATGCACTCTCCTCCTCAGACTATAATTATACAGCATTCAGCTGCTCCTGTTGTTACTGTCTTTCCCATTTCTGTTGCTGCTCTTGTGTATATGTTATAAAATTCATCCTTCAGGAACTTGATTAATAGAACTAGACCTATAAAAAAACAACCTGGGTAATAGCTTGATATTTATAATCTTGGCTTGGTCAAATAGCAAAATGTGAATACGCATTAAATTGTTTAAGTCATTCTTTATTGCTTTAAAAAGAGAAAAGGGAGCAAATAATTCTTAGCTGATTACCATCTGTCTGGTATTGTGCTAAACACTTTACAAGTACTCTGTCATAGATTCTTCACAATGATTTTATGACAGAGGTACTTTGATTCTCCCCATTTTACCATTGAGGAAACTAAGGCAGACAGAGACTAAATCTCAGTAATATTGATGATGGTGAATCTGCCTTCTTACATTAAGTTCTTCTAGTTATTACGTATTGGCAGATGGGTCACAAAAGCTATAGATTTTATTGCTGATTTGCATACTATGTCCTCCAAACTATCAGTTCGCCCCACTAAGTCTCCTTCCATCATTGTGCCTATTGATGAACAAAGTTGAAAGGATGGAATAAAGGGCCTCAAGGCCACATGTGGGCCTCTAGGTACTCAAGTGTGGCCCTTTGACTGAGCCAAAACTTCATAAAACAAATCCTCTGAATAAAAGGATTTGTTCTGTGAAGTTTTCACCCAAAGGGCCACACTTGAGGACCTAGAGGACCACATATGGCCTTGAGACCACAGGTTGCCCACCCTTGAAGTCTGGGGTGTCTGGTTTGGCAAATATATGGGCAATTTTCTGCTTCTTCAATTGTCGTTTTAAAACCATTTAAATCAAATTCATGAAAAGTAAACGGGGCAGAGCCAAGATGGCAGAGTAGAAACAGCGTGTCCAAGCCACTCTCCCATGAGATCACCTCCAAACTATGTAGAAGGGGACTCTGAACAACTTCTGGAAGCCCAGCACCCACAGAAAGACACAGAGAAGCTAACCTCCCGCTGAGGACAGCCCAGCAGACCTTCAGGAAGGACCAGCGCAGCTCTCTGGGAGCTGAGAGCACAGTGCACCAGCACAGGTCTGCAGGAGGGACCCCAGAACGCCAGCAGCTGTGGCAATTCCAGAATTATCAACATAGACATGCCTAGGACAAAGAGAGAGGTTAGTACCCTATGGACTTTGGGACCAATATTTGGGGAATGCGTCGGCTTCCTCCCCTGGGGGCTAGAAGGCTCTGAGGAGACATGCCATTTTGTAGTTTTCAGAGGCAGCTCCAGCTCCTGGCCTGCAAACTGTAGGGAGATCCAGCGATCAGTCTTGGGGGGTAATCACTCTTGCTTTAACCTCCCTGGATCTGGATTGTGATCTGGGGTAGAGGTCATTGGTGGGTTTCCAGCTTGCCGGAAATGGAAGTTGCCCCCCCACACACATTTGGGACGAAAATTCCCCTATCTGGCGGCAAAAAGCCATAGTGTGTCAACAAGCCCAAAAGTCAAGTAATTAAGTGGCAACATGCCAAGGCAAAGGAAACAAATTAAACAGAAAAATGAAACCCTAGACTCCTATTTTGGGGGCATAGAGCGGGAAAAGGACTGTAAGGTCAGAAGTCCTGCTCCAAAAGCCCCAGGGGAAAACATGAGCGGGTTGCAGGCCATAGAGGACCTTGAGAAGGACTTTAAAAATCAAATAAGAGAACTGGAGCAAAAATTGGGAAGAGAAATGAGAAGGATGCAGGAAAAGTATGAAATGAGGGTCAACATGATCTGACTGAGGAAAACAACACCTTAAAAAATAGACTAACTCAAATGGCAAAGGAGGCCCAAAAGAGCAATGAGGAGAAGAATGCCTTAAAAAGTCAAATTTGCCAGATGGAAAAAGAATCTCAAAAGTTTACTGAGGAGATTCATTCCTTCAGAGTTAGACTGGAGCAAATGGAAGCTAATGACTTTATGAGAAATCAAGATGCTGTTAAGCAGATCCAAACAAATGAAAGATTAGAAGGCAATGTGAAATATCTCATGGGAAAAACCACTGACCTGGAAAATAGATCCAGGAGAGACAATTTAAAAATTATTGGACTACCTGAAAGCCATGATCAAAGAAAGAACCTAGAAATCACCCTTCAAGAAATTCTCAAGGAAAACTGCCCTGATGTTTTAGATCCAGAGGGCAAAATAGAGGTTGAAAGAATCCACCAATCACCTCCTGAAAAAGATCCCAAAAAGAAAACTCCCAGGAATATTATAGCCAGGTTCCAGAATCCCCAGATCAAGGAGAAAATACTACAAGCAGCCAGGAAGAAACAATTTCAATATTGTGGAAACACAATCAGAATAGCCCAGGACCTGGCAGCTTCTACACTGAGGGATCGAAGGGCATGGAATATGATATTCCAGAGGGCAAAAGAGCTGGGAATGAACCCAAGGGTCACCTACCCAGCAAAACTGGGTATTTTGTTTCAGGGGAAATATGGTCATTCAGTGGAATAGAAGACTTTCTAGCATTCTTGAGGAAAAACCAGAGTTGAATAGAAAATTTGACATCCAGACACAAGAAGGAAGAGATGCCTGAGAAGGTAATCAGGGAAAAGAAATCAAAAGGAACTTATCAAAGTTGAACTATTTACATTCCTATATGGAAAAATAATAACTGTGACTGAGGAAATCTTTCTCAGTATGAAAATAATGGAAGAAGGGTGTATGGTCATATGAATACATATGTGAATGTGTATATATATATTTACAGTTATATATGGATAGAGGGCATACGTTGAATTTGTTGGGAAGGGAGGATACTCAAGGGGTGAAATTATGAAGTGAGAGAGGAAAGTGGCAAGAGGAGATGGGGAGAGACAGGGTAGGGTAAACTATCTCATGTAGAAGAAGCAAGGGGAAGTGGTTGCAAGGGACAGGGAGAATAGGAAGGCAAAAAAGGCAAAACCACATTCTCATTGAATTTGGTTCAGGTAGAGAATGACATACATACTAAATGGGATATCTCAACCTGCAGCAGAATAGGGGGAAGGGGGATGAGAGGAAGGATGATGGATGGGAGGGCATCCTTGGGGGAAGGGGAGGTTGGAAGTACCCACTATAGAAGAGGGACAGGATCAAGTAGGGAATGGACCAGGTGTGGGGTGGGATGAGTGGGAGGGAATTATAAGCAGCCTTGTACAACATATTTACTAATGGGAATGTTTTGCATAGATAGACATGTACAACATATACTGAATTATTTATCTTCCCAGAGGGAATGGGTGACAAGGGAGGAAGGAAAGGGATCTGAAATTTGAGGTCTTAAAATTAAATGTTTCAAATGTATATAAATACTATTATTAATACTCTTTTGCTTGTAATTGGGAGATAAGATGTGCAGGCATTGGGACACAGAGATTCACCTTCCTCTAATGGAAAAGCCGAAGGGAGTATGGAAGAAGATATGGGAGAGAGCAGATTGGAGGAAGCGATATCTTGTGGGACTGCTATTCTGGGAGGGTGGGTAGTGGAAAAACATGGTGGAAAAAATAATTGTAACTCAAAATCTGGTGGAAATGAATGATGTAAAACAGAAGTTAATAAAGCATTTGTTTAAAAAAAAAGTAAACATATATTATTTATGTGTCTGTGTGTCTATATATATGTATATATGTGTATACATATATATGTGTATATATACACATATGTGTGTCTATATATATGTATATATGTGTATACATATATATGTGTATATATACACATATGTGTGTCTATATATGTATATGTATACATATATATGTATATATATGTGTGTGCGTATATATATAAAATCTTATTGGCCCTCATTAAGTGTACTCCTTCTCTAACAAAAATCTTCCTATACCTTAAACAATATAGTCAAGAAATCTAAATACCATTCTCAAATACCATCTTCTTAATTACTAACTGAATTCCCAAATATGCTCTTCTGAAATGCTACCTTCAAGTTACGGTAGTAATGAAAACATTACTGTACTACTAAAGTCTTCATTTTCCTTCCCATGAACTAATTTGTAATAATCCTTGAGTTAAAAGAAATGGATAGTGGTCATAAGGTTTGACAAACTATGGGAGGGTATCAATCACATCCCAGGTGAATACACAAGGAGGAGAACATTACTCTCTTGTAATCATCCCAGGATGACATATGTCCACCTCCATATTGTTCATCAGAGTCATCAATAATCATGCTATGTCCTTTCTTCTAATCCATCTTCTCACCAGATGACAACTGTGGCTTATTCACACCATCATTCCTTGGATCTTTAAAAGCTGCTTCCTTTCAAGTTGCTGAATCTTCTTGTTGTATGGGAGAAGTCTGAGACCATCGTTTGGCACCAGTGTTTGAGAAGGGTTCCTTACAGCTTTCCTGCTCTGGGTTTCATTTTCCCATGTGCTAACTGCTTGTTATAGACTAAAATTCTTCACTGCATTTTCCAGCTTGTCTCTTCTTTGTTTTTATTTTCAAACATTTATTCCATATTTCTCAGGAACATCTAATTCTTGGTAAACTGGAGAATAGAGAAATATTTATCCAGACTTTTCACCACTTTTTCTAGAAGAGAATAATAATAATAGCTTTCATGTGATACTTTAAGTTTATAAAGCACTTGACAAATATTATCTCATTTTATTCTCATAACTATGGGAGGTACATACTAATATTCTATTTTACAGGTTAGGAAACTGAGGCAGAGAGAAAGTGACTTTCCCAAAATCACACAGCCAGTAAGTGTAAAATTTTTGGGGGGAGGGGGAAGGTGGGACAATTGGGGTTAAGTGACTTGCCCAAGGTCATACAGCTAGTTTTTGTGTTAAGTGTCTGAGGCCAGATTTGAACTCAGGTCCTCCTGACTCCAGGGCCAGTGCTGTATTCACTGTACCACCTAACCACCCCGGAGTAAAATTTAACTCTAGTTTTTCTGACTCCAGCTCTAGTATTCTTTCCACTGAGCCACCTGGTACCTGAGCATGATTAACTATAACTTGGCACCACCAGAAACACAAACATAATGTATCTATTCATCACTTCTCAAACCTCCTACTTATTGGAGGTCATATTTGAAGTTCTTGAATGTTCTTGGGCTGTATCTTTGGGCTTTTTTTGGACATAAATTCTTCAGTTGTTTTTGATCTGCTATTAGTAAATTCCTGACAAAGCCCTAATACAAGAAGGAGATCTCAGCTTGAAGTCTTTAAAAGAAGTCCAATATGCAATTGCTTTTCAGTTGACATTGCCAATCCACAGCCTTCTTAGGTTGTATATTTAAATCTCAATTTATATCTATACCTATATCTTTATATCATTTTGTTTCTATATATGTTTACATATATATGCATATATATACATATATATATATATATATATATATACACATAACTTTATCAGAATTACATTATTTGAAACCCTTAACCTGGTTTAGCCATCAGCCTCAAATACCTTAGAGAGTTGGGGGGGGGGATGTCTACCCCAAGTAAATAAAGACTCCTCCCACTGAAAGGGAGGATGAGAGCAACTGGTTCCAATCTCCATGAAGATTGCTGAAACAGGCTCTATGGAGCTCTTAGAATTTGGTCATACACTGCAGATGCCAGGGTTACCCATTGTGTCCCAGGCTATTACCTATCATCCCGACATTTGTCTTCCCACTTAACTTTTATGACTCTAGAAGACTGAATGAGGCTGAAGACTGTGCAACTCTGCCTTAGTTAAATACCATTCATCCACAAGTCAAGATATCACTCCATGATGTCCTTGGTCCTCTTCAAAATGAAGGTCAAACAGCAACAGTATTTTTATTACACTTTAAGGTTTGCAAAGTATTAGACATGTATTATCTCATAACAACTCTGTGAAATAGGTGATAATATCATCACCCTTTTACATATGAAGAAACTCAGGGAGACAGAGGTCAGGTGACCTAAGGTTACATATCTAGTAAATGTCTGAGGAAGGATTTGGACTTAGGTCTTTCTGATGCCAGGGTTAGGGATCTTACCCACTGAGCCACTTAGAAGGCCCATCTCTATAGGTTTTCCAATCAACCACATATTATAAAATGGACCAAATTAATTTTTCATTCATTTATTTTTTCTCTTTGCATAGTTAGGCCAAACTCTTAAGTTATAATGAATCTGATGTAGGAGCATCTGCAGTGTTTCTAGGCTTTATACAGCCAAAACCATGGCATCCACATACAGAAGACCTCATCATTTCTTAGGAATCCTTCTCATATTTTTTTCCCTACACTTGACCTCCTCCATGGTAGTGGAAACATCTTTAATGACAATGTTTTTGTGTTCTATGTTCTTTTCAATATTAAATCTCAGATCAATATGTGGGGGGAAGTTATTTCTGTTCTCATGCTTATCAAGTATTTTATATATGAATAAGAAGACATATTGGAAGGTATATACAACAAAAAAATAAATATGTTTTCCTTTATACCTCTTAGCAATTACATTGCTGCAAACAGATGCTCTATTAGAGAATTTCATTTGCAAAAAAACTTACTTCTTTCTTGTACTTCTGTCAACAATGTCCTCAATGAATAAATAGATTATTTTCTTAAAGATCTCATGGTGGTAAGAAAGTAGGCATATGGGTTAGTTAACTATTTATATTTTTGTTGCCTTTTTTGCTAATGACAAAGTCTGTATGGGTATTTTTTAATATTTAGAAAATTCCCTTCCATCATTTAACTTGAAAATTAATCACTTAGTGCTTTCTAGTATGAACTTCTTCCTGGCATACTTGATTTACTAGTGAATTTTTTCTATCTTTGTTTTCTTTTCACTTTCTCATACTTCATATTGGGTATTATACAATTAGAATACAAAGATGGTAGCCCCACTATCCTTGATGATGTGGAAATATATTTTTTATTAAAACCTTTCCAGACTGGGGAAATTGCTGTGAGTATCTAACCAAACTTTCCTCTGCTGCTTCCATTGGTATAAGGTGCTAATTTTTGAAATCTTGCATCTACTCCTCTGAAAGATTTTTAAAATGTGTTTATATTCTAAAATGGTTCTGTGCTATAATAGTAATGAAATTTGAAGATCCCTTTGTATTGGAACGCTGAGAGGTACTTAGCACCTAGTTTTAAATTAAGCCTCTGTTAAAGAAACAAAAGGTATGATCCCCTGTTGCTGACATAACAGGAAGGGGCTGAACAGGAAGGTGCTATACTGTATTTAAAGAAGAGCACAAGCTGGACAGTCAGAACTTCTTGGGGCAAGCATCTAGAAGCAGAGCAGCTGCTACGAGAGAGAGAGAGAGAGAGAGACAGAGAGAGAGAGAGAGAGAGAGAGAGAGAGAGAGAGAGAGAGACAGAGAGACAGAGAGACAGAGAGACAGAGAGACAGAGACAGAGAGACAGAGAGAGACAGAGAGAGAGACAGAGAGAGAGACAGAGAGAGAGAGAGACAGAGAGAGCATTTCTCTCGGTGAGCATCAGAAAGCTGGGCTGCTGCTGCTGGACTGGAACTTCCATGGGGAAAGTGATTTTGATTTTGAGAACTGAGCTGCTGAAGACTTCTGAGGGCCAGCTGGAACTGCTGAGGACTTCTGAGGGCCAGCTAGAGCTGCCAGGGGAAGCATGATTGTGGTGTTGGTATTTTGTTTGTCTGTGGCTCTATTAAGTTTTCTCTTCCCAGGAACAGAGACTGTGAAGGATTTGAGAGGGACTGGACACTATGAGCTTCAATGTGGAATGAGAACTACACAGAGAGCTGGACAAGGAGCTGGAAGCTGTCTGCCTTTGAACCCAGGTGACAGTTGGTTAGATTCAGGCAGGAGCTGGGACCATGGAAGAAGAACCATGGGAGCTGAAAGCCTGCCCCAAGTCAAGATGAAAAAACCTCTCCATGGATACCAAGTAGTGAGAGATAAAACTGTAACTTACTTGTGACCTAGAGGTAGATGGCCTGTGTATTTTCCACTACCCCTTAAGAGAGTACTGAGTAGTGACTGATCTTGTAACTTAATTGTACCCCATAGGTGGAGAACTGTGACTATTGTACTTTGTGTCCCTTGCCTCCTTAAGGATGAGTGAGTTAAGGATTAAGGAGGCTCTCCTCCTTAAGACTGGTTGTATTAAGGATGACTGAATGATTGAGTTACTAAATTATTGTACTTTCTTGAAAACTGTGTGACCACTTAGGTGAAACCTATGTGGCCATTTTAGTGATAAGTTGTTGAGTTGCGACATGGTGAATGCTGTATTTTGATTTCCTATGATAAGTTGTAATATTGTGGATGCTGTACCTTGATTTTCTGTGAAAGTTTTGCTCTGGTTTATTATTGAATAAATAGAGAGTTTTCTATACTATATAATCAGAACCTTGAAAGCGGTTCACAGCAGCAGTCCTCTGGAAAGCTGCTCAAGCTTGGCTTTATTTGTGCTCAGTTGCTCTCTTTCTCTCTTTGGCAAAGAGATCAAGTATTTGTTAGTTAAGGTAGTTAACAGGCTCTTTTGGTCTTCCTAACCATGGCAATTGGTTTACAACTGTCATAAAATGATGATGTCTGTGCCAATGACTGTTCTTTATCCAGCCTAATACAATAAACTCCTAATTGATATTCCCTAGGTCAATTCTCACTCATCATCAACTCATCCCCCATGTAACCAAAAGTGCTTTTGTTCACGCATATCCTCCTACTCAACAAATTCCAATGGATCCCTAATATTTTAAAGACACTTTGCATGAAGTACTGTATTATTTTTGTCTTTCATCAACAACAGTTCAGCTTTTCTTTGGGCTTCTAACATTAAGCCCACCTGTTTGGAGGTTTAAGTGAGAACTTTCAAATGGATTGTAGAATATCATAAACCTCTTTTTAGGTGATTTCAAATATGCCTATTTATATAAATTTCTATCAGGGTAATTTTTTTCCTCTGGCTTATTTCATGTTTAAAAGTGTCAGAGCAAGGATGTATCAGGCTCCCATCATCTTCCATCTACATGATTTAAAGTGTTTCTTAATTGATCCTGTCTCTTCTCTCTCAAAACCATCCTCCATACTGCTGTTAACCCTAAATCACAGATCTCGTCATGTCATTTCCCTTTCTCAGGAATCTTCAGTTTCTGTCTTTTTACATTTTTCTATTACTTTCTTTTTAAATACATACACACACAAACATATAAACATATGAAATATTCTTTGTTTTTAGATTTTCAGTTTCAAATTATCTTCCTCTTTCCCATACCTCCCCCACCCACTGCAAAGGCAAGTAAAATGATGCCAACTATATATGTGAAATAATGAAAAACATGTTTTCATATTAGACAAATAGCAAAAAGAGGCAAAGAAAAAATGAAGTGAGAAAATTACACTTCAATTTGTACTCAGAGACCATCAGTTCTCTCTCTGGAGATAAATAGAATTATTTTCATCATGAGTCCTTTAGAATTGTTTTGGATCATTGCATTGATGAAAATAGTCAAGTCATCATTACAACATGGCTGTTACTTTGCACAATGATCTCCTATTTTTTCTCACTTCATTTTACATCAGTTTGTATAGGTCTTGTCATTTTTTTTTTTGCTGAAACCATCTCATTTGTCATTCACACACACACACACACACACACATATTGCATAATAGTACTCTATCATAGTAATACACCACAATTTGTTCAGCTATTCCCCAGTTATAAGTATCTCCACAATTTCTAATTCTTTGCCCCCATAAAAAGAGCTATTATAAATATTTTTGTACATATAGATCTTTTTCCTTTTCCTCTGATCTCTTTGGGATACAGACCTAATGGTGATACTGATGAATTCGTACAGTTTATAGCCCTTTGGACATAGTTACAAATTATTGTCTAGAAGGCTTGGACCAGTCCAAAACTTTATCAAGAGTTTATTAGCAGATTTATTTTCTCTCAGCCTCTCCAGTATTTTTCATTTCTGATAGTTATGAGGTGGTACCTTAGAATTATTTTGATTTGCATTTGTCTAATAAATGGTGATTTAGAGCATTTTTTCATATGATTACAGATTGTGTTGATTTATTTCTCCTAAAAACTGCCTATTCCTATCCTTTGATCATTTATCAACTGGAAAATGGCTCCTCCTTTTTGAATTTGAATCAGTTCCCTATATATCTAGGCCTCTATAAGAGAAACTTGCTATACATTTTTTATAGTACTTCATTGCCTATGATACCTTTTAGTAAAATGTGTTTCCCCAGATTATCTCTTTTAATTGGGTTTATTTTTGTTTTGCTTCATCTGAGATCATTATTCTATACCTGTTATTTTTAATTCAGCTGAAGCATAATAGATTCTTCTTCAGGCCTTTATTTTACCTCTGTGTGTGTCATTCTGCTTCAAGTCTCTTGTCAACAACATATTGTTGAATTCTGGTTTCTAATTCATTCTGGCATCTGCATCAATTTTATTGGAACCTCATATCATTCACATTTAAGTTATGATTAATGTTTTCCCCCTCCATCCTATTCCCCCCCCTCCTCAAAAATCTATTAGGCTTCTTACTATTGCCACCTATAATCTGCCCTCTTTTATCATCCCCCATCCTACATTTTGAGTAACCACAAGTGCCCCTCTCTGTTATAGAAACTGTGTCCCATAATTGCTTATGGACAATGGAGTGGCCAATCTACAAGAGCTACACTCAGTGCAAGCAAAAAGGCCCCTGTAATCTCTTTCTGACCATTTGTCTGACCCGTTTATCATTTCTGAGCTGAGAGCTCCCTAAGTCGCTGATACTGCTACTGCTACTGTGGCAAACACCACTAGCAAACACCACCATCCCTATTTTGTGCTGTGTGCTCTGGGCTGCTCCTCACCCCAGTGTCACAGACCTCTCCTGCAGACATTCTAAATTGTCTCAGGCTGCAATAATGCCTCACTCTGATCTTTTGTTGGCTCTGTCACTACAAAATTTGACTTGAGGAGTTATTTTAAAGTTGTTTGGAGGGCAACATTGAGATTGTTTAACTGGGTTTCTGCCTGTTCTCCACCATCTTGGCTCTGCTCCCCCCTATTGCTTTCAGGTTAAAATATAAACACCTATTTGGAATTTGAAGCTGTGTACAATATGGCTCCAACCTATATTTATGGATTAATTTTGTATGTACACACACACACACACACACGCACACACACACACCCACCCACATACACACACACATTCACCATTCCAGCCAACCTGGCCTCCTCACCAATTATTATGTGCAGTATTCCATTTCTTGGACCATGCCTTTTAACCTCATATGCCTAGAATATCCTCTATCCTAGTTTCTATCTCTTAGAATGCCTGCCCTTCTTTGAGAATCAGTTACTGTGCCAACTCCAAACTGAAGCCTTTTCTGAATCCCTTCACCCCACCACTATCAGAGTTCTTGAGAACATTTTGTATTTAAGATGTGTGCATTGAGGAACACTGTGCTTCGGTCAACAGAGTACTAACTGCAGAGCAGGAAAAACCTGTGCCCCACCTCTGGCACATTCTGACACTTCTCTGTCTTTCAGCGAATCACTAATACCATAAATTGCAGAGAAGGTACCAAACTATTTTGATAGAAGTAGTTTCTTCATCTTGGTGTTTCCTAGATCAATTAAGTCACATACACAGTCCTTAATTAGATCTTGTATTTTGTATTATGTTCATAACACAGTGGAAAGACCACTAGATCTGCATCCAGAAAGTTATTTTTCAAATCCCACCTCTGCTCCTAGGTCACCTGTGTGACCTCAGGAAAATCATTTAGCTTCTCTAGGTTCCAAAGTTGGGTGAGGGATTTGGATTAGATAAATTCTAAGGTCTCTCCCAACTCTAAATCTGTGATCTTATGATGTGTGTGTGTGTGTGTGTGTGTGTGAGTGTGTGCATATGTGTGTATGCATGTGTGTGTTATTCCCCTTACTCCTAAGTAGATTTTAAGATCTTTGATTGGCATGGGTCTTTGTTTCCCCAGAACCAAGCACATAACCTAGTACATATTGGATATTTATTATATGTTAGTTGGATAAGAATGAAAATGAATCAAATTGAACTGGATCTTATGACTCTCAATCAAAACCAGGGAAAGGGAACAAACCAGGACCCTTTCCATTCCTATAAAAAGTCCCCTTTGTACCATGACCTGATATCATTTATACCCCAGGATAATTTCATACATCTTGCCTGAATTTTCATGCTTGACATAAACAATCACTAACAGCAAAATAACCTTTCACACTGCTTCAGGGTCTGACCAAAGAGTTCCAAGCACAAACAAACAAACACAAAAGGAACTATTTTTCCCAAAATTAAACAATGAGTTCCCACACAGAGAACATCATAAGCTTGAGGGCAGATAAGACATTTCCTCCAAAAGGCTATCCTTAAAAAAACAGGCTGGTAAAATAAATTATCTGGATATGCCTTATTTAAAGTATTCTGTCTTATGCAACATCAGCAAATGCATTGTCAAATGAGACGGAACCAACCAATTCACATAGGGCTATCTATCCACCTGTCTGGTTTGGCAGAGATCTGGGAATACTGGTTTCCAATTTTTAGGTTAAATTAATGAATTTCAGTGAATCTGGTCAAACAAATCTGTAATTTCATCCAATTTGAAAAAATAAGTAAATTGAGTCAACAAGCATTTACTTGCAATGTGCCAGCAACTGTGCTAAGTATTGGAAAAGAAAAAAAAAAGACAAAACACAATTTCTGCCTCATGGAGAAAATAACTGTATACATAAAAGATACACACAATGTAAATTGGTAGTAATCTTGGAGGGAAGGCATCAGCAAAGGGAGAGACTGCCAAAGGTTTCCTATGGACTTCCTGGGAAGTCCTAAGGGACTTGAACTGACCTTGGTGAAAGTCAACATACTTCAACCCATCATTTTGTTATTGTGAATTCTTCCCTGCATTAGCAGAGATTTCAATTCCTCCATAACTTAGCATATAAGCCTTCAGGAACTAATATGGACATAAGAAAATTCTTTAGTTGGTAACCAACCTGGCATTAAGAATCTCTGAACTTTGCTGGGCCAGTCCTTGGCTAACAAACATGGAGGTAGCCAATCACTTAGCCTTTATTTTGGTCTTTCCAGCTCTAGTTCCAGAACTGTCTGCAATGTAGATCTTGTACTATCTTTTAGAATCTAGACTCACCTCAAAGTCATGATATAATACTGAAATAGAATTTCAGTGGAGATCAACAATTACATTAATAAACAAAGGGAAAAAAGTGTACTATATCAATTAGCAAGCATTTATTAAGCAATTACTCTGTCAGATATCATGATATACTAGGCATAAAAAAGCGAAAATGAAACAAACTCTTCTCTCAGTGTTTTTCCATTCTATTGGGAGAAATAGGAAAAATATTAGTAAAACTTATCAATTTAATTAGTTTAATTAAATTGCTGATTAATATTAAATATATTAAACATGTATCAAATAAAAACAAAACAGTTTTTGAAGGGGAGGTACTAAAATTAGGGAGATCAGGAAAGGATCCATGTTTGGAAGGAAATTATGAATTGTGTCAAAGGTGGGGCTGCATTGTAGGTATGAGAAGCAGCAAAAGCACAGAGATTGGAGTTTGTGGGTTAGGCATGAGGAACAGCAAGACTAATTTTGATGGACTATAGAGTAACGTGGAAGGATAGTAATGCCCAATAAGGTTGAAAAAGTAGCTTAGAGACAGTTTGGGAGGGCTTTAAAAGCTAAACAGAGTTTATGTTTGATCCTAGTGATAAGAGGGAATTTTTAGAGTTTCCTGGGTACTATGATCAGACCTGCAGGAAAATCCCTGTCAGATTGCAGAAGATGGATTATAGAAAGGAGAAAAAAGATATCTCAAGTCCTTCAAAAACAGGAGCTCTGAGAAACTGATTACAGATGGAAAGATGATATTTCACTCAATGAGGCACAGAGGAATACCTCACTTCGGAGAATATGAATACTATAATGATTGTTATTTTCTTCAGGAAATGAACAGCAAACCAAACCAGCATGCACACTTTATGCAAGCATCTATATCACACACTCACACACACACACACACACACACACACACACACACACACACACATATATACACACTCTGCCTGCCCTCTCCTATTACCCTCTTTCCCTGCCAAACAGAAGGTATTTTACGAGGCATGCTTATATTCACATCAGAACTATTATGCCTGGAACATACCCCCCTGATTTAGTTCATTTTAATAGTTTACTGAATATTTTTCCTTGATATTACTGCACTTTATGCTCTATTGTCCTTCCTAAACAGAAGGAGAGTGTCTGTATCAATGTGGGCAAGAAGACACTGGGAATTAGACTAACTCCTATCCAAATTACTATAATCCACAGGGGAAAAAAAGAAAAGACTAATTTGGACTCAAATTATACTGTGTCTTCATAACCTGAATCCAAAAAGGATAATTTATCAACTCTGCATTTCATTTTTCCTTTGTAAATATTGTATTTTCTTTCAGAGTAGAAATCTGGATCTTAAGGAAACTGTTAGAAATCTTTCTCTCCCGGGAAAATCCTTCATCTCCTCCCTTACCCTTCAATTACAACATAACAATAACAAAAAACTGTTGAATCTTGGAAGATCCAGAATCAAATTTCCTGAGATTGACACAACAATCATTCCCAACAACAAGATCATGATGGAACCAAAGGCTTATTCCTTCATATCTGGGCACAGAATTTATAATAAAGGCCCATTAGGTTCACAATGGAAAACAGGTTGTATGCCCTGCTCATGCATTAAAAAGTAGAATTTGGGACAATTATATATAATTTAATTACATCCAACAAGCTATTGAAATATAAAAGTTCAATGTTAACAATTATTTCAAGGATATAGGACTTGGAATTTCATACAGGAACTAATATTGTACATTTTCTGTAAATGAGTAGGATAGCTTTTAAGAGTGCTTTTGTTCTAATTTGTTTAGCTGTCCATATTTGTAGCAGGAGTATTGTTTTTCTTCTTTACTCAGGGTTTAGGGAGAGAAATGGGAAGGAAAGAAGGAAGACCTGATTTTTTTAATTTAATTAAAAAAAAAAAGAATTAAAAAGAGAAAGTTTCTTTGAATAACAAATTCATTGCCCTGAGGCAAGCTTATCCAGGAGCCTTTCTGAATAAAGTTCTGGTTCTGGGATGGTAGCTATGCCATCCATTGCTGGGTCCAAGATGGAAACCTTCCCAGGACAGTATAACCTGCCAAGGCTTATACTTTGTTGGCAATGCCTTCAAGAACATCAGGGCTACTCCATGATGAGGCTTTGGAGTAAGATCCTACTGAAGGTCAATTTTTAAATGAATTATCTAAATATAAATGCCAGAAATGAACTTAATATTTCTTGTCACTCATCTATCCCTCTAATTCAAATTTACTTCACCTCTACAGTTGCAACTTAATCTTATGGTTTCCATTGCTTCATAGGGGAGCAATTAAAAGAATGTCCCGACCAATAAAACCAGATCTAATCCCATGACAAAAGTACATTGTAACAAAGAATTTCAATGGAGTGAGAATTGATGGACAACTTATTCAAGTAACACTAAATGCAGCAACTCTCAATAAAACTAAAGAACTTGGTCTTATCCTTAGAATCTTTTTGAAAGGGACATGTCTCAAAGGTACAGATCTGCATACATCAGACCTGCACAATCTGTAAACTTCTTCAGGGTCACAGATGGGTTAGACTAGAGATAGAATGACAATGGCTGGTTGCTGCAGGTCACATAACAGGTTAGACTAGAGACAGAGTGATGTTAACTGGTTGCCACAGGTCACGTGACCAACAGGAGTGTGAGCTATTACAACCCTACATTTTTCATGGGCTTCCCAAAATCCTTTGGCAGGCTGTAAGTATCCTACAAGCTCCATGTTCTGCAAGCCTGGTATACACGAACATGGTATTTAATAAATGTTTGTTGACTGAGTATAGGAATATAAGAAATAAGACCTTTTTTTATTTCTGCCATAGGAATAAAGATCACTGGAACTGATTTTATATCTAGATTTCATGGTATTACAAAGCAATTAGAGGAACCAATAAAATTTTATAGATACACATGAGCTATATACAAAAGCCAAACTTATTCTGCAAATGAAAAGCAAATAATGGAATTAATGGTTCAGTATTGTCATTAAGATGCCCAAAGTGTTTTTCCCTTTAGGGGCAGAACTGATTTATATGTGTGACAAATTCCACAGAAGTAGATCTTTAAAAATAAATGGTGCCTCTGAGAAAGATAAATATATACATATGGGTGTATGTATGAATATATGTGTATACACACACACACACACACACACACACACACACACACACACATACACACAAATTTACCCTTAAGCATTCCCTTTTGGGAGACGGACTACTTTCCTAAGACTCCACAGTTTTGTGCCAGAGAGATACAAGCACTGAATGCAATGTTCTGACTTTATAAATTATTTGACCCACAAAATGATTTCCATGTCCTTCAAAGCAAAACCAAAGTGCTGGAAGAATTCAAAGGCCATCCAGTCCAATTTTGACCCAAAACACTAATCCAATGTGCAAAGTTTTTAGCAAATAATGAACAAGAGAAGTTCATAATAAAACTTCCTCTTTGAAATAAACAATATACCCCTAACCAGGGATAAGCCACAACTTGGTGGAATGGGAAATAAATGGTTTTCATTTTTCCCTTTACTCAATGCCCCAATGTTTGTAGGGCAAGGCCTAGGGCCATGCTTATTATTCCACTTTAAATGGGCATCCCAAGAGTCAGTGTCTACAGATAAATACAGTGTCTCCAAACAAATATACCCTAATTCAAAATACAATATAGGAGTGCAGTACAACTCAAAGAGTCTTTACATTGAGCATCTGTTCAAATGGCTATTATTTCTTCCGTTGTCCATGCTTGTGTAAAGAAACAAGTCATGGTAATTTGAAATTCAAGTAAAAGCAATATTACCTATTGGCCCAAATATTTGTAGCATCTTATTTGAGGGGCCTGAATGTAACTCTTTTATGAGTAAAGAAGAATGGATCTTATATAGAGAATTAGCTCCCATTTTGGCACAAATGTTGCTTATGCATGCAAATCATTAATATGTCAAAATTCTATTATATGTTTCTGCAAATGATTGTGCATGCCAAATTCAGAGGACACACTTAGAATCATTTGATATTATTTGGACCTGAAATTTGGTATAGCATATTTTCTTTCTGTTGCATATTATGATACAACAGATGAATTTCAACAATCTGTACCAATTGTTTCTTTAATGAATTTTTAAGGGAGGGAATCAATAATTTTTATTTATTGGTTTTCCTAAAACTCTTGAAGACAGTTTATGCTCATAAATATTTAGGTCATAAAAGAGTAGCTGGACGGCTACTAGAAAGGAGTAGGGGGCAGGGATTTGGTTCCAAATAGATGCATTCTGATGATGATTCTGGCTTATTTATAAAGGACTAAATACAGAAAAATTGGCTCAGACATACGGCTGTTCATCACATCAACCTTTTTTTTCTTTCTCAAATGCCAACTTCTTTGATCTATGCTGTAAAGTCTACTTTATGCCAAGGTTTCCTGTGGTTATAAAAGGTTGATTATTTTTTTGGCCAATTGAATGGTGAAAAAATGACTAAAAATTCAGTGGCTGTTAGGCTTTCTTAGACATGGTTTCATTTAGAGCTTAAAGGTTGTAGTTATATATCAGCATTAGCCCCTAGTCTTGGAGCCATGTAGAAATTCCCATGGAGAAAATCAAATGAGTTAAAGAAAAGGCCAAATCAGAAATGGACTTATTTATTCAAACACATCAATCTGGCAACAGCTGTATGACATACAAGAAGAATCACTTCATCATAAGGGATGAAGGATTTTCAGAGTTAAAAGATACATGATTTTAATGAGCTTCAGTTAATAACATCATTCATGTCCATTACAGTGGAGAAAGAATATTCTTATCCTTGCAATATTTTTTGCTGTCTCCAGTGTTTTTCTGCCCCACACCCCACCAGTCTTGAACAGTCAATATTATTAATGTCTTTTTGAGAAATGATGAACCTTTGGGTATTTGTGAGCCTTCTCAAGAATGAAGAAAACATTTTACGGTAACATTTCTAGTAGCCTTGGCAGCAGAATTATATATTTACATCTCATATTTTGCCAGTATAACAGTGGTAACTTAATTATACAGTAGGCATACCCAAAGAAATTAAAACTATTTTAAAGTATAAAGAACATCTTTTAAGCTAAGGGTCATTTTTAAATGTTGCTAAAAACAGCTATATGAAATCAGAATTGTCAACTATAAAAATAGCATAGATGTTATGCATATAACATATGACACAACATATGACACATTATGCATATAACAAAATCAACAGCTTTTTTAAAAAATTCTGACAAAAATGTTAATGGTTTTATCATTTCAAAGGTAAACTTCAAACTACTATTTTACATATAGACATTGAATAGTCTTGATTCTCTGCCTGGGAGAGGAGGGAGAAAAGGAGGGTAAAAAGGAGACAGGGAGGAAAGGGAGCTAGAGAAGAGGCAGAAAAAGGTGAGGAAGAAATAGGGAGAAGGGATAGATAATCTCAATGGATATTCAAGCCACTGTTTGATTGACTTTGACCTTGATCAGAAATTTCTAGTATAGTAATATGATTTTGTGTGATAAGGCACCATTACCCTATAAAGATAGTATTTTTAGAGGAGTTGTCTCTTATTCTAGGCTTCCTGAAGCTGACCCCAATGTTACCATCCAATCTTAATTCAATCCTCAAATCACCTCCAGCAATAGGTAAAATGGTCTGCTAATCACATTCAAGAACAATGGTCTAAATTGTACCTTATATTTAAATGAAAAAAAAAAACTTGAATTGTTGTAGGGAATGCCTGTACAAAGGAGGAGGACATGACTATTAGCCCATGACCAAATCAATAGACCATAGTAAATATCATCACTTGTATTCAAATAATATATTGGTTGCAGTGATAGTTGCCATTCCATATGAAAAGTGACCAAATTATCAAATATGTTCTACACAGTATGCTTGCCCCCAATAGAAAACATAAAAAGTATGTGTGTATTTATACATACACATACATAAATATATGCACATGCACACCTACCTACACAAATGCATATGTGTATATGTGTGTATAGATAGATAATAGGTAGGTAGGTAGATAGATAGACAGACAGACAGACAGACAGACAGATAGATAGATAGATAGATAGATAGATAGATAGATAGATAGAAGTAGTTTTGGTATAACACATAAAGAACTGTCCAAGGAGTCAAGAAAATCTAGGCTCATGTCCTGCCCTGGCACTTTCTGACCTCCTAATATTCCATGGAGTTCTCTAAAACTATAAATTGCAGAGAATGTGTTAACATATATTAGTAGAAAAAGCTTCCACACTTGGGGAGTTCCTAATGCCAATGAGATTCCAGATGTAAAAAAAAATGCAACCTGTACCAAGTCACAACCTGCTCTATTGACAGTACCCCAGCTATCACTGCTCCACCAAAAAGTTAGTAAAATTACTGGCAGCTTTGCCTCATAAGCTATTTGACTCACTGATACTGAGGTCTCCTAGAGATTGGAACTTCTCACTAATTCTAAACCTCTCCATTTCTTAAGAATGCAAAATTAGAGTCAAGTTCAACAGAGTCTTTCTCTGCTGATTTGGTCAAATGTTTGCTAAAGGAAAAAAAAAGAAACTTAAACATTGTAATTTTGTTCATCCACAACTTAATAGACTGGGCATTTGTGCACCTTGAAAGGGCTATGGTTGGTCCAACCTCCACTGTGTTTGGATGATTTTCTTCATTTGGACATTTGGAGGATTGGGCAGAAGTTGTACCCTGTCAATGATCACCATGTGCTTTCTCAGTACTCTTTATTAAACAGTGGCATTTCCATGGTAATTAGCAGTTCTAAGTCAGTTGCTAGGTGCCAACAGAGACAGGAGTGCTGACCCCAGAGCACAATTGGCACTTGATCTGAGGACTGAGGAGGACAATGGGGAAGAAGAACTCCAGCATATACAGTCCTTTCCTTCTTTCTTCACAACCCAATATTCATATCCAGAAATACCCACTGCAGTTGAGATAACCTGAAGGAAGGGCTAGGATCACATTGAGAGTGATGACAGCTATGATTGGAGCCTTATCAAGGGCCATCGGGATATCAGTGTTTGCAGCAAAAGAGGGGATGAGAAGGACAGGAATCCCTGAGTGACCATAAACTGTGTGTGTGTGTGTGTGTGTGTGTGTGTGTGTGTGTGTGTGTGTGTGTGTGTGTGTAACTAATGAACATATACAGCAAGTGTGACTAAGGCAACCCCCTTTAGAGCATGTGGTAAATTTTTATAATCCATTAACCATTTTTTAAGCTTTTGATTGACTCAGGAATTAAAAGTGGAAAATTTCCAATGCCAAGGGGTACTCACCAGCCAAACTAAATCTCTGGGCATGGTGCTTTCCCTTTCTGGATGGCATGGAAGGAGTTATCCCTGCTGTGAGCTACTGAGTTTGAGGAGAACTCTTGACTATCTCTAACCATCTCCCCATCTCTCACCATATCTCTCCCACCAAACTGGCATGAAATAAGACCACATAACTTTGTTATTGATCCTACATCTATTGTGTATGTTTTTCCTTGCTTTTAGGTAAATCATTTTTGATATAGCAATGACCTTACGAATTCTGAAATTCCACAAGAACAAATCCTATGTTTATGCTGGAATTGGCTAAAAAAAGATCATAAGGTATAAAGTCCCAGCAACTTGTTTGACTCAGCCTAGAAGTTGAGATGAAGGCTCATCCATCCATTAGCCTTGCTGCATTTGGAAATGAATTTGGTGAGACTAATGCTACCTAGAAATTGTCTTGCATTCAATCCCACTCTCCTCAGGGACTTAGGTGGTATGAAGAAACTGCACCCTCAGATGTTGCAGGGAAGAAGGGAATGATCATAATTTCTGCTCTTGCTATGTCTTTGCAGTGAATATTCCTTTACAGAATTGGATTAATATTAATTGGTTGAATGAAAGTGGAGCACAGGTCACTGATGGGTAATAGTGGGGAAAACATACTGGAATGAGGGTTGAAACTGATGGAATCAGAGACATGATCACTCAAATATATCACTATATCACTGAAAGAGAAATATAACCAGGACTTCACTGGGGCCAGTGTGTGTGGGCAGGGGGCGGGGAGGAAGGGAGGGGAAGCAGAGGCAAGATGGAGGAATTGAGGTAAGGTCTCCCAGTATTCTCCTCCAAACAATTTTAAAATAACTCCTCAAATTGAACTCTGAAGTAGCAAAACCCTTCATCAGGGGCCCTGAGGAGCAGTATCAAGTCCAACCCCAAGGCATTAGGGGTGTTTCCTGGGTAAAGACCAGACTCTCCAGATGAGGAGAGCAGTGACCAGCTTCTCCCCAAATGACACTACCATGGTGTAGCACCAATATGAAATTCATAGGACCAATGGTGACTATGAACATGCCAGCATAATTCTGAATTACAAAACATAACAGATTCTCCATATAGAAGACAGAAACAAAATAATTATTCAAACATGAGAAAGCCAAATCCCAACACCAGAGGACCAAATTCATCATAGCAACAAAGAAATCTATACACAATAACACTGCAAAGAGCAACACCATCCCAAAGCCTTCCCACAAGCCCTCACAAGCCTAGCTTTCTACTTGTCTGCATCCTTTCATCTCCATCTGTTCTAATCGCCCTGACTCCCAGATTCTTCCCAGTTTTCCTCCACCCTTCTTGCTCCACCCATTCAGCAAATTCCTCCTACCACAGGCCCCATGAGAATAAATTTGGCCTATTAAGAGGCAGGGAAGACGTTCAAAATCCAGTTACCATTATCCTTGGAAGCACAAAAACTTCCAAATGACTAGAAATAGCTCTGAAAAGATCAGTGTAGAAAAGTCTGAAGCTTGGGATAATGTCCCTCCTCCTCCTATACAAGTAACAGAGCCCAACTTTAACATAAAGTTCAACATCAGAAAATAGGCTGAGAAAGTGATCAAACAACAAAAAGAATGTGACTATAAATATCTACCATGGTGACAGAGAAGATTAAGACACAAACTCAGAAGACAAGGATGTCAAAAGTGACAAAGCAAAGTGTCAAAGGAAAAATGTCAATTGGACACAGAACCAACAAGAATTCTTAGAAGAGGTTAAAAATGATTTTCAAAATCAAATAAGAATGCTAGAGGAAAAATGGGAAAAGAAAGAAAGACTAGGAAAGAAAAATATGAAAATTCAATTAATAGCTTTGTAAAAGAGGCACACAAACACACACACACACACACACACACACACGCAAATTGAAGAAAAATATCTCAAAAAGTAATTGGTCCAATGGAAAAGGACTTTAAAACTCTACTGATGAAAAGAACTCCTTAAAAAGCACAGGTCAAGTGGATAAAGAGGTGCAAAAGCTCACAGAATAAAATAATTCCTTAAACATTAGAATTCAGCAACTGGAAGTGGACAACTCCAGGAGACATCAAGAAACAATAAAACAAATTCAAAAGAAATTTCCAAAACCTAGAAGAAAATGTGAAATATCTCATCAGAAAAACAACTGACTTGGAAAATAGATTAAGGAGAGATAATATAAGAATTATTGGACTACCTATGAAAGCCATAATAAAAAAGGGCTTAGCTATGATATTTCAAGAATTTTTTTTCCAATTTATTTATTTATTTTTGGTTTTCAACATTCATTTCCACAAGATTTTGAGTTAAAAATTTTCTCCCCATCTTTCCCCTACTGCCCACCCCAAAATAACAAGCCTACTGAATACCCCTTCCCCCAATCTGTTCTCTCTTATAACCTCCTTCATCCCCCTCCCCAACTCTCTAGTAGGGAAAGATGGATATCTATACCCCAGTGCCTGCATATCTTATTTCCCAGTTGCATGTAAAAAGCAATCTTTTTTTGTTTATATTTGTTTTTAAAACTTTGAGTTCCGGATTTTTTCCCTTCTTCCCTCCTCACCCACTGCCACTGAGAAGATAAGCAATTCAATATAGGTTGTACATATGTAGTTACAGAACATATTTTCATAGTAGTTATATTGTGAAAGACTAACTATAATTCCCTCCATCCTATCCCACCCCCACTTATTCGATCTTCTCCTTTGACCATGTCCCTTTTTAAAAGTGTTTGCTTCTAACTACCCTCTCCCCCAATCTGCTCTTCCTTCTATCATCCTCCCTCTTCTCACCCCCCTACTTTCCTCTAGGGTAAGATACCCAGTTGAGTGTGTATGTTATTCCCTCCTTAAGCCAAAATCAATGAGAATAAGGTTGACCCATTCCCTTTCACCTTCCTGCTCTTCCTCTCCATTGTAACAGTTTTCTTCTGCCTCTTTTATATGAGATAATTTACAATAATCTATCTCTCCCATTCTCCTCCCAATATATTCCTCTTACCTCTTAATTTTATTATTTTAGATATCATCCCTTCATATTCAACTCATCCTGTGCCCTCTATGTATACATGTACATAAATATGCACACACACACACACACACACACACACATATATATTTATACACACATACACCCTCCTATATATACATATATATGTATGTATGTATGTATACACACACACACACACACACACACACACATATTCCCTTCAATTATCCTCATACTGAGAAAAGTCTTATGAGTCACAGTTATCATTTTTCCTTGTAGGAATGTAAATAGTTCAACTTCAATAAGTTCCTTATGATTTCTTTTTCCTGTTTGCCTTCTCATGCTTCTTGTATTTGAAAGTCAAATTTTCTGTTCAGCTCTGCCTTTTTCATCAAGAATGCTTGAAAATACTCTATTTTATTAAATGACCATATTTTCCCCCAAAGCATTATACTCAGTTTTGCTGGGTAGGTGATTCTTGATTTTAATCCTAGCTCCTTTGACCTCCAGAATATTATATCCCAAGACCTTTGATCCCTTAATGTAGAAGCTGCTAGGTCTTGTGTTATCTTTATTGTGTTTCCACAATACTCAAATTGTTTCTTCCTGACTGCCTGCAGTATTATATCCTTGACCTAGAGATTCTGGAATTTGGCTATAATATTCCTAGGAGTTTTCTTTTTGGTATCTTTTTTAAGAGGTGATTGGTGAAGTCTTTCAATTTCTATTTTGCCCTCTAGTTCTAGAATATAAGGGCAATTTTCCTTGATAATTTCTTGAAAGTTGGTGTCTAGGCTCTTTTTTTGATCATGGCTTTCCAGGAGTCCAATAATTTTTAAATTATCTCCCCTGGATCTATTTTCCTAAGTGCTTTTTCCAATGAGATATTTCACATTACCTTCTATTTTTTCATTTGTTTAGATCTGTTTTATAGTATCTTGATTTCTCATAAAGTCATTAGCTTCCATTTGCTCCAGTGTAATTTTGAAGGAATTATTCTCTTCAGTGAGGTTTGGAAATTACTTTTCCATCTGGCCAATTCAGCTTTTTAAGGTATTCTTCTCCTCATTGGCTTTTTGAGCCTCTTTTGCCATTTTGGTCAGTCTATTTTTAAGGTGTTATTTTCTCCAGTCTTTTTTTGGGTCTCCATTAGTAGGCTATTGACTTGCTTTTCATGATTTTCTTGCATCGTTCTCATTTCTCTTTCCAATTTTTCCTCTACTTCTCTTACTTGATTTTCAAAATCCTTCTTGAGCTCCTCCATGGCCTGTAACAAATTCATCTTTTTCTTGGAAGCTTTTGATAAGTGAGTTCTGATTTTGTTGTCTTCCCCCCATTCCATGCTTTGATCCTATTTGTCCCCCCAAAAGGATTCTGTTTGTGCTTCCCCTGCTTGCTCATATTTCCAACCAATTACCTGACTTTTGAGATCTCTGCTAGGGTAGAACTCTGCTTCCAGATGCAGAGATCTATGTCCCAAATTGCTGAGGGTTTTGCAGCTGCCAGACCTATTAGAAGGGCACCTTCTCTGCAGCCCCCACAAACTCTAGCATGCTGGTCACACACGCCAGGACCACCACCCAAGACCACAATCCAGATCCAAGCAGGTTAAAGCAAGAGCGATTACCCTCTGAATGGACACTTGGTCCTCCTATGATCTGCAGGCCAGGAGCTCCTGAGGCAGCCATACCAGAGCTCCACCACTTCTCACCCTGGGGGAAGGGGCCAGACTGTGTTCTTCTCCACTCAGTTCTAATAGGTTTCCTGACTACCCTTTTATTTTCTTTTTGGTGTTCACAGGCTGAGAAGTCTAAAAACTGCCACAGCTGCCATTACTCTCCCTCCTGAAGTCTGCTCTGGCCACCACTGATCAGGGCCAACCTGGGGCTGGAACCATGAGGATCATGCAGTACTTTGCTCAGCTCCCAGTCTGGTGCAGTAGACTTTTTCCAACAACATGCCAGTAAAACACACAATTTAATTGAAATGGATGAACATTTAGAAAAATAAAAAATGCCCAGATTGAAAGAGAAGGAAATAAAATACTTAAATAATCACATCTTAGAAAAAGAAAGTAAACAATCCATAGAAATAAATTCCCTAAGCAAACATTTCCCAAAATCAGATCAAGAATGAATTCTACCAAGCAATTAAGGAACAATTAGCCTTAATACTATGTAGACTATTTGAAAAAGTAGATACAGAAGTCCTAATAAATTCCTTTTATAGCACTAATGTGATTTTGATACCTAAACCAGGGAAAACAAAAACATTGAAAGAAAATCATAGATCAATTTCCTTAATGAATATTGAGGCAAAAAAAATTAAATACAATACTAACAATGAAATTAAAGCAATACAACTACAAAGGCCATTCAGTATGAATAGATAAGATTTATGCCAGAAATTTAGGCTTAATATTAGCCTAATATAATAATATAAGCATAAGTGATTATATCAAAAACAAAAAGGATATAATTATATCCATACATCCAGAAAAAGTTGTGGACTAAATACAACATTCATTCATATTATAAAATACTAGAAAGTAAAGGAATCAATGAAACCTTTCTTAAAATGATGAGCAATATTTATCTAAAAGCAAGAATAACCATTATCTGCAATGGAATAAAATCTTCCCAGTAAAATCAGGGGTAAAGCAAGGATGTCCATTATCACCACTATTATTTACATGAAAAAAAATGTTCTAAATCACTACTGATTAGATAGATTAAATCATCTCTGAGATATAACCTCAAACCTATCAGATTGACTAACTTGACAGAAAAGGAAAATGACAAGTGTCAGAGGATGTGGAAAAATTGGGATACTAATGAACTGATTGAGTAGTTGAAAAGGGTTCAACCATTCTGGAGAAAATTTTGGAATTATTTCCAAAGGTCAAAAAATTGTGTGTGTCTTTTGACCAAACAATACTGGGTATGTAACCTAAAGATATCAAAGAAAAGGAAAAAGGACATATTTGTACAAAAATATTTATAATAGCTCTTTTGTGGTGGAAAATAATTTGAAATTGAGGAGGTGCCCATCAATTGGGGAATGGCTGACTAGGTTGTGGTATTTGATTGTGATGGATACTATTGAGCTATAAGAAATTATGAACAGGATGGTTTCAGAAAAGCCTGGGAAGACATATAAACCAATATATAGTGAAGTGGACAGAACCAGTAAAACATTGTATACACTGACAGCAATATTGTAAGGAATGCAAACTGTGAAAGACTTAGCCACTCTAATCCAAGACTCTTTCAAAGGACTCATGGTGAATAAATACTAGCAGTATCAAGAGAGAAGACTGATGAGCTATGAATGCAGATTGTAGCATACTATTTAAAACTTTCTTTATACTTCTTATTTTTGTGTTTATTTTCTTTTACACTATGACAAAGAAATGTTTTGTGTGACTTCACATGCATAGTCAATATTATATTGCTTGCCTTCTCAAGGGGTTAGGGAATAGTGGGAGAGAATTTGGAACACACAATTAAAAAAATGAATATTATCCTTGAAATGTAATTGGGAAATATTTAATAAAATAAAAAAGAAAAGAAATGTAGCCAACTCAGACCACAGAATCTGACCTGGTAGTGTTTATGTGAGTTGGAAGAGTAAAGTCAAAGTTTCACTACATATGTGGACTCCCTGGTGGAGAAAATATCTAGTTAAGCCACTCTGTTGCATGGACTGAACAGAGAGAACCCTTGGACTCTGCACAATAGAGAAGGTCCTACATGAACTGAAAAATGTAGGTTTGACTGGATGGAAAGCAGTGGGGGTTTAGGGATACATCATTTTTCACCATGCTCTGTCACCTAAGTGTGTGTGTGTGTGTGTGTGTGTGTGTGTGTGTGTGTGTGTGCACATGCATGCACATGCACGCAAGCACTATAAACAAAAGTTAAGAACAAACAGAGGAAGAGACTGAGGCTCTGAGTGGTCCATAAATCATAAACAGAGAGATAGCAAAGAGCCACTGGACAGCCAAATGGTAAAAGGGAGAGGGTGCTCCTCTAGCAGTTAAGAGTGTACAAAGATATATAAGAAAGTGAGGGAAAGAAACTCTGACCATTAGTCAAACACTGTGCACCAGTAAGGGGACCAGAGTAGAATCCTCAAAGCTGGAATTGTAGCCACAGAACAAAGAGATAAATTTTGAGTATAAACAGTAATAATTAAAATATTGGGCATAAATAGTGGAAGGATGAAGAGATAGTCATAAGACCTGAAATACAAAAGAAATTAGGAGTATCATGGGGCCTTACACAGGTAATGTGGAGAACACCATTGGTACCTAACTATGTATTACAAGGCAGTAATATATAGTATGAGATGTCTCTGGTAGACCCTAGACCTCCATAATCAGTGGGCATTTGGTATTTTGGTCTTCTACCTACTTAGTTTCAAATGCACATTACTCCTTATCAAAAGGCAAAGTCAAGTCAATGACAGTGGCCACCATATTCTTATAGTCAAAAACCACAAGACCCAAATGAAGCTCTTCTTTCACCATAAGAACTGTTAGGGTCACACACAACCTCAGTAGTTATTAACACTCTAACCAAATTTTCAGTTGAATGGTCATGATGACTAAAGTTAGGTTGTCATTATAGTAGCATAAGAAGTGTGCTGAGAAATCTATGACAACCAGCTTTGAGGTCTCTTCCTGCTTTAGAGCTATGATTCCCACATCCATAGGTTTTATTACTGTCCCCTTTCTTGGATTTTGCCCATGGTGAACTTTTTATTGCCTTTACTGCTTTTCTTCCTATGTTATATCTACTTTCTATGGTGCTTTGTTTGGTATATATCCATAAGCTATTTTCTCTCTCCCCTTTCTCTTCAACTCAAAGTGTCTCTAATTAGATTTGCAAGTCTCCAAATGAATTCCTTCTTGCCAGATCTTGTTAGCAACATGCCGTCCTAGGTGAGTGACCTCTTCTTGTGGCATTTTAAATCATAGTTCAGAAATACAAATCCCATAATTAGATAATATCTCCTAAATTTGCTATTCACCCCCCAAAGATTCCTTTTTTTCTTTTATAACTCTTTAATAAAGAGCAGTGATAAAAATATCATCCCCCTGATTCATAGACCCATTGGTTTCTTGCTCAAGATGTTCTAACCTTTAGTATTACTTCCTAGATCCTTTCTGACAGTATCATTTGTGACCATATGAATAACTAAAAGACAAGAAACAGGTAATAGTCATCCTATCTGACAAGTCTTTACTACCTGTCCAGGGAAGACAGCAGACCTGTCTATTTTTATCTAGTCTGTTTCTCTCTGCAAGATGTCATCAAATACATTACTGCTTGTCTCTCCCTTTTCTAGCTGTTACTGCGTTATACCTCACCTTGACTATGCTTTCACATATGCAAAACAAACTTCTTGTTTTCCTTCCTATATGCTCGTTCCCCATATATATCACTCTCCTCTATTATACTGTAAGCCCCATTCAAACAGGCATCATATCTTCTGTAACCTTATATACCATCCAACACCACCAAAGAATTGGAGTCACATAGCAAATGTGTGTTAATTAAAATTTATTGACGTGTGTAGCAGCTAAATGGCATTATGCATCAGTCAATTACCCATCTTCATTTATATATTATATATATATGTATATATGTATATATAAATGCATATATACATACAAATACATATATAAATATATACATACACATATATTATATATATACATAATCTTTTTATATTATGTTACAAAGAATTCTCTGCTTTCTGACATCACTGAGAATTTTTTTTGGCTAACATAAAATGTCATATTTTGCTATATCAGTTTCCACTATTCAAAGAATTAGATTAAAATATACTTAACAATGAAGCCACTTGGAGCATAATCTATTTTTATTTGATGATTCAGAAGATACTTCAGAATATTCAAGTGTCACAGGGGCATTATCGTGAATATCCATTGTCACTGCACTACAGAAGGAAACATGTGCCAGTTACTAGAGAATGTTTATTAACTGGAAGCAACATAATAGTGAGTTTGCTGAAATCTGCCTCAGACTTAGCAGAAGTTTATCATTATACTATGAAAAGGGTTCTGAAAAGCAAAGCAATATTATCAATAGGACTCTGAAGAGAAAGTAGCACCAAACCTATATTAGAGGATAAAGTGTTTTCAAGAATTTAGCCACAACCCCTACTTTTTATCACCTCAGCCCCAACAGTTAAAAGAAATAAGAACAAAAGACCTTTAACTCTTCTTTAAAGTGTACTTAGCAAGACATCTATTTGGCAACAACACTTTGTGAACTCTTTTTCTATATACAAAGTTTCTCAAAAGTCTCAGTGCAATGTTAACCTTCAATCATTTAATAGTCACACTAAGATTTTTGGGACATCCTGTATATTGGAAAGAAGAAATAGCCTGATGTATAGGACAGTATGAAGGGCCTTGTGTTTAGGAACATGTGGGTCCCATTCTTACCTCTGAACTTGTTAGTTCTGTGACTTAGGACAAATAATTTAACCTCTAAATATCTCAAGCAACTGCCTACAAAATCACACATCGGGTGTCATCTCTGTTGTTGGAAGAAATTCCCCAAGCTGAAAACACCAAAGATTCTGGGTATTCCCATGCTGAAATCCAATATTCTTAAATTCTGAATTTTCACTGATTCACACTGATTCACACAAGTCACCCAAGTTCTCTGAGCCAACTAAATTATTTTCAATTGTTTTCAGTCATGTTCAACTCTCTGTGACCCCATTGGGAATTCTCTTGGCAAAGATACTACAGTGGTTTACCATCTCCTTCTCCAGATGAGGAAACTAAGGCAAGCAGGGTTGTGACATGCCCAGAATCACACAGCTAGTAAATGTGAGAGGCCAGATTTGAATGCCAGAAGATAAGTCTTCCTGACTTCCCAACACTCTATACCCTGTCCCACCTAGATGCATCTCCCACACCCCAGGGCACCCCACCCCAAAAAAGTGTTAGTACTGAGGGGTGGAGCCAAGATGGCAGAGTAGAAACAGCTCATCCAAGCCACTCTGCCCCCAAATTCCCCCCAAACTATGTAAACGGGGACTCTGAACAACTTCTGGAGCCCCAGCACCCACAGAATGACACAGAGAAGCTAACCTCCCGCTGAGAACAGCCCTGCAGGAAGGACCAGTGCAACGGTCTGGGACCTGGCAGCATGCAGCACGCAGAGCACAGGAGCTGAGCCGAGACCAGGTCCGCATGAGCCGAGGTTTTAGCCCCAGGGCAGGAGGGCCAGCAGCCAGCTGGAGGAACCCCAGAACACCAGGAGCTGTGGCAACTCCAGAATTATCAACATAGACATGCCTAGGACAAAGTAAGAGGTTAGTGTCCTATGGACTTTGGGACCTGTATTTGGGGAATGCATCAGCTTCCTCCACTGGGGGCTAGAAGCCACTGAGGAGACATGCCATTTTGTAGTTTTCAGAGGCAGCTCCAGTTCCCGGCCTGCTTGCTAACTGTAGGGAGATCCAGCGATCAGTCTTGGGGGATAATCGCTCTTGCTTTAACCTCCCTGGATCTGGATTGTGATCTAGGGTGGAAGTTGTGGGTGGGTTTCCAGCTTGCCAGAAACAGAAGTTGCCCCCCACACGTTCGGGACGAAAATTCCTCTATCTGGCCTTAAAGCCATAGTGTGGCAACAAGCCCAAAAGTCAAGCAATTAAGTGGCAACATGCCAAGGCAAAGGAAACAGAAAAATGCAACCCTAGACTCCTATTTTGGGGGCATAGAGTGGGAAAAGGACTGTGAGGTCAGAAGTCCTGCTCCAAAAGCCCCAGGGGAAAACATGAGCGGGTTGCAGGCCATAGAGGACCTTAAGAAGGACTTTAAAAATCAAATAAGAGAAGTGGAGGAAAAATTGGAAAGAGAAATGAGAAGGATGCAGGAAAAGTATGAAATGAGGGTCAACAGCCTGACTGAGGAAAACAACACCTTAAAAAATAGACTAACTCAAATGGCAAAGGAGGCCCAAAAGGGCAATGAGGAGAAGAATGCCTTAAAAAGTCGAATTTGCCAGATGGAAAAGAATCTCAAAAGTTCACTGAGGAGATTCATTCCTTCAGAGTTAGACTGGAGCAAATGGAAGCTAATGACTTTATGAGAAATCAAGATGCTGTTAAGCAGATCCAAACAAATGAAAGATTAGAAGGCAATGTGAAATATCTCATGGGAAAAACCACTGACCTGGAAAATAGATCCAGGAGACAATTTAAAAATTATTGGACTACCTGAAAGCCATGATCAAGGAAAGAACCTAGAAATCACCCTTCAAGAAATTCTCAAGGAAAACTGCCCTGATGTTTTAGATCCAGAGGGCAAATAGAGGTTGAAAGAATCCACCGATCACCTCCTGAAAAAGATCCCAAAAAGAAAACTCCCAGAAATATTATAGCCAGGTTCCAGAATCCCCAGATCAAGGAGAAAATACTACAAGCAGCCAGGAAGAAACAATTTCAATATTGTGGAAACACAATCAGAATAGCCCAGGACCTGGCAGCTTCTACACTGAGGGATCGAAGGGCATGGAATATGATATTCCAGAGGGCAAAAGAGCTGGGACTGAACCCAAGGGTCACCTACCCAGCAAAACTGAGTATTTTGTTTCAGGGAAAATATGGTCATTCAGTGGAATAGAGGACTTTCAAGCATTCTTGAGGAAAAAACCAGAGTTGAATAGAAAATTTGACATCCAGACACAAGAAGCAAGAGATGCCTGAGAAGGTAATCAGGGAAAAGAAATCAAAAGGAACTTATCAAAGTTGAACTATTTACATTCCTATATGGAAAAGCAATATCTGTGACTGATGATATCTTTCCCACTATGAAAATAATGGAAGAAGGGGGTGTGGTCATATGAATACATATGTGAATGTGTGTGTATATGGTTACAGTTATATATGGATAGAGGGCATAAGTTAAATTTGTTGGGAAGGGAGAATACTCAAGGGATGAAATTATGAGGTGAGAGAGGAAAGTGGCAAGAGGAGATGGGGAGAGACAGGGTAGGGTAAACTATCCCAAGTAGAAGAAGCAAGGGGAAGTGGTTGCAACGGAGGGGGAGAATAGAAAGGCTAAAAAGGCAAAACCACATTCACATTGAATTTGGTTCAGGGAGAGAATGACATACATACTAAATGGGATATCTCAACCTGCAGCAGGATAGGGGGAAGGGGGATGAAAGGAGGGATGATGGATGGGAGGGCATCCTTGGGGGGTGGGGAGGTTGGAAGTACCCACTATAGAAGAGGGACAGGAACATGTAGGGAATGGACCAAGTGGGGAGTGGGATGAGTGGGAGGGGATTATAAGCAGCCTTGTACAATATATCTACTATGATAATGTTTTGCATAGCCAGACATGTACAACATGTACTGAATTACTTATCTCCCAAGAGGGAATGGGTGACAAGGGAGGAAGGAAATGGATCCGAATTTCGAGGTTTTAACATTAAATGTTTCAAATATATATATATATAAATACTAATATTAATACTCTTTTGCTTGTAATAGGGAGATAATATGTACAGGCATTGGGACACAAAGATTCATCTTCCTCTAATGGAAAAGTCGATAGGGGTATGGGAGAAGGTATGGGAGAGAGCAGATTGGAGGAAGCGATATCTTGTGGGACTGCTATTCTGGGAGGTTGGGTAGGGGAATAATGGGGGGAAAATGATTGCAACTCAAAATCTGGCAGAAATGAATGATGTAAAACAGAAGTTAATAAAGCATTTGTTTAAAAAAAACAAATAAAAAAAGTGTTAGTACTACTTGGGATTGTTGTTATTGTTCAGTTGCATCCAACTCTTCATGACCCTGTGGACCATAGTATGCTAATACTATTCATGGTGTTTTCTTTGCAAAGTTAGAGAATTTTTTGCCATTTCCTCCTCCAGCGGATTTTAGGCAAACAAAGGTTAAGTGACTTGCCCAGGGTCATATAGCTAGTAAGTGTCTGAGGCCAGATTTGAACTCAGATTTTCTTGACTCCAACCCCAGCATTCTATCCAATGAGCCACCTAGCTGCCTCCCTCCTAGCTAGTTAAGCTTCAATGTACTCTGGACTTGATTATAAAACTGAAATTTATGACCTTATGATTGCTTGGTAAACTTAAGAAGAATAATCCAGTAAGAAGTCAGATGATCCCATGATCCTCTGCTACTAGCTTAAAAAGGAGGATGCCACATGTCTCTACATCTGAATGCAGCATCTCTTTCTTTATAGCTTAATCCTTATCTCTGATCCAAAGTGTGTATAATATCACAGGGATTCTGGTATATTTCTTATTTAGCATAAAAGGACAAGGCAACAAAAAACTAAAAGATTTCAATGACTACACTCTCAAAAGTTCTTGAAAAAAATTCCAGTTTCAATGTATAATGACTTAAAGTAAACATTGATTAGATGAAAAAGTGATCTCATTTATACAAATTTTAAGTGATGAAATTACAAGGTCATAGTAGATGATATCACTTTATAAGCTTTATGCCAAAGAAAGCATAAAATAGTGAAAAATCAAACTATAGGAATGCATCCTTTGTTTCACACACCCGGGGCGCGCGCACGCGCACACACACACACACACACACACACACACACACACACACACTCAACTGCTACAATTCTTTTTTTTTTCTCACGGCTTTTCCTTAAGTACAGACAAATTCAGTTACCTTGGGGGCCGGTGGGCACATTCTCCTGATGCTGTCTGCTTACCATAGAGATGTAAATTAAAGACCTGAAGTGTAATATGCAATAAATCTAAAATAAACGTGTCTGGGGATTTAGCACAAGTAGCACATAAGGGGACATCTTCTTCTTCTTAATATGTAAAAGGCAAATGTCACGGTTGATGCATCAACCAAAACTGAAATGGAGGATGTGTTCATTCCAGATGCTTAGCTTAGAGCAGTGAAGAGAAGAGGGATAGACAGAGCAATCATCCCAGCTGTCAGGGGAAGAGGAAGAGGCGTGCATTTTAAACTCCACCTTGGGAAATAAATAATGGGAGCTAGAGAAAGAGTGGAGATCTCAGATCCTCCAGTCAGACATACTATTTTCTTTATTTTATGAAAAAAAAACTTTAAATTCCCAGAAAATACCTGGCTTAAAGAGAAAGATTGATTTAGGGATAAGCAGGTCATAGTAATGTTGTTAACGTATACACCCAAGCAGGAAGGTTTAGAGAGATATGAGACATGATTCTAAACTGCTTATGCTGAGAGAGGTTACAAAGGAGAAGGCCTTTCTCCCTTCCAAAATTTATGCAGAACAGGAAGCCAGATGGATCCTTCTATTGCATTTGTGTGCCTGTAATACTTTGCCTACCATGTCTACTTCTGGCCACAGACACTTAGACCATGGTCAACCATTACATATTATTTTGCCATCCACCCAAGGGATCTCATCATATGCTGGCCACCAGACACATGTAAACCTAATTGCTATCCACCTCCTAGAGACAAAAATCTCTCTCTTGCTCACCCCTCCTATATATTTGTCAGCATCCCCTATTAGAATATATGCTCCCTGCATTCAGGGACTGTCACTTTAAAGAATATTTATATTTCCATCACTTAGCACAATGCATGATTCATACTAAGTGCTTAAGACATGCTGCTTTCTTCCTCTTTCTCTTTTATTCTCATCTCTATTTCTGGAATCCTCTTTACTCCCCATTCTTAATTTTCTCAGCCTCCTCCAAGTTTCATCTCAAAAATCATAAGATCTACAGAAAGTCTTAGTTCATCTCCCCAGCTGCTAGTATCTCCCTCTCTGAGATCATCTCCTCTCCTCTATGTATATATTGTATATGTATATATTTTTTACATTTGTCCCCCTCCATTAGATTGTTAAGTTTCTTGAAGACAGGGCCTATTTTTACCTTTTCTATTTCCCCAGTGCTTAGCATACTTCTTAGAATATAGTAAGTATTTACTAATGTTTTTTAATAAATATATCTATCTCGAAGTGTAAGTGTCAGACATGTTTATTCATCCTTTCTAGATTGGAAATGCCTTCCTCCACTCATTAATATAATACAACATGTAGACATGTATGAATACAAATGTTTATATCTGCATATAGTCATAAAACGTTTAACAGCCTAAAAATTACACTAAGACATTTGGGACAGACTATATATGCTCTGTGTGTGAAATAAGACATTACTATCCTGAAAAGGATAATGCCACATATCTTAACATTTGCCTGTAGTATTTTTTATGAGTTATTTCACTTATATGAGTATATACATATAAACGTGTGTGTACATATGTTTGTGTGTATACATATGAGTATATGTTTATATATGTGTATTTACATACATATATAATGTAGCATAATATTATGGAATGGAACAAGATGGGATGGAATAGGATGAGATGGGATGGGATGGCATGGGATGGCATGGGAGGGCATGGGATGGCATGGGATGAGATGGCATGTGATGGGATGGGATGGCATGTGATAGGATGGGATGGGATGAGACGGAACAAAATACTCTTAGTATATAAATTCCTTCTACTAATCTGAAGGTCCCACTTGCATGCTACTTAGCAAATTAGAAAATTGCCTGAGGTTCTGAGAGTTCAAGAATCTTTCCCTTGGCAAGTTAATTAAGTGTCCAATGAAAAAGTGAACCAACATTTTCCTGAACTTGTTAGTCCTCTATCTACCCTAACATTCTGTCTCTTATGCAGTATATTATAGAGAACACAAGATCTAGATTCAGAAGTCCTGGGATCTAAGGGCAGCTAGGTGGTACAGTGAACAGAGTACTGGCTTTGGAGTCAGGAGGACCTGAGTTCAAATCCAGCCTCAGACACCTGACACACTTATTAGCTGTGTGACCTTGGGAAAGTCACTTAACCTTACCCTCTTGCCTTACCCTCTCAAAAAAAAAAAAAGAAGTCTGAGGATCCAGCCCTGGTTCTGCTATTCACTAGCTATGTGACCCTGGACAAACTCCTATCCCCCAAACTGATAATGTCTAAATTTCCTCATCTTTACATTAAGGATGATAATACGCTTGTTAGTTTGCAGAATTGTTCTGAGGAAAAGGACTTGAAAATCTTAGAGTCCTTGAAGTGGAAACTGTCATTGTTATTGTATCCTTTGTACCCATTTCTGCAATAGCAAATCTTTGGCATATGAGAATGAGTGACTGTTAAAAGTGCCAACTCCTAGGATCAGAGTTTTATTTTTTTTAATAATTTTATGTTTATTTTTAGTTTACATCATTCATTTATTTTTTTTTATTTTTTTTAAAGCAATTGGGGATAAGTAACTTGCTCAAGGTTACACAGCTAGTCATTATTTATGTGTGCGTGCTCATTTTCTGAGGCCGGATTTGATCCCAGGTCATCCCAACTCTGAGGCCGGCACTCTTACTCACTGTGCCACTTAGCCGCCCCTTTAGGGCAATTGGGGTTAAGTAACTTGCCCAAGGTCACACGGCTAGGTTTTTGTTTGTGTGGGTTAAGTGTCTGAGGCCGGATCCGAACTCAGGTCCTTCTGACTCCAGGGCTGGCACTCTACTCACTGCGCCACCTAGCCGCCCCATACATCATTCATTTCTACAAGATTTAGTTACAAATTTTCTCCCCATCTTTCTCCTACCCATCACCACAAAAGAGTGATCCCACTGTATACCCCCTCCCCCAATTTGCTCTCTCCTATATCCTCCCTCATCTCCCCTCCGACTTTCCAGGAGGGCAAGATGGATTGCTATACCCTAGTGTCTGTATATTTTATTTCCCAGTTGCATAAAATAATAATAATAATAATAATAATAATAATAATAATAATAATAATAATAATAATATACTTTAAACATTTGATTTTAAAACATAGAATTCCAGATTTTTTTCCCTTCTTCCCTCATCATCCACCTTACTGGGAAGATAAGCAATTCAATATAGGTTGTACAAGTGTGGCTACACAAAACATTTCCATAGTGGATATATTGTGAAAGACTGACTATATTTCCCTCCATCCTATCCCGACCCCCACTTGTTCTATTTTCTACTTTGACCCTGTCCCTTTTCAAAAGTGTGTGCTTCCAACTTCCCCCCCCAGCCTCCCCACCCTTCCATCTTCCCCCCTCTCATCCCCTTCCCCCTTACTCTCCTGTAGGGCAAAATACCCTATTTGGTGTGTGTGACATTCCCTCCCTAAGCCAAATTCAATGAGAGTAGGGTTGACTCATTCCCTTTTGCCTTCCTGTTGTTCCCCTCCACTGTAACAGTTTTCCCTTGCCTCTTTTATATGAGATAATTTACCCCATTATGTCTCTCCCCATCTCCTCTCATTATACTCCTCTCTCACCTCTCAATTTCACCTTTAAAGTATCATCCGCTCCTATTCAATTGGTCCTGTGCCGCCTGTCTATGTATACCTGTATGCATATATACACATACTCACATACGTATTCATATGCCCATATACCCTCCTATATAGACATATATATGTACATACACACACACACACACACACAGATTTATATTCCCTTCAACTATTCTCATACTGAGAAAAGTTTTATAAGTTACAATTATCATTTTTTCTATGTAGGAATGTAAATGATTCAACATTGCTAAATTACTTATGATTTCTTTTACCTGTTTACCTATTCATGTTTCTCTTGCTTCTTGTATCTGAATGTCAAATTTTCTATTCAGCTCTGGTGATTCCATCAAGAATGTTTGAAAGTTCTCTACTTCATTGAATGACCATATTTTCCCCTGAAACATGATACTCAGTTTTGAGGGTAGATGATTTTTGGTTTTAATCCCAGATCCTTTGCCCTCCAGAATATCATATTCCTAGCTCTTCAATCCCTCAATGACAGATCCTGTGTTATCCTGCTTGTGCTTCCACCATATTCAAATTGTTTCTTCGTGACTGCTTGTAATGTTTTCTCCTTGATCTGGGAATTCTGGAACCTGGCTATAATATTCCTAGGAGTTTTCTTTTTGGGATCTTTTTCAAGAGGTGAATAGTGGATTCTTTCGACCTCTATTTTGCCCTCTGGTTCTAAAACATGAGGGCAGTTTTCCTTGAGAATTTCTTGAAGGATAATTTCTAGGTTCTTTTTTTAATCATGGCTTTCAGGTAGTCCAATACTTTTTAAATTACCACTCCTGGATCTATTTTCTAGTTCAGTGGTTTTCCCAATGAGATATTTCACATTGCCTTCTATTTTTTTTTTATCTGTTTAACAGCATCTTGATTTCTCATAAAGTCACTAGCTTCCATTTGCTCCAGTCTAATTCTGAAGGAATGATTCTCCTCAGTGAGCTTTTGAGGTTCTTTTTCTATCTGGCAAATTCAGCTTTTTAAGGCATTCTTCTACTCATTGCCTTTTTGAGCCTCTTTTGCCATTTCAGTTAATCTATTTTAAGGTGTTATTTCCTTCAGTCAGATTGTTGACTCTCTTTTCATGATTTTCTTGCATGGTTCTCATTTCTCTTCCCAATTTTTCCTCCACTTCTTATTTGGTTTTCAAAATCCTTCCTAACATACTCTATGTCCTGTAACCAACTCATATTTTTCTTGGAAGCTTTTGGTGCAGGAGTTCCAAATTCTCTGTCTTCCTCCTGTTTCATGCTTTGATCCTTTTTGTCCCTAAAAAAGGAATCCAAATTCGGATTGCTGTGTTTGCTTTACTTCCTTTGCTTGCTCATGTTACCACTCAATTACTTGACCTTTGAGATTTTTGCCACAGTAGAACTGCTTCCAGAGAGGAGAGCTTTGTCCCAAATTGCTGGGGCTTTCTCAGCTGCTGGAGCTATTTGGCTGACCTCTTAGAAGCCTCCACTGGCTCTGGCATACTGGTCACACACCCCTGGACCTCTACCCTACACCACAATCCAGATCCAAGCAGGTTAAAGCAAGAGTGATTACCCCTCAGACTGATTGCTTGGTCCCTCTTCAATCTGCTCACCAGGAGCTCTGAAACAGCCCTGAGGCAACAGCCACTGTGCCTAAGTCATTTCTCTCTTCCTGGGGTAAAGGCTAAACTGCATTCCTGGACCCCCTGTTCCCACAAAGTCCACACTAAACTCTCACTTTGTCTTTGGCGTTTATGGGTTGATAATTCTGGAAACTGCCACAGCTGCTGGTGATCTACTCTCCTGAAGTCCCTCCAGCAGGGGGTGGTCATGGTTGCCCTGAGGCTAAAACCAGGTACTCATGTGGGACTGGGTTCTGTTCCCAGCATGCTGTGGTGGACCCTTCCTGTCAGCCTGCTGGGCTGCCTTCAGTGGGAGCTTTGTTTCTCTCTGTCACTTTGTGGGTTCTGTAGCCCTAAAGTTTGTTTAGAGTCATTTTATAGGCATTTGAGGTGATTATGGAGGGGGCATATGAAGATTTCCTACTCCTATGCCACCATCTTGGCTCCACTGAAGGATCAGAGATTTAGATGAAGTAAGATTCAGAGACAGTATTTGACATATTCTCTTGTACTTTCTCCTAGTTCATGTTTCACAGATCATGACTATCTTCTTGAAGGATTTTCCTGATCAATACTTTCCAACCAACTACAGATGAGTCAATGATATGACTCAGTCCTTTGCTTCAGGAAAAGACAGAGGGTGCTATCCAGCTTCTTAAATCATACACATACAGTGAGGAAAGAAAAACAAAGGGGATGCTTCAACTGATTAACTAAGCAGTAGCTCTTGTTCCCTGAAGAAAAAACCCACTAGCAGCCAGAGTCAGCTGAAGAACAGAGAACCCTGCTAGGTACTCCCAATGCTGGCTTCTTTCCAGTTTCCCTATTTGCCTTGTCAGAGAAGATTCTCGTTGCATTAACTATGTGTGGATAGGTGTCATTGAGAATCTGGTCTCTCAGGAATCTCTATCTCAGGTTAGAATCATAGCATTTAGTGCATAAAGGAATATTAAAAAAATATTTGTCACAGAATCATAAAATTAGAGGTAAAAGGCAACTGAGAGCTCATGCATCCAACCTCTCTCTTTTTACACATGAGGAAACTGGGGTATAGTCACTTGTCCATGATCATATGGCTAATATGTTTCAGAGGTAAGACTTAAACCCAAAGCAAGCCAGGAGCCTCTCCTAAAATAAATATTTTTTAATAAAAGTACATTAACTATCAAAAATGAAATTGGGTATCTCAGGAGATTGTGGGGAACCCTTTACTAAAAGTCTTCAAATTAAGTCTAGTTCACCATTTGCAGTATGTGCTATAGAGGATGAGTCCTGTTCTGGTAAGGGTAATAATAGTTAGCCTCTGAAACGACACATTACAGGGATAAGAACACTAATACTGAATGGAGTCAATGGGTCAAGGGGTCAATTCCACTTCTCATACTTAGCTCCCAGTTTGCCCATCTGTAAAAGAAGGTTGGACTAGATAACATCTGAGGGACTTTCTGGCTCTGGATCAATCAGCTGGAATAATCCTTTATGATTCTGTGATTGTGTGAATTTTTCCTGAATTTTCTTGATTCTTCCTTATGGACAGTAAAGTCCTTCATATCCCCATTCAGCCTCTCCAGGAGATGCAACATATTTTTAAAAGACTATTTCAGAGGACTTGTGTTTTATCATGCAAATTTGAACATCCTGTAAATAGAGGCCTATCGCTTACCTGATAGATTATTACAAAGCTATTTCAGCTTCATGCAAAACACCCTACAATTGTGTTTAAAAATCTCGCTTTGGGATAAATGCAATTTATGATACTAGCCAGGAAAGTTTGCACTAAAAATAGTAATTCAGTATTTCTGTTATTCATTGTTAAATAATTTTAATGCATTTAAATTATTGTTTGTTTCCAATGATGAGTAGGTAGTTCAAGTTCTTTGAAACTGAAAGCTGAAGAAAAAATATGGCCAAATTTCATCCTCATTAATATGCTCAGCTCTTGTTGATTCTGAGAGAAGCATATGTGAAAACTCTGTGGTAGAATTTAGCCATAGATTATTTTTGTAAAAATGTAAAGTGCCAAATAGCAGTGATGCTATTTTTTGATCTCCTAATTTTTAAAATGTATTAGAGGAGTTTGTTCTTCACCGAACACCCTAGCATCTGGCTATACTCAAAGTGCTTAATGAAGGAGACCAGGGAATGCATTATAGTAACAAAAGAATTTCATACAAGGGATGTACTGTAGAATAGTTAAACAAATTACTCTCAGCAAGTGCTAGGAAAAGGAGATCCAGTTTTGGCACAGAAATAAGTGTTGGCACCAGATATAAAACAAGTATTGTATATTCATCTCCTAAATGATAATATTCCATCAAATAAACGAGTGTCATGTTTTAAATGACTAAGTAATTAGGACATGCATTTGAGGAAAATAATTAAAATCAGAATGTATGAGTAAATTTAGCCTAAGTGTTTCTGTAGTCACTTATACTGCTGAGCCCAGACTCTAAAAAAGAAAACCACAACTTCTAGCATCAATTACTAGCATCCTGGATGAATTATTCAAAGAACAAAGATGATAGAGCACTAATAATAATAATAATAATAATAATAATAATAATAATAATAATAATAATAATAATATTTATATAGTACTTTAAAATTTACAAAGTGATTTACAAATATTATATAATTTTATACTCATAACAATTCTGAATGGCAAGTGCTATTATTAACAGCCCCATTTTACATATAAGGAAACTGAGACAGATGGAAGTTGAGATGCTTGTTTAGGGTCACAAATCTGGTAAATATCTGAGGCTGGATTTGGTCAGGTCTTCCTGGAGCCAGGACCCTATCCTCTTTGCCATTTGTCAACTCACTATCAGAAAACAGAATGGTGGCTAGCTTTACTGAAAACCTGTTGTAATTCTGTTACAAACTTGCCAAAGGCTCGATCTTGCCCTTTACAAAGTAGCTCCTATCTAAGGATCTGGTTATGTTGGATATTTTTTACTTATTACTTTTTGTCTTATCTTGATCAATTTACTGTCCTGAGAATACTATTTATGGTAAGGCATCTTATGTCAGGAAGAAGCTAACTATTTTAAATTTATCTTCTTTTGTCTCCACCTTATCACAACTAATACCATTAAAGGCAAATCTTCCCATAGAAAATATTTTAGTCTTTAAAAAAATTCTCTTTCATCACACATCCCTACAATAGTTCATATGTATGTAAATATGGAAAGAATCACCTAGAAATTAAATATCTTATGCATGTCTCAATCAAAATATATATGCATGGGGCGGCTAGGTGGCGCAGTGAGTAAGAGCGCCGGCCTCGGAGTTTGGATAACCCGAGATCAGATCCAGCCTCAGAAAATGAGCACCCACGCATAAATAATGACTAGCTGTGTAACCTTGAGCAAGTTACTTAACCCCAATTGCTTAAAAAAATATATATATATATGTATATACATATAAACATACATATGTGTGATATGTATGTGTAGGCATATAGACACATGTTTATTCATGCATATGTAGAAAGAGATAAAGAGAAACAGAGAAAGACAGAAAGACAGAGACAGAGTTAGAGACTGAAAGCCAAAGAAAGCCAGAGAGGAGAGATAAAGTATGATATTGTTGGCCTTGAGGTCAAAAAGACCAAGATTCAAGTCATGTCTGTCAGACACAATCTGGATGTGTGAAAATGGCTAAATTACTAACTTCTCAGGTTCTAAGGCAACTCTCTACATCAGTGAAGAGTTTCGGTATAAGAAGGTCCTCACACTGATGAAATTATTAGGTTTACCCATAGATATACATCTATGTGTATTTATATTTTGTTTCATATGTATATTTACATGCATGTATTTGTGTGTATACATACATAAATATACACATACATGCATGTATATGTGTGTGTTTATGGGTGGTGGTAAATCAAGGCAATCAAATCACTCTAGTTATGTAATTGACATCATCATGTGGAGACATATCTCAATTGACTGAATTAGACTGTGAACTTTGTGTGAATAAGCCCCCAATTTCTATGTGATCAAAGTCTTTTAACAGAGTACAGGCTATGATTTTTTTAGGAACTTGGTCCCTCCCCTTTGTGTGACTAATATACAACATGGAAGTTAATATTGAGTCAGAGATTTCAGCATTCAGTAATTTGGTGGTAAAAGCCTCTAGTCTAGCCCTTGAGGATGCTTGAAGAAGATTAATGTTCCTAGGCCTTCACCTTAGTCTCAGTTTCCTCTTCCCTACCTTATCTTAACATGAGGAGGACCTGCTGAACTTGTGACAAGTGAGAGGACATATGTTGTGGGGAAAAGCCCTGATATTGGGAAAGATTAAAGGCAAAAATGAAAAGGGGAGGTAAAAGATGAGATGGATAGATAGGGTTGTGGAAACAATGAACATAAACTGGACAAACTTTGAGAGATAGTGGAGATTGGAAGGGCCTGGCAAGCTACAGTCCATGGGGACTTGTAGAGTCGGACATGACTAAATGACTAAAGAACAAAAACAAGAGGGTAAATGTTGTGATGAATAGAAGATCAGCATCCTAGTTAAAATATCTGGATACAAGTCCTCTCTCTAACACGTACTGTCTATATGACAAGGGCAAGTCTGCCTGAGAACAATTCTAGTATGTCAAAGCTATATAGAGATATTCCATAGTATTAATACTAAGAAAACCGTAAGTATTTTGCAGAGAGAAAGAACAAAAATGATTAGATCTCTAGTGCAACCCAAATCCTTGTAAATATTCTAATTTCTCAAGGATATTCCAATCTAAAAGGAAAAATAAAAATTTCAAGATAAATTAAAGATTCAAATGTCCTCAGAGTCACCTCAACTAAAGCAGACTTCCAAAGCCAACCGCTGAGCCGAGCTCCAAACAAGATTGTGCTCCAGCGATCAGAAGACAGAAATATAGGAATAATTGTAGCTTATATTTATATAGCTCTTTAAGATTTACAAAGGATTTTACATGTATCATCTCATTTAATTCTTGTGCCAGCCCTGTAAAGTAGGTGTGATTATCATTTACATTTTACAAATGAGGCGACTGAGGCAAAGAGACTTTAAATAACAGGGTATTGTCTGAGCCAAGGTTCAAATTCGGGTCTTCCAACTCCAAATCTGACACTTTATCACCTTTATGCATGTTTTAAGGCAAACAAGCCAACATCCATCAGGATTCCTTGTTTCATGCAGCAGACATATTTGATAATTAATTGCCTGCATTTCTCTGATGTCAAAGATATGTGATTTTGTTCATGGAGGGATGCTCTGAAGGGAGGAGTCGTAGAAAGCTCAAGCATTCCAAGATTCTGATGCTGACGGATGCATTTTTAAAAGATTATGACTTTCGAGTTGGGGAAGCAATGGAAACATCACTTATCAAGAATTCCATGGGCTTAAAAAATAGATATAAGGTAAATAAATGGCTCCAGTACTGGCTTTATCAGCCTTGGCAATACTGTTTCACTTGTAAACTCTTCTCATATGCTCATTATAATTAGGGAGGTTTAACCTGTAGAGGATGTCAGCCTTAAGAGCATTTTCCAGATTAGTCAAATCTACTAAAGAGTAATTTCTCATTTGGGAAATCAGAGATTTCCCAAAAATTTCCGAAGATTTCTTTCTTTGCTTTGTGGAAAACCAGTAGAAATAACCTTCCTTAAATTCTCCTACATGAAAATAAAAGCAACAAACAATGTCACCTTTGACTTTGTTAGGATAATTTAGGTGTTGAAAGTTGGGTGAGAGAATGTATTGATAACTTAGACTTCTGATCACAGGTTCATATATTTATACCTGGTATAGACATCACAGAGCATCTAGTCCAAGCATCTCATTTTACAAATAAGGAAACTGAGGTCCAAGAACATTCAGTAATTTGCCCAAGGTCATAGAGGTGGTAAGTCATGATTCAAATCCATTTCCTCTGATTCCAAATGCAGCACACTTTCCAAAGCACAGATCTTCCTGCCTAAAGAACTACCTAAAGTTGCTTGCCCAGAAGCAATGGGGGAATTAGATTCCTTCCTAATGATTTTCCCCCTTTTCCATCAAAATAGAACAGGGCTCCCATGTGCATTTCAGAAAGAGGCTGTGAAGTTACACAGATAATATCTAAAAAGAGAATGCCATTGCAACTACCGTTACATAACCCATACTTCGAAGTCAGTGTTATTGTCAGTTCACTTGTGGAATCAGTCTAAGACACATTTTTGTTTATACAATGGTTTGTGTTTGGGCCATTGCTGGGATTTGACAGTTCTGTGCAAGGAGGAAAACTGCTTTCTCCTTATATTGAATATTAACTTTCTTTTCAAGTAGAGCCAACCTCAAGGACAATTCCACTTGGAAACTTTAAAAATCAGTTATTCATCATGGTGTGTTCAAACAGTAAATGCTAACCAGATGGATGGACCATCAGGAAAGTATCTTTGCATGCAATTCTGTCTGATATTAAGCACACCTGGGAAGGAAGGGTAGAAGGAGAAGGCTTTTTGCCTTTCAAAATTACCCAGGATTGTGACTCTTAAGGACTGTGTTTGTTATTTTCACATTTCCCACCCATATGACTTTGGGGAGGCAACCTCACTGACTGACTCATCCTGGTTGATTTTGTTTTCACTTCTACAAATGCATAAATACTTTGACTATTCCCCCTGGATTCTTCAAACTGGTCACTTTGGCCTATGTTTGTGACTTCAGGGACTGTCACCAAAAGAATCATTTGACTGAACTCATCAGTCATCTTGGTAGAACCTTTGTTCTCCTAGACATAGTCATGGTCTTCTAATCTTTAAAGAGCAATAGAGCCAAATGTAATTAAAAATAGGTTTTATTTAATGAAACATTCTTTTGATAAGAAAATCATTGAGCAGATGATGTTCTAATATAGATATAGAATATGGACAGAAACTTAAAGATTAATTGGACTAAGTGTTTGGGGTCTTGGACACCTTGGAATATCTGGGGAAACCTAAGGGACCCCTTCTCAGAAGCATGTTTTGTTTTAATTTTATTCATATTTGATGAAAATGCTAAATTTTATGAGAGGTTAATAAAAATAATAACAGTCACTAGAATTTCTATAGGCTTTAAGATTTGCAAAGTGTTGAGGGAGGCAGAGTCAAGATGGTGGAATAGAAACAGGACTTTGCCTCAGCTCCAGCTTCCACCTTCTCCAATCCATGTAAAAGGGGACTCTGAACAAACTTTGGAGCTACAGAGCCCACAAAATGACACAAAGAAGCTAACCTCCCACTAAGGCAGCCTGGCAGCCCGGCAGGGAGTGGCCAGCACATCGTTCTGGGAGCTGACCCTAGCCCCACATGAGCCAGAGGTTTTAGCCCCAGGGCAGGACTGACCAGCAGCCAGCTGGAGGAACTCCAGAACACCAGCAGCTGGGGCATTTCCAGAATTATCAACGCATAGATGCCAAGCACAAAGTGAGAGGTCAGTGCACTGTGGACTTTGGGACCAGTAGTGGGGAGAGCATTGGCTTTTGCTCCCCATGGTGAGAAGCCACTGAGAAGCTGCCGCTCAGCCACTGCCACTTTGCAGCTTCAGCTCCTGGCCTGCAGACGGTGGGGGAACTGGGCGACTAGCCTGAGGGGTAATAGCTCTTGCTTTAACCTTCTTGGATCTGGATTGCAATCTAGGGTGGAGGTCTTGGGGTGTGTGACCAGCTTGCCAGAGTGTGTGGAGGCTTCAGAGAAGGCACTCAACTAATACCTCCAGCAGCTGAGAAAACCCCAGTGTTTGGGATAAAGCTACTCTGGCTGGTGGCAGAGTCCTACTGAGGCAAAAAGGCCAGGGCTCAAGTGACTGAGTGGCAACAAGAGTAGTCAAAGGAAGCAAAATAAACAGAGTACCCCATCTTTACACTCCTACTTTGGCAACAAAAAGGATCAAAGCATGGAACAGGAGGAAAACAGTGAACTTAGAAATCCTGCACCAAAAGCTTCTAAGAAAAATACGAACTGGCTACAGGGCATATAGGACCTTATGAAACAAATAAGATAAGTGGAGGAAAAATTGGGAAGAGAAATGAGAATGATGCAAGAAAATTATGAAATGAGAGTAAACAGCCTGACTGAGGAAAATAACACCTTAAAAATAGACTAACTCAAATGGTAAAAGAGGCTAAAAAAGGCAATGAGGAGAAGAATACCATAAAAGCTGACTTTGCCAGATGGAAAAAGAATCTCAAAAGCTCACTGAGGAGAATCATTCCTTCAGAATTAGACTGGAGCAAATGGAAGCTAGTGACTTTATGAGAAATCAAGATGCTGTTAAACATATCCAAACAAATGAAAGAATAGAAGACAATATGAAATGTCTCATGGGAAAAACTACTGACCTGGAAAATAGATCCAGGAGGGATAATTCAAAAATCATTGGACTACCTGAAAGCCATGATCAAAGAAAGAACCTAGAAACCATCCTCCAAGAAATTCTCAAGGAAAACTGCCCTGATGTTTTAGAAACAGAGGTCAAAATAGAGGTTGAAAGAATCCACCGATCACCTCTTTAAAAAGAGCCCAAAAAGAAAACACCTAGGAATATTATATATAGCCAGGTTCCAGAATTCCCAGATCAAGGAGAAAATATTACAAGCAGTCAAGAAGAAATTATTTGAATATGGTGGAAGCACAATCAGGATAACACAGGATCTGGCAGCTTCTACACTGAGGGATTGAAGGGCTTGGAATACAATATTCTGGAGGGCAAAGGAGCTGGCAATAAAACCAAGAATTACCTACTCAGCAAAACTGAGTATCATGTTTCAGGGGAAAATATGGTCATTCAGTGGAATAGAGGACTTTCAAGTATTCTTGATGATAAAAGAAAACAGAGTTGAATAGAAAATTTGACACTCAGATACAAGAAGCAAGAGAAGCTTGAGAAGGTAAACAGGGAAAAGAAATCATAAGAAACTTACCAAAGTTGAACTTTTTACATTCCTACATGGAAAAACAATAATTGTAACTGATGAAACTTTCTCAGTATGAAAATTGTTGAAGGGTATATGGCGATATGAATACATGTGTGAATGTGTGTATATATGTTTACAGGTATACATAGATAGAGGGCACAAGACCATTTTAATAGGAAGGGATGATACTTAAAAAGGTGAAAATAAGAGGTAAGAGAGGAATATAATGAGAGGAGATGGGGAGAGACAGAATGGGGTAAACTATCTCATATAGAAGAGGCAAGAGAAAATGGTTGCAATGGAGGGGAAGAACAGGAAGGGAGAAAGGCAAACCCTTATTCTCATTGAATTTGGCTCAGGGAGAGAATGACATACATAGTAAATAGGATATCTCACCCTACAGGAGAACAGGGGGGAAGGGAATGAGAGGGGGGATGATGGAAGGGCTGGCAGGCTGGAGGGGGAGGGAAGTTGGAAGCACCCACTTTTGAAAAGGGACAGGATCAAAGTAGAGAATCTAACAAGTGGAAAGTGGGATAGGAGGGAAGGAAATATATTCAGTCTTTTACAATATATCTACTATGGTAAAGTTTTTCATAGCTACACGTGTACAATACATACTGAATTGCTTATCTTCCCAGTAAGAGTGGGTGACAAGGGAGAAAGGGAATGAATCTGGAATTCGAAGTTTTTAATTCAAATGTTTAAAAATATATAAATACTATTATTAATACTATTTTACATATAGTTGGGAAACAAGATATACAGGCATTGGGGCACAGAGATTCACCTTACCCTACTGGAAAAGTCAAAGGGGGGTTGGAGAAGATATGGGAGAGAGCAGATTGGAGGAGGGGATATCCTGTGGGACCACTACTCTGGGGTCGTGGGTAGGGGAAAAATGGAGAAAATTGTAACAAAATCTGGTGGAAATGAATGATGTAAACCAGAAGTTAATGAAGCATTAAAAAAAAAAGATCTGCAAAGTGTTTTCCCTGTTAATCCATCTGATCCTCCCAACAATCCTATGTATAAGGTGCTATTATTACTGCTATTTTACAGATAAGGAAAACTGGAAGGTTGAGCACATTCTCCAAGGTAATGCAATGGCAAGGAGCCAGGCCAGGAGTTGAAGCTAGGTTTTCTGACTTCAAGCACCACAATACTTCATTGCAATTTCCCAGGGCCATCCAGTGGCATGAAGCCTTTCTAAAATGCAGGAAGTTACCTTTTAAATTTGGACCAGTCTTAGAAATGATCATCTAGATCAGATGTCAATAAATATGGGAGGAAAGGCCAGGATGGATTTTGAAGTCATTAGTAGGAATTATTTCCTGGCCTATGCCTTTACCTTACCCCACCTTATCCCAATTCCCATCCATTTAAACTACTATTTTCATTTGGTTTAGCTGAGATCTCTGGTCAGTGTCTGTGTACCACTAGATGGGTCCTGCTCTGAATACCTATGCATTGATCAGATTTTCAGGTCTAGGGAATAAGGTATTGTGTGATAAACAGTACTAAAATATCACTTCACATACATACAATTAGCATTTCCTAAATTTTGTTTGGACATAGTGCAAAAATGAGGATCCATAGCCAAATAGCCATTCACTAGAATAGATCTTATCTCTCTATGTATGTCTCCTCTCTGTGTGTGTGTGTGTGTGTGTGCCTGTTTCTGTCTGTCTCTGTCTCTGTTTCTCTCTCTGCATTTCTCTCTCCCTATCTTCCCAAGCTAAATATGAGTCTACAGTGGAGCATATACATGGTGGTCAAACATGTGATCTCAGGCTACATTAAGAGAAATATATCACCAAAGACTAGCAGAACCTGCCCAGACTCTATCTGTAGTAGTGAGTTAAGTTCTGGGTACCACATTTTGAGAAGGGCCGAGATAAGCTGAAGATCATCCAAACAACCAAGGTAGTGAAGAGTTTCAAGAACAGAGACAGCAAAGCCTAGTGGACACAGTATTGAAACTGTAGTCACAAAGATCTAGGTTTCAATCCTGCCTCAGACATTTACGTCATTCAGTGCCTCTGAGTCTTGGGTTCCTAATCTTTGAAATGAAGGGTACAATAGCCTTTAAGACTTCTTTCACCTCTAGATCTATAAACCTCACAATAGCCTTTAAGACTTCTTTCACCTCTAGATCTATAAACCTCCTCCCTGAACCTCACTTTCTTCATTCATAAAACAGGAAAAATATTACCTATTATACTTACATTTTATTACTATAAATCTCAAATCAGGTAATCTATGTAAAAAGTCTTCCTAAATTTTAGAGTGCAGTATAAATGTCAATTATTATCATCACATCATATGAATATAAGTTGAAGAAACCTGGGATGCTTAGTCTAGAGAAAAGACTGAGAGGAGACATGATAGTTATCTTCACATATTCAAAGAGCTGTCATTTAGAAGAAAGGATTACTTATTATTCTACTCTGCTTGGATCTAGAAGAAACACCTTGGAGTGGCATGTGGAAGACTAGAATATAGCTTGATTTAACAACAACAAAAAAAAAACCTTCCTAACCATTAAAACTATGAGGGAGTTGAAGAGACCATCTTAGAAGGTGGGGAACCACTCTCCTCATTAAAGGGTTCCCTGTTGGGGACGTTGTAGAAGTTATACTAACATAGGTGGTTGTGTTAGATAACTTCTGAAGTCCTTCCCAAAATTGAGATTTCGTTCCGCTGTAATTCGCACACTTCCTAAAATTCTTTATTATTACACTGATTTTTTAAAAATCTACTAGCTTCAGGTATTGATTTGTCAGTATAATTAAGTAGCAAAAAGTGAGTATTTCTTCTAGACCTCTTCTTGAGGAACTAGTTTTAATATATTTCAATTCCTCAAAACTCGGTGATTTTATCAGTTCTTACATTTCTCCACCAACCCAGATCATAAGCCCCTCTACCCCTCTGTAATTTACCTGGGCCTAACATGTCTTGCAAAATTCCTAACACTGAGGTTCGTAATTCCCACATTTCATATACCCTGCATCCTATCCACTACCAAGTAGACTTTTTTTCAAAATTTGGAGGGAATGAGTAATGGTCTGGTATATTGACATCACTTGATTTAAAATAAAATTGTTTTAAAAATTTGTTTTTTGGAAAGAAACTGATTGTAGGAATCCATAAAATAGCCAAGTTTTCCTTCCTTTGGCCAAGTACATTGTGGAAGAAATGAGATATTTTAATGCTAGAGGCTTAAGCAGGAAGCTATATGAGTAAATTCTTATGTATAGCATTCTCAAGTAACATCTAAAAAGTCTTCAGGGAAGAAAAGGGGAGGCAGAGAAGAGATGGTGAAATCACATTATCCTCCTACTCTTTGAAGGTCCTCAGACATCAGCATCTCCACTGATTCAACCGTATCAGAGAATATTAGCTATGTAGTTTAGCAAAACTGTGTAAGGTAGCAGATGTAGGTAGCAGTGAGCTGTGAAGCAATTAAGCCTATAACACTCAGCTATCACACACACACAGAGTAGTGCTGGCCTTGATGGTTCATGGGATGCTCCATTATAGGGAAGTCAAGAAACAGCAGCCATCCACAGCAGCTAAGGCTCCTCTGAAAAATGTATCCTGTGATCAGTTGGTGATTCCTTTTTGTTCTTCCTCAAGAATCCTGCTTAACAGTGGGCCCAGAAACTACATATTTAGCCTTACTGCATTGACCTGAACTGATATAACATGTTATATCAGTTATTTTTTGTTTGTTTATTAAGTGGGCAATTGCTAAGAACCCATGAACTTTTCTCAGATACAGTCAACATAATATTCTTCCCCCTCAAGTGAAAGACATGTATCAAACTATAGAGAATAAAGAAAAAGTACAAGGACAAAGACAGCCCTTAGAAGGGCAGGGTAACTTGGGACTTTATGTAAGGAGAAGACTTAGATGGCACTGACAGCACTTATAGTCCTTGAACAGCAAGGAAGCAGTGGAACTTAACACCTAGTTATCAAGAATAATTAGCTAGAATAAGAAGCTACCAGATGACACACTAGGGTGAGAACTCTTTCCCATCTTCTTCACATTCTTCCCTCCCTCTCAGGCATTGTCATTCCCAGAAGGAACATCATGATAGGATTTCTGTCCTTTCACTCTGACAAGGGTGGGGAACCCCTTACCCCTAACTGGGGTACAATGCTGTCATTTGAAAGGGTTGCCTGCGGTACATGTTCAGTTGGAAAAAAAGTTCTTGGTATAATTGTGGGGATTTACAAGGTCTATAATGATTTAAGAAATGCTAATGTGGTCTAGAGTCTCCATGAATTATTTTAGAATGGGAAATTTTATTTCCATAGCAGCTGATGACAGTTATTTTCCTGTACTTTTAGATGAAGATCTGAGAAGAGGTTGAAAGACAACTAGAACAATAAGGAAAGATAGGGGCGGAGCCAAGATGGCGGAGTAGAAACAGCTCCTCCAAGCCTCTCTGCCCCCAGATTGCCCCCAAACTATGTAAAAGGGGACTCTGAACAACTTCTCGAGCCCCAGCACCCACAGAACTACACAGAGAAGCTAACCTCCCGCTGAGGAGAGCCCAGCAGCCCTGCAGGAAGGACCAGAGCAGCGGTCTGGGACCTGGCATCACAGAGCACGCAGAGCGAAGGAGCCAAGCCGAGCCCAGGTCAGCCTGAGCCGAGGTTTTAGCCCCAGGGCAGCAGGGCCAGCAGCCGGCTGCAGGAACCCCAGAACACCAGGAGCTGTGGTGACTCCAGAATTATCAACATAGACATGCCTAGGACAAAGTAAGAGGTTAGTGTCCTATGGACTTTGGGACCTGTATTTGGGGAATGCGTCAGCTCCCTCCCCTGGGGGCTAGAAGCCACTGAGGAGACACGCCATTTTGTAGTTTTCAGAGGCATTTCCGGCTCCCAGCCTACAAATCGTGGGGAGATCCAGCGATCAGTCTTGGGGGATAATCGCTCTTGCTTTAACCTCCCTGGATCTGGATTGTGATCTAGGGTGGAAGTCGTGGGTGGGTTTACAGCTTGCCAGAAACGGAAGTTGCCCCCCACATGTTCGGGACGAAAATTCCTTCATCTGGCCTTAAAGCCATAGTGTGGCAACAAGCCCAAAAGTCAGGTAATCAAGTGGCAACATGCCAAGGCAAAGGAAACAGAAAAATTCAACCCTAGACTCCTATTTTGGGGGCAGAGAGTGGGAAAAGGACTGTGAGGTCAGAAGCCCTGCTCCAAAAGCCCCAGGGGAAAACATGAGCGGGTTGCAGGCCATAGAGGACCTTAAGAAGGACTTTAAAAATCAAATAAGAGAAGTGGAGGAAAGATTGGAAAGAGAAATGAGAAGGATGCAGGAAAAGTATGAAATGAGGGTCAACAGCCTGAAGGTAAATTGTTTCCATTCCTACATGGAAAGATGATATTTGTATCTCATGAGACTTTTCTCATTAATTAGGGTAGTTAGAAGGAATATATGTAGACAGAGGACAAGGGTTAGTTGAATATGAAGGGATCATATCTAAAAATATCCCCCCAACTCCTATACCATTGTATCAACAATGCAATATCCACAATGCCTATGGTAACTATAAATATGCTGATATGATTATTAATCACAAAATATAACAGGATATCTACATGGGGAACAAAGCTAGCACATTTATTCAAATACCAGAAAACTGAGTCCCAAAACCAGAAAATCAAAGCCATCACAGTAGCTATAGAGTTGGGACATGTAGTTAATGCAGCAAACACCCACATTCTCAAGCCTTCAAAACAGAACAGGCTACCTCAGGCAAAGCTCCTCTCCTCATTCATGGCAACCACTCAGCATCCACACAGTTCATTCCCAGCACTCCTCAGCAGGAATCCATCGCAGAAATTTTGGCTGGCTCAACAAAAAAGAAGGAGTTCACACCTCTGCTTCTGTCTGCTTCTGGTCACCACCCTGGCTCCAGCTCTCAGCTCTGGCTTCCTCCAGCCCCACCCCTTCCTGCTACGTCAGCAAATTCAAGGGGCATGGAATATCTGCAAATCCCATAAACATCAAAACCATACATTCAAAAAATCATTACATAGCACTTCAGGAGTTAATAAGTAATAATAGCTTTGACTTTCTATGATATTATTACTTATTACATTGTCCAGCACATAGTCAGTACTTAATAAATGTTTATTGACTGACTGACAAATCTCTGAGGGCTCAGATGTCATTATCACTCCAAAATGAGGCATTAAGATGGCTTTCAGTGGAGGATTGCATGGTATTAAGTTGTATAAATGAAGCATTTCAGTACTCAACAGGACCTGTGATCTCATCAATGATGTTATTTCTTTAATGGGTACAGATTGTGAGGGATCTATATTTCCTTAAGTTATAAGATTCTTTTCCATGTTTTCCCACAAATCTTTCATAGAAGTTATACATAAACAATTGGAGGGCTTCCTCTAGAATCTATATTTCTATGGGTACCATCACTCACCAAGAAAATACCTTTTAAAAACCATTAACTCATAAAGACAAGGTAGTTGCAAATAAATGTGATCTGACTAAAATGTGTAAATGTACATATATGCATGTGTACACTATGTATATATATATTACATAAGTATATATGTATATATAAGATTACATAACTATATATTATACATAAGTATACAAACACACATATATGTATAATATATGTGTGTGTACGTGTGTGTGCATGTGTTCTGTGTGTGTGTATGATAAGAGAGAGAGAAATAGAATAGTATTTCAACATTTAAAAATTTCACATCATTGGAGTGGGTGCTTCTTCTACTGATACAGACTGAGATCTCCTCTATGCCTAAGTAACTAACTACCAGTGAGACATTGTGGTCAAAAATGTCATCGCCCTGTTGCCAGGTCTTTAGTAGTTATACTTCTGTCTTTGTTTAATTTGGCTGGTCTTTGGAAAAGAGACATATGCACTGATTTCTGGCTTCTCCGTTTATAGTGTCTTTACTAAAAGTTACAGAATTATCCAAATCAGGAGGTAGTTGAAAGGTATTTAAAGTATCATTACAAAAGTGGTAAACTGCCTGGACAGAAAAAGTGGCTGACTCAATCAACACTATGGATAGGGAAAGCAACAAAGACAGAATCTTGGCCATAGATTGCCTTGCTCTGGGATGGCAGTGACAGCATGTGGAAGGAAGTTTTAGCTAGCATATCTAAAGATGTGGAAGGGTTATAACAAACTATTACTTTTTAAAAGATTTAATCGGATTGATTGGCATAGTGCCTATGTATGCACTGGATCATTCACAGAATGAGATCCATACTGTGTAAGTCTCTGAGTTAAGAAGGAATGTCATTGTGTGAAAGAGAAAAAAATGAAAGAAAAAAGAAAGAAAGAAAGAAGAATGAAGGAAGGAAGGGAGAAAAGAAGGGAGTCACTACTTAACAAATGGGAGGGAGGGAAGAAAGAAGGGTGGAAGGAAGGGAAGGAAGAAGAAAAGAAGGATAATTTATTAAATTGCAAATTTATTAATTTATTATTTTATTAATATAATATATTTAAATGCTAATTTATTTAATTTTTAAATAATAAAAATTTGAATTTATTAAATATGTGCCAACTACTGTGCTAAGAGCAAGAGATATAAATTCAAAAAGGAAGATAGTCACAGCTCTTTAGAGGTTTGTATTCTTACAGAGGAAAATAAAATAGGTAGGAGAGTGGTAGCAATAGATAATTAATTTAGTTTGTAATGTTCTAGGTATGATGATTATAGGTGGTGATGGAAGAGATGATACAATGAGATAATAACTTCTCTAATGTCAGTAGCAGAACTGGTCTGATTATGGTTTCAGAATACAAAAGCTGTAGTTGGAAGGTGCATGTGCAGTATGCTCATGGCCTAAAGGCAGTGGATAAGAGGATGACTGAGGAGCAGAGAGCATTAGTGCTGGAATGGCCTTCATATAAGACCATGTTCTTGCCAATCAGGACAACAAAGACTCCAGTTGGGCAGCTCTGAAGCTTCCTCCAGGATATTGTGTCTTTTCTAAAGGGCAAGGCCTCTGGAAAGATGAGGGCTTGAGAGTAAGTATAATTTCTAGGTTTCTTGAGGAAAAATTTATCTCCCATGATCAAGTATCTATGTCTCTTTTCTTGTATGATGGAAGTATCTGGAAAGTGTGTGTGCGTGTGTGTATATGTGCTTATCTGTGTTCTTCTGTTAAGCATTTTGTATCTTCCAGCACTACTTGGTACCATCAAATTTGGTAGGAGGTTAATATTCTGGTAGGGTCTGGTTCTATGATGGTCTGCCCTTTCTTTTCTTTTCTTTTCTTTCTTTCTTTCTTTCTTTCTTTCTTTCTTTCTTTCTTTCTGGCAACTGGGATTGAGTGACTTGCCCAGGGTCACACAGTTTCATAACATTTCATATTTAGGCTTGATATAAGGAAGAATTTCCTAACATTTGGAGCTGTTAAAAAAATTGGAATGGACTTTCTCAGGAGATAGTGAATTCCCCTTCATTGGAGGTCTTTCAGGCAGAGTCTGGATTACCACTCAGGATTCCTGTTCTGATATTCCTTGAACTACAGTCCTTTCCAACTCAGGTTCTGGTAATGACCCTAAGACTCCACATAGCACTAAACTGCAGAACTTTCTAATGGACTTTATAGGGAAAAGGAATAAATATTTATAAATTGCCTACTATGAGCCATGTACTTTACAAATATTTCATTTGATCCTTGCAACAACCCTATGAAGTACGTGCTATTATTATCATCCCTATTTACAGTTAAGAAAACTGAAGTAAACAGAAGGTAAATTACTTGTCCAAGGTCACCCAGATAGGAAGAGTCTAAGGTTGGATTTAAACTCAGGTCTTCCTGACTCCAGGCCCAGTGTTTTATATACTGCATCATCTGTACCTCAGCATGCATTTACAGTGTGTTATCCAATGGAACATTAATCATCAAATTATTTGTGTTAGTTCATTATCCCCATATTAGACAATAAGATTCTCTAGGTAAGAGACTCTCTTACTTAAGTTTTTTTTTGTTGTTGTTTCTGATATCCCTTGGCAGTTGGCATGGTGTTTAACATATAACATAACCTTCCCCCCCTCCTCCAAATTTCAATGCAGAGAAAGAAAGAGACACAGAGTAAGAGAAAGAGAGCTTTGGGGTTGGGGAGAGATTGGAACAAGAGTCCTAAGACATCAGAGGAAGTTTCAGGTTTCATGGTATGAGATAGTTTTTGCTATTTTTAGGAAAAAAATCAAATCTCTTTTAAAAAAGATTTCACTTGACGTGAAATGAGTACATTTTCATTTGTCACAAATCCAGTATAAATATTCTACCTAATAAATACTATAACAAATAATAAATATTCTACCTAGTAAACTCCTGGTCTTGGTGATTCTCTTTGATGTCAATAAAGCTCTTTCCAGGAAGAAAAAAGAAAAACAGAGGTAGGCTAGGCCCTGAGAAGAAGAGAGGCAGACAGCAGACAGAGTATTAGCAGAGCAAGAGGGGAAAACAGGGGCAGGATGACCTCCTCTTTCATCAATGCAGCTTTCCTAACATTAGAAAATGTTCCCCATGGGGGTTAGAAGCCTTCCCCATTCCTATTCTGTTACCTCAATCCTCTTTTGAGCTCTCTGTTTTGTGGAGATGAATGTTAACCTGTGAGAAACATCAATGGGCCTAATTGAAAAAAAGACCCAAATATAGAACAGATGCACAATTATGCTTTGTGATAGGAGCATTAAGGACTCAGAAATCGTCTCACCCCTCCCTCCCCCTGCCCCCTGGGCATATGATTTCACATTCTCAGGTGGTGTGCACCTGTGACTTAGAGAAGGCTTGCTTGGGGCCTCATCTGCACTGGTTTCTAAATGGCAGATCCTTCCTTACTGCTGCCTTTCTCTGTGCTTGCTTTTAGAGGAATATAGCCACACACCTAGGTAAACAATGAAGCCTGTACCCATAAAAGACCTTTAGCAAATCGTGAGCTAGCCAACATCCATGCCGGTTTTATTACAGCTAGTATATTAATCCACCAAGCAGATGCAAATGGGACTTGGAAAGACACAGAGCAATGGAAAACCTTGTGCTACGTGGCATTAACATTATACACACATCTGCTGCAGATAATGTTTTCTGAGACCACATGGAATCTGAAGGGAAAGCTTTTCTTTTATTTTTCTACCTATGATCAGGCTAGTTGAGAAGCAGAAGCTTGTATAAATTGGTAAGTAGCCTGTCTTAAAATCTTCCCAGATGAGTGACAAGACACCTTTTCATTTTGATGTGCATGTTCTTCTCTCCCAGAGCTCCCCTTCCCAGTCTCAACCTTGCCATCCTAACCAGCACACACTGGGAGCCTCAAATCTCTTTCACAGATTATTAAGGAACTTGCCAGGCAGAGGGTGTACCTCCCACAGCAGGCATTGGGTGGCTAAATTGAGTGGGAATATTACAGATGGAAAAAATGAACTCAAGACAAAGGAACTGAAAACCAGAAACCAGGCTGGCAGAAAATATTTTGCTAGTTATTAAATTTAGGTTGAACATGACAGTCAAAATGCAGCATTTGTAAACATAAGCACAGCTCAGGAGAAATTAAGCTTCAAATGTGTGTGTGTTTGTGTGTGCGTGTGTGTGTGTGTGTGTGTGTGTGTGTGTGTGTGTGTGAGAGAGAGAGAGAGAGAGTGAGAGAGAGAGAGAGAGAGAGAGGTATTAGCTTGAAATCCCTTTGTATAATGGTAGAACCAAAGTCATTCAATCATAAAATCTGTATAGTTGAAGATGACTTCAGTGGTCATTTAGTCTAATCCATACATGAAAGGAATCCTCACTATAACATGCCTGTCAAGTGTTCATTCAGACCTCCAAAGAAGAGGAACCTCCCATCTCCCCAGGCAGTCCATTCCACTTTGGGGCAGCTCTAATTGTTAGTGAGTATTTTGTCAATTGTTGTTTGCCTCCACCCCCACCATCAAGGCTAAATTGGCTTCTTTGACACCCCCACTCATTGTTCTGGGTTTTGCCTTCTAGGGCCAAACAGACCAAATCTCATCTCTTTTCTACAAGTTTCTCTATTTGAGACAACTCTAATGCCCCACCCAAGTCTACTATTTTTCAGTTAAACAAACCTAGGTCTTTCAACTACTTTACACATGATATGAACTTAAGACCCATCACCACCTTGGTTGCTCTTTTCTGGATTTGCCACAGTTTATTAATGCCCTGTCTAAAATATGTCCAGAACAGAACACAACATTCCATATAAGCCAGGTTAGAAGATGGTAGAGCAACTACTTCATTGTTCCAGGAAGCTATACTCCTAATGCAGCACAAAAGTCATTCCCATTCTTGACCTTTTCAATGCACCAACAACTTATTGATAGATTGCAGTACCCTACAACCAAATATTACTTTCTACTAAACTCTTTCCTCTTTTTTTTTTCTTTTTAAAATGAGTATTGGAACCCAGGTCTAATTCTTTACACTTATGTTTGCCAAATTGTGTCTGGCCATTGTTCAAGGCAGACAAGATCTTTTTAGTTCTAGAACATGAAATAGCCTTCTAGCTTTGTATCACCTGAAAATTTGATAAGCATAATTGATTTTATTAATTTTAAAAAGTGTTACAGCCAATTATAGATTCTGAGTTAGTCTACTGGAGACCTTCCAAGTTTACATGTGTTATACATGGGTCATTTCTCTCTCATGTGTGGGGCCACCAGAACAACTCTCCTAGATTCAAGATATTCTGTGGGTTTATCTTCCCTTAAATCTATATCTCAAGAACCCAAGGGCTTCCTTTTTTAATCAAAGGATACATTTAGTTCACATCAAAGGTATTTAATGAGATAGCAGAATAAGAAATATCACAATAAAACAACCCCAAACACCAAAACTAAAAGTATACTCTATAGCATGAACACCATCAATGGGGATAGAAATCAAGAGGGATCACACATGAATATCAGGACCCATTTGTAGAGGAACAATGTATGTTTCTAATGTTGTAAGGTCTCTGGGGTTTTTTGTTTGCTTGGGTTTTTGGTTTTTTGCTATTGTATTTTGCTCTGTTGCTCACCACTAGTCTCCTGGTGAGTTTTGGGCATGTAGTCTCAGCCAAATGTACTGTGATAGCCAAAGAGCACAGTCTCTGCAGCATATTCCTTTATGCTACCAATTTCTGAACTCATCTCTTCTGGACCACCAGGGCCATCTCAGCTCAAATCTGCTGTGGTATAAAGGCTACAACCTATAAGTTTAGTTTGACAGAGCATTAGTCATAGTGACCACATCCATCTAATTAAAACCAGACAGATTGTTCTCAGGTTAAAATAAAGTATTTTTTTCCTCCTAATACTGGGCTAGGTTTGATATTCCCAATATTCCATTGCGTTTTAGTATTCAGATGAATTTGAGTCAGAATAAAAGGTAAGTTAAGAAGTAAAGGTCATTGTTTTCCACCTACCTTGCTGACATCCCTGCTTTTATTATACACATCTGTCAGTTCTAAGCTTGATTTCTCTGGCCAAGAAAAAACATTCATTTCCCAGATATCAACCATTAATGACTACTCTTTAAATGTGGTCATTAGGCTAGGTTCCAAATCCAACTAATTATACTATTGCCTACCCTGCTTCTTTATATGCCCCCCGCCCCCCAACAAAATGGCAGCTCAAAAGTATCAAAACCAAGATCCAAAGCAAGGTCTTCTGATCAGAGTGTGCTTTCTACCTATTTTACCTCAGAAGAAATCTATGTCCCTCGAGTAGTTAGTTGCAGACACACAGTTAGAACTTTGGTTTTCAGCTTGCATCAGGGTATAAGCACCTTGAGGATAATTGTATTGGCATCCAAAGGACCTAGTACTGTGTCTAACACATAGCAAGTTTTTAAGAAAACCTCATTGGTTGACTACATTGTTCAATCCATTATGCTGTGCTGCCTATATGATCATTCTGTTCATCATTGCATTGATAGAGTAGGGGAAAATGAAGAGTATAGATTATTGAGCATCTAAAATAGGGGGGCAGGTCACCACCAAAGAGAAAAATGTGGAGAAAGATGAGAACTGAAACAAACAGAAAGTAGCTAATTTTTTGGGATTCACAATTTTGCAGGAAGTGGGTCCTGGTTACTTTAGATTGGAGACATACTTAAGTTCAAAGCTTTGGGCACTTTGCTTAAGCAACCATAAGCAATTTTAGAACAAACACCCTAGGAAAACCATTTTGGTCTGTTTAATTGTTTTGATATAGCTAATTCTGCATAATGGACCTTTATTCCCATGAAATTTGTTAATCAAAGTATCACTGTATTATTACACATGAGAGTTTCTCAACAAAAGTTGCTTGGCAGTAACATTATAGGGCAGCTATGTGGCACAGAAGATAGAGCACTGGGCCTGAGGTCAGGAAGACTCATCTTGAGTTCAAATTTGTCCTCAAACACTCACTAGCTGTGTGACCCTGGGCAAGTCACTTAACCCTGTTTGGCTCAATTTCCTCATCTATAAAATGGGCTGAAGAAGAAAATGGTAAGCTGTTCTAGTATCTTTGCCAAGAAAACTCCAAATGAGATCATGGAGAATCGAACATGATTGAAATGACTGAATAACAACCATAAAGTCTTGACACTGAACTACATACGCCAGGGTGGGTAACCTGCTATCTTGAGGTCACATTTGACTGTATAGGTCCTCAAGTGTGGCCCTTTGACTGAATCCCCTTAATAAAAGGATTTGTTCTGTAAAACTTGGACTCAATCAACAGACCACACCCAAAGATCTAGGAGGCCACATGAGGCCTGGAGGTCACAAATTCCCCACCCCTGACAAAGCATTCATATATTTAATACATTTTTCTAGTATGTTTCCTGTAAAAACATTGTTTCACCTGAAATACAACCAACTAATGATATTAGGTGGGGTGGTATGTCTATACTATGAAAATCATATTTTGTTATAATGTAATTGACAAAATGAAATACAACAGAATGACCCTATCAAATATTTATGGTGATAACCTAGCTCAAAAGTCAAAGCTTTTAATGTTATGAGGTTTTTATGAAGATTTTTTTCCTTGATTTATTGCCCTTTACTTGAATTTCCTCTAAAATATAGATCTAAAAAATGTAACTATTGATAATCTTGTTTCAAATAAAATATGACATATATTTTATTCCCACAACACAAGCAAGACCTTACTCATACCTTCTAATGTCAGAGAAATTGAAAGGATTTCATTTTATTAAATGTGTGTGTGTGTGTGTGTGTGTGTGTGTGTGTGTGAATATGTGATCTTTGAGGATACATTCACACTAATAATTGCTGCTTTAATCTATGAGCCATTATACTGAAATCAAATGAACTCAACAAAACTTAAGTGAAATTAACTGGAATGAATAACTGCTTTGGTGATCATTGTCTATTTCATAAGGAAGACCAAATTATTGTCTTAGTCAATTTATTATGATCTCATGGGAAAATATAGAATAGTTCCTTAGAATATCATTCTGGAAATTAGTTGGTGGGGAGGGGCAGGAGAGAAATAAACCAAATGACAGCAATACACTAAAGAAATATTTAAAATATTAAAATATGCCTCTTGCTTCAATGTTCAAATTAACCCACAAAATTCACTTTGAAATATACATATATAAGACTGGTGTCTGAACGAATATTTCAATACACATTTTGTAACATAACTTCAAGCTATCTTTGAAAGTATCTGTCAGTTAAACAATAACAGAAAGGAAGTTTCCCAAACCATAAAACAGAGCTACAAAATTGTGAATTATTTTGACAAGAACATGAATATTACCCAAATGCAAACCCCAACTGCCTTGAGTGCTACCAGTTGCCAACCTCAAAAAGGTTTTGTTGTAGAATGGATCTCCATATCTGAGAAATCTCTGTAAATGTCCTTCCTCTAAGCCCTCCTTTTTATGATCTTAAGCCAAGCCATTTACAAAGTCAGTATCTCTATCTGAGACAAAATCGAACAACCAGATTTGTCTTTGAATGGATGTCATAGTATAACTAATAATGACAGTTATTCAAAATTACATATCACTTAAAGGTTTACAAAGCCTTTCTGTCATCAGAGAGGTTAACCCTTTACTAAGGACTCTCACAGTCACTGAAAAAATGAAATAGGTGAAGAATCTGAAAAATGAAAGGGACTCAGAGTTAAGAATTGGTCCAAAAAGGAAAAAGAGAAAAGAATATCAATTATTATGGGTTTTGGAAATCATACATTTTAGATGAATATAAATATTTTCATAAAATTATTACTTCTCTAAAATACAGGCATTGACTAAATTCTGTTATTCAATGTATATCTATTCAATGCTTACTCTGTAAATTATACTGTATTATATTCTAGGAATACAAAGAGTAATATTAATATAGATTTATATGGCACTGTAAGATTTATGAAGTAGTTTGTATATGTTATCTCCTTACATTCTCACAATTCTGTGAGATAGATTATTATTATCACCCTTTCATAGATGAGTAAACTGAGGCAGGGAAATTGACTTTTCTAGGATCATACAGCTAGTGGCTGAATCATGATTTGGATTCAGGTCACTCTGACTTTAAGCCTAGCACTATCCACTGTGCCACCTAGATGTCTTATGTTTAACTCCCCCCGCCCCCAATAAACATGCATCTTTTCCTGAACTGGTATATTTTCTATTCCCTGAGCTCTCTCATTCATGTCTTGACTCTGTTCATTCACAAAACCCTGGAATGAATCCAAGTCAAAACAATGCCATAGAAGCACTTTTCAAGATCATTAGTAAATTGGGGTTAATAATGCTCGTATTTTATAAACTTCAAGCCCTATAGAAATGGAATCATAATTGTTTAAGCCAGCACTAATGAAAATGGAGTTACAAGAGTCACTTTGTTATCTCCTTTCTCTTCTTACTTATCCCCACCCGCCCCACCCTCTCTCTGTCTCTCTGTCTCTCTGCCTATCTCTCTCTGTCTCTCTCTGTCTCTCTCTCTCTCTGTGTCTCTCTCTGTCTCTCTGTCTCTCTGTCTCTCTCTCTCTCACACACACACACACACACACACACACACACACACACACACACACACACACACTGTGCTTCAGCCTTCTGTGTTCCTTGTGATATTGCTAGTACTCTGGTAAGAATATTCACTCTGCCCCAGAGGAGGTTCATAAGCACACACTAGTCTCTCACCTAAAAAACCTTACAAATATTCTTCCACGTATTAAATATGCATTATTATTACAATGACAACCAGGGATAGATAGAGCTGTCTTGAAACCAGAAGAATCTAAGCTGAAAAAATGCCTACCATACATACTGATTTGTGAGCCTAGGCAAGACCCTTCTTTCTCACTGTCCATGGCTAGTGTCAAAAATGAGAAGTTACAAAGAATGAACCTGCATTGGTAGAAGGAATTTCCTTAACTGGACCTACAACAATTGCTATCTCTAATCCTATCTCTATCCCTACCAGTCTCTAGTGGTTTTTTTTGTTGTTGTTGTCAAGTCTTTTCAGATTTGTCTGACTCTTCATGACCCCATTTGGAGTTTTCTTGGCAAGGATACTGGTTTGCCATTTCCTTAGAGATGAGAAACTGAGGCAACCAGAGTTAAGTGATTTGCCAAGGGTCACACAGGTAGTAAGAATATGAAACTAGATTTGAACTCATGAAGATGAATCTTCCTTATTCCAAACTGAGTGCTCTATCCACTATGCCACCTAGCTTCCCTCTCTCTAACCCTATCTTTAATACTATCCCAATTATAGCATAGAGCTAGAAAGCACCCTAAATTTTATCTCATTTAACTCTCCTGCCTCCTACCCTATAGCAGCAAGCATCCTAACATACCCAGGACGGCTGCTATCACAGGTTCCTAGATCTGCTTTTCTAAAGGAAAGCAACTCAAAATGGGTTAACAATCTTACTTTAATCAATCAAACATAGATAATTTACCTGGTTCAGGGGGACAAGTTCAGCACCCCAAACTTCAGAGAATACAAAGAAGTTACAAGCAGAAGTTACAAGCAGACAGAAAAAGATCAGCAGACAGGCTTCCAGCTATCTGACCATTACATACATACATATTCAGTTACCAGAGAGGGAAACACCAACATCTGGGTTTTCAAAGCCGGGGGACTCAATAGCTGCCCAGAGTCTCAACTGGTCAAATCACACAACTCTTCCCAAAGTGAGCCCCAAAGCAAAATCTCACATCAAGGTATATATAGCCTGCTCCTGGATCAGAGAATGTCATAGCTCCCTTGACCCACTGCCCAATCACAAAGCAACAAGGTGTGTGAATTCCTAAAAAACAAGCCTTCTGCCACAGGCTCCATGTGACCACATTCAGCCTATCAGGGGGCAGAGTATATTTTCAAATCAAGGAAGGTTCTCAGAGTCACTTAAGCCCATCAAAGGGCCTAGGGGCAGGGAAGATCTTAGATTCCTATTCCCATAACATACCCCCATTTTCAAGATGAGGAAAATAAACATAATGCACAGAGATGTCAAGTGACACAAACCCCAATAGCCAGTGGAAAATTCAAAGCCCATGGTTCCTCCTGACCTCTAGGATAAATCTCTTTTCACTACTTCTCACTCTCTTATCCATCTAGTTCTTTTGCATTCATTTCCATATAATCTTGAAACCTCTGCCCCCTTACTTGAAACTCTACAGTAGGGGCTTAGGTAGAAGATAAAAGAAGTTATAGTTTAATTGAGTCATTCCTGGTTTAAAAAAAAATACTGCTATTTGAATCCCTTAATCACATGATAATTTTTTTCTCTGGAATCACTTATTCTCTCTTATACCCCATCCATTGCCTCCTTGATTTCCACCTTCTTCATAATCCCCTAATAAATGTGCCCATCTCATAATCTTCTTCTCAGCGCCTTGAAACACTGGTAGTAATTATTAGTCCAGGTATCTCTATCAGGGAGCTATATGAATTATTACAAAGTTGGGAGGCAGTTCCCATTTAGTGACTAAATAATTATGCAGAAAAGTACTATAAGAAAAGGTACTCAGTCCTAGAAAACCTGCCTGACCAAATAGAAACATTGGTGATTCCAATGCTAAATATAATGAATGATCCACAGGAGAAAATCAAAGATGGATTAAAGAGAAAGTATTTGCTAGCCAATATGATTTCTACCAAACCAAGATTAACTCTTGGGGGAAAAAATAACAGTTACTAAATAAGTAATATGGGTAAAACTCTGCATTTGCTGTGAGAGACACAAGGATGAATATCAGTATCTTCCACTTATATTGTGAGAATGAAATAAGATATTTGTAAAATAAGCATGGTGCCTGGTGCATTTGTTCAGTTGTTTAGTCATGTCCAATTCTTTACAACCCCATATCATCTATGGCATAGACTATAGCACCCCCATGCATGGGGTTTTCTTAGCAATGATACTGGAGTTCTTTGCCATTTCCTTCTTTTCAGTGAATAAAGGCAAACAGAGGTTAAGGGATCTGCCCAGGGTCACAAGCTAGCGTATTGAGGCTGAATTTGAATTCAGGTCTCCCTGACTCCAGGCCTAGCACTCTATCCAGGAGTCACCTAGCTACCTTTTCTAAAACATAGTAGGTGCTATATAAATGCCAATGTTGTTGACATCATTGTTATTATATTATGTCAGTTTAAATTTTGCAGGGTGATTTACACATTATCCCTTTTGATTGTCAAAACAACCCTATAAGATAGGGGATTATCATCTTCACTGTATGGATATGACTTGCCTAAGGTCAAGAATAATTGAACATGTTTTCTCCTTTGATATTATATACCTTTTAAGGTTTTCAAAGCACTTTGCAAATATTATCTCCATTGGTCCTTATAACAACACTCTAAGATGAATTCTACTAATATTCCCATTTTACAGGTGAGGAAACTGAAGCTGAAAGAGAAAAGTGACTTGACTAAGGTCACACAGTCATAAGTTTTGGAGGCCAAATTTTAACCTAAGTCTTCCTGATTCTTAATCTAGTGGCCTCTCCACTAATGTCCCCTGGGTCCTTGTGGCTTATAATCTATTAGGGGAAAAAGACATGTACACAAGTAATTATAAGAATTATGTAATGAAAAGATAGGAACAAGTTGTAAAGATGATTCAAAATTGGAAATGTATTGTGTCTAGGGAGAATCACTGTAGTATAGGTAAAGGGTATGAAATGTTGATTTTATAGCACTGGTAGAATTTCAGGAGGTAGAAATGGGGCAATATAACCAAGAGTACACTCAGGGAACAGAGCTTGCTACAACTTGACTGAAGCATTGAGTACCTACTTCAAATAACACCTGAAAGTTAGAGTGAAATCCCATTATAGAGGTCCTTAGATTCTAGGCTAAAAACAACAGATATTATTTGGCAGGTAGCACTCAGTTATTTTGATGGCATTTAGCACTGTGCTGAGAGCCTTATCATTTTATCTCAAAGTTAAGAAGAGGAGATACTAGTAGTAGGGAAAAGAGTGAGGAACATGTTGTAGTAATCCATGGAAGAGGGAATGAAGGTTTGAGGGTTAGAAATGGAAAGAAATGGAAGGCTGTAAAATATACTTCAGAGAAAGCATGGTATAGAGAATAGAATGCTGGCCTTGGAACCAAGAAGATCTGGTTCAAACTCTGCTTCTGACACTTATTAGCTATGTAACCTGGGGCAAGTCAATTAACCTCAGTGTGACCTCATACAACCTTGTAGACCTTATCTGGGATATATAATATTCGTACAGGGAATTCCTACTCCGTGAGTTGACCATAACTTTGGAGTATTCCCATAAAATGGACAACACTCAGCAACTGGTTGATTAAAGTTAAGAGGGAAAAATTGAAAGTCACTGTGAAGTAAAAATGATCCTGCTATGAACAGAAGTGTGGAAGTCAGAAAGAGGAATAAGCTTCACAGAATGAATGCTGAGCTTAGTTACAGACAATATAGCACTCAAAGAATATTTAGAGCAAGAAGTGAAGATGAAGTTGTCTGAGGAGAGTTGCAATAACTAGTCATGATTGTATATTCGTTTTTGTCTTTGTAGGAGAAATCATAGTAAACTTATCATGTCACTCTTATGTTTACTTTAATATCTTCTCAATGTGTCTATCCTGTTATCACGAATACTTTCAGATGTCCTTCCATATGGCAGTTCTGTAGGGAAGAGTTGAGTAACAAAGAGAAGGAGCAGGGTGCTAAGGATCTTTGCTGATCTTGAGCTTTCAATAAAATGATTAAGCTTAGACCAGCTACCACAGGCCTGTCAATGTGGGAGTCAAGCTTTGAATGTGTAAAGACCACAATAATAAGGTTAGGAGAGAGGGGAAAAGATACTCCTGTAGGCAAGCATAATTTCTCATAGATTCTTCAGTGCATTTAGGTGACATTTTCAATTTCTTGCAATGCAAGATACAGCAAATATCCTATTACAAATTCTTTGGTAATAGTCTTCATAAAATATAAAAAAATAGCATTTGAAAATGTGGGAAATACATTTTAAAAGATTTCCTGGATATAGTAGCTAGAAGAGAAAAGTTGTTTTATTATTCTGATGAGACATTTTTTTCATTGCTTCCCTCTTTGACTCTTCTCTCCTCTCAAAGAATAGCAGTTCTATACTAAAAATTTTTCAAGAAATCAAAGAGTACTTAAAGGTGCTCAAGTTAACCACAATGACAAACCCACTAATTTGCAAAGCCACACCATAGATTCAATCAGGAGTCATCTTGTCAATTCCACCTTAACAACATGCACATCCCTCCCTTTTCTTATGTCCTCTTCCTTGGACTCTTACAATGGCATGTTAATTGATCTTCCTGCCTATGTCTTTCACTTTTTGAAAGTTCATTTAACCAAAGGTCTTTCCAGCCATATTATGCATATTATACATTATTACCTTCTGTACATTCAAGGATCTAGACAAACTGGGCAGCTTGCTGTTCTTTATTTTTGACATTCTATTTCATTATTGGTGACTTTATTTAGACTGTCTGCCAAGCTTGGAATGCACTCTATCTTCTCTTTCACCTTTTAGCATTTTCTTTGAAGCACAGTTCAAAGGTTACCTCCTACCTTCTGAGATCTTTCATAAATTGGTATGTATACATATGATGTGTATATGTATATGTGTGTATATTAGTAGAAACAGGAGGTTGAGAGGATCAGGAAGCTCTTATACTTAAAAGTGAATGAAATATAGAGAAATGGAGAACTGGTCCAGGAAGCATTAGGGTTAGGAAATTTAACATAGGTTGTATGTCACATCACATAATATACATATAGAGGATATTTTAGACATATATGTGTATATATTATGCATGTATCATATATGTGTATACATATATGCATATATATATATATATATATATATATATATATATATATATATATATATATATATATATATATATATATATATATAGGCATATGTGTGTTTGTGTGCTGAAAGGTGAAGGAGAAGAGAGAGTGCATTCCAGGCTTGGAGGAAAGTCTAAATAAAGTTACCATTGATGAAATGGAATGTTATAAATAAAGAACAGAAAGCTGGCCAGTTTGTCTAGATCTTTGAATATACAGAAGGTAATAATGTAACATATATGCACATACATACTCATTACAGGTGTACTCACTATTAGAGAACATAACCCTAAGGTTCTGGTTTATTGTCTTAGGGTCTTCTGAAAAAGAACCAAGCCATGAGTATGGAGGCCTGGTGATAAAGAATGCTACCTATCTCCTCAGAGCAGTATGTCTGGACTAAATATACAGAATAAGACAGAAATTTCAGGATGTGTCATATATAGAAACTTGTTCTGCTGACTATGTATATTTGCCACAGTTTTTTTTTCTTTTTTATTTCAGTGGGAGGGGGAAGAAGAAAGTGGAAATAAATCCTTGCTAATTGAAAAAAAAGCTTTAAAACCATACCATTTCTCATTTCCAGCATTCTGCAAGAGTACCTAATCATTTAGTATTATTCTTCACTGTATGTGTCCTGGAGGCATTTCTTCTAGTGACATGAATCACTTGTCAGCCACCTACATAGAAAACTGACTAAGAACTTAAATTTTAACAAGAGGGGTTTAGGCTAGACATATAGAACGTTCTGGCCAAAGGCATAATTCAATACCAGAATGCAAAAGGGTTGGTTAAATCTCTGTGGATTGAAATCTTTAAAAATCGAATTGCAAGTCATCAGTGACCATGATCAATCAAACTCAATTCAAATCCACAAACATTTATAAAGTGACTATTATGTTCAAGGCCCTTGGAAGATAAAGACAAAAATGGAAATCAGGCTCTGATCTCAAGGTTCACACATTCTGCTTGGAGAGGTGTAGAAAGGCAAAAGAATGCCAACACAAGTAAAGTACAAAGAAGATTAAGGAGGAGGAGGAGGAAGACCAGCAGCAATCTATCAACTGGAGAAACCAGAGGACGTTTAATGGGAGAAGATAGCATATGTGTTGCACCTGGAAGAAAAGTAAGGCTTCTCAGGAGAGTATTCTGGTCATGGGTCATGAAAAAACATAGAGGTTGGAGATGAACTTTTGAACATGTGGAACAGCTAGTAGTTAGCTTTAATATAGATTTTCATGAACAAGAGGAAGAAGGAAAAGAGGGAAGAAAGGAAAGAAGGAGGGAAGGGAACGGAAGGGAAGGGATTACAAAACAGGGTCCTGGGGACAGATCACACATGCTAAGGGGAAAAGAAATGAATGGTTATCCAGCAGGGGAAGAAAAGGAATGGTGAAATAGAGAGCTTTAGTACCAAGAAAGAGTAATGGCATAGGGACTAAAGAAGGAGAGACTATCCAGCATGATAAAGTAGCCAACAGTATCAAGAGATGCAAAGAGGTAAAAGAAAATGAAGATTGAGAAAGAGTCATTCAGATTTAGCAATTAACATATCACTGGTAACCTTGGAGAGATCCATTTAGTTGAGGGGTTGGTTTAGAGGGCAGATTGCAAGAGACTAAACAATTAGTAGATGGTAAGATAATGGAGTTAGTAAATCTAGCTGATGCTTTTTAGGGGTTTTTCAGTCAAAGAAGAGAGATATAGGAAGATAGCTTGAAAACATGGCAAAGCCAGGAGAAAGTTTTTAAAAAGAAAATATAGAGTCGAGTATTTCGCACACATTGGGGGAAGAACTAAAATAATATAGAGAAAAGTTGGAAAGAAAGGAAAAGAAATAGAAACATAAGGAAATTGAGATAGAAAGAGACAGAGAAACAGAGAGAAGGTACAATCAATAGATCCTGAGATGACATACCAGGAGAAGGTTGAGAGAACAGATGAGGTGCTTGGCCTTTGCAAAGAGAATGAGCTCTTCCTGAGGGACAATAGTAAACAAGGAAATGGGTCAAGATGTATCAAGGTTTTGAGCAGTAGAAAAAGGAAGATAATGGAGTTCATAGTGGATGACCTCTATGTTCTCAGTAAAGTAGAAGATGGCATCTGCTGAGAAAGGAGAGATCTAAGGGCCATGCAGTGTGATGAAAGGGTTGAGGAGAAATAAGGTTTGGAACAACCCTTAAGAAATAAGGACTATATAATCTATCAAGAAATCATGTATATAGAATGTCTTGCCAGAAGGGACATAGGTAGTAAGAAGCAAGGACAGAATTTGAACTCCACTGCTCTGTCTCCAAATTCATACTTAACAATGAATCACTCTGCCTCACTAAATTAGATACATGAACTTATGGAGTGGACACCATCACCACTTCATCATGTGTATATAAGCATAAATTCCCCAGAGATTGTCTTGAGCTTTGAGTCTCTGATGCCTGATAGGGCTTTAAATCACAGAGTCTAAATCTCTATCAAGTACAATATAGATAAGAAAGACATATGCTGTTTTCATCCTAATGTTTTTACAGTTGACATTAGCTATTTAAAATATTCTAATTAATGGATTTCTGAGTGGGGGGTGGAGTTGAAGGGGAAGTGTGCTTATTCTAATGTCCTAAGACTTAGCAAGAATATATTATGATTTTAGGAATCAAAAAAAAAAATCTTGGGAAAGGGATTCCTTGCTCCTATGACCAATTAATCCCTTCACTAAGGAAAATATAGCTACCGAGACTGACCTCTATATTAGATGTCTTCAAAAATGGTTGATTAGCAAAAATTCACAGCCCCCAGACCCATTGTTATAGTTCTCTCCCCTTATTGATGAAGATCAATGCCCCATCCCTGATTCAGTCTCAGAATATTGATGTCCACCAATCAGAAGAGAGTCTTATACCAACAGGCAGGTAAGTGGTACAACAGGTAGAGTGCCCAGTCTGGTGTCAAGAAGACTCATCTACCTTAATTCAAATCCAGCCTCAGATATTTGCTAGCTGTATGACCCTTGGCAAGTCACTTTACCCTGTTTGCCTCAGTTTCCTCATCTGTAAAATGAACTGGAGAAGGAAATGGAAAACTACTCCAGTATCTTTGCCAAGAAAACTCCAAATGATGTCACAAAGAATTGGACACGACTGAAAACAACTGAACAACCTAAACCAATAAACTCTGGAACTGGAATTACAGTAGCAAATAGAAAATCAGCCAACATACTCCAGTAATCAGCAGAAGATTCTAGACAGAGTAAAATTGTTCTTATTTCCTAAAGTCTAGGAGTATTCTGGGTCTTCAAACACTGCCTCAATAGGCAATCTCCAAATAAATCTAGATTTTACTTGATTTTAAATGATATGTTCTGTATATGAACTCCCAATTTTCAACATAAAATCCAACAAAAAGCATAAGACTAAAATCATACTAAACTTAACTAGATAGATTAGATTGACTGATTGACCACCCTTCCTTACAGGCATCAAGGTTATTATATGAAGTAGCTAGGAGGCACAATGGATAGAGATCAGGACTTGAAATCCAAAGGTCCTAAGTTCAAATTCTGCCAGACTAGCAGTGCAACCCCAAGTCACTTAACTTGTCTATTTTCTAGTTTCCTCATCTATAAAATTGGTATAATAGTAATAGCAACTACTTCTCAGGGTTATTGTGAGGATAACATGAGATAATAGTTCTAATATGGCATGTAAATGCTATTATTATTGTTATTTTAAAAACAATTATTATTATATATAGCTAGTACTAAGTTGACACTCTGGTTAAGACTTCTAATGCCATGGAATGTTAAGGAATCATCTCTTACTGTTGTTAGTTCTGAGGAATTCCAGAATCATAGAATCTCCAAGTTTGAAAGAACCTCAGAGAACATTGAGTCAAACCTGTAACTGACCAAGAATGCCTTCTCCAATATACCCTATGACCTTTTCCAGAAAGTCTACAGAAAGAAGCCAACTACATTATTCATATAATCATTCATCCAATAAGAATCTATTGAGTGCCTTCATGAATAAGACACTCCACAAAGTCCTTCCCCAATGCCTCATCATGGCATAAATGTGGAATTTGATTCTTGATGGTAACATGCAAATGCCAGAAGGTTCTAACATGACAATAAATATTTGAGTATAGTTTCAGAAAGAAACTTTTCCATGAATTAGTCTAGCTAAGTACAGAGGCTCATCAACACATGTGGGCCACTTGGTGATGAATTATTTCATACCATTTGGCCATGGCAACCTATAATACAAACAAAGCTCAGTCGTATGTGGTCCCCTTATGATTCTGAAGTGACACAGAAGAATAGGTGACGTGTAGGGAAAGAGGTTAGAGGATAGTTTAAAATCCCATAGTTATGAAGTTGTCTTTAAATTTTAAATTGGATGCTGGGGAAGAGTGAGATCTTTGTCCAACAACCCATGGCTAGACATGCCACTAGAGAAACCAAATCATATCACTCTTGTGCTTTCAGTATAAATGAAACAGGGAAACAGAAGGTAGATGCAATTAAATGGAAGGATGCCTCACAGCTTCTCTTTGAATAGGCAAATAAAGGAGCTAGAGGAGTTGATTTGGCCTTATGTCCAAAGGCAACAACAACCACCACAAAAACACAATTTCATGGGACATATGGTTATCTCATATTGCAGTGCTTAAGAAAAGTGTTTGCAGAAAGACCACCATGAAAATAATTGCTGCTTATGCATCAACATCTGCTGCAGAAGATGAAGAGAGAAATTCTATGAAGAAATTAATAAGGCAGACCCTCCAAATTCAATTAACATTTTTAGTCAGTGACTTCAATCCAAAGGTGGGAATAAGTGAGAACAGCAATACATAAATTATAAAGTATGGTTCATATGTAAGGACTGAAAAAGGTCAAATCCTTGTAGATGATTCAGAAACCTCAAATATATTCATCATAAATTCTATCTTTAAGAAAATAATTGGAAAGCACTAAACAGAGTAATATCACAAAAAATTAGTACCTTATATTATAACAGACAAGAAGGGACTTGTTTGTAATGTGAGAGTTTTTTCCTGAATCAATCCCTCCTGTATGTGAGGGATCAATCTTCAAGAAAGAAAGGGAGATAATAAAGTTTTGAAGAAAATCTCAGACATTATTTCTTCTCCCTTAAATGGAAACCACTGATTCATTAGAACAAAGATTAAAAGTAGTACAAATCTAGAAGACAGTAAAAATGAAAACAAATAAAAAAGAATTGGTTATGGAATATGACTAAAACAGTTCCAACCGGACTTTTACAAGTTATTAATGGGAAAAGATGGAAAATAAATGAAGGAAAAGACACTGACCTCAATCGCAACTATTCCATAAAATAATGTAACCAATAAAAAAAATATATATATGGCCTTAGAGAAGGTCAGAAAAGGGCCTAAAAACTAATTTAAATAACATTGAACTTAATAAATGGAAAATAAAGTAACTGAGAAGATTAGTTTGGAATATCAACTCACTTTAAAAATTTTCTGTATAAAGAGCAACAGAATTTTATAATCAATGTCCCCTCAGAAGATTGTGAAAAGCAGTGGAGAGGGAAAATGTTTAAAGAAAAGAGTGAGACAAATATGGTACTGATACCTAAATCAGGAAGAGAGAAAAAGGAGAAAGAAAATTATAGACCAATTTCCCTCATGAATATAGATGCAAAATCTTTAAATAAAATATTAGCAGAAAGACTACAGCAACTTATCACAAGAATAATACACTTTGATGAGGTAGGATTTATTCCAAGAATGCAAGGATGGTTTAATATTAGGGAAACCATCAATATAATTGATCATATCAACAATAAACCTAGCAGAAACCACGTGATTATCTCAATAGATACAGAAAAGGTTTTTGAGAAAATACAACATCCATTCCTATTAAAAACACTAGAAAATATAGGAATAAGTGGAGTCTTCCTTAAAATAAGAGGTAGCATCTATTTAAAGCCATCAGCAAGTATTATATGTAATGGGATAAGATAGAAGCATTTCCAATAAGATCAGGAGTGAAACAAAGATGTCCATTATCATCCCTCTTATTCAATCTGGTATTAGAAATGTTAGCAGTAGCAATTAGGGATGAAAAAGAAATCAGAGCAATCAAATTAGGCAAAAAGAGATTAAGCTATCACTTTTTGTAGATGATATGATGATATACTTAGAGAATCCTAGAGAATCAAGTAAAAAACTACTTGTGACAATAAATAAATTTGTCAGAGGTGCAGGATATAAAATAAACCCACATAAATCCTCAGCATTCCTATATATTTCTAATGAAATCCAACAGCAAGAAATAGACAGAGAGGGGTGGCTAGGTGGCACAGTGAATAAGAGCACCAACCCTGGAGTCCCAGAAGACCCGGGGTCAGTCCCATCATCAGATACTTAACATCCACACAAAAAATAACTAGCCATGTAACCTTGAACATGTTACTTAACCCCAATTGCTTTAAAAAAAAATAGAGAAATCCCATTTAAAGCTACTGTAGATATTATAAAATATTTGGGAATCGACCTGCCAAGACAAACCCAGGACCTATATGAACACAACTACAAAACACTTTTCACACAAATAAAGTCAGATCTAACTAATTGGAAAAACATCAATTGCTCATGGCTGGGTCAAGCTAATATAATAAAAATGACAATTTTACCTAAATTAAATTATATATTTAGTGCCATACCAATCAATTTACCAAAAAAATTATTTTATAGAGCTAGAAAAAATAGTAACAAAATTCATTTGGAAGAACAAAATGTCCAGAATATCAAGGGAATTAATGAAAAGAAATGCTAGGGAAGGTGGCCTAGCTATGCTAGATTTCAATCTGTATCATTAAGCAGCAGTCATCAAAACTACTTGGTACTGAGGAACAGAGCAGTGGATCAATGGAATAGAGCAGTGGATCAATGGAATAGATTGGGTACACAAGACTCAGCAGTCAATGACTATAGTAATCTACTGTTTGACAAACCCAAAGACCCCAGTTTTGGGGATAAGAACCCACTATTTGACAAAAACTGCTGGGAAAACTGGAATATAGTATGGCAGAAACTGGGCATAGACCATCATCTAACACCATATACCAAAATCAAGTCTAAATGGGTGCATGATCTAGGTATAAAGGCTGATACTGTAAGCAATCTGGGAAAGCAAGGAATAGTTTACCTGTCAGATTTGTGGAGAGGGGAAGACTTTATGACCAAACAAGAATAATGAAAGCATTATAAAATGCAAAATGGATAACTTTGACTACATTAAATTGAAAAGTTTCTGTACAAACAAAGCCAATATAACCAAGATTAAGAGGGAAGTGGAAAATTGGGAAAGAATTTTTACAACCACTGTCTCTGATAAAGGCCTCATTTCTAAAATATATATATAGAATTGAGTCAAATCTATAAGAATACAAGTAATTCCCCAATTGATAAATGGTCAAAGGATATAAAAAGGTAGTTTTCAGAGGAAGAAATTAAAGATATCTACAAGCATATGAAAAACTGCTCTAAATCACTCTTGACTAGAGAAACGCAAATCAATTTGCATTTACCAGATGCAATCCAGGAATTTTAAAAATGAGTTGATATTCCAAACTAATCTTCTCAAATACTATATTTTCCATTTATTAAATGTAGTACTCTGAGGTACCACATCTTATCAGTCAGATTGGCTAAGATGACAAAACAGGAAAATGACAAATGCTGGAGAGGATATGGGCAAATTAGAACAATAATGCATTATTGGTGGAGTTGTGAACTGATTCAACCGTTTTGGAGAGCAATCTAGAACTATGCCCAAAGGGCTATAAATAATTTAATACCCTTTGACCCAGCAATACCACTTCTAGGGTTGTACCCCAAAGAGATCATAGAAGTGGGAGAAAGACCCATATGTACAAAAATATTTATAGCAGCTCTTTTTGTGGTGACAAAGAATTGGAAACTAAGGGGATGCCCATCAATTGGGGAATGGCTGAACATGTTGTAGTATATGAATGTAATGGAATACTATTGTGCTATAAGAAATGAGGAGCAGATGGACTTCATATTTACCTGGAGAGGCTTATACAAACTGATGCTGAGTGAGAAGAGCAGAACCAGGAGAAATTTGTACACAGTTATAGACACAATGTATGTGTGATGACCAACTTTGATAGACTGGACTCTTCTCAGCAATGCAGGGTTATAAGACAACTGCAAAAGACTCAGGATTTAATTTTTTGGTCTTAATTTGTTTACTTTTAGTTTACAAGATTCATTTCCACAATTCTTTGAGTTTCAAATTTTCTCTCCCTTCCTTTAGGGTATACAATCGAGTATAGTATCTGCAAATACTTCCACATTAGGCATTAGTCAGGTTATAAAGAAGGATTTTATCAGATGGAATGAACAATGGGAAAGAGAAAACAAAACAAAACAAGAAACAGAAAAGGAGCAGGTAGTTTGCTTCAATCTGGGTTCAAACTCTGTTCTTTCTCGGGACGCAGACATCCCTCTCTATCATGAGACAGTGTCCAAGGGTTGGGATAGTGTGAACAACTTTAGGACAGTGGCAGGACAAATAATGAGTGTTTATTTTCTTCTATCACTCAAAAATGTGCAGAGCTGTTGACTGCCATTTCATTTGCTTATTGTCATCAATCAAGGATCCTTGATGGAATCTCAGCATCCAAAGACAAAGGAAAGAGATCTGGGAAGGCTAATGGGGGAATAGAGCCCAAGAATCTGGCCTATGCATCCAGAGTTCGTTCCACAGATGTGGTGTTCTTTGGACCATATCATGATGATTGTCACTAACCTTTCTTGTTAGTTCTTTTAGCTGGATCACTAACTTTTCTGCACCTAGCTCAAGTAGAACACTGCATTCCAAAATCCCATATAGAAGCAATGTAGTGGAATTATTTTGAAGTGAGGAGATCCTGGATTCATGTCTGGCTTCAGACAATTGGAAACTATGTGATCATGTGCAAGGTACCTAAGCTCTTAGAGATGTGATTTCTTCATCTATAAAATGCAGAGAGTAATACTCATACTACCTCTCTCACAGGTGTTGCTGTCAGAAAAGCACTTGATGAATGTGTTATTCACAAAAGTTATCCTGTTTAGGGATCTCTCCAATATGTCTATGCCAAATAGAGTGGGGTCTCCTAAGCCTCTCCTAGACCTCCAGTGCAGCTGGAGAAGGGACAGAGTGAGTAGGATCCTATGGTATTAGCTTGAGTTAGAAGACATCTTAGATGCCATCTGGACCAACTGCTTCATTTTATAGAAAAAAGATATTAGGACCCAAACAGCTGAATTATCTGCCCCAAGCTTCCACAGGGAGCTTGGATATGAAACCAGATTTTCTTCAACTCTAGAAACAACATTCTTTCCATTATCTATGGTAGATGCTTGAAGATTTCTTGAATACATCTGAGCAGACTGACAGAAACTTATCCCCAGCACCTACAACAATGTCTGGCTCACAGTACGCTTTTAACAAATGCTTTTTTGTGCCTTGCAGCTAGATTCGGTATTGTCTCAGTTGAATAGGAAGGAGCTACATGTGAAATGAAACTAAAAAATTCTCCCAGAAGAACTTTTCAACAACTGCTGAGTGATTAGAAGTGACACCTCTATTTCAGCTTCAGTGGGAACATCCCAGATACATGATAAAGTTAAGTCTGAACCAATTCCTACCATCAAATGGGAAAATTACAAAAGTTGCCAGAAAACTGGGTTTCATTGGAAATGGAATAAATATTTTGCTTCCCTCAATTACAAGGAAAAGGCAAGTTTTGAAGTCACTTCAGCTCTTCTGAGGGATGAGCAACCCTTTAAACAGTGTTCTGCCCTATGAACCCTGTGACCCATAATACCTTAAGGTTTAGAGGCCCCAGAAACATTCTGCAGGCAATTAATCTGAACTACAGCATAATTGACCTGTGATCTCTGTCAGATGAATGAGAAAAAGAAAGTATTTCTCTACTGCGAGTATATTATGTACTCCGTTCTTCTCTCTGAGGGAGGGAGGGAGGTGTTTCATTTTGCCTTCATTTTCTTAAGATGTAAAAGAGAAAATCTTAGGAGAAAAAGAAGGTCTGTTTTTCTCCATTATGTTCAAGTGTTGGGCCAGGAGCTCCCCCCGAGATTTTGTAATAGCTCATTTATAATATGGTGTAACTGGATCATCATTACACTTACATACCATCTGTTCGTGTCTCTAATTCTGTTTTTTTTCCCTCTTCCGCTTGTTTTCATGTCAACCATTTTCATCTGAAATGATAAAAAAAATTGTGTAAGAAAATCAGTACTGTCTTTACTGTAGGAGGGATACTAGTCAAGTTGCTTTGACATGGCAAGAGATCGACGTCCACTGAGGCTCAGCCCAATACTCTTCCCTCTGTTCTTTTCTGAGGCACCCAGTTTGGGAAGCTCATTAAATTGCACATTTAGCAGTTTTGCTGTTCTTTTCTCTTTCAGTATGCCACTCTGATTCAGGCGCTCATTCAGAAAAGCTGGACGTGGGCCAGTTTGTGAAATTTAGTGCTTGCACTTCTAATCGTCATAGATTATGAATTCTACACCATGCAGCACATTCCGCCCCCTGATCTACATATGGGAGCCCAGCTGAGGCCTCTCGCCACAAATCGATCTTTTCCAACAGATCAATTTCAAGAAAGAAGACGAGGAAGTAGGAATCTCTGGTCACGCCTTCTGGTGCAGAGCTAGCTATCTCACCAGCCAAGCAGGAAATTCACTGTAGTTGACTGTTTTCTTCCCACCTGACATTAACATTTGCTTCAATTTGGCCCAGTGCATAGCAAATGTAATAGCTTTGAGAATTGCAAATACCAAATCCAGTTTCTGTCTGCACCAAAGGCTAAAATCTTGTGGCAGTATTCACATCACTGCTTCTCAGATCCATACCCCAGAGAATAATGTTATCCTAGGAATTTACCCAGGTATTAAAAAAATTAACCTCATCTCTCTCTGCCTCATTTCCAAGACTGACCAGGGTGCTGAAAGATGGTATATAATGATTCCAGTGGGTTACCAGGAAGCCAGTAGGGTGGTATAACAGTACAGAGCTGCCCTACAGGAATTGGATTTTGATTGGCTCAATCTATCCTTGGCATATTACCAAGAGTTGTATGTGGCCCTATTTTGAAGCTATATGGAGCTACTAAGTTGTCATAAACTATATATACTTCAAAGATTGTATGTTTCGAATAAGATTTAACAGTAACAAAAAGAGGAAAAAAGTACAGGATAGGAGAAGAGCTTGTAGCAGAAAAAAAAAAGAGGGAAAGAAACATAAAAGGATATAAATAGATTCAGATAAGGGAATGACATGATAAGCCAAATATGAAATATAGATGAATAGAGTCAAAGACAGGATAAGAATACAATTCAGTCATTGTTGGCTATATGTTAAAAGTACCCTGAGTTCATGCACAAGAAATAAGTATATACGAAAGCCTGTTTCAATGCAGTTACCAAATTACAGAGTTGGATAAAATCTTAGAGTTGATCTAGTCCTATTTTATAGATTGGAAAACCGAGAGTTTGAGAGTGATATATTTAGTGTTATGAGAAATCTAAATGATTATCCAGTCTAGGAGTCAGCAAACTATGACCCTTGGGTCTGTTAGAGCCTGCTGTTTTTATATGGCCCCATTCTCACTTCCTGGGCTGTAGCAAAGTAGACATAGGCTCTATTTGCTTCAAGTACTATAGTTTGCTGACCCCAATCCTAGTCCAACCCCCAAGAGAGAAATAGAAGCTAGAGAGAGACTTAAGTGAGACTCCCTAACACATACAAAAGGTAGTAGAAGCAGAACCTAGAATCTAACATAGGTTTTCTAATCTAAATCCAACCCATGTTTGAGAAGTGACTTTGCCAACTGGGAAAGAAAAAAGTCAGGATTTCAAACGAATGTCAAATCTAGGGATTTTAATATTATTCCCCATGTGTCTAGTCTCTAATCTATTGCTGGTTCCATCAAGATCAGAACTCCCAGAAGCCTGTATAGCAGGACCTTGTGCAGAACCTTTGTAAAAATATAGTTCTAGAAATATGCATAGGACACATCCAGCTTGGGTCCTGGAACCTCCAAATGGTCAGTTGCTAGGGCCCTGCTCCATAGCACTTTAAGTACATGCTGGAAGTAAACCAAGAGTGTGGTTTATACCCAACAAGTCTCTGAAACCTTCTGTGAACCACACTTCCGTGTACTGTAGAAGGAGGCCAAACCAGTTCATTTCATTCATCCAGCTAATCTCTGAAGCAACCCACAAGGTAACTGGAACTCTACCAGGTACTAAGGTAGGGCATTGTATCATATTCCCAACGGTCTGTTCCACTCTGTCTGACAATCCTCAGTAATCTGAGGAGAAAGCAAACGTGCTAACAACCACCAAAACAATTTCAATGACTGCTAATGGTCTGTCAGTTTTGCAAAAGCCAGGAGGACTGTATCAATTGGCATTTCTTTCCCCCATCTCAAGGAGCAGCTGCATTTCCATTCGACTGGCAGCCTGCCAAAGAAACAAGGCAGTTCGTTAACACAGAGCTGTCAATAATCCATGGAAGCCAGACTTGATAAAGTAATCAGGAGGGGCTATCATTTAATCAAGATCCTGGAAACAGTGAGAAGCAATCGGATTGCTCATCAGTTAAATGCAAGGGAATAGCTTGGAAATAATTTGTATTGAATTGATGGAATGGTTTAGGCAAACAGAGCACAGAGGAAGGCTTTTTCATACAGGAATATCCCTTATGATGACTGCTAATCTCTGTGCAATGTGCAAATGAGATGAGCATTCATGTCCAGCTCCTTCAATGTCACAATTCTGTTGAGCAAGGCACTGCTATCGACTAGGCTGTCTCTGGAGAAGGCTGCTTCTTTCCTAGAGCCTTTGAAGGGGGAAACAGACACAGTGGATCAAATCCAAGGTCACTTACATGTCAACCCGATTACATCCAAATATGTGGTCATGAATAACACAGGCTTATGTTGCAATAGGAAATTGGACATCCTGTAGAGTTTTCTGAGGCACCCAAAGGAAGCTGGCTAAGGAGAACATCCTAATTCACTCCTTTCATGCTGCTTCCTTGAAAAGTTTCATAAACCCAATTTATAACACATAACATTTGTAGAGTACTTCAAAGTTGGAAAGGCATTTTATATACATTATCTCATTTAAAATTCAACATAACTCTATGAGGCAAAATACCACAGGTATTGGTATGCCCATTACACAGAGGAGGAGACTGAGGTAGAGATAGTTTAAGTGATTTGACTATGGGCATAGAAGTGGGTCTCAAGGGCAAGATTTGAACATAGGATCTCCTGCCTTCAAATGGAATACACTAACCATTATATCATGCTGCTCTGAATATAGTGAAATATATATTGATACATATGTACATATATGTTTGTTCTCTTTTGTTCTCTCTCTCTCTCTCTCTCTCTCTCTCTCTCTCTCTCTCTCTCTCTCTCTCTCATTTTCCAGGGTTCCAAAGAATTCTCAGAAAGACAGCTCAGCTTTGAATAATTCCCAATATCAAGATCCAGGCTCCTCCAGATTAAAAATCTTGTTCTAGACTCCAGCCTAATTTGCATCTGACACATTTCTTAAATGAATTAATTCATGTAACAGATGATTATTGATATATTGATTTCCCAATCCCCCATTCTTCATATATATTTCATATTTCAATTCAATATACATTTATTGAAGCCTGTGCCAATCATATAGCAAATGTATACACACACACACACACACACACACACACACACACACATATATGAGGCTAAGCACATGAAGACAGAGATTAAGTTATCTTTGACCTCAAAGAATAAACATTCTTCTACAGATATATTCAATAGGTAAACAGATAAGTCTCATAAAAGATAGTAAGTGAATGAGGCAAAGAAATGAACTAAGTGAAATATGTAGTGTATAATCTATTTAGACATGCATGTATATATATATACATACATACATATCTATACCTATATAGATATGGGTTTAAGTTAATTTTTAATTGTCTCACTTTGTAAGCCCATTTGAGATTTTCTTGGAAAATATATGAGAGTGGTTTGTCATTCCTTCTCCATCTCGTTTGACAGATGAAGAAACCAAGGTAAACAGAGTTAAGTGACTTGCCCAAAGTCACATAGCTAGTGTCTGAGGCTAGATTTGAACTCATGAATATGAGTGTTCTTGACTTCAGATCCAGTGTTTTATCCACTGTTCCACCTAGTAGCCCATATATAGATTATATACACACATGTATACCTACATGTATTGTGATTAATATATATGTGTATTAGATACAATAGGGGAGGGGCAGTGTAGGTTACCCTGAAAAGGTAAACTTATAGCTGAGCTATGAAAGAAGGTAAGATTTTTAGAAGTTGAGCTGAAGATGAAATATATTCACAAACATAAAGAGATGGCTGGAGACAGAAAGAGGACAGAGCACAGTTAGGAAATAGAATGTCACATACAGGGAATGAGTAGTATAATTTGACTGTACATGATGGGGGATAATTTAAAGTAAAGCTGGAAAGATAGAATGGAATTACATTGTGATTGACCTTAAATGTCAGTTTATATATAATGCTAGAGGTCAACAGGGATCCACCAAAGTTTTTGAGCAGGAAAATGATGCAGATTTGTGAGCTTAGGAGCTTATTTTAGCAAACCTATGGAGGATGGATTAGAAAATGGATACAGGATATTATTCTAATACAACAAACTATTTGTTATAAAATACCTACTCTGTGCAAAGAACTTTACTTGGCACTAGGGGTAGAAAGACAAAATGAGAAATAGCCCAAAGACCTCATATTCTACTGGGAGAGATAGAGGAGCAGCATGAGAACTGCTAGAACTGACATGATAATTGAAGGAGGAAGAGAACATTAATAAGCAGGGAGGTGAGAAAAGGCTTCCCATAGGAGGTGACCCAGGAGCTGAAACTTGAAGAAAGCTAGGGAATCTAAGAAGTGAGGTGAGAAGAAAGTATGTTCTAGGGAGGTAGGATAGCTGGGAAAGAGAATGGAATGCTAAGTTCAATAAATAATAAGCCAGTTAGTTTGCTCAAAAATATACAGAATATGAAAGGGAGTAATGTCAAATAAACCTAAAAAGGTAAACTGGAACAAGATTGGGAAGGGCTTTAAATGCCAACCTGAAGAGTTTATGCTTTCTCCGAGAGGCAATAGTGAATTACCAATGGTTCTTGAGCTTAGGGTGACATGGACAAACTTTTGCTTTAAAGAGATTGTTTTGGCAGTTACATAAAGGATTAACTAGAAAAAGGAAAGATTACAAGTAGGAATTTGAGCCAAGAGTAGCTGTTACAATAGTCTAGGTGAAAGCTGATGAGAACCTGAGCCAAAGTGGCCACCATTTGAGTGAAGGTTATAAAGGTGAGATTTCTGGAGGATTTAAATTGACAAGACTTGGAAACTGACTGGACATGGAAAATACAATTATGAAAAAGTGGTGAGAATGGCTCTAATACTGAGACCTAGGTGATTGGAAGGATGTTGATGACCTTAAAGTTAACAAGTCCAGTCAATATTTAAGTGCCTTGTGCTTAAATGAAAATGAGTAGCTTTGAAGAGGAATGAGTTCGGAGAAGAGGAAGATAATGAATTCTATTTGGGAGAAGATGAGTTTAAGATGTTTTTGAGACAACCACTTGGAGATGTTTAATAGGAATTTGATGATGTGGAACTAGAGCTCAGGAGAGATACTTGGGCTTGATGGAGATATGCAAATCAAGTGCCTAGGTATGATAACTGAACACTGGAGCTGATGAGATTAAAGCAAGTGAAGAGAGTCCAGGACAGAGCCTAGAGAAAACCACCATAGTTATAAGGTGGGACATGGGTAATGTTCTGGCAAAAGAAAAAGAAATGGTAAGACAAGTTAGCAGAATCAAAAATGAATGAAGCAAGGGGCGGCTAGGTGGAGCAGTGAGTAAGAGCACTGGCCTCGGTGTTGGGATGAACCGGGATCGAATCCGGCCTCAGAAAATGAGCACCCACACATAATGACTAGCCGTATAACCTTGAACAAGTTACTTAACCCCAATTGCTTTTAAAAAATGAATGAAGCCACACAAACCCAGAGAAGAGAGAATGGCATAGTCAACAGCATTCACCTCAAGGAAGAAGTAATGAGAGCCTGACCTGGAATCATGAAAGGAGGGAACAGGAGGTACAAGGGTTAGAGGAGCTGTATCAAGAGGACATGCCAGCTGATGTGGTAAGAGGATGGGGGACAGGGAAGATACAAATAGGAGTCTGACATTTCTAATCCGGGTTACTGAGAGGATGGTGGCACCCTGCACAGAAACTAAGAAATCTAGAGGAAGAGGGTGATAGAATACTTTTGTGCTGTATTGTCCCAGTGTTTGAGGACCTATTTGTTGTTTCATCTATCCTCACAGCCAATTCCAGAATCATTTGACTAGTCACTGAATGGTCAATCTGATTCAGTGGCATTATTGACTGGAGTAACTGAATACTGGGTGGTTATTTCAGTCATGAAAATGACTTAATTGGCTTGACTGTATGATACAATCAATTGTTCAGTGATTTCCTGCGAACAGTTTATCTGGATAAACATATAGATTAGAATGGCTTAAGCATTTTCTACAACACTGAGATGCCCAACTCTGTAAGGAGATTCCCATTAGACAGAGCTTATACTAGACACTATCTCTACAAATCTACTAAATGAATCAATAAGTTAACCTATTGACCAAATATTGTCATCTTCTGAACACAAGTAAACATTTAGAGATGACAAACTGATGTTACATCTATGAACTAACAAGCATTTTCATTGTGGGTAAACATCAAGGGTTTTCCATCATTGTCTTTCAGCCTCACTCTATAAATATAGCCTATGGATGTTAACTGTGCTAAACAGCAACTGAACCCTAGTACTTTAGTTCTGTTGATGAAATGAGCCATTAAGTGATTGTATGGTTCCAGAGGACAAGGGAATTCTCAGACACTCCCACATTGACAAGTCTGACTGATATAGCTTCCCCTTCAACCTACCTTACATGCATTCTACCTTCTAGAATGGATGGCAGTTTGCTAATGCCTCAGATAAACTATTGGACCTAGAGACAGGAAGATCTGAGTTCTTAAACTTGCTCAGACATTTATTAACCTTGTTGCCCTGGGCAAAGTCCCCTAGCCTCTCTCAGCCTCAACTTCCTCATCTGAAAAATGAGGATAACAGCACCACCTACCTCACTGTATTAGCGAGCACCTTAGCACACCCAGGATGGTCTGCTAGCACAGGTTCTTTGATCTGTTTTGCTAAAGGAAAGACAACAATTAAAGGGAGTCAACAATCTTACTTTAATTACATCCACTAGTTCAGGGGAAAGGTCAGTACCCTGAATGTGGAGAAAATACAAACAGAGAAATTAGCACAGATATTCAACACACAAGGATCCTCCTACTGTCTGAACAAAGTAATACTACCATCTAAATACCCCATCCCACCAGGAGAGCACAAACCTCTGAGTAGTTGGAGGGCTCTTAACAAACAGCTACTAAGAACCCTGTCCAACTAATCATAAGGTCCTTCTCATAAGCAAACACCCAGAGTAAAAGGTCAACCTCCCAGAACATTTAACAAAGACTCAGTCCCTGATTGACTCAGAGCCAGAAGGCACGAAACCTACATGGCTCAGGACAGCTGTGAATTATCAGGGTTCAAAGGTAATTACTCCTTCACATGTTTACAATTTAACCTGAGCCTAGGAAACTGAACTCCAGAAAAATACAAGAAAAAATCCCACTTTTCCTATGCTTACACTCAGAGTTGTTGTGAAGATGAAATGAGATAATATGTAAAACACTTTGCAAACCTGAAAGTGCTATGTTAGGTATTGATATTATTATTATTATTAATTATTTTATCAAATGACAAAATATTCATAAAGACCTTATCACAGGCCTGGCAAATAGTAAGTGCTTAATAAATGTTTCTTTCCTTTTTTAATTACTAGCAAGGTGATCAGAAATAGAAAGATTTATTTGGAAAAATAACTGAAATAGGAATCAGAAGACCCGGGTTTTAGTTCCCACTGTGCAACTAACTAGTTTGATTACCTTGGGCAAGTCCCTGGACTTCAGGGTTTTCTCACATTCAGAATGAGGAGGTTTACCTAGATGATCCCTTAAAATGCCCTAAGACTGACAGCTCAGCTTCTCAGTCCCTGTTTCCTCACTTTGTAATAAACATGACACTTACACTACTTATCTCCAAGAGTGGTTTGAAGGTAAGTGCTTTATAAATTGTAAATTGTTATGATTCCAGTCCATTGCTGCCACTTTGAGACTGAGAGGCTTTCAGAAAACAAAGAAGAAGAAGAAAAACCCGGTTTGGGTTTTGGGGACATTGAAAGCAACAGGCCTTTTCTAAGAACATGTTTCCATTCACACAAAGGAAGGCATAAAGCCTAAATGGAAACACCCAAGGATACTGGAATACAGTAACCTCCCCAATCCTCTAAACAATGATCCTTAACAGGGAAACGGATTCATCCTGTCAGAGAAAGAGCAGCAGCTCAAAGCCCCTTTTTCTACCATTGGGGAGTTGGAATATCAAATAACTTTGAATAACCCAATAGTCATTCTCCCACCCTACTCCACCCTATTTCTTCCATTCTCAATCTCAGTCTAACAGCATAAATCAGAAACAGTCTTCAGGTCCAAGTTCCTTGCTGCCTTCCCCTAGTAAACCCAGATAGGAAACTTGTAAAAAAAAAAAAAAACAACCACTCACCTGTCCCTGGTCTGGAGGCTGGGAGAGAAGGTCTCTCATTTCTTCCAGAGCCCCAGCAGACCTGTGTCTATTGTTGTCCATGACTGCCCTGCATTTTTAGTATCTCTTCTTAATGAATATGATTTGCTAATTACTATCTTTCTGTGAGCTTCATGTTTTCTTGTACTTGACTTTGGTTTTCCCTAAATCTTGCTCAGTTATTATTAAGACAGATATGAGGGGGGTAGAGCCAAGATGGCAGAGTAGAAACAGCACTTCCAAGGTACTCTACCCCACACCACTTCCAAACAACGTAAAAGGGGACTCTGAACAACTTCTGGAACCCCAGCACCCACAGAACAACACAGAGAAGCTAACCTCCTGCTGAGGATAGCCCAGCAGCCCTGCAGGGAGCAGCCAGCACAGCACAGTGCAACACTCTGGGAGCCAAGCCCAGGCCCTCCTGAGTCAAGGTTTTAGCCCCAGGGCGACCCAGCCAGCAGCCGGCTGGAGGGACCCCAGAACACCAGCAGCTGTGGCAATTCCAGAATTATCAGCACAGATATGCCTAGGACAAAGTGAGAGGTTAGTGCCCTATGGACTTTGGGACCAGTATTTGGGGAATGCGTAGGCTTCCTCCCCTGGGGGCAAAAAGCTGCTGAGGAATGATATTTAAGGGGTGAAGTTAAGAGGTGAGAGAAGAAAGTGGAAAGAGGAGATGGGGAGAGACAGGGTAGGGTAAACTGTCTCCTGTAGAAGAGGCAAGGGGAAGTAGGTACAGGGGAGGGGAGGAACAGGAAGGCAAAAAGGCAAAACCATATTCTCATTGAATTTGGCTCAGGGAGAGAATGACATACATACTAAATGAGATATCTCACCCTGCAGGAGAGTAGGGGGGAGGGGGATGAGAGGGGGGATGATGGAGGGAAGGGCATTCTAGGGGGAGGGGAGGTTGGAAGTACCCACTATAGAAGAGGGACAGGATCAAAGTCGGGAATGGACTAGGTGGGGGGTGGGATGGGTGGGAGAGAATTATAAGCAGCCTTTTACAATATATCTACTATGGTAATGTGCTGCATAGCTATACATGTACAAAACATACTGAATTGCTTATCTTCCCAGAGGGAGTGGGTGACAAGGGAAAAAGGGAATGGATCTGAAATTCGAAGTTTTAAAATTAAATGTGTCAAATGTATATAAATACTATTATTAATACTATTTTGCATGTAATTGGGAGATAAGATGTGCAAGCATTGGGGCACAGAGATTCACCTTGCCCTAATGGCAAAGTCGAAAGGGGTATGGAAGAAGATATGGGAGAGAGCAGATTGGATGAGGGGATATCTTGTGGGACTGCTATGCTGGGGTGGTGGGTAGGGGAAAATTGGGTAAAAATTGTAACTCAAAATCTGGCAGAAATGAATGATGTAAACCAGAAGTTAATTAAGCATTTGTTAAAATAAAAAAGAGAGAGAGAGAGAGAGAGAGAGAGAGAGAGAGAGAGAGAGAGAGAATCTAACTAGGCCAAATGGAAAAGAAGGTCCAAAAGCTCACTGAAGAAAATAATTATTTAAAAATCTGAATGAAGGGGCAGCTAGGTGGCACAGTGAATAGAGCACCAGCCCTGGAGTCACTAGGACCTGAGTTCAAATCCGGCCTCAGATGCAACACAAAAACTATCTCTGTGACCTTGGGCAAGTCACTTAACCCCAATACCCCCCCCCAAAAAAAGGCAAAAAAAAAACTTTGAATGGAGCAAATGGAAGCTAATGACTTTATGAGAAATCAAGAAACAATAAAACAAAAGCAAAAGAGTGAAAAAATAGAATAAAATGTGAACTATATCATTGGAAAAACAACTGACATAGAAAATGGATCCTGGAGAGATCATTTAAAGATTATTGGACTACCTGAAAGCCATGATAAAAAAAAAAGAGCCTAGACATCATCTTTTAAGAAGTAATCAAGGAAAACTGCCCTGATATTCTAGAACCAGAAGGTAAAAAAAAAAAAAAATTGAAAGAATCCACCTGAAAGAGATCCCAAAATGAAAATTGCCAGGAATACTATAGCCAAATTCCAGAGTCCCTAGCTCAAGGAGAAAATATTGCAAGCAGCAGAAAGAAACAATTCAAGTACCATAGAGCCACAGTTAGGATAACACAAGATTTAGTAGTCTTTACATTAGAGACTCAGAATATGATATTCTACAGGGCAAAGGAGCTGGTATTACAACCAAGAATCACCTTCCCAGCAAAACTGAGTATTATCCCTTCCGGGGGAAGAATGCACATTCAATGAGATTGGGGACTTTCAAGCATTCTTGATGAAATGACCAGAACTGAATAGAAAATTTGACTTTTAAATACAAGACTCAAGAGAAACATTAAAAGTTTAATGAAAAAAAGAAAAGAAAGCATAAGGGACCTAATAAGGTTAAACTATTTACATTCCTCCATTGATATTTATAACTCATAATACCTTTTTCATTAGTAGGATATTTAGAAGGATTAGATAGATAGATAGCTCAGGTGTAAGTTGAATATGAAGGGATAATATCTAAAAAATAAAATTAAGGGGTGAAAGAGGAATGTACTGTGAGAAAGTAGTTGAAGTTCCTTGGAGTGAGATTGGATTCCTGGGAGGTCTTCTCCCTTAGACTTGATAGTGCATTAGATAGTTCCACTGTGTAGCATGGAGTTGGATTTGAACACTTTCTAGCACCTTGTTAAAAAGCATGCATGACCAGAGCCTCCTTGCTAGTACCCTAGTCCCTATAATGAAAGAAGACTACATCAAAGTCAATTTGTTCCCAAGCCAGGAAGAAGAACTCTTTAATAAGCTAGATAAGGCAATAAAGAGAATTCCTTTTCTCTTTTTTGAGCTAGCCTCTTTGCTGGGACCAATATTTGTTTTCTCTCAGATTTCCATTCAGGTGAGTGATATGTGAGGAGCAGAAATTTCTCTCCCCTGCCTATCCTAAGGAGCAGCAATGGTGGCTATACACAAATGAGAGTGAAAGTAAGTGCTTGTCTAGGTAAGCCTGACACAACTTCAAGTCCCACTCTACCTTTACTGTTTTATATTTCTTTTACTGAATACAGGTGACAACATAGTAATCTTAACATGTATGTTTCTGGTTGTGATAGATACCTTGTGACCTTAAGAGGCCTAAGATTACTGCTTCCTTCTTGGAGAAGATGATTGCTACCAGAAACACAAGCTACACATGCCATGTTGGCTAGAATATATGAGCCTTGAGTTGTTACTAAGATAATAAATACTGCTCTAAGGTAAATATACAATATCACATATGAAGGAAAATGCTATCTACATCCATAGAAAGAACTGATAAATATAATTATTTATAGAATGATTTTGTGTAAACACACATTCTGTGTATGTGTGTTTACATTTTGTCTACTGGTAGCCATTTTTAGGGTAGGGTTAAGGGAAAAAAGAAAAGAAAGAAATTTGTATGATAACTATTTTATATTTAAAAAGAATAGCAAGTTGTACATAATAAGATTTGCAGTTTCATGTGTGATCATATTTTTTATTATACTATGTTATGGAAATGTATGTTTTATTCCATAAATTAAATTTTAAATAAATAAAAATTTAAAAAATATATCTGACCAGTAAAAAAAAAAGACAGATATGAGAGAATAGAAATGAGAATAGAGGGATTCAGCACAAAAGATAAACCTGGGTCTCAGTTTCCAGAGGGATAAGGATATATATATATAAGAAGATCCTAGTCTCCAGAAGGCCTTCACTGAACCTAAAATTCAGTCCATAGCAGGTCAAGAAAGGGCTCCATGGTCCTTCCTTTTTTATTTAAAATAATATTTTAACTCCAAATTCTCTCCCTTCCTCCACCCTTCTCTCACCCATTCATTGAGAAGGCAAGAAATGATACCTGTTATACATATGAAATAAGGCAAAACATATTTCCACATTAACCATGTTGCAGAAAAAAATGAAGAGAAAAAACTGTTTCATCTTTGTACTTCACGTCCATCAGTTCTCTCTGGAAGTGAATAGTGTTTTTCACTATGGGTCCTTTGGGACTGTCATGGTGCATTGCATTGATCAGAGTAGCTAAGTCATTGATCGTTGATTATCATTATAATATTGCTGTTACTGTATACATTTTCTCTTGGTTCTGCTCACTTCACTTTCCATCAATTCAAATAAGTTCAATGATCCTTCTGGAGATATTTCTCTACCTGTGCTACCCCACCAAACCTTTTACTTTCCCCTGATTACATCATACATCAAGATAGTTCAACATACTGAGACAACCTGGGTCAAATGCACCACCTGCCTCATCAGGTTACTGTGGGGAACAAATTTATAAATCTTCAAGCTTTGTACATGAATTACACTCCAATAGAAATGGTCTGACATTGGCCAAGGTCTATACATTGGCTGGAAGCAATAGCACAATAATTGCTCTTATAGTTTCTCTGCTAGATTTCCACAGAAGTAGGGAGGAGAAAGAAGGAAAAGGATGTATTTAAGAGGGAAGGAGAACTTCCATAAGGTACATTTGTTTGGTTTCCCACTTCAGCAGTCCATTCTGGGTAGTGTGACCAAAGCACCCCCTCTAAAATCAAATATTGATAATAGAAATGTCTATAGTACATAGTATATTAGATAGAGCAGAGGCAACCTATGGGGCATAAGCATTCGGACTCTTGGAAAGAAGGTAAAAAATTCCGTTGTTGGTGGGTGGCTAGGTGGCGCAGTCAGTAGAGCGTTGGCCCTGGAGTCAGAAGGACCTGAGTTCAGATCTGGCCTGAGACACTTAACGCACACACAAACAAAAACCTAGCCGTGTGACCTTGGGCAAGTTACTTAACCCCAATTGCCCTCCAAAAAGAAAAAAAAATTCCGTTGTTCGGTTTGTTTTAGACACTGCATCTATTTTAGGTTGAATTGCTGTTTTTGTTTTTAAAAAAATTACTAAATGTTAAAGAGTTTAAAGTTCTTATTCAGATTTTACCTTGTTTATATTTTTTGAATCTTAGACGCAATATCACAACATTTAGATTCAAAGAAGATGAGACAGTCAATTAATAAGCATGTATTAAGTGCCTACTATAAGTTAGGCACTGCTTTAGATAGGAGAGGGAATATAAAGATGCAAGTGCCTTAGGAAAACCACTGGCAAATCCTATGCTTATTTGAAAAGGAAGCAGAAACTACCATCAGTGAACTATTCAAGGATTCTTAAAAAGGCTGTTTTTTGGTTTTTTGGGGGGAGGGCAATTGGGGCTAAGTAACTTGCCCAGGTCACACGGCTAGGTTTTTTTTTTTGTTTTGTTTTGTTTTGTTTTGTTTTGTTTTGTTTTGTTTTGTTTTGTGTGTGTTAAGTATCTGGGGCCGGATCCGAATTCAGGTCCTTCTGACTCCAGGGCTGACGCTCTACTCACTGCGCCACCTAGCCTCCCCAAAAGGCTGGTTTTTAACAAAAAGAATTTGTACAAAATCACAGAAACCCTGGAGAAATGAGGAAGATCTTAGAAAAAGTCAAAGATTTGACAATATCAACAGAATCAGTTACCACTTATTCAGATGAAGGTGAGTAGTAAAGTCAAGAAAACAGTCTTCCTACTCATAGGAAGTATCCATCACCTGGATATTTTATGCATTTTTCTGACATGGGAAAGCACCCCAGACACATTTTTTCAGCTATTCCTTTTTTGTTTACTTAATATTTTAAAAATGCATTTTCTATGTAGTGAAATAACTATCAAGGAAAAAGATCTTAGTCCTTACATAAGCCCTACATCCTAAACACCCTTTTCCTTCCTTTCTTCCTTCCTTCCTTCCTTCCTTCCTTCCTTCCTTCCTTCCTTCCTTCCTTCCTTCCTTCATTCCTTCTTTCTTTCTTTCCTTCCCTCCTTCCTTCTTTCCTTCCTTCTCCTTCCTTACTCTTTCTTTCCTTCCTTCTTTCCTTCCTTCCTTGCTTTCTTCCTTCCTTTTCTCCTCCTTCCTTACTCCTTCTTTCCTTCTTTCTCTCCTTCCTTCCCTCCTCCTTCCTTTCTTCCCTCTTCCTTTCTCCTTTCTGTTTTTCCCTCCCTCATTCCCTCCCTCCTATCTTCCTACTTTTCTCTCTTCCTCCTTCCTCTCTCCCTCCCTCCTTCAGTATGAGAAGTATAAAAAAGAGAAGAGGAGACTTTAAGATTCGTCTTCCTCTTCTGGACTACAAGAGGTAATTTTATCTTTCTTATACCTCTCATACTAAAGCTATTACCACTTATTTTTGATTGCAGTTCTATATATCTGTATTTTCTTCTCTACTCCTATGACCACCATCATTTTCACAAGTCCTCATTACCATCAACAACTAGGACTTCTATAATAGGATCCTAACAGGTCTTCCTACCATCATTCCTTACTCCAATCCATCCATTATGCTGATCTTCTTTATGTACATATCTAGAATCTTTAGTAGCTCCCTATTGCCTACCAAATAAAATTAAAATTCTTTTGCCAAGCATTCATGGCAATGCACAATGTGATGCCATTCCACATACCCAGCCTCATGTCACCTCAGTCACCAGTACTCTGCATACCAGCCAAATTAAACTAGTTCCTTTCCCTCGACCATGTCTTCTATTTAATTTCCATTGTTCCCACACAGTTCCCACACTTCTGGGAATGCCTTCTCTTACTCTATTGGACTGGAATCCTTTTAAATACTAACAAAAATACTGTCTTCTCTTTGAAGCTTTTCCTGATCTCCCCTTGATACAAATGTTCTCCCTTGGATTTGATATCTGGATTTTCACTACCTCTCAAATGCATTTATAATGTAATGTTTTGTTTAATTGTATATTGTATTTGTGTTTTATCCACCTACTAGAATAAAGGCAAGGGCCATATATTATTAATACTTTGTATACCCACTACCACCACTACAAGTATAGGTCTCTGAGTCATATAATAAATGCTTAATCACTGAGTAACTGATTGGCTGAGTTAAAAAAAATGTATGAATTGAGGAACAGAGAAATTAAATATTTTGTTCAGAATCTAGTAAAAAGTAGGCAAGACTAACCCAGGGTTTCTGATGCTAAACTCAGTATACTCACCCCTAAGATAATAAGAGTTTTCCCTTTGTTACACTATAGATACTCCTAAACAATAGCCTGTAAGGTGAGTATTGTCCAGCATAAAGGAATTATTTGCTCCTTTACTTGAGAAAAAATACTAGGAGGTGTTTTTGTTTGTTGGTTTGTTTATATTTTTTGTCCAGATTCTGCCAAATGTTGAGCAGAGAAGCTAGTGGCACATAACAAGAAAAGTTTGTTTTGGGGGGTTTTTTTGTTTTTTTTTTTTTTAGATTTTTCTTTTTGCTTTTTTTGGGGGGGAAGATAGGGCAATTGGGGTTAAGTGTCACATGGCTAGTTTTGTGTTAAGTATCTGAGGCCAAATTTGAACTCAGGTCCTCCTGAGTCCAGGGCCAGTGCTTTATTCACTGTGCCACCTGGCCACCCCATAATGAGAAATGTTAAGGAAAACTCAGTGCCCTGCTTTCTATGATGACTAATCTGAAAAATTAATCCATGTCTTGGTTGCTTGTCATAGGAATATGTAGAATGTGAATGAAGCCTAAGGGACACTCTTATTGGTCCTTCCACTGAAGGAAATCAATGTCCCAACTTGAGAGAAAAAAAAGTTGAAAAAAGATGACAATGTCCCTGCCCCCAGAGACCTCACATGAGAACAGACTCCCCTAAGGGAAGGAGCATCAATAGTTCTGCTTCCTCAGATAGGGTCAAGAAGAGTTGCACAAGACCAAAAAAACAAACAAACAAACAAAAATGGCACCAAGACTAGTAGAGATAGAAGGGGAAAGGGAGAATAGCTTGGTGCAGATAATTCCCTCAAATCACACAGGATAAGCAATCCAAAACACAAGACTAGTTTGGCCATATGCATACCTCAATGTATTTTCTATTCATGCCCTTATTAATATTTCTCTCATATTTAATAACTAATTATTATATTAGGATGACAATTTTCCCCCTTTTCTACTTTTTCCTCCAGAAACCAACCAGTGTGGGAAATCTCTTTTAGAGGTTTACCCAGGTTAACATCTAAGAAGAAAGTAAAAGAAATTCTAAGTTTGGCTAATGCGTACTTTCCTGCTAATTGTGTTTTCTCAGGCAGGTCTGGGGAAAAGTTGGTTCCTCCTATTATCAAGACAGGTTGATATGGAAATTGATGTCTCTTTGACCAAGATTTGAGTGACCTAAGTCACATTCCTCAAGACTTCCATTTTAATATGTCCCACACCTCCCATTGTGTCACCCAATTAGAGTTGATTCCTATCCCTCAGAAACACAGTATTAACTGTGACCATGACCACCATTAGGGGTCTTTGGTCTAAGAGAAAGGGTCAAATGACCATCCTTTTACTGATAGCTTCCTGGTCTTATCAATAAAATTATTAATTTACCCAGAAATTATGACTCTCAAACCTTTTTAATGATCACAGTTTAAAGCCTTTCCATTTAATATAGTTTATCTCTATACAGTGTTTATGGAAGAAACAACTCCTGCTTTCTTAAAAAGAAAAGGGTGAGACCTGTGAGCCCTTTCTTTAAATTAATAATTCAGTGAAACCTTTAGAAATGCATAGATTTGTGGTACAGAAAAATCTGCCTCGATAACAAGTTTATTCTTTGATTCCTTCATTTACATAGGTTGCTTCTGTCTGCCAATTGACACAACTTGGAGCGCTGCATATTTTAGAACCTAACATATGCATTCTTTTCACAGGCCTAATATAACCACAAATTCTCCATTATCAGTGATAACAAATGTACATGTCACTCATATGGGTTATCCAGAAATGTTCCAAAGAAATGCCATTGCAGGTTTTCATCAGGCCACAGAAGGACCTCTGGGATTATAGACCTTGAGCTAGAAGAAACCTCAGCGGCCAGTGAGTCCAAACTACTTGTTTTACAGCTGAGGAAACTGAGACCCAAAAAGGAGAAGAGAGTTGACCATGGTCACACACAAAGGACAGTAAGGGGATCTTGAAAGAGACCTCAGAGGTCATCTAGTCTAATCCTTCATTTTCGATGAGAAACCTGTAACTCAACTAGGCTGTGTTAATAATAGGATTCTGGATCTCAAATGACATCAAATCAACCCTTCGTTTTACAGATGTGTTTGAGCCAGAATTTGAGGCCAGATCCTTTGATTCCAGAATCATGTGTTTTTTGACTGTACCCCACTGTCCTGTGCCTATATTAAAAACCTTCCTATGCTTCAGTTCACAGAGTACTAAATTTGAAGTCTTAACACCAGACTTCAAATCCCATCATAGATCCATACTACCTATGTGAGCTTGGGCAAATCATTGACTTCCTCTGTTTATTCATCTGTGAAATGAAGAAGCTCCATGAGATGGCCTCTGAGGTCCCCTCCAGCTCTAGAACCATGAGCCTATGAATAGACCACATGATGGTTGGCAGAGACCTGGTCTTGCTAAGAATTAGAGGCTTTTAATCAGGTGACTCATGTTCCTGATAATGGCAACCCATGAAATGAACAAAAACATAGATGGGCTTTAGGTACCTGCTTTTGTTTCTTCAGTAACAGTTGTAGTGTGAGGCAAAGGGGAGGTAGTGTCCTAGGAAACACTTATTTTTTATACCATCTATGAATATTAATTTCATTGTTTGTCAAATAGCCAGTGAATGAGTTCCTAGGGGAACTGAGACATTGACATTCTCATTCTAAATGAAAGCAGAAAGAAAAAAATTATTGCAGTCACCAGGTTTATCTTGGAAAGTTGAATGAAGGAGTTGGCAGTCTCATCCTACACTCATAGGTGAGATGTTTCGTAAGATGGTCATCTCACCTTGCTTTGCTGACTGTGAGCATAAATAAACATATAACCCTGAAAATAATTAATAACTGAATGTTTAGTCCCTCCCAATCACCCCTAAACAGTTCCTAAAATATCTGCCTGCCAAAGATTTGTTTGGCTAACTCCCAAAGTACTATAAGTCGTAAGCCTGAACAAGCCAGGTGTTTGGGGGTCATTTTTTTTCCATCTTTACCAGCCCTTTTAAAAAACCTACTAATTGGTTCCTTGGTCTATCCTATTACAACCATAATTCATTCTTCATTTTCAAAGAGGACCAATGACACCAAGGGTGATGTCATGGCTTGTCCATGAATTGCATTTAAGTTAGGCAGAGTAGCACAGCCATCAGCCTCTCTCTTCCTGAGCCATTAAAGTCCAAGTGGCAAGACAAAACTGAAGTTGGCTAGCAGAGACCCAGGATGCAGTGGCTGACCTCCCAATGTCTACTCCAAGAAATTATAACATGTGCAGCAGCCATACCCAGAGCTCAATCATTATTATACCATAGAATCATAGATCAGAGCTGGTAGGAACCTCAAAGGCCATCTCATTTCACAAATTAGAAATTCAAGGAAGTTAAGTGACTTGCCCTAGGTTATTCATATAGTTAAGTACAAAGGGATTTAGAAACATGTCTCCTGACTTTAAATTCAGTGCTGTTTGCACTGAACAACACTGCCTTACAGGTGACTGACAATCAGCATGACCTTTGTTCATTTAGCTTCCCCAAGAATTGTCGAGAAAAAGTGATCAGTCAGAGTCTCATGTCTTTCAGAGAAGAATGACCTGAAGACTAGAAGGCAAAGGGAGAGTAAGTGCATAGGATCATAGAGTTCAAAGGGAACCTTGACGCCATTCAGTTCAGCCCCCTCATTTTACAGATGAGACAACGGAGGCCATTGAGGTTAAATGATTTATCTGTCATCACATAGATAGGAAGCAACCAACTTGGGATTCAAATGTAGTCCTTCTTTCCTTCCTTCCTTCCTTTCTTCCTTCCTTCCTTCTTTCCTTCCTTCCTTCCTTTCTTCCTCCCTTTTCCCCTTCCTTTTCTCCTTCTCTTCCTTCCTCCTCTCCCTCTGCCCACACAGGGACTCATACCCTTACCTGTGGATGCTCTGCCCAAAGAAATATAAACTTTGATAACCAAAACCTTACAAGATATCTTTGGGTTTATGGGCCAAATTTCTTTTTAAGGACCATGCTTTAAACCCAAAGCACTTTGTCTCTCATTAATGAGCCAAAAATAAATACCATCCCAAGCTTCATTTGGTCATTGTTTGGCATCTGATGGCTCAGAGTGAACATAAATATCAATTGTTTCTGTTTTGTCCAGAAACTAGGGGGGTCTTCCCCTCCCAGACTGATTTTTATTTTAAATAAGTAAAAGAGGCTATTTTTTCTTCCTTTCTTACCTAGCCTTAATCACTGAATGGGTATTGCTTCAGACAAACTGAGACCTGGGAAAGACCTTAGCTTAAAAAGGCCCCATTCTCCTTCTGCATGTAGAGTCATCTCCAGTCTTGCCACTGGACCCAGATGGTTCCAGAGGAGAGAGTGAGGCTGGTGACTTCAAACAATCCTGCCTCACTTAAAACCAATTAAATCCAACATAGAAGAATAGATAGATAATAGATAGTAGATAAGTAGATGATTGATTTCAATTGCATTTGTCTGTGTCTATATTTACAATTTCAGTTCAAGCAACATATTTGGAAAATATTGTTTTAACACTTTTGAGACCTGAAAATGCAGAAAATAAAATCCTGTCATCCAGTATGAAGACCCTTATTTTATTTTTTAAAATATTGTATTATCTATTCAGAACATAGGTTTTAAGAAAATGTTTATGAATATTTAACACAAATATTAATTCTTCTATAACAGCTGTGATTAAAAATATTATATAATCATAATATGTTCAAATCACATAAGTAATTTGATTTTTACCATATTCAAAGACATTCAAGTCCATGCTAAAAGATCCCACTTAGCCCTTAGACATTTTCAAAAATATCTATCTTAAAATGCTTTTCTTTAGTCTTGCTAACACTTACTATTTTGTTTTAATATTGTGTCACCTGAACTTTAGCATCATAAAAATAAAGTGCCATAATCATTGATGTTCAAGAGCCGAGTCTTTGAAAAATAGTACTCAGTTTGAGAAATATTGTGTGATTTCACCAGATGAGACTCTGGGCAGTCATTGAGAGCCCCCGGGGTTTGAAAACCCAGATGTTGATGCTTCTCTCTCTGGTAACTGTGATTGGCATGGATGTAATGGTTGGACAGTTTGGAAGCCTGTCTGCTTGATCTGTTTCTCTGTCTTGTAACTTCTGTCTGTGTACTCTGAAGTTCGGGGTGCTGACCTTTTACCCTGAACTAGATAAACGATATATATATTTGATTGATTAAAGTAAGTTTGTTAACCCCCCCAAAAAAAGAAAAATAGTATCATTACCTTTTAGAATTTTAAACTTTGCACGTTTCAAAATGGTGCCATGATGGAGGTGAGTAAGAGAAGTCAGTCTGTGCTCTCAGGAGTGTTAACTGGAGCCATGAGTATGAAGAGCAGTGCTGAGAAGTATCTATTGCCTCAGAACAAGTAGATCAAAGTAATTAGAGATTTTTGCAGATGTGTAAAGGCAATCAAGTCAAGTCAATAATTTATTAAGTACCTAATAGGTGACAAATACTCTGTTTAGTATTGGCAATACAATAAATGGCAAAAATAGTCCCTGCCCTCAAGGAGGTTGCAATCTAATAGGGATAGTATGAAAAAACTACCAAATATGGCACTGAGATGTCATTTCTAATCCCAATAATAGGTTGTGATCAAGGACAAGTCATTTAATTTCCCTGAGACTTAGTTTCCTCCTCAGGAAAATAGAGACAATGATATCAATAATACTTACTTCAAAGCATTGAGGGTCAAAATGAGGAAAGTTCTCTAAATGCTCTTTGTATATTAGTTCTTTGGGGAACTTTTTATTGTTTAGTACATTCCATCTGTAGCAGATGGAATCTTCACCATCCTGCCACCCTAACCCCTCTACTTCTACCAATACAAATCAGTAAATTTGCATCTTTGATCACTCATTTCTAACTTATATAGTTACCAGGGACACTGAACTGACAGGTAAAATTATTCATCCAAAGTCAGAGAGCTACCTGATGTCATAGGCAGGATCTGATGCCCTATCTTCCTGGCTTCCACTCTAGTGTGCCACTAAATTCTCAATTTGTATGTGTGGAGGCAGATATGTCACAAGAGAGTTTTGATCCAATTGCCCAATCATTTGTAGAATTCCTACTATGTGCTGTTTTGAGTAAATGAAACAATGATACCTCATGCCAGAGAGAAAATAGAAACTGTTCAATCCTTTGTTTCTGCTTTTTCTTCCAAGTAGACCAATTTTTGGTGTTGTCTGGAAGGAGTATCTTTTAATGAATTTTTCATCAGGTACTTAACTTTGCCTAAAGAGAAGATGGAGAAGTGTGTAAAGAGTTTATAATTCACTTTGAAATGGATTTTTCATGTTTCTCTCTCCTCTTCTTTTCTCTCTCCATATGTGTATGCATGTATATATGTGTATGTATGTATATGTGCGTGAGGGGGGAGGGGTGGGGTGGTGGTGTTCTGTCATGTTTTTCAGTTGTATATAACATTTTTGACCCATTTGAGGTTTTCTTAGCAAAGAAATTTGAGTGGCTTGCCAATTCCTTGTCCAGATAATTTTTTAGATGAAGAAATGGAGGTAAGTGACTTGCCCAGGGTCACACAGCTAGTAAGGTTCTGAGGCCAGATTTGAAATCAGGAAGAGTCTTTCTTGATTCCACTGCACCATCTAGATAGATATAAAGACAGATATATAATGTGTCTGTGTGTGTATATGTATGTATACATATACATGTACACACAAATATATGTACATGTATCTGTACATATATATATTATTGTCATACAATAATCAATGAATTTAATATTATCTATAATATATTCTTTTGGAACTTGCTGCTATGAATTCACAACCAAAAGTTAGAGAAATGGCCTTTTAATTGAAATGGGCAGAATGAAAGGAGCTAATCAATCATTGCTACTCAAGGTCAAGAGTGTGGTAAAGAGGAAAGAGACCTGACTTGGGAAGCAGAGGACTAGGGTTTAAACCTCTCCTCTGATGTTTAATACCTGTGTCACCTTGGGCAAGTCATTTACCTTCCCCAGGCCTCAGTTTCCTCATCAGTAAAATAAGAGGGTTGGACTTGACCTCTGAGGTCCCTCCCAGCTCTAAACCAATGATCCTATAGGTTAGGAAATAATAACATAGCTCTTAGTCCCTACCCTCATGATACCACCTATGAAGTAGGCATGATAAGATGAGGATATAAATAATTTCTAACAAAGGGTAGAAGGTGATCATGCAAGAAAAGGAAAAAAGAGCCTCTTTCATCTCATAAGGACAGTGAATAAGTTAGCACTGACAAGCAAAAATCTACTCAAAGGCAGTCCATGGAAGCTTTTGGTCATTTCAGAAATGTTTCATACAATTCCTATTTAATGATAATAATAGCTAACATCTACCTGTCCCTCCAACATGACAGGCATTCTGCTATGTACTTTACAATTGTTATCTCATTTGTTCCTCACAACGATGTTGAGGGTTATAGAGCTATTATTATACCCATTTTATAGATGAAAAAACTGAGGCAAAAAATACTTAAGTGACAGCTGGAGGAATCTGTACGGTGTGAAGAATTTAAACTAAAACATTTTTTTTTCCAATTTATTCAGATTAGATTTGCCCAAGGTCACATAGCTAGTAAGAATCAAGCCACATTTGGACTCAGGTCTTCCTGACTCCATGCATAGCACTCGAACCACAGGCCTGTCTAACTGCTTCCTTGAGTTACACTGACAGATTTAAGATTTAACCTAATATGGTTCTAACCCTGGAGCTATGCTAATTTTTAATATCCCTGTTTGTTTGTTTTTTTTCTCTAATCCGAGTAAATGGGAAAAATAGATTTTAATTTAAATTCCTCATGCCCCACAGAGTCCTCCAACCCTCAAAAGTCCTGCATCACTTCCCTAAGCCCATTAAAAGAAAATAGAATTTCAAAAACAACAGGCATAATAAGAAACAGAAGCAGACTGTGTAAGATTGATTGCCTATCAATTCATTAACAAATAGTGACCTTTACTTAGGAAAAAAAAAATAATTAACATCCTGATCCTAATTTCCCATGAACAGGCAGTTTCTACAATTGCTCTGATAATCTAGGGACCTATCTGTTAAGAAAAAAAACAAAACACTTGTGTGTCTTTTTTCCCTCCCCTAAAATGCTTGTGGTGGGATATGATTTAGACAAGTGTCAGAATAGTTATGATAACACAATATTTCTGTGTAAACATATATACATACATGTATATGCATGTACAAACGTGTGTACATATACATGTGTGTATATGTACCCATAAACACATATATGTATAGATATAGATGATATACATATATAGATTAGAGATAGAGATTGCAATAGGATCATTTGCAAGTTTCAAGATACAGCTATCTCATTCAGTGCTCCCAATAAGCCTGTGAGGGAGGCTACCCAGCCCCATTTCACAGAGAAGAAAGCTAGGTTTCAAAGAGATTTCCAGACGTGGCCAAGCTCACAGAATAGGAAACTGTAGAATCAGGCCTTCTAATCCCTAGTCCAGGGCTTTATTCAGTATGCCAATACAAAATATCTGTCATCTTTCAACCAATAAAACAAGACAATTGCCATAAATCCCCATCACTCCAGAACCTAAGCAAACAGAGAATTCCAATAACCAGCATGGTTTTTTGTTTTTGTCTTTTTTTCCCCCAGAATCACATGATAAGCATGTAAGACTGGGTATGGCCCAGGCCACTTTGCCTGAACATGGCAGAACCCTGGAGGGACCTCTGCAGCCTCTCCAGGTTGCTGCACTTTGGAGACCTGCATCCCTCACCATGTGGGTGGATTAGTCCCCTTTGATTGGCCTCCTGCATCTCTAAAACTGGCCACCCTAAGCCCTTCACTCTTCCCCCCAGCCCTTTCTGCTGCTCTTATATCAACAATGTCCAGAGGGTGAAAGTCCCACTTAAACCAAAGTGAGGATGCCAGGAACTGACAGGAAAGGGGGAAAGGACTTTCCTTCCCCTGCATTCTCTCTTTTACTCCATTCAGCTCTGAAAAATAGGCCCAGTGGTATCTATTTCTGTTCTATGTTGTTTCTTCTCCTCAGTTCAGGTACTGGAGATGACTCTCATGGGTATGGGAGCTCAAGACATGGAGACCTTGGAGCCAGGATTGCAAGAGGGGTGCCTGGTATGGAAGCCAGGACAAGCCCTGGTGCCTGGGACTCGAGCCTAGGTTGGGGAAGGGGGTGGATTAGGGGAACTGGGACTATATTCTATGCAAACTCAGCTAAATTATGAACCTACCCCCCTTCCCTTCCCCAGGGATTGACTTTTTAAAGATTGAGGAGGATTGCACCTCCCTCTTGTTAGAAACATGTTTGTGAATTTGTGGTTCTAACTTGTAAAGTAAATATCCCCTTGTGGGGGTAAAAAAAATTGTCAGTGGCTAAAGGGCAGTGAAATGCAGGTCACCCTGCCCTACACTGAGAAAGACACCGTCAGTGAAAGCTGGAGACCATGGCAGAGAGCCTAGAGCCAGGGGCTTTACAATTTAGAAATAATTTTGTATACATTATCTCATTTCAGGCTCTCAGTAATCGGGCCATGGAGGTACTATAAGTCTGAGACTATTGTTGGACTCATTTTTACAGTAGAGGAAACTGAGCTTCTAAGCCATGAAGTAACTATCCATGGGCAAATGAAATAATATGTACAGGTAAAGTGTTTAGCACAAAGCCTAACAAATAGTAAGTACCGTACAAATGCTTATTGCCTTCTCCTGCCCCCTCCACAGTTACATAGATAGCACCAAAATATGATTCAAACCTAAATACATCTTTTTACCTACTCTGCTAGCTGCCTCTTAGGAACACTAATAATATTAACCCTCGGGAATTGCTAAATTCTAAAGTACCTTCTGAATCACAAAAAAAAAAAAATGTTTTCAATAATATTCATGTTATTGTCATATAAGATTAATTTTATTAATTATACTTATTTAAGAATGTGCATATATAGCAGCTTTCAGTTAACTCACTTAATTATACAAAATGCTCTATTATCCAACTATTCTGGGAAAGAAGGGGGGAAAATTAAAGCAAAAAATAAAATAAAGGCAATATTGTATCAGGTGCACTTTAAAAAAATGTAATTATAAGTATCAGAAAAGTAATGAGGGAAACATGGGACTCTAGGGCCACAGCTTTTTAAATTAAAATGAGGACTCTTTAAATCTACCCCAAGAAAAGCAACCAGAAGAGCATTTCACTGACAAGTCATTTGTGTATGCTAATAGAGTTTATTTCTTTTGTAAATGTGTTTATCAGTTCTTGTCAAGGAAAGAATGCTGTGATTTACTGATGCAAGTAAATTAACCATGTTATCTTTCATCTGTTTCCTTAATTCAGAAGAATCATTAATAAAACTAAAATTATTTGTTTTGATTTGTTTAAAAGACATTAAAAGACAGCCAATAAGCCAAAAATGCTAATAAATAAAAAAAAATCTTTTTTTTTTTTAACAATTGTTACCTAAAGCCAGGAATTCAGTGTCAGAGGAAATGAGTAAACATTTATTTATTTATTCATTTAATAAAAATTTGTTCATCATTTACTAAACTCAAGGCACTGGACAAAGGGTACAGAGAAGTATAATACAGTCTTGCCAACAACAAGTTTACAAACTAATAAGAGAAATAAGATATATGTGCCAAAAAAGAAAATATGAGGCAGTATTTGATAAATATTCCATATAAATGCTATGACTAAAAGACTTTCAAAGCATAAAGTGGAAGAGAAATCATTTCTGGCTGGAGACTAAAGCTAGGTTTCATGGAGGAACTTGTATTTCAGCTAGGTCTGGACAGAAGAGTAGAATTGTAGTGAGCAGACGTAGGAGGGAACCTGAAAGATACCTTAGATCTTGTCCAACTCCATAATTTTATAAATGAAGAAACTAAAAATTACTCTCTACATGAATGGTATACAAATGTGAAAGTTTGGTTATACCTAGGATAGTCACATCAAGGAACAGATGCACCTATGGGTGGTGCTCAATGACTTGGAAGATAAGGAAGAAGTCAGGAATATAAATTCTAAGTTAAGATTTTAAAGGTAATGCCTAGTAGACAGAAACATCTATGATTTGTTGCCGCCCAATAGGAATGTGAGTTGGACTCCTCGGAAGGCTGTAACCCAGTTTAATTTACCTGTCAAGCAGCCTGATGGATTTGTCAATAGAGTTTTTAAATAGAAAATAAAATTCTTCAGTATGTACAGTGGAGAGCATTTACCCTTCGATAGAAAACTGGGGGCATATCTATCACTTCCATAGATGGACATGGCTAGTTCAGACTTGTCTTAGCCTGCTGTATTGAGTAGGCTATCTGATATGTGTAAATTTTATTATTTGGAATGGAATCCAAAGCATCATCCATTGAAAAGAATGTTCTGAGGGGCCATGTCAATGGTATCCCTAGGTGGCTTTGCTCTCTTGGCATGCTCAGGTGTCAAAGAACATGGCACGCTGACCCTCAGAGACTGCCAATTTCAGGTCTCTGTATTCTGTCTCCAAGGGATCCCTGGGAACGGGGAATAGCACACTAAAGCCCCAGAAAGATTTTTCACATTATTCTTCAACCTTCACCTGACCCATTGCCCTAAGGTATTTTGTACATTCATACCTAATTCTCAAGAGAAAAAAATATATACTTTCAGGAAAGATATTATGAAATGTAGAATTCACAAAAGGGTATAGGGTAGAGTCCCATTGGTTCATTTCAAGTCCCAATCCTATATCACCCTAATACTATCAAAAAATAACCTTGATAATCAATAAAAATAAATTCCTTGATTTCAAGACTCGAACATTTCAGTGACTAATAACAGATGAAAACCAAGGACTAGACCCTCTGCAAAGTCATTTAGACCTTGAAGGACAATGGGTAAATGTACCATTCATTCTGGGTGTTCTCTGTGTGTATGACAAGAGCCATGTGACATCACAGCACTATGTGTGTATATACACACACATACACACATACATATATCCTTATGCAGTAGCATCTTGTTCTTTACTGATAAATCCATTTCATAGACTATCAAAGCAACTCCTTGCCTTCAGTTCTCCAGGGCTTTATTGAGGCTCCCAGTATCAATTGAGCTCTCCAAGATCATGGCAGTAGAGCCCAGGCTCTACTAAACTGGGAAGCTTCAGAGAATGGGGTTGACAATGGATTAGGAAGCTGTCCATGGAATGAGAGATGGAAGCAACCCTAGAGGTTCTCCATTCTGATCTCTAGTTTTATAGATGAAGAAACTGGGTCCCAGAGAGGTTATATGACTTGCCCAAAATATAAAGGTAGTGACAGAGACAGGAGTAGACCCAGGTCCTATAAGTCCAGAACCAGTATTCTTTCTATTATACCACTTCAAGTTTACTGTAATAACCCAAACTAATTCAACAAATATTTATTAAGTAAAGACAATGCATAAGACATTAGGCTGGGGACTGGGAATTCAAACAAACAAAAAAACCAAACCCTATTTTCCTCACCCCACTCCCCCCAAGAAGCTTACCAATAAGAGGAAACAATAAGTACATAGTTGATATTTTTAATTACTTTGAGGAAGGAGAAATCATCAACAAGTTACTGTAACTTCTGGTTATAGTAACTCAAGGGAGGATTCACAGAGGGGATGGTCAGACCTGGCCTCTTAGAAAGATATGGATTCTAAGAGGAAGAGATACGGACATGTCTTCCTGTCTTTAGGGATGTCTTATGCAAGTACATGGAGGCTGGAAATGTCATGCCAAGTTAGAGAACAGTTATTAGTCCAGTTTACCTGGAAGTGAGAAAGTGTAAAGATTAATGTAAAGGAAGACTTGAAAGATAGGTCAGAGGCAAATGGTGAGGGATTTTAATAAGCTTAAAATAAATTCATCATCAGAAGGTGGCTGAGCAGGAAGTTCATCTATTAAGGTACATGGAGACTGCAATCTTCATTAGCATAGAGACTATCGCATGGATTTTCAAAATCACAGCTCTTTTGAAATATTAAAGCAACTTTGGCAACATGAGCTGAATGAAAAGAGCTCTTCATTCCATAAAACAATTAATCATGCCCTCTTTGAAATAAAACAAATGTGATCCATGCTGTGAACCAAGTGATTGAATATAGGTTCTTCAAATAGAGGGTTAATTGAAAACAAAATCTGGAACTTCATTCATGGGATCTGCTTACCATTCAAAAGACAAAAAAAAAAAAAAGATAATAAATTTCTTTCAAATAAAGATAGAAACATAAATCAAACAAAAGATTTTGGGGAAAACCTCTTATTAACTGTATGACCTTGGGTTAGTCCTTTCAAAGGCCTGAGATTTTGTTTTCTCATTAATAAAATGAGGGTGTTGGATTAGATGAATTTCTAATGTCTTTTCCAGGTCTGAAAACCATCCTATCCAGACCCCATCTCCTCAAAAGGAATAAACATTGGCGTTTAAATATTCTGTTACAAATCTTTGTAATTTTGTTAGGAAACTGAGGGAATTTATAATTAAATTCACCTAGGGATTTTATTTGATCTGCTTTTTAGAAATTATTTTTTACAACTTGTTTGTAATGAGATTTTTTTATACAAATTATTTTTTTTCTGACTTGCTTATAGTGAGATTTATTTTTATATCTAGAATTATATTTTAGATACATGTGATGTCCTTCCCACCATCATTATGGCATGATCTGTAAGCTAATTTTTGAGGAGTGGTGACAGAAGCATTGATTAATGCTGAACTACCAAACCTGTCTTACTTGAGCGTACTAGTGATCAATGGCATAGCTCTACCAGATGACAGAATGGGATTAGGAGCACAGCCTTTGGACCTGGAAAAAAGCAAAGCTGTCTACTTTGGCTTCAAACCCATGACCTTGTCCTGGTTAGCACTGTTTTCTGTCAACTGAGCTTTGTGTCCACCCATATTGGTAATTCATGTTTGTATCATTTGGTCATCTGTCTATACATACATATGCATACATATTGATATATGGACATATGCAATGACCTTCATGAGACAAAGAACGAGTCATTTTTTGAAGTAACCCTCTCATGTCCATGGAAGGTGTAGTGCACTTGGTAAACCATTAGAATAGTAATTAAGACCTAGCTATAGCTTTGCCTTTGCCATGGATTAACTATTAGTTAAATTACTTCATGTCTCTAAGTCTAAGCTTCCCCAGTAATGGTGACTTTGCCATACTTGAGATTTAAGGTGCCTCCCAGCTCTGGCCTATAATGATATTCTTAGAGTTACAACCATATAACCATACAACCATACAACCTTGTACTCAGACAGGATTTGTACTAAGACCTTCTTGACTTCAGCCTAGTACTCTATCCAAGGGACCACTTAGCTGCCTCATTAATTAATGCTGCATCCTTTGACAGATCAAAGATGTTATTGCAGTCCAAAGGCACATGTGGGTGCTCTCATCAACTAGCACCCAGGAAAATGTTTTCATAGTTTTGACATCTAAGATAGTCTGTGTGAACAAGTATGCATACATCCACTCCTGATTGATGAAAGTTCCCTATATTTAGCCTATCCCAGGCCCAGCAAGTTTCTCTCAGTCCATTTGCATGAGTTGTGGCCTCAGGCCCATCCCTTTCCATCTCCAACTCTAAAAATAGTAATCTCATCAAAAGCCACCATTCCTACAAAGAATATGTCAATTAATTGCCCTGTGGCTCTTCTGTGAATCCCTAGAACACAGCTGGCCTGGTCACTGCTCCCAAGATCTGCATTTGTTCCCTATTGGAATGAAAGCTCCCTAAGGGCAGGGACTAGCTTGCTTTTTGCATTTATATCCCCAGTATTTAGTATAGTCCTTGGCACAAATTAAATGTGTTTTTTTTTTAATTCATTTAATTCATTCACTCATTCATTTGTAATTCACTAGACTGTTTTTCAGGCAATACTAGTAAATTAAGACTCCTACTATCTCTAGTTGCTGGGCTAATTTAGTAAACACATTTGACTTTTTAAAATTATTAAATACATGATTTATCAGTATGAATATTCCCTAATACAAATCACAACTTTTCTACATCTTTGTAGAGAGCCTTTTTGACTTCTAGAAATCCATCGCCCTAAAGCCAACCTGTGGTAAGCCTTTCTAAACTTAGTTTGATCAATCCTTGAATGACAATCATCTAACCTTTGGCCAGGTCCATTCTTGAATGCTTTTCAGTTTCACAGGTAGGCTCTATCTGCCTAATCTTGGCTCTTATTGGCAATTTTCAAGAATTCAGGGTCATTTCAATGTCTCAATGAAACATGGAAATAAGACTTCAGTGGAGAAAGCAAATTTACAGCAGGATGTTAATGACTGAAAATGATTTAAATGAGATACCGATTTGCATTTCAATAAGGGACAATTAAAGCTCATTGAAACTTTAAAATCATACCATTGACAATTTCTGACCCTTAGCATTAGATGCTTGACTCACTCTGCCTTCCTTCCTCAATTACAAAGAGAACTTTTTTTTTTACTATTATTAGTATGATGCCATCACTCTTTCCTGGGATGATTTTATCAAATCACTGACCATTCATTTCTGACATAAAATATTTTCCCCAAATGATCTATGCTGTAATTTGGCATTTCATCCTCTCCTAGCAATGCAATTGCAGGTTCCCACTTGCAGTGATGGAACAGTCCCTTAAATTCTAATTGCCCTTTGAAAGGCAAGGAGGCATTATCATGCCAGCAAAAGACCTTCATTAAGGCCCATGCCAATGAACTGACCCAGCTTGTCACATACAGGATATAGCAAGTCATGCAATTCTACACATTGTGGGGGAGGTATTTTCATTCCAATAATAAACATTCTGTTATAGATGCCTCTTTCACAGATGTTATGTGTAGAGCAGTTTAATTAGTGCATGCTGGCTGAGACTCTTAATTCTTCATCAGATCTCCAGTACTCACTCATTTCATTCTGCTGCTAGCAAGGGCAACAGTTGGAGGAGTGACTTGGACTGAAGGTCAGGGGACATGACTGTTGGAATGAAGTCAACACATGTGATGAGAGAAGTCAAAATCCATCAGCTTCCTAAAATACTGGCTAACAAAAAAATAACAATGATGGGAGGTGTCATTGTCTTTTCTTTCTTCCTATTGACAGGTATGTCTATTCATTCCCTGATAACCATTGTTCTACAAGAAAGGAAAGTCTAAGTAACAATCCTGGACTGGCTTCAATTTACCTGATCTCCTATAGTCTTATTACCATGTCTCTGGAGCAGTTGGTCTTTTGTTATAAATAGTTGTTATTTAAAAGTGAATTTATCTACTATCAAGCTTATAGTCTTTATGACACAAAATTCTTTTTAATACAAAGGACTTTGTATCAAAGACATTCTTTGTACGGGAGCCAGGGGTGTAGAGTCTGTATTTGTGATTTTACCAAAGTAAGGAGAACCCACAGAGAAAACACTCTCCATCAATGCATCTCTGCACCATTTACTATTAAACAACAACCTGAAGCAGTGAGAGATTTAAGTGATTTGCCCATGAACACTTATCCAATATTTGTCAGAAGTGGGACACAGATAATCTCAACTATCCCTATCCCTTCTGCTCTCTAGCCTGACACTGCAGGAATACATCTTCAAAGAGGGCAGGTGGCTCAGTCCCTACATTCATCCAAGCTTTACCCTCTCCACTGAGGATGCCAACAAGGGTGATAACCAGTGCCAATTATGGGAAGAGCTTAGTGATATGGACATCTGTTCCCTGCAAAACCAGTCTCAGACAATCCTTTTGCTGTGTAGAAGCCAACAGTCATTAATCCACTGAGTGGTCCATGACCATTTTGAATCCCTGTTCCAACCCCACCCTAACATCAAAGGAAAATATTTGCCATCTCCCATTCTCTCCTGTCCTTAACAATGTTTAATCAAAATCGAAGCAAAGCTATTTCTACTTGCTTCTACTGGTTCCAAGAAAGCAAGATTTCCCTTAAAGGAAAAAAAAGGTCAATAATTTAGTAGCTGCCTTCATTTACCCTTTTAAGCTGCAGACAGAAAGCACTTGGCATGCTTGTTGAGATGCCTATGTGAACTATATTTGGTATTTCTTTCCTAAGATAGAGGAAGGAGTGCCCTTCATTTTTTAAGATGACGCTGTGATAACTATCTATTGGGAAACCAAGGTGAAGATACTTCAGATCTTTGTCAAAAATCCTTAAGTCATATTTGAATATGTTTAAAACTATTTTAAGGCTTTGCAGAGGTTGCTGTAAGGGCAAATCACATAATGGAAAAGGGCAGCATAGTGTATTAGAGAGTACTTTGGGAGTAGAGCCGAGATGGTAGAGAGAATCCAGGAAGTTGCCTGAGCCCTCTCCAGTTTCCCTCAGAATCAATGTTGAATAAAATCTCTAAAAGAATTCTGGAGTGATAGAACCCACAAAAAAAGATGGAGTGAAACAATTTTCCAAACCAAGATAAATGAGTGACTTTAGGAAAGACCTATCTCACTTGGAAGAAAGGGGAGCACAGCCCAGCCCAGGCAGTCTGGGCAAGCCAGGAGAAGACTCTTAGCCACAGCACAAATCAACAACTGAGGACATGTGATTCTATCTCGGTAGACCAATGGCACAGCAGCCAACTGTAAGGCCTCCAGCCCCAGTCTAGCAGGCAAACAGCCAGTCCTGTAACCCAGGGCACAGCAGGTATGACTAGACTGGGCCACTCTAGTGCAATGGACAAGTTATCAACCTCAGAAGCCTTGGTACAGAAAGCCACTGAGCAAGTCCCCTGCCACCCAGTACAAGAAGGTTGGGAGAGTGCCTCCTGTACCTCAGGAGCAGAGTTCAACTTTTCAAAATCAACCAAAAAAGACAAAAAAAAAAGAGTCCTGACCATAAAAAGCTACTCTTAATGGGGAAAATCAAAACACAAAATAAGAAGAAAACAAAAATGTCAAAGTGCCTACATGCAAAACCTCAAGGGGAATGTAAATTGGTCTCAAGCTCCTGATGGAACTAAAAAGGATTTTAAAAATCAAATAAGAGAGGTAGAAGAAAAATTGGGAAAAGAAATGGGAGTTTTGCAAGAGAATTATAAAAAAAAAAAAAAAGAGTCAACACCTTGGAAAAAAGGAAGCCCAAAAATTGACTGAAGAAAACAGCTCCTTAAAAATAGAGGGGTGGCTATGTGGCAGAGTGAGTAGAGCACTGGCCCTGGAGTCAGAAGGATGTGAGTTTGGATCTGGCCTCAGACACTTAATGCACACACAAACAAAAACCTAGCAGTGTAACCTTGGGTGAGTTACTTAACCCTAATTGCCCTCCAAAAAGCAAAAAAAAAAAAAAAAATAGAATTGGTCAAATTGGGGCAGGGGAGGATCCACTGAAGAAAATAAGTCTTTAAAAGTAGAATTGAAAAAATAAAAAGGTAGAATTGGTCAGTTGGAAAAGGAAGTACAAAAGCTAAATGAAGAAAACAATTCCTTAAAAATTAAAATTGGGCAAATGTAAGCTAGTGACTCTATGAGTCATCAAAAATCAGTCAAACAAAATCAGAAGAATGAAAAAATTGAAGAAAATATAAAAAAGGCCTTTAAACTTTCCTAAAGAAAACAATAAAGTTGAACAGAAAATTTGATCTTTAAAAGACTCAAGAGAAGCATAAAAAGGTAAGCAGGAAAGTAAAAAACAAACAAACAAAAAAAACCCCATAGTATTCTATAAGGTTAAAATATTTACATCCCTACTTGGGAACTCTATCTCTATTAGGGCAGTTAAAAGGAGTATACTTAGACAGAGGCTATGGGTATAACTTGACTTTGATGTGATGATTAAAAAAATTAGTTAAAGGGTGAAAAAAAAAGAATTGTGCAGGGAGAAGAAGAAAGGGGGAGGTGTGAATATGAATGGAAGGACTCTCCCATAAAACAGAAGAAAATATCAGAGTGAATTAAAAACTTGAATCCTACAATATGTTGTTTACAAGAAACACATGTGAAGCAGAGAGACATACACAGAACAAAATTATAAGACTGGAGCAAAATGTCTTATGCTTCAGCTAAAATTTAAAAAATAAAATAAAAGGCAAGGATAGCAATCCTGATCTCAGACAAATCAAAAGGAAAAATAGATCCAATTAAGAGAGACAAGGAAAGAAACTAAATCCCACCAAAAAGTGTCCTAGACAGTGAAGTAATATCAATACCAAAATTATATGCCCCAAGTTGTACAGCATACAAATTCTTAGAATAGAAGTTGAGTTGCAGGAAGAAATAGAGAGCAAAACTATAAAACTCCCCCTCTCAGAACTAGATAAAATCTAACCACAAAATAAACAAGAAAGAAGTTAAGGAAGTGAACAGAATTTTTTTAGTTAGACATGGTTGACCTCTGGAGAAAATTGAATGGGGATAGAAAGGAATATACCAAGGCAGCTAGGTGGTGCAATCTGGCCTCAGACACTTAACACAAAAACTAGCCATGTGACCTTGGGCAAGTCACTTAACCCCAAATGCCCTCCCAAAAAAAAAATGCAAAAAAAAAAAAAAAGGAATGTACCTTTTTCTTAGTGGAAATGGCACTTCCACAAAAATTGGTCATGTATTAGGACATAAAAATCTCATAATCCAATGCACAAAAGTAGAAATATTAAATGAATCCTTTTTCAGATCATGATGCAATAAAAATTACATGTAATAAAGGGCCATGAAAAGATGGTTTAAAAATTAATTGGAAAATAACCAATTAAATCCTAAATAATGAGTGTGTCAAACAACAAATCACAGAAACAATCAATAGTTTCACTAAAGAGAATGACAATAATGAGACAAATTATCAAAATTTATGGGATGTAGCCAAACGAGTACTTAGGGGGAATTTTATATCTCAAAAAGCTTACATGAATAAAATAGAGAAAGAGCAGATCAATGAATTGGACATACAATTAAAAAAAACTGGAAAAAGAAGAAAATTAAAATCCTCAAATACCAAATTAGAAATTCTGAAAATCAAAGGAGGGATGAATAAAATTGAAAGTAAGAAAACTATTGAACTAATAAATAAAATTAAGAGATGGTTTTATGATAAAAACAACAAAATAGATAAACCTTTGGTTAACTTGATTTAAAAAAAAAAAGAAAAAAAAATCCAAATTACCAGTATCAAAACTGAAAAAGGTGGATTCACCACCAATGAAGAGTAAAATTAAAGCAAAAATTAGGAACTATTTTACCCAACTGCATGGAAACAAATATAACAATCTAAGTGAAGGGGATGAATATTTACAAAAGAAATTAATTAACCAGATTAACAGAAGAAAAAAATAAAATAATTAAATGATTACATTTTAGAAAAATAAATTAAATGAGCCACCAATGAACCCCCTAAAAAACTCCAGGGCCAAATGGATTCTGTCAATCATTTAAAGAATGATTGATACCAATATTGTATGAAGTATTTGGAAAAATAGGCAAAGAAGTCCTACCAAATTCCTTTTATGGCCAAATATGATGCTGATACCTAACCTAGAGAGGGCAAAAACAGAGAAAGAAAACTATAGAACAATTTCCCTAATGAATATCAGTGCAAAAATTTTGAACAAAATACTGGCAAGGTGATTATAGCAATACATCATAAGGATTATATTCAATAACCTAGTGGGATTTATACCAGGAATGCAGAGTTGGTTAAATATTAGGAAAACTATCAATACCGATATTGATAGCATATCAATGACAAAACCAACAGAAATCATATGATTAGGTCAAGATGGCAGAGGAGAAAGAGGACTTCCACATGGCTCCTGCTTCTACCTCCTCCAATTCATGTAAAAGATGACTCTCACCCTACAGTAGATGAGAGGGGGGAATGATGGAAGGGAGACAAGGCTGGGGTGGGGGGGCAGGGAGGGAAGGTGGAAGCACACACTTTTGAAAAGGGACAGGATCAAAGTAGAGAATAGAACAAGTGGGGGGTGGGATGGGATGGAGGACAATATAGTCAGGATTTCACAATATATCCACTATGGAAATGTTTTGCAAAGCTACCCATGTACAACCTATATTAAATTGCTTATCTTCCCAGTAAGGGTGGGTGACGAGGGAAGTAGGTAAAGAATCTGGAATTCAAAGGTTTAAAATCAAATGTTAAAAAAGATATATTATCATCATATTATTTTACATGTAACTGGGAAATGAGATATACAGGCACTGGGGCATAGAGATCCACCATGCCCTGCTGGAAAGTCAGAGGGGGGATGGAGGAAGATATAGGAGAGAGCAGATTGGGGGAGGGGATATTCAGTGGGATCACTGTTTTGGGGTGGTGGGTACGGGAAAAATGGGGAGAAAATTTGTAACTCAAAATCTTGTGGAAATGAATGATGTAAACTAAAAAAAAAAACTACAAAAAAAGTTTTAAAAAAAGAAATCATATGATTATGTAAATAGATATAGTAAAAGCTTTTGACAAAATATAGCACTCATTTCTATTAGACACAGTATAAAATACAGCAATAAATGGAGCTTTTCTTAAAACAGTAAATAGTATGTTTCTAAAAACCATCAGCAAACATTATTTGCAAGGGGATAAGCTAGAAACCTTCCTAGTAGGATTAAAGTTGAAACAAGTTGCCCATTATCACCACTATTATTCAATATTGTACTAGAAATGTTATCTTTAACAATAAGAGAATAAAAAGAAATTGAAGAAATTAAAAAAGATAATGAGGAAACAAAACAATCACTCTTTACAGATGATATGTTATTCATAGAGAATTCTAGAGAATCAACTTTTAAAAAGTACTTGAAAAAATTAACAACTTTAGCAAAGTAGCAGGATATAAAATAAACCCAAATAAATTATCGTCATTTCTCTATATTAAAAACAAAGCTCAGCAAGAAGAGATAGAAATAGAAATCCCATTAAAATAACTGTAGACAATATAAAATATCTGGGACTCTACTTACCAAGGCAAATCTGGGAACTATGTGAACATAATTATAAAAAACTTCATACAAATAAAGTCAAATCTAAAAAAAAAAAATACAAAAAAATCAGTTCCTCATGAGTAGACCAAGTTAATATAATAAAAATGATAATTCTACCTAAATTAATTTACTTATTCAACACCATACCAATCAAACTACAAAAATATTATTTTATAGAGCTAGAAAAAATAATAACAAAATTCACAATTCACAAAGGAACAAAAAGTAAAAAATATTAAGGGAACTAATAAAAAATGCAAAGGAAGGTAGCCTAGCCCTACCAGATCTAAAACTATATCATAAATCAGCGATCATCAAAATTATTGAGAAATAGCTAAGAAATAGAGTGGTGGGACAGTGGAAAAGATGAGGTACACAAAACAGAATAGTAAATTACGTTGCATTGTATTTTAATTGTTTGATACAAAATTTCCCATTTATACTTTAATTCTGTGTGTGCTATACTTATTTTTTAAACACATGCTTTATTAACTTCTGTTTTACATCATTCATTTCTGCCAGATTTTGAGTTACAATCATTTTCCCCCCGTTATTCCCCTACCCAACCTCCCAGAATAGCAGTCCCACAAGATATCCCCTCATCCAATCTGCTCTCTCCCATACCTTCTCCCATGCCCCCTTCGACTTTTCCATAGGAGGAAGGTGAATCTTTGTGTCCCAATGCCTGCACATTTTATCTCCCTATTATAAGCAAAAGAGTATTAATAATAGTATTTATATATATTCGAAACATTTAATGTTAAGACCTCGAATTTCAGATCCATTTCCTTCCTCCCTTGTCACCCATTCCCTCTGGGGAGATAAGTAATTCAGTATATGTTGTACATGTCTAGCTATGCAAAACATTATCATAGTAGATATATTGTACAAGGCTGCTTATAATTCCCTCCCACTCATCCCACCCCCAACCTGGTCCATTCCCTACATGATCCTGTCCCTCTTCTATAGTGGGTACTTCCAACCTCCCCTCCCCCCAAGGATGCCCTCCCATCCATCATCCCTCCTCTCATCCCCCTTCCCCCTATTCTGCTGCAGGTTGAGATATCCCATTTAGTATGGATGTCATTCTGTCCCAGAACCAAATTCAATGAGAAGGTGGTTTTGCCTTTTTTTTCCTTCCTATTCTCCCTCTCCCTTGCAAACACTTCCCCTTGCTTCTTCTACATGAGATAGTTTACCCTACCCTGTCTCTCCCCATCTCCTCTTGCCACTTTCCTCTCTCACCTCATAGTTTCATCCCTTGAGTATTCTCCCTTCCCAACAGATTCAACCTATGCCCTCTATCCATATAGAACTGTAACCATATACACACACATTCACATATGTATTTATATGACCACACACCCTTCTTCCATTATTTTCATAGTGAGAAAGATATCATCAGTCACAGTTATTGCTTTTCCATATAGGAATGTAAATAGTTCAACTTTGATAAGTTCCTTTTGATTTCTTTTCCCTGATTACCTTCTCAGGCATCTCTTCCTTCTTGTGTCTGGATGTCAAATTTTCTATTCAATTCTGGTTTTTTCCTCAAGAATGCTTGAAAGTCCTCTATTCCACTGAATGACCATATTTTCCCCTGAAACAAAATACTCAGTTTTGCTGGGTAGGTGACCCTTGGGTTCATTCCCAGCTCTTTTGCCCTCTGGAATATCATATTCCATGCCCTTCGATCCCTCAGTGTAGAAGCTGCCAGGTCCTGGGCTATTCTGATTGTGTTTCCACAATATTGAAATTGTTTCTTCCTGGCTGCTTGTAGTATTGTCTCCTTGATCTGGGGATTCTGGAACCTGGCTATAATATTCCTGGGAGTTTTCTTTTTGGGATCTTTTTCAGGAGGTGATCGGTGGATTCTTTCAACCTCTATTTTGCCCTCTGCATCTAAAACATCAGGGCAGTTTTCCTTGAGAATTTCTTGAAGGGTGATTTCTAGGTTCTTTCTTTGATCATGGCTTTCAGGTAGTCCAATAATTTTTAAATTGTCTCTCCTGGATCTATTTTCCAGGTCACTGGTTTTTCCCATGAGATATTTCACATTGCCTTCTATTCTTTCATTTGTTTGGATCTGCTTAACAGCATCTTGATTTTTCATAAAGTCATTAGCTTCCATTTGCTCCACTCTCACTCTGAAGGAATGAATCTCCTCAGTGAACTTTTGAGATTCTTTTTCTATCTGGCAAATTCAACTTTTTTAAGGCATTCTTCTCCTCATTGCCCTTTTAGGCCTCCTTTGCCATTTGAGTTAGTCTATTTTTTAATGTGTTGTTTTCCTCAGTCAGGCCGTTGACCCTCATGTCATACTTTTCCTGCATCCTTTTCATTTCTCTTTCTAATTTTTCCTCCACTTCTCTTATTTGATTTTTAAAGTCCTTCTTAAGGTGGCCTGCAACCCGCTCATGTTTTCCCCTGGGGCTTTTGGAGCAGGACTTTTGACCTCACAGTCCTTTTTACCACTCTATGCCCCCAAAATAGGAGTCTAGGATTGCATTTTTCTGTTTCCTTTGCCTTGGCATGTTGCTGCTTAATTATTTGACTTTTGGGCTTGTTGCCACACTATGGCTTTAAGGCCAGATAGAGGAATTTTCATCCCGAACGTGTGGGGGGCAACTTCCGTTTCTGGCAAGCTGTAAACCCACCCACAACTTCCACCCTAGATCACACTCCAGATGCAGGGAGGTTAAAGCAAGAGCAATTACCCCCCAAGACTGATCGCTGGATCTCCCTACAAATTCGCAGGCCAGGAGCTAGAGGTGCCTCTGAAAACTACAAAATGGCGTGTCTCCTCAGAGGCTTCTAGCCCCCAGGGGAGGGAGCCGACGCATTCCCCAAATACTAGTCCCAAAGTCCATAGGACGCTAACCTCTTACTTTGTCCTAGGCATGTCTATGTTGATAATTCTGGAGTCGCCAAAGCTGCTGGTGTTCTGGGGTTCTTCCAGCTGGCTGCTGGCCCTGCCACCCTGGGGCTAAAACCTCAGCTCATGCAGACCTGGGCTCCGGGCGGCTCCGCTTCCTGTGCTCTGCGCACTGCGCGCTGCTTGCTCCCAGACCGCTGAGCTGGTCCTTCCTGCAGGGCTGCTGGGCTGTCCTCAGCGGGAGGTTGGCTTCTCTGTGTCGTTCTGTGGGTGCTGGGTCTCCAGAAGTTGTTCAGAGTCCCCTTTTACACCGTTTGGGGGGAATCTGGGGGCAGAGTGGCTTGGATAAGCTGTTTCTACTCTGCCCCCCCCCCCCCATACATGAGACCTTGTGCTATACTTATTTGGGAATTTTGGAGGCTTCCGGCAGACAATGACTTTGATCTTTTTGTTGTGTGTTGCTTTTCCTGCTTCTTGTCTCATAGGTTATGTTTCTTTTTATTTGATGTGAGAAAGCACACAGTCTCCAGAATAGTAAATTACTATAGTAATCTACTGCCTGTTCAATTCAAAGACTCCAATTTCTGGCATAAGAACTCACTATTTGACAAAAACTGCTGGGAAACTGGAAAATAGTGTGGCAGAAATGGGGCATAGAACAATGTTTCACAGTATATACCAAGATCAAAACAAAATGGATACCTGATTCAGACATAAAGGTGATACTGTAAGCAAATTAGAAGAGCAAGGAACAGTTTATCTGTCAGATTTATAGAGAAGGGCAGAATTTTTGACCAAACAAGAGAGCGAGAGAATATTATAAAATGCAAATTGAATAATTTTGATTACAATGAATTAAAAGGTTTTACACAAATAATACCAATACAATCAAGATTATTAGGAATGCAGAAAGATGGCAAAGAATTTTTACAGCAAGTATGTCTGATAAAGGCCTCATTTCTCAAATATGTAGATATCCAAGTCAAATTTATAAAGAATACAAGTCACTCTCTAGTGGATACATGGTGAAAAGATATGAACAAGCAGTTTTCAGATGAAAAAAATAAAAGCAATCTATAGTCATTGAAAATATGCTCTAGGGGCAGCTAGGTGGAGCAGTGAGTAGAGCCTTGGCCCTGGAGTCAGAAGGATCTGAGTTCAGATCCGGCCTCAGACACTTAATGTATACACAAACAAAAACCTAGCCGTGTGACCTTGGGCAAGTTACTTAACCCCAATTGCCCTCCAAAAGGAAAAAAAGAAAAGAAAAGAAAGAATAAAAAGAAAGAAAATATGCTCTAAATCACTATTGATTAGAAAAATGCAAATTAAAACAGCTCCGAGGTACTACCTCACATCTATCAGATTGGCTAATATAACAAAAAAGGAACTTATCTGTTGCAGAAGATATGGGAAAATTGGGGCACTAATGCATTGCTGTTAGAGTTGTGAAGTGAACCAATCATTCTGGAGAGCAATTTGGAAATATGCTCAAAGGGCAATCAAATTATGCATACCCTTTGACCCAGCAATACCACTTACTAGGCATGCATCCCAAAGAGGTCATAAAGAAGGAAAACCACCCACATGTACAAAAATATTTATAGCAGTTCTTTGTAATGGCAAAGAATTAGAAATTAAGAGAATGTCCATCAATTGGTGAATGGCTGAACCAATTGTGGTATATGAATGTAATGGAATATTAGTGTGCTATAAGAAATGATGAGCAAGTGGATTTAAGAAAAACCTGGGAAAGACTTACATGAACTGATGCTTAATGAAGTGAACAAAACCAGGAGAACATTGTACATAGTAACAACAACGTTGTATGATGATCAATGTGTAACTGACTTAGTTCTTTTCAGTTATATGATGATCCAAGACAATTCCAAAAAACTCATGATGGAAAATGTTATCCACATACAGAGAAAGAACTATGGAGTCTGAATGCAAATAAAAGCAAACACTTTTTTGTTTATTGTGGCTTTTCCCTTTTGTTCTGTTTCTTTTTTCACAACATGACTAATGTGAAAATATGTTTGCTTGATTGCACATATATAATCTATATCAAATTTTTTGCCATCTTGGAGAGGGGGCAAGGGAAGGAGAAAAAAATTGACACTCAAAATCTTATAAAAGTCAATGTTAAAAACGAGCTTTATATGTAATTGGAAAAAAGAAACTATGATTTACAAAAAAATAACAAAGAAAAGACTATGCTAGAAGATGTAAAGGTAAGAGGTATAGTCTTGCAATAACGTGACTGAAGACAATGAAAGAAGATATCAAAGGAAGTCATGAAGTTATGCATTCGGTTTTCTCAAAATAAATCAAGTAAATATTGAGAAAAAAATGTTAAAACTTGAACCTATAAAGGAAGATGTTACCTACTTCCAGTAAAAGGACTGACAAAAAGAAATATGTATAGTAAGGTCTTACATATCTGTATATGTATGTATATGTATAGGTGTATATAGATGTATATGTATATATGTGTGTCTAATTTTAGCTTTTTCTAGGATAGGATGAGTGGGGGGATGAGTAAAAAATAAAAAGTACACAGCAGAGAATAAAAGAAAACTTAGAAAGAAGCACAGAAAATTTGGGTAGTTTTTTAAATAATGTATAATATTTACTACATAGCTTTTGGCTTTCCCCCCCCCAAAAATTAAATATTCTGAAATGGAAAATAGAATTTATATTGAACTATCTCTTTATGGACTGATATATACATAGAAATATTCTTTCGTTCTCATTTTGTAATTGCTTAAAGTGAATTTTTTTATTTCATTCAATTTTATTCTTTTAGTGAATGCCAATTTTTCTGAATAGGATAAATAATATTATTTAAATATATAGTTGTTGTTTTTTTTTCAAATGCTTTACTAACTTCTGGTTTACATCATTTATTTCTGCCAGATTTTGAGTCACAATTTTTTCACCATTTTTTCCCTACCGCCCACCCCAGAATAGCAGTCCCACAGAAGATCCCCTCATCCCATCTGTTCTTTCCATATCTTCTCCTATACCCACTTCAGCTTTTCCAGTACGGCAAGGTGAATCTCTGTGCCCCAATGCCTGTATATATTATTTCTCAATTATATGTAAAATAATTAATTATTTACTTTATTTAATTATTTATTTAGTTGATTTAATTAATTATGCAAATATTTATTAATTTATTTTTAAAATTAATTTAATTAATTAAATTAAATTTAAATTAATTTAAATTTAATTAATTTAATTAATTTAATTTAAATTTAATTAATTTAAATAATTATTAATTAAATTAATTAAATTTAAATTTAATTAATTTAAATGATTGTTAATTAAATTAATTAAATTTAAATTTAATTAATTTAAATAATTATTAATTAAATTTAAATTCAATTAATTTAAATAATTATTAATTATAAATAATTAATAATAGGATTTATACACTTTTATACATTTGATTTTAAAACTTTGAATTCCAGATTCATTCCCTTACTCCCTTATCCTCCACCCTTACTGGAAAGATAAGCAATTCAGTATATGTTGTACATGTGTAGCTATGCAAAACATTACCATAGTAGATATATTGTAAAAGACTAACTATATTTCCCTCCCTCCTATCCCACCTCCCACTTGGTCTATTCCCTTCTTTGATCTTGTCCCTTTTCAAAAGTGAGTGCTTCCAACTTTGCTCTGCCCCTTCCCTCCCACCCTCCCTTTTTCATCCCCTCTCTCATCCCCTATCCCGTCCTATCCTGTAGGGTGAGATATCCTATTTAGTATGTATGTCATCCTCTCCCTCATCCAAATTCAATGAGAATAAGGTTTTGCCTTTTTGCCTTCCTGTTCTCCCCCTCCCTTGTAACCATTTTCCCTTGTTTCTTCTATGTGAGATTGTTTAACCCATTCTGTCTCTCCCCATCTCCTCTCCTTATATTCATCTCTCACCTCTTAATTTCACCTTTTAAGTATCATCCCTTCCTACTAAATTCGACCTGTGCCCTCTATCTATGTATACCTGCAAACATATATATACACATTCACATATGTATTCATATGCCCATATACTTCACTATTTTCATACTGAGAAAAGTTTCATCAGTTATACTTATCATTTTTCCATATAGGAATGTAAATAATTCAACTTTGATAAGTTCATTATGATTTCTTTTCCCTGTTTACCTTCTCAAGCATCTTTTGCTTCTTGTATCTATCTGAATGTCAAATTTTCTATTGAATTCTGGTTGTTTCATCAAGAATGCTTGAAAGTCCTCTATTCCACTGAATGACCATATTTTCCCCTGAAACATGATACTCAGTTTTGCTGGGTAAGTGATTCTTGGTTTTAATCCCAGCTCCTTTGACCTCCAGAACATCATATTCCAAGTCCTTCAGTCCCTCAATGTAGAAGCTGCCAGATCCTATGTTATACTGATTGTGTTTCCACAATATTCAAATCATTCCTTCCTGGCTGCTTGTAATATTTTCTCCTTGATCTGGGAATTCTGGAACCTGGCTACAATATTCCTAGGAGGTTTCCTTTAGGATCTTTTTCAGGAGGTGATTGGTGGATTGTTTCAACCTCTATTTTGACCTCTGGTTCTAAAACATCAGGGCAATTTTCCTTGAGAATTTCTTGAAGGATGATTTCGAGATTCTTTCTTTGATCATGGCTTTCAGGTAGTCCAATAATTTTTAGATTGTCTCTCCTGGATCTATTTTCCAGGTCAGTAGTTTTTCCCATGAGATATTTCACATTGCCTTCTATTCTTTCATTTATTTGGTTCTGCTTAACAGCATCTTGATTTCTCATAAAGTCACTAGCTTCTATTTGCTCCAGTCTAATTCTGAAGGAATGATTCTCCTCAATGAGCTTTTGAGATTCTTTTTCCATCTGGCAAATTCAGCTTTTTTTTTCTTTTATAAGCAATTGGGGTTAAGTAACTTGCTCAAGGTTACATGGCTAGTCATTATTTATGTGTGGGTGCTCATTTTCTGAGGCCGGATCTGATCTCGGGTCATCCAAACTCCGAGGCCGGCGCTCTTACTCACTGCGCCACCTAGCCGCCCCTTTAGGGCAATTGGGGTTAAGTAACTTGCCCAAGGTTACACGGCTAGGTTTTTTTGTTTGTATGGATTAAGTGTCGGAGGCCGGCTCCGAACTCAGGTCCTTCTGATTCCAGGGCCGGTGCTCTATTCACTGCGCCACCTAGCCACCCCGCAAATTCAGCTTTTTAAGGCATTCTTCTTCTCATTGCCTTTTTGCACCTTTATTGGCATTTGAGTTAGTCTATTTTTTAAGGTGTTATTGTCCTCAATCAGGCTGTTGACTGTCATTTCATACTTTTCTTGCATCTTTCTCATTTCTCTTCCCAATTTTTCTTCCACTTCTCTTATCTGCTTCTTAAGGTCCTCTATGGCCTGTAGCCAGCTCATATTTTCATTTGGGGCTTTTGGTGTAGGAGTTCTGACCTCCCAGTCCTCCTCCCGTTCCATGCTTCAATCCTCTTTGCCCCCAAAATGGAGTCTAATGTTGAATTTTTCTTTTTTCTTTTTTATTTTGCTTCCTTTGCCTAGGCATGTTGCCACTCAATTACTTGACTTTTGGGATTTTTGACACAGTAGGAGTCTGCCACCAGCCAGGGGAGCTTCCATCCCAAATGCTGGGGTTTTCTCAGCTACCGGAGGTATTAGTTGGGTGGCCTCTGTGAAGCCTCCACATTCTCTGGCAAGCTGATCACACACTCCAAGACCTCCACCCCAGATGGCAATCCAGATACAAGAAGGTTCAAGCAAGAGCACTTACCCCTCAGACTGATTGCCAGATCCCCCTACAATCCACAGGCCAGGAACTGAAGCTGCCTCTTGTTTCTGTGACTGCACTGAAGCTTCTCAGTGACTTCTGGCCCCCAGGGAAAGAGGCCGACACACACTCCCCACTAATGAGTCCCAAAGTCCATATTGTACTAACCTCTCACTTTGTCCATGGCATCTATGTGTTCATAATTCTGGAAACACCACAACTGCTGGTGTTCTGTAATCCTTCCAGCTGGCTGCTGGTCAGGCCACCCTGGGGCTAAAACTTCCAACTCAAGTAGGCCTGGGCTTGGCTCCAAGAGTGCTGGGCTGGCCACTCCCTGCTGGGCTGCCAGGCTGTCCTCAGTGGGAGGCTAGCTTCTCTGTGTCATTTTGTGGGTTCTGGAGCTCCAGAGTTTGTTCAGAGTCACCTTTTACATAAATTTGGAAGTGGTAGGAGCAGGAGCAGAAGTGCTGTTTCTACTCCTCCATCTTGGCTCTGCCCCCTTAAAATGATTTTTTTAAAAATTAAAAGAAAAAAAAGTGGGCACCTAGGTGGAACAGTGAATAGAACACTGGTCCTGGAGTCAGGAGGACCTGAGTTCAAATTTGATCTCAGACCCTTAACATAAAACTAGCCATGTGACCTTGGTAAAGTCACTTAACCCCAATTGCCCTACCTTACCCCCTCAAAGAAGAAGAAGAAGAAGAAGGAGAAGAAGGAAGAAGAAGGAGGAGGAGGAGGAGAAGAAGAAGAAGAAGAAGAAGGAGAAGAAGAAGAAGAAGAAGAAGAAGAAGAAGGAGAAGGAGAAGGAGAAGGAGAAGGAGAAGGAGAAGGAGAAGAAGGAGAAGAAGAAGAAGAAGTAGAAGTAGAAGAAGAAGAAGAAGAAGAAGAAGAAGAAGAAGAAGAAGAAGAAGGAGGAGGAGGAGGAGGAGGAGGAGGAGGAGGAGAAGAAGAAGAAGAAGAAGAAGAAGAAGAAGAAGAAGAAGAAGAAGAAGAAGAGAAGAAGAAGAAGAAGAAGAAGAAGAAGAAGAAGAAGAAGAAGAAGAAGAAGAAGAAGAAGAAGAAGAAGAAGAAGAAGA